>OX459030.1:87787692-88987692 GCA_949775025.1 Tricholauxania praeusta | reverse complement strand
AAAGCTTTCCACTGGCATTATTTTTTACCTTTTCGTGGAATATTATAAAAATCCTATTTAATAAGAAAGAATATTTGAAAATAGTTACTCAAATTTAATGCAAACAATTTTTGAAATTCTGCATCTTGTTTCAAGAACAATGTTCTTGTTTTAAGTGAGGATAATGCTTGTTTCAAGAACAAAAAATCTAGAAAGCAGTCCGCTGGTGCTGGATTTTAGAACGTCATTTTTCCTTAAGTGACTTGTGAATTTTATTAAGGTTCGTTCTGATATTTCCTTATCACATTCCTGGTAAATTTTCTTGTAAACTATCATTCATGGATGCCTCAATAACATTGGAAGAGGAAACCAAGATTCAGCATAACACTTAACAATGAAACAATAAATTTCCTTTAAGGCTGCCTCTTCTCTTGTGTTTATTTTGAACTGATCTTTGAAATATTATTAAACAATACATGGCTTTTGTCATCCATTTAGCTAAATGGTAGGCACCAGGATGCTGAAATGATATATACATGGCTTTTGCCATCCATCTAGCTAAATGGTGGGCTCCAGGATGCTGAAAGGATAAATTTTGCCTATATCGGCAACATTGTCTTCACATGTCAAAATCATGTTATGTGGTTCTTGTCGAGATATGTTTTGCTTTCATCTTATCGGCTGTTCTGTTTTCAGTAAGAAAGAACAGGATACGTAAAACATTGAAATTGATATCAGGTAACCGTTGTGGTCATATTAATCAAAGTATGAACTGAAAAGTCCTCCCACTTTAATTTGGTCCCAAAAGGGTCAAGTGGAAAACCATCAAGTATTTTCTTTTCGCAAATAATGATACATAGCCAAGGGAATCTCTTAAAGTTTCTTGAATACTGGCGTCAGACCGTCATTTTTCTTAAAATATTTGCCACTCTTTTTAGAATGTCTTAAATAAAGTATGAATTGTGTAAAATTGCTTTGAATTACTATTTCAAATATGTATGAACACACATATATGATGACTGCAAGCTAAAAATAGTACATTTCTTTTTAACATTTGTTCATAGAACAAATGCACCATTTGAACGGTCTGTATTTGTCGCAGCAGTATCGAAAACAAATCCTTGAACTTTGACAGAATGTGACTACTTATGAAGAACATCGAAAACGTTCGATGATACTTTTGAATCAGAGTCAGATGATAGATTAGGGATTCATAGAAGCTGTTCGATATTTAGAGCTGTTGCAATAATACGAAGACGATCTATAAAGTCGTGGTCAAAAGTATTAGGCACCCCACTCAGAATACTTAAAAACTTGTTATTTACAATTTTATATAAGATATTTTCTAAAAATATTTCACTCACCTCTCTTTTTATACATTCAACCAATTGCTCCTGGTTTGAATAAAACCGAGTGTATCTTCCACAAATTCTCAATCGGATATAGGTCTAAATTAGGATTGTAACGGAGCTCCGCATCTGCATTCGCTAGTGCAGAACTTCCGCTTGATATCGTACCTCCGCCTCCGCTTCCGCCTCCGCTTCCGCTTCCGCCTCCGCAAATTTTAATGCGGTAAATCGGAGGTATAACGGAAGTCATAAAATCAAGCTTAGAGCTTACAAAGTGGAAAATTCGGTGTTTAAGTTAATTTACATTTTATTGTTTTGTGCTGGTAAGTGGCTAAAATAAGATTAGCTCGACCATAGCTAGAAACTTTGTTGTTTTTATACCCTACACCGAGGGTATATTAACTTTGTATGGAAAAGTATATATATTCTTGATCAGCGTCACCACCTGAGTCGATTTAGCGATGTTCGTCTGTCTGTCTGTTTGTTGAAATAAGGTTTGCGGGAAAACCAAGAAAGCTATTTGAATGAAACTTTCACACACAGGACACACCTTCTTGTTGGCATCTTGCTATTGAAAATGGGCGAAGTCGGTTTACGGACACGCCTACCGCCTATACTCTATGTATATTTACCCAGACCAATTTTGAAAAAAGTTGCAGCGATTTTGATGAAATTTGGTGATGTGGTGCACATGTGAACCAAATTAGGATTAGGCTGGGTTTCAAGTTTCCAAAGGATCGTACAGTGGGAAATGTACTGAATGGCCGGATTTCTTTTCTTTATTTAATTCTATTGTTTGTGCTGACAAAGACAAAGGTTGAAAAGTTTCAACATTTACGTTCATGCCTTGTTGGTTCAGCTCTGGATGCGGTGAGATCGTTAGAAATTAACGAAGAAAATTATGATAAAGCAATTAAATTACTTGAAAAAAGATTTGACAACAAACGTCTTAATTTTCAGGCGCATATTCGTGCTCTTTTTGATTTAGATTCGGTCAGTTCGTTTTTTAGTCTTCGACAACTTAATGATAAGCTTACATCGAATTTTCGTGCGCTCCAGACAATGGGCACGAAACATCAAATAGAAGATTGTCTTCTTATACACATTGTTTCGCATAAGCTTGATGTCGAATCCAACACTAAGTGGGAGGAAACAACGCCCTTCGACATACCAATGTGGGATTCAATGATCGATTTTCTCGACAGACGTTGCCAGATGCTGGAGACAGTGGAAAGTGTAATGGTAAAAAATAACACTTCGCAGGTGAGCAAAAAATACCATAATTATCGTTCGAAGGCGCTAGTAGCTGCCGCATCAAACAATTACGTTTTTTGTAAATCATCAGAGCATTTAATTTCTAAATGTGAAAAATTTCTGAGTTTTGACCTTGAGCAAAGATATAAAGAAGCAAAACGTTTAAATTTATGTATAAATTGCCTCAAAGGGGGACATTCAGTGAAATATTGTAAGTCTTCTACTTGCCGTCATTGTTTGCTAAGGCACAATTCATTGCTGCATACTACTAATTGGTCTAATCAAGCCAACAATCCTACGTCCGCGTCTGGAAAAAGCGTATCTTCATTTTCGCTTGCAGCTGGAACAACAGTCAGTTCTTCTCAACTTTCTACCATGCATAAGCCTTTTCCGCAGTCGTACTTGTACAAAACAACGCAGGAACGGCAATCACCTGTCGTGCTATTTTGGATTCTGCATCGCAGCTTAATTTTATTTCAAATCGATTTGCAAACCAGCTTCAATTGAAATCAAGAAAGGCTACCACTATCGTATCAAGCATAGGTGAATCTGAGCTTGTTTCAAATCAAATCGTTGATATTAATATTCACTCTCGAGTCGGCTCTTATCAAACGACATTATCAGCAGTAATTGTACCAAATATTGTTGATAATCAACCAAGCTACGATTTACACAATTTCAACTGCAACATGCCTACAAACCTACAATTAGCTGACCCTTTATTTTTAAAATCTCAACGTGTTTTAATTGGCGCTGGCATATTTTTTGATTTAATGTGCGCCGGCCAAATTCGCTTAAGTCCCGATTTTCCCACACTCCAAAAAACTAGATTAGGGTGGATCGTCGCAGGCACTAGTAGAATATTTCCTGTATCTTGGCTTTAGAAAATTCTTCAACAAATTTTTCTGAGGATTCACTGGACAAATTAATAAGAAGTTTTTGGGAAGTAGAAAATTGCGGTCAATCTTCAAACAAATTTAATAAGGAAGAGTTAGAATGCAATAGGCATTTTGTCAACCATCATAAACGATTAAGTTCTGGATGTTATGCAGTTTGTTTGCCTCTGAAAGAAAACCCTGCGATTCTCGGAGACTCATATTTACAAGCCCTACGTAGATTTAAAAGGGTTAGAACAAAGGTTGCAACAGAATCAAACATTATCTATACAATATTCTGCGTTTATAAAAGAGTACTTAGCGCTAGGTCATATGTCAGAGATTGGCACAATTCATCCTGAAATACATACATATTTTCTGCCTCATCATTGCGTTTTTAAAGAGGACAGCACAACGACTAAATTGAGGGAAGTATTTGATGGCTCTGCTCGCACCTCTTCAGGTTTTTCATTAAATGATGTACTAATGGCAGGACCAACAATACAACAATCGCTATTTTTCATTTTACTACGCTTTCGTTCATTTCGCATTGCTTTAACCGGTGACATTTGTAAAATGTACCGCTGCGTACGCGTTTCGTATCCAGATAATTATCTACAATGTATTCTGTGGCGAGATAGTCCAAACCAGCCCATTCGTATGTACACGCTAGATACTGTTACTTATGGCACTAAGTCAGCTTCCTTCTTAGCCATTCGCTCATTGCAACAACTCGCACTCGATGAGTCCAAATCATTTCCAATCGGTTCCAAAATAACATGCAGGCATTTGTATGTCGATGACTTAATCTCTGGAGAAGATACGCAAGAGGAGGCGCAACAAATTTTAAAGCAAACCACATCATTGCTTGCTAAGGGAGAATTTAAGCTAAGGAAATATTGTTCAAATGATCGCGCAATTTTAGATGGGATTGCAGATGATGACAAAGAGCAACTTCTGTAATTTCATGACGGCACTGATATAATAAAAACCCTAGGGCTCGTATGGGATCCTAAATCAGATAAATTTATTTTTTCGTTTATTCGCATTCCGATAACTCAAAGACATACCAAGCGATCAGTTTTATCGTTCATTGCTCGAATGTATGATCCTCTTGGATTAATAGGCCGTACAATTGCAAAGGCAAAAATATTTCTACAAAGGTTATGGAAGGAAAAACTTGATTGGGATGAGAGTTTACCTCAAACATTGCATACTGCGTGGGAATCCGTACTCTTAGGATTTGAACTTATAGAGAAATTTTCATTACCAAGATTGGTTTTAGTGACTGGCGCAAGTATAGAGGTCCAACCGCATTATCATGGATTCAAGATAAATCTTCCAACTACAACACATTTGTATCGAATCGAATTAGTCGTATTCAGACACTGACCCACAACATGTCTTGGCACTACGTCTCTTCAGAATTTAATCCTGCGGATATTTTATCAAGAGGAGCGCTGCCTCAGGATCTATGCACCTCTTCACTTTGGAGATTTGGTATACCGTACCTTACACTCAAACAATCAGAATGGCCATGCCGTCCAGCAACTCATGTTAATTTGCCTGAGCGTAGAGCAATTGTTTTAACCGTATCTGCTAAATTTGAAGATTACTCTATAAGCTGCAAATACGTCAACTCATTTGGAAAAATGCAAAGAGTCTACGCTTACATATATCGCTTCGGTGCTGCCAAAAGAGAGAATAGGCGAACGGCCACTGTCAACCAATGATATTCAATGCGGAACATTTCTCTTACTTCGTATGATTCAACGCTTCAATTGCAAATAAAAATGTAGAACGGACAAGCAAACTTGCTTCCCTCAATCCTTTCATTGATAATCAAGATGTATTGCGTGTGGGCGGACGTCTACAGAACTCGGAGCTGAGCTTTGAATCCAATAATTTTACCTAAAGGACACATGTTATCCAATTCAATAATTTCGTATTTTCATCAAAAATTGCTTCATGCAGGACTCCAGTCACTGTGTGCATCACTTCGTCTTCAATACTGGCCTATTCGAGACAAAAAAGAAGTCAGTCGCTTCATAAACAAATGTATTCGTTGCTTTCGCATGCGACCAAAAGTAATGTAGCACATCATGTCAAGTTTACCTCCTGAAAGAGTACAACCTAGCAGAGTTTTTCATACTACTGTGATAGATTTTTGTGGACCGTTATTTTACAAATCAGAAATTCGTACCAGAGCTCCTGTAAAATGTTATGTATGCCTTTTCATATGTTTTTCGACTAAGGCCGTGCATTTGGAACTCGTAAAGAACTTATCTACTTCGTCTTTTTTGGCTGCTCTTAAACGATTTTTTTCTCTTCGCGGTAAACCAAAAACAATATGGTCTGACAATGCTACAAACTTTGTTGGAGCAAAAAACGAGCTTAAAGAGCTAAAGCAGCTATTTGTCAGCCAGAATCATACTGTCGAAGTTCACCAGCATTGTTTAGAAGATGGCGTAGATTGGTGTTTTATACCCCCAAGATCACCCCACTTTGGTGGCCTTTGGGAGGCTGCTATTAAAACAGCAAAATTTCATCTACGTAGAGTAGTTGGGCTTTCAATTTTAGATTTTGAAGAGCTTCGCACTCTAATTTGCCTAGTATCTGCTATACTTAATTCAAGACCTTTATGCACACTTTCAGATATACCTGATGATTTATCCAGCCTCACTCCAGGTCACTTTCTTATCGGATGTTCGTTTATGTCTCCACCTCAACCAGAAGTTTCGAATCTGAATTTTCATCGACTTGGAAGATGGCAAAGGGTGTGCTACATGCAGCAAATATTCTGGGCTATATGGAGTACTGAGTATCTCACTCTGCTGCAACAGCGTGTTAAATGGTGTAAGGAAGTTTTCTGCCAGGGTATGTCTCGCCGGATGTCCAGACGTTCTTAAATTAGAACCACTTATTTTATATATAAACTGTTTTTTGTTTTTTTTATTTAATTTACTTCACTTTTCATTTACAATTTATTTATTTGATTCAGGGACTCTTGTTGTACCTTCTAACTTTATGCTTTGTTTGGGTTTTCTTCGTTTTGTAGTTGGAGCCTTCGTGTGCTCCTCGGGAAACTTCGGGTGTAACGGATAAATGGACTTTTAATGCTCTGAAGTGTCTCGCTTACGTAATAATGCTCTGCTTGCCTTAGTTAGACTTCGTTTTGCATTTGAAGCCTTCGGGTTTCCTCGGGACACTTTGGTTGTACTGGAAAATCGGAGTTTTGGTGCACCGCAGTGGTCCACTCTACGTAAAAATGCTCTGCTTGCCTTAGTTAGACTTCGTTTTGCATTTGAAGCCTTCGGGTTTCCTCGGAAAACTTCGGTTGTACTGGAAAATGGAGTTTTGGTGCTCCGCAGTAGTCCGCTCTACGTAAAAATGCTCTGCTTGCCTTAGTTAGACTTCGTTTTGAAGTTGAAGCCTTCGGGTTTCATTGGGTCCTCTACGCATCCGCACCTTTGGCGAGGGACATCCCTATCGCCACCAAAGAGTTGAAAAGTAGGCAAGTACGGCGCCCTTCCAGGCTCGTTCACGCCCTAGACCGGCCAACCCAAGTCGGCACTGAAAAGTTTTGGAATAAAGTTAAAGCTGTAGGGGTGACACAAACAATTAACGATATTCCAAAGACTCTCCTGGTGGTTCTAGTCGCGAACTCAGAAAAGAGATTTCTTGAGTCTCCTCGAAGGAGGACTTCGGACAAATATCAAAGCTGTAGGGGTGAAACAAACAATTGATAAGCGGCCAAAGTATTTCCTTCGAAAAAAACCTTCAAAAACTTGGTCCTTTCCCTGTTAAACACCGCACCTACCAGTATTACAAGCCTTGGTGGTTCCTGTTCTGCCCGCTCACGGTTGCTTTGGGTACGTAGAGTCTCCGGTGTTAGCTTTGACTTCCTCGCCAGGCTGTTGTACTTGTTAATTCTTTGGATATTTTTAGTTCACTTGTTCACTTCACTTGTCTTCGCTGCTGATCACCAACTGACTGTCCTGCTAAACGTCTGCTTCTCTTGCTGACCACTCACCGACTGTCCCTCCTGCTAAGCTTGCGACTTCTTTCATTGTCTATCGTAACTGAATGGCTTATGGTAAAACAGGTTTAAGTTGCGTGCGCAACATCGAACACGTTCGCTTGCATGATCGTTCTAGCGCACGTGTTGTTTTGTATGCATTGTGTTCTTTGTGCTATGTACCGTTGTTGTCATGCAGTTTGGGCTATTGTTTGGTTGTTTACCGGTTGCTGGCTGTTGTTTTGGAACTATTGTGAGATTGGTTATTATTTTGTTGTTTGGCTATTTTGGTGTTGTGTTTTTATGCTGTTGTTTTGAGGTGACTGTACCTAGCCAAAAAATTATGTGAGGCAAAATTTCCAATGGAGTATTTTGTCCTCACAATGGCGAATCGCATCACCGAATATTCAAATTGGTACACTAGTTTTATTAAAGGATGAGAATAACCCGCCTCTTAAATGGCCATTCGGCAGTGTTATTCAACTAATAACAGGGAAAGATGGTACAGCACGTGTGGCAATTATTCGTACAGCAAATGGTGAAATTCGCCGCACCGTATGCAAACTTTGTCCATTGCCTAGCAACGATATTTCAGTTGAAGGCTGATGCTTCAACGGGCGGAGGAAATGTTAAGAAATCATTATTTATTTTAAAAAACTTTCATGCATAACACTAGTTTACAAATTTGGGGCTGATCTCGAGATCTGTTTTCTCATAAACTTTTTTCGATATATTTTGGGGCGTAGATTCCAAAAATGGCAACCATTTTTTTTTCTTAAGAATCGTTTTCGAGATATCCTCAAAAAACCCCTTTTTCGGTACTTTTTTCATTTATTTGACTATATCTCCATACATTTTTTTTTTGACTCAAAAAAGATTTTCAGCATTCGAAAGATATTTGTATTCCCTTTCTAACGATATGCTCTTTGCTTGAATCGAATAAGATTTGATGGAGTTACAAGCGCTCAAAGTCCAAAAAAACTGACTTTTTTGGTCTTTTTTGAAAATCACTCAATTTCAATTGCTCCATTTGAATAAAAAAATTTTTCTTTTCCATATTTTTAAAATTTTTAATAAAAGACTCTTCTTTTGCAAATATTTTAAGTATAATTTTGCGAAAATCGGACAAAAACTGTAGAAGTTATTCGAAAAAACAGTAAAAAACTTGCAATAAAATCAATCCAAAATACATACGTTTTTTATTTAAAAAGATACGGAGAATAAAAGTAAAGAGCCAAACACAAACACAGTCGTATGTTTTTTCGTTTAATTTTATTGCAAGTTTTTTACTGTTTTTTTCGAATAACTTCTACAGTTTTTGTCCGATTTTCGCAAAATTATACTCAAAATATTTGCAAAAGAATTGTCTTCCATTAAAAATTTTAAAAATATGAAAAAGAAAAAATTTTTCATTCAAATGGAGCAATTGAAATTGAGTGATTTTCATAAAAGACCAAAAAAGTCAGTTTTTTTGGACTTTGAGCGCTTGTAACTCCATCAAATCTTATTCGATTCAAGCAAAAAGCATATCGTTAGAAAGGGAATACAAATATCTTTCGAATGCTGAAATTCATTTATGAGTCAAAAAAAAATTTATGGAGATATAGTCAAATAAATGAAAAAAGTGCCGAAAAAGGGGTTTTTTGGGGATATCTCGAAAACGATTCTTAAGAAAAAAAAATGGTTGCCATTTTTGGAATCTACGCCTCAAAACACATTGAAAAAATTCTATGAGAAACCAGATCTTTTTTCTTGTAAACTAGTGTAATTTCTAACTAGCCCTTCAGGCATACTTAAATAACATACATATGTTTGTACATACACATTTTTATGCTGTTTTATTCATATTTCACTTCATTCCTATAATCAAAACATTACTTTGTACTAAAAACCTTGTTACGGTTCTATTGTAAAAATAACTATGTACATATATTATGCACTTGATCAAGTGCATGAAAACAAGTTTTGATGTAACAACGAAGATCATTAAAGTTTCAGTTATTTGTTAACTCTTCATATGAAAACATCGTGTTCATTTTAACTTTCGCTATTTTTTCGCAAAAGAAGTGCAGTAAATATTCTTACTGTACTCAACAAGCTCCTTCGGCTGAAAATCTTGGTTGCCTCCTAACGTTTATTTAATACTAACATTTTTATAAAATCTTGTATTTTAAATACTTTCAAAGTGTTTTTCCACCTCCGCTTCCGTTAAAACTCCGCATCCGCGGGGATCAGTTTCTGAACTCCGTATCCGCATCCGCCTCCGCATACCTATTTCAAAGTGAAATTTGACCTTTCTCATTTGGTTCTTTTTCATTTCAAGGTAACTTAATATCGCTTTCAAAGTTAATTAAGTACTTAGGAGTAATTCTTGATGAGAAGTTGTTATATAAACAGCACATAGAAAATATCTGCATTAAAGCAACTAGGTGCAGCAGTAGCCTTTATTTCCTAATGAATAAAAAATCGAAACTAAACGTTAAAAATAAAATGATTCTTTACAATTTATGTATTAGGCCGATTCTGACTTATGCCTGTCCCGTTTGGAGAAACTGTGCAAATATGCACTTAAAAAGACTTCAAACTATCTAAACTAAAAATTTGAAAACAATTTTTGGGTTACCAAAAGGATTTTCAACTTCAGAGTTACACATGCTAGCTCAACAAAAAATTATCTTATATGTTATTAACGATTTGACCCTGTCATTCATCAATAGATGCGGGTTTTCCACCTACGCCCTCATACGGAGTTTGTAATAGGCAGTCCCTTTTTCCTCTATTTCTATAGCGGAAAGAAGCCTACCCTACCCTATTGTGATATTAATAAAGGTTTTTTTTACTGTCATTTTCCTATAAAGTAATTTTTTATTTTTATGTTTATTGATAAATTAGAATTTATTTGTTGTAAAAGCCATAGGATTATATATCAAAAATTGTAACTTATGTCAATATTGTATTTATGATAGAATAAACAACAACAAATTTTTTTTCCAAATTTTAAATAAGAAACTTGGGTCGGTCATGTTTTAAGACAAATTCAAGTCATTTATTTTTTTTAACTTTACAATACCAGAAAGCAACGCAATGAAAAATCTTCAAAGATAAATGCTCATAAACAAATTTTAACCAAAACAAAGAAATGTACAAATGTCAGAGTTGCCACATAAAATTGTAATACATACTTAAGCAAAAAAAAAATTGTCATCACATTTCTTAAATAATTTCTTTTAAGAAGATTTTTTATGTGATCGTACAGTTATTAACTAGGTGATTGAAAATATTTTTTGGATGAAAATATTTAAAATGTACACGGTGCATTTTGATTTGTTCCTTGCAATAGATATTTTTTTATAAGCGGCTTTCTTATGTCCGGACTGTATACATAGTATATAAATTAGGGTTGTAACGGAAGTCATCTATGCGGATGCGGAGTTCAGAAATTGATCTCCGCGGATGCGGAGTTTTAACGGAAGCGAAGGTGGAAAAACAATTTGAAAATATTCAAAATTTAGTATTAGTATTAAATAAACACTAGTAGGCATCCTAGATTTCCAGCTGAAGAAGCTATTTTTCAGAATTTATTATGCAACCCTCAGTAGGAGATATTACTCGTATTTTAATTCTTTTCAGGATCAATAAATACACTTTTGAAATACACGAACAATGTTTTTTTTTAATTCATTTAAAATAATATATATGGGGCATTCAATGCCAAATCACCGAGGTTTTGGCCCGACCCTCTTCGCTTTCGCTAATTTTTGATATGTTTTAGCGCGTATTAAAAGCAAGACGCACACCAATTTCCAGTCTTTTATTCGAAACCGTTATTGAGTAATCGGTTTTTTAAATTTTAAAACAAAAAACGATAGACTAGTTATAAATATTGATATCAATAAAAAGTAGGATATCATTTTTTTCGTATTTGAATGTAGTTTCTGAAAAAAAAAATAAAAAAAAAATAATCGCAGTAATAATCAGTTAGTTATTAACGTTTAAAGATTAAAATCGACACTTTCGAAAAGTGCGACACCTTTGATTTTTCTTAAAAACTTTCTCAAAATTCTACTCTATATTACGCAACTTTTAAGCTGTAGTTCAAGATGTGCTGACAATTTTTTTAATTTTTTTTCGAATTTTGAAAATTTTGTATTTGTTTTTTATGATGGAATTATATATATCACTAGTTTAAACAAAAGAAGATATAGCTTCTCACATACTTTATTAATGTATTTTGAGTCATAAATTCTAGAAATGCCCACCATTTTTTTCTCTTAAGAAAGTTTTCGAGTTATTCCCCAAAAATCAGTTTTTTGAACTTTTTTCATTTATTTGGTCATATTTCCATAAATTTTTTTTTTACTAAAAAAAAAATGTTGGAAAAATAAGGATTTTATGGGTAATTTCTGTTTGAAAAAAAAAATCAATATTTTGATTCAATTTTAGTTCATACGATACCCATGAATGTGACGAATATGTTGATAAAATTTCATAAGGATCGGCTCAGTAATTTTGGAGAAAAAACTGCTAGCACCGTATGAAAAAAGTGAATTCAAGAGAAAAGCGTTCAATATTTGTTTATTGAACTGGAGAGTGCGCTTAAATAAAGTTGCAAAAATATACTTAGAGAGCGATGTTTCAAAATGATGTTTTTGAAATGGACTACTTTCGAAATCTGTGCAAACGAAATGTATACTAGGTTGTACCCATAACCATATCTTACGAATCTAGCCCAACACAAAACAATAAAATTTAAATTAGCTTAAACACAGAATTTTCCACTTTGTCAGCTTTAATGTTGATTTTATAACTTCCGCTATACCTCCGATTTACTTCATTTGCGGATGCGGATGCGGAAGCGGAGGCGGAGGCGGAGGCACAATATCAAGCGGAAGTTCCGCACTTGCGGATGCGGAGCTCCTTTACAACCCTAATATAAATATGCATTTCCACAGAAATTGTCATTTTAGCCGGTCATGGTTTCGATTTTTTTTTTGAATGCACACCATTCATCCAAGATTTTTCTTGAAGCTAAGACTATCTTGAATTAATATTCAAGGTGGAGTAACTATAATTTAAAGCAGGGGTCGACAGCGCCTAACCCTTTCCACTCTTTGCACTCTTCTACAACAACTTCGCCGAATCGTTGACAGGCGCAACTCCACCAAAACAATTCAACCCTTGCGTGTTGTTGCCTTGCATGTCGTTGTTGGTAAATACGTAGCGCTTGCGACTGCGCACAATTCTTGCTATGCTTTGTTTGTTGTTGGTAATTTTTGTTTGTTGTTGGTAATTTTGCGAACTGGTGCGCTGCCGTGTGCGCTACCGGCATGCGCGTTGTTGCTTTTATATGTTAATAAATCCTTATGGTACCGTATCCAACGATTTGTTGTTGTTGTTGGTTTTTTGTTGTTGCACTCTTGAAATAAAATCCTTGTCGACCCCTGATTTAAAGGCCTATTTTTTATGTAACTTTATGTGTAACTTTTCAAATTTTTTTTTTTTACTTTACTTTAATTGTTTTCATTGAATATTAATTCAAGATAGTCATAAGTAACTTCAAGAAAAACCTTGGTTGAATGGTGTACCAACAAAAAAAAAAATTAAACCCATGGAAGGGCTAAAATGACAATTACGCATGGTTTAAATTTTTTTTTTGTCCTTAAGTTAAGACTATCTTGAATTAACTCTTAGCTGCACCACTTCATTCTTATGACAGTCCGGCACATTTGGGTCTTTGACAACCCCAAGTTTCAATTCCAAGCTTCATAACTGTGAACGAGTGCTGAGATGACTCGACTGTATGAAATTTGATGATATTTAGGGATATTTTTCAAAAAATTTGTGTGCTACATGAGGCTAAACTTAGGCATTTATTAGTTCGAAAAATGATTTCAAAATTGCCGTGGGGTTTTTCACGACCCCATGGTACCGCTAAGTTAAAATTGCACTTAAAGTAAAAAAAACATGAAAAGTTACATATAAAAATACATAAGAAATAGGCCTTTGAATTGTTCCACCTTGAATATTAATTCAAGATAGTCTTACAGCCCTATTCTGCTTGTTGACTTAACAAGAAATAATAAAGGTGCTCGTGTTAATCTAATTGTTATGAAATGTAAATATTGCTATTCTAAAAAATCATTAACAACATAAAAGCTTTTGAATTCCCCACACAAAAGCTTTCGTGGTAAACTTGTCAAATTTTGACTTATTAAATTTAAATTAATAAAATAACAAATAGAGTAACAAAAAACTTCAATATACAAGGCAACGTGGCGAAGTAGTTAGGACTTTGAACTCATAGCTCGCGTGCGTGGGTTCGATACTCGTAAGTTCAAAATTTTTTTTTATTGATATCAATGAAAATAAATGTTTTTTTAAGACATGGTTGTAAATATTTAAAACCACGTTGTCCTGCCTTTTAAATTTTATAAAAAAAAATTATTTACTAAGCTCAATACTGAAATATCACTCGTTGTTGAGACACTTTCTGACATTAACAAAATTGTATAGAAAAGAGCTTTTAAATTTTTGCCAGAATATGGAACATTAACAACGTGTTAATATTAAATATTTTATTAATGTGGTGAGCTTTGTTAAGCTACCAGAATAGGGCTGTTAGCTTCAAGAAAAGAGTGTACTCAAAAAAAAAAAAAATAAGGAAGTTGCCGGCTAAAATGACAATTTCGCCTGAAATGCACATAAAATGACATATGTAGCATATCAAGGTAAATATTATGTAAGGTTACATAAAAAAACGTGTAACGTTAGGATTTTTTTTTTCGTTTTGAAGCTCTGGTTATGGGAAATATTTTTAAGCATTTTTGAACTCATGTAGAACGAAACCTAAATGTTATACAGTCCAATATACTCGCATAAGGAAAACTCCTGAATAACTCTTCCTCCAGACATAAAAAAAAAAAAATTATAAATTTTATGGAAAAACATTTTCGTTAATATCTGACTAATTTGTACCTATCTTTTTGATTTAGCTTAGAGCTATTTTTTATTGAAAGTAAAAAACGTGTCAAACTTTTCCATTCTCTTCACTTATGTATATTTAAAAAAAAAAATTATTCTCAGCATGCATATGCTAAATTTTTAAAATCTATGTATCTATTTACAAAGCAAGCGATTTTTGTTTCAAAAGATAAAATATAATAAGCCTACATACTAGTGTTAACATCAAACTGACACTAAAAAAAATCCAGCCCTCAAACAAAGTTTTTACCCAAGGACTACAAAGTCTTAGTAGTCGAAAGATTGACATTTAAGGGTTGCCTGCATCGCTTCTCATACAACCTAAATAAAAGTTTTTTTTAATTTATTTTGACAGACACAGATTTCAAATACAGATTACTTTGACCATAAAAGTTAAGGTTTTAAAAAGTTGGCAATTTTCGTTTAAGGAACTGTTCTTTTACAAAATTTTTATATCCCAATTTTAAATACTTTAACGACAATAAGGTTCATTAAATTAGCTTTTTTTTAAATGAGTTTCGAAAAAAGCTATGTCTGCATATTCTGAACCTTATATCTTGATAAATAATGCCGATTGGTGATAAGAAAAAACATACTGGATCTGTGTAACGATCGGTTATGACTACTTTATTGGCAGTAAAATAAACTATGTAATCAGAATTCTCTGTCAAATTATAAAATTTTTTTTTTTTTTTTTAATTTTCTAAGAGTCAATCGTTTGCCTCCAAACCTTAACAGCAGAGTTCTAACATACCAAGCAGACTTTCTAGCTCTTGGACGGAAATAATAATAGAGTTCAGCTACAACAGCTATTAAAATTTTTAGCCTCAAGCTTTAAATCAAGTTAAAAACTTATTATCTAACACTAGTTTACAAGAAAACAGATCTGGTTTCTCATATACTTTTTTCCATGTATTTTGGGGCGAGCAATTGAAATTTAGTGAAATTTTTAAAAAAACCAAAAAAGTAATTTTTTTTTGGAATGTGAGCCATTTGGATTTACTCCATCAAACCTTATTCGATTCAAGCAAACAGCATATCGTTAGAAAGGGAATAAAAATATCTTTCAAGTGCTGAAAAGCGTTTTTGAGTCGAAAAAAAAATCTTTGATATATAGACAAATAAATGAAAAAAGTCCCGAAAAATTGGTTTTTTGGGGTTATCTCGAAAACGATTCTTAAGAAAAAAAATAGTTGCCATTTTTGGAATCTACGCCCCAAAATACATGGAAAAAAGTATAAGAGAAACCAGATCTCGAGATGATTCCCAAATTTGTAAACTAGTGTAATTAATTGTGAAAATGAAAAAGGTATGCTTTTCATTTTGTATTGTTTGTATAGAAAAAGGGTTGATTTTGTTTTTGCGTCAGTCTAATTTATATCTGTATATATTTATGTAAATATTCAAGTTTTATGTTGTGCAAATATTATCCATACTTGAAGAGAACCCTTCATTTTGATATCCTGTATAGTTGCTTAAGGCCATTGAAATTCCAGATGGAGAATGTTGTATTCCAGAAGATTTTTCCTTATTGGGTTTGACTTTCAGATCGGTCGTTGTAGGCAAAATGTAGGAAATCGTGTTAATGCGCCGATAAAACAGCATTCTCAATTTATATGTGAGAAACAGTATTAAATAAATGATACAAAGAAGCAGCAGCACACCGATGACTGTAAAAGTTGCATTCGTTGGTTGACGCCAATCGATCACATGGTAAATGTAAGGCATCCCTTTTCTGAAAAAAAAAAAACATTAAAAAAATCATGCAAAATTTATGTTTTAAAAAAATTCATTTGTAGATCATTAAAGAAATACCCTGAAGAAGTTTGAAAAAAACCAACGATAGCTTGGGAAAATTAATGTAGTTGTTTTTATTTACATTAAATTAAATTTGGACCAAAAAAAATACCCTGAAGAAGTTTGTAAAAAACCAACGAAAGCTTGGAAAAATTAATGTAGTTGTTTTTATTAACACTAAATTAAATTTGGACCAAAAGAGCCGTTTTTCTTTCTATAAAGAAATTAACCTTATTAACTTACTTATTAACACCGCCGCATTTTTGATAAATAAGTGAGAAGATCGCATAGACAGTTCCAAATAATACTGGATATATCATGTGTAATAAGCGAAGGGGATGTGCCACAATCAATAGATCAATGAACATGCAGATCGAATTAAAGGCATGTGTCAAAATATTAGTGGCGTCGAGCATGTCCTTTGTAGCTACAAGAATTTATGACATTATTGGAAAATGAAACTTTTTTTCAATTCAAGAATATCAACCATCATAGAGAAGACTCCAATATATGATTGTGATGCCAACTGAGAGGCTTAATGAAATAGTATGCATCGTCCAATAGATCCGAAGAGGTGAATTCAATGGCTCCTTTTTGAAGAGTTTATCTGAAGGAACAAAATTCGTTATTTTAAGTTTATTTATTTAATTATATGTATAATAAAAAATAACATAAGTAAAGCAGTTACATTAAAAAAAAAGGTTTAAAAAAAATTTTAAGTCTAGGGTGAAGGGTGTCCCCAAAAACAGGTGGAAAAACTCATCCTGAACCAGAATAACTGAATAATATAAATCTTTGAGGCATTTTCATTTTGTGGAAATCTCAAAAACTATGACATTCAAAATTTTACTCGTTGATTTTGAACTATTCAAACAAAACTTGTTTGTTGTATGTAAGTTTATTCAATAAGGAACACCTCTCTTAAACTACCCTCAGAAGCGAAAAGAGCGCATCTCAAAAAAATTCATATTCGTTATTCTTATGGCATCGGACAACTTAAGAAATTTTTAATGAACTACTACAAATGACGGCATCTTAGTTCAAACATATAAATAATTTTTTAAGAGAATTTTCTCCATCTTAATTTTACAGGTATTTCGAGAAATTGTCATTAACAAAATATCAATTATCTGGAAACGCATTTTTTTTTTTTTTTTTTGAGATACACCCTTTTCGCTTCTGAGGGATTCAAAAATATAATCAATTAAATATATAAATAAATAATAAAAATTCCAAAAAATTCGAATTTTGGGGCCTTAATATTAATTAATTATAATAATAATTTGTAAGAACTTAAATAATCTTTATTTTATGACAAGTTTGGGTGTGCAGTCTGTGAAGAAAAAAATTATGCAGAAATTGTTATCAAGAGTCGCTCTAACTTTTCAGGCCCCGTCGGACTGAATATAAGTTTCGGTCCGATCTAATGAATAGCCACCTTTCTATATGGCTATATGAAGCTACGAAAGAACATGTCCACAAAAACTGGAAAGTGTGCCGCTTATTTAATGAGTATCAAGAAAGTGATCATTATCTGGATAAAATCGATTATTACAAATTGCCAACAGGTCACAACATATATATAATGCCCGACTCTCTTGCAAAACGGAAAGCACCGTTTTGAAAAAAAGTAGCTCAATCGCTTAAAAGCTGAGATGAAGTTGATAAGGCCTTAACCACATCAGAAACACCACCACACGTCACTAGTATGTGTCCAACATCCTCCTTGCGATGTCAGTCAGTGGTTTTACGCGAGTTCTGTGGAATACTTACAGTGTGGCCAATAATAACTGTCCGTAAAACAAAGTGTTATAAAAATCAAAGACGTCTATAATATTTAATTTTATTTATTCTAAACCTTTAACAACATTCCAAAATTTCTTAAATTAATGATGAAGTTCGAAACTATCACCCTTTTCTTTGCTTACAAGACGTAATCGTTTGAAAAACGATTCACAGGCGGCACGCACCATTTTCTGCTCCCCACACCATGATTTTGGTCACGTTTTGATATCGCTCAACAGTAATTCATCTTTTGGAGCATTCGCAAAACTTCTTGCGTACACACGGTTACTCTGCTGGTTGTCGCTGTTTTGCAAAGTCAAGTCCAGTCAAGTAGCTCCTTACTTTTTGTAAAAGGTAATTGATTTTGCCTTGAGTCGTAGATAATTCCTGAAGTTTTGGATATTTTCATATCCTATGGTACAGAACAGGCTGATTGAGCAGGATATCGTCCTCTCACTTGTTTTATGACGTCATTTGTTCGCACAGCCCGACTGCGTCCAATTTTTTTTTTAATCTTCGAGCCTCCCGTTTTCTTATATCGTTTTATTGCCTTATGTATGGATTTTTCTGCTATTCCGAGTGGTTTTAGTGTTTTTATGATGTCACAATTTCTATTATTTTTATTTATTTCTATTATTTATATTTTTTTATTTTATGGTTCTGAGTTTGATATAAAGAATATTTTTTTTTTTTGCCGTGTACTTTTGCTATGTACAATAAAATTTTGAAAAACAATGCATCCTTAGATTATAAAAAAATTCAGATTTTCAAATTTTTTCAGAACAGTGAAATTTACTGACAGTTATTATTGGCCACAATGTACATTCAACTTGCATTCAGGGAGATATTCCACACTTAGCTTACCTGTCTTGAATTTTGAAACCACCCAATAAAAATATCACCAGAGCATCAATGTGAAAATTTCGGTTTTGCTACCTTGGGGAAGTTTAGCTTTTTAAAACAGTAAGCCGATTGTATAGAAATCTCTTTAAGCTTAATAAATGGATCTCAACTAAATACTGCTCGAAAAAGATGAGTCCTCATCAAATAACTTACCTGCATTTTCCGGATGATAATGCCATATCGTAACCAAGACAGCAATCAAGAGATTTGTCAACATACACAGTATGACACCCCAGTTGGTCATGTAGATGAAGTATAGCCAGAAATTTGTTGAATCAATGTTATCTATCAAGGAATCGATGACAACGGCCGTGAAAAACAACGCAATAAGCCATCGGTAGATTAAATATGCAGTACTTTTTGTTCGGCTTTGCCACTGAAAAGACCAAATACGAGAACTAAATTGGATCAAGGCGGAGCACTATGAATATTTAATTTGCTTAAATAATAGTTTAGTCTTCGTGGTTTCAGTTTTCTTCAATGTAGTGTCATTGCTTACATTTTATTCCAAAAGAGTAGAAGTAACAGCTTTATCCTTTTGGCTTTGGTTTTTCTTTTATTTTTTTAATCTGACACAATTTTCAATGTGACTCATGGGAAAAACTACAGCGAATCTTACCAACTGCAACAATATTGTTATATATATTAAGTGTAATTGGCCGTTGACCCGAATGAAAAAGGATAAAAGGGCGGCATTTCAACAATTGACTTTGTATACACATCGACGAATTATTTGATTATCAGTTCCCAAAGAGAAACTTAAAGGATGTCAAGGTTAAATTGTAACTATGTATATTTAATTAAAATGATATGATACAAGAAAATAATATTTAAACTATGTTAGTATTGAAGACTACTTTTGCGTTGTCAGTCATTTCAGCTTAAGTAATTTAAATTGGGCCCATATAACTGAATCGTACTCATTTTTGAAAAATAACAAGGTTTTTTAAATTTTTTAGTTCAAGCTATGCTGATAGCTTTTTTATGATCGCTTAGGTGGCCCATCATGATGATATAGAGAATAGGAAAATATGTAACTCCTTCAAGAAAGATCCTAATGTGCTTAGTTTCCATTTGCCTTTTATGTGTATTAAAACTACAAGATATGTTCCACATTTACTTTTTTATAAGTTTTTCTATAACTTTCATTTAAAACGAAAATTGTTCATTTCCGACAAAAATTTTCGGTTTCTAGCAATTGCTAAACCAAAAAATATTTTTAAAAAAATTTGTTTGGGCTTTTTCCAAAAAAACAATACTTTTATTTCAAAACTCGGGCGCCGAGGATTCGTTAAAATTTTGATAAGCTTTAATTAAGAGAAAAAATATGAGTTTCTTACAATATTTGCGTTCTCTTGCCAGTTTTGAACTAAAAAAATGTTGGGGTTTAGCTTAAAATAACAAAAAACTAAAACTTTTTTTTAAAATTCGGACTCCGAAGATTATTGTCCTTTTAGTTAGCTTTTATTCAAAAAGGAATTTTTCACTTCCAAGAATTTGCGCTCGCTAACGGTTTTTGAACTAAAAGCTCGATTTGGGATCACTGTGCATCGACGCGCAGTACTTCCATTAGTGCACGGAAGAATTTATTTATTTGGGATAATAACAACCATTCGGGAAAAATAGATTTTTTAAAAAACATTTTAAGAGGAATTCAGTGGAATTTTTTTTAATTTCGTATCGAATGGCGTTAACTCTATAAATGAACTTTTTAACCAATTAATTTGATAAAAACAAATAATTTTTTCATGTTATGCCATATGCAAAAATTTTTCAAGAAAGCTGATATTTTTAGCTTTAAAACGATATAAGGAATTATATTTCCGTTAAAATTTACCAGCAATATGATATCTTCGATAGCAAAAAAATTCTCGATACACGTGCTCACTCAAATAATGACTAGAATATATATAAAAAGAAAATTGTAGCGATTTAAAAATGAGTTGATCTGAAAAATTTTGATTTAAAAATCTTTTGGTTGCTACCATGTTAGTACTTACTTGTGATTTAACAAAATCATCTGCCGGAGTATGATCAAATCCACAATTTTCCCTACGAAATTCTCTCGCAACAGGAAGTGGGCATAAACTTAAACAGCTCATTTTTGGTAGACTGTTTTAATTATTTTTTTTTTTCTTTAAGCAAAGCCTCTAGCCTCTACGCTTATTACATTATTATATTCCCAGTTAAACCTAAAGCCAATTGTTTGGGATAGTTTGGAGACGAGGATGAACCACTTAACCTGCAAAATAAAAGAGTTTATGAAAATTCTAAGTAGAGTAGAAGTCATATAATCACAAAGTATGGAAATTAGATTTGATGAGATGTATGTCTATCGTCTAATAATAAAATAGTATTTTAATGTACAATACATAATAATTTTACATGTAACAAATAGAGAGTTTAGTTACTCAGTCTTTGCATATTTTATTTTTTACATGTAATTAGTTGTCTTTTCTAAGACAATTCTGCAAAATTATTCTTATGGAAATCTTTTCCGGCTTACTTTCTTATTGGAAGTTGAAAAAATTTGAGTCCGGCCGATTAGCGTTTTACTTTTGTAAAAAATTAGTATTGAATTTTCTTTTTATTTTCTCTACCTAGAGCCCAAGTTTTTCAAAGTTCACCATCATATATAAATTCAAAGGTCACAAAAATTCAATACTAATTATTACACGGAGGGCACGCCGTAACAGCGCAAATATGAAGCTTTACAAAAATTTAAAAGAGAAGTATGTATCACAAAAACTTAAAAACGATTATTAACAAACACAAGAAAAACAGCAGAAATAAAGCAAAAATAAAAGGTGCAATAAAATTTCTGTTAAAATGCGGACGTTTTGGAATTATTCCCGATTTTATGGACAACATCACAAAGAAAATAAAAAAATATGTTTAAAATCCACTCCAGGATCCTGCCAAAAATCGAAAAGACAATAACAAAAACTATACGAACATTTCAAACGAAAATCATAAACCTACTGATCACACATAAACATAAAGTACTAAAAGTAAATTAGGCAGAGCTTACAAAAACACAGAGAACAATCAAGAGAAAAATGAGTGCTGATGATGCTGATTTATTTTGAGCAGAGCTGGGCACCACTACACGTGTGTTTCTCTTCAATGTTCTTCAATGCATGTGTAGTTGTGCTTTGTTCGCTTTTCAAAGCAAACTGAATTAAATTTTACGATTACGATTTTGAGTCATGAGCGTGGCTGGGCAAAACGTACCGCGCGCGGTACTGCGGCAGAATGAGAATAACTTTTTATATACGTATATAAAGCAGAGAGCGTAAAATTTAATTCAGTTTGCTTTGAAAAGCGAACAAAGCACAACTACACATGCATTGAAGAACATTTAAGAGAAACACACGTGTAGTGGTGCCCAGCTCTGGTCATGAGCGGTGCTGCCCAGAGAACGAGCAGGCGCTCAAAGAGCGTAAAAATGAGAACGACAAGGCGCTTAAAGAGCATAAAAAAGCGTTAAAGAGCGTAAGAAAGCATGCACGTATTCAAAGTTGATAAACAATCCATGAACACATGCTTATCGTGAGGGTATTTCCTTGTGGTAGTGGGCACCATTGCTCATGAGCAGAGCTGGGCACCACTACACGTGTGTTTTTCTTAAATGTTCTTCAATGCATGTGTATTTGTGCTTTGTTCGCTTTTCAAAGCAAACTGAATTAAATTTTATGCTCTCTGCTTTATATACGTATATGAAAAGTTATTCTCATTCTGCCGCAGTACCGCGCGCGGTACGTTTTGCCCAGCCACGCTCATGAGCAGAGCTGGGCACCACTGCACGTGTGTTTCTCTTAAATGTTCTTCAATGCATGTGTAGTTGTGCTTTGTTCGCTTTTCAAAGCAAACTGAATTAAATTTTACGCTCTCTGCTTTATATACGTATATAAAAAGTTATTCTCATTCTGCCGCAGTACCGCGCGCGGTACGTTTTGCCCAGCCACGCTCATGAGCAGAGCTGGGCACCACTGCACGTGTGTTTCTCTTAAATGTTCTCCAATGCATGTGTAGTTGTGCTTTGTTCGCTTTTCAAAGCGAACTGAATTAAATTTTACGCTCTCTGCGTATATAAAGCAGAGAGCATAAAATTCAATTCAGTTTGCTTTGAAAATCGAACAAAGCACAAATACACATGCATTGAAGAACATTTAAGAAAAACACACGTGTAGTGGTGCCCAGCTCTGCTCATGAGTCATGGCAAAACGTACCGCGCGCGGTACTGCGGCAAAATGAGAATAACTTTTCATATACGTATATAAAGCAGAGAGCATAAAATTTAATTCAGTTTGCTTTGAAAAGCGAACAAAGCACAAATACACATGCATTGAAGAACATTTAAGAAAAACACACGTGTAGTGGTGCCCAGCTCTGGTCATGAGCAATGGTGCCCACTACCACCACTCACGATAGCATGTGTTCATGGATTGTTTATCAACGTGGGTGGGCAAAACGTACCGCGCGCGGTACTGCGGCAGAATGAGAATAACTTTTCATATACGTATATAAAGCAGAGAGCGTAAAATTTAATACAGTTTGCTTTAAAAAGCAAACAAAGCACAACTACACATGCATTGAAGAACATTGAAGCGAAATACGCGTGTAGTGGTGCCCAGCTCTGTTTATCAACTTTGAATACGTGCATCAGCGTTGCCGTTTTTGGTAGTTTCCTACCAAATCGGGTAGGTTTTTTTCCTCTTGGTAGGCTGGTAGGTTAAACCTGATTTTGGTAGGATTTAGGATAAATTTTTATGAAAATCGAAAATTGAAATTTGTTCGTAAAGTTTTTCGAATCCGGAAGCAAATATTTACATCCGGAAATAAGCTTTTGCCAACCCTATCTTCAACAAGTGGGTATGGTCTCTGTTTTCTTGCATACAAATTACGTTTGGGAATACGCATAGGTATGTACAATGTGACGAAATAGTGTTGCGACTGATCGCACATCTTAATTGTTGCATGTGTGCTCAGACCCGCAGTATTAGAAACAAAAGTTACAAGGACTATTAGGGCCGGTTTCACAGTGTTTAGATAACCAATTAATTAACTTAACTAATGTCTGTTAGTCAACTACCAAATTTATGTTGTTCAGTTTCACAGTCCATTGGTTAACTAATGATAATTTTTTGTACAAAATTTGGCATCACTGCACAAAACATTTGTTTTTTATTTGACATTTCATAGTTTGTGAAATGGAATCAACAACAAGATCTTCTAAATTTTTGGCAGTCAAAATAAATTGTTAGTTGGAGCTGGTCGGCAACTTTGAAAACATCATCGAATGCAAAAAAAAGGATAAAGTTAGTCTAGACGAGAAGGAAAAAATATGGGGGACTATTGTGGACGATTTTAACGGCTTGCAAGGAACCTACCGAAAGTAATATGGACGGGATCTTAATATTTTTTTTCGACGAGCAATTGCAATATTCCATACTACTTCAATATCTGAATCACTATGAACTTTGCAGTCCCAATCTGAATCCATATTTATATAGGTACTTATTTGCTTTTCTGAAACTTTGTGCTTTTATTTCTTATGTTCTTTTTCGTTATGACAGCAATCAGCTGTTAGTTAACTATTAGTTAACCTGTCAAATTTGGTTGGTTAACTAATTGCTATGAAACTGAAATTGGATAGTTAACCTCAAATCTTTAGTTAACTAAACACTGTGAAACCGGCCGTAAATAACATAAT
Organism: Tricholauxania praeusta; assembly: GCA_949775025.1. NCBI lineage: Eukaryota > Metazoa > Arthropoda > Insecta > Diptera > Lauxaniidae > Tricholauxania > Tricholauxania praeusta. Next base: position 88,963,035 of record OX459030.1, on the reverse strand, counting down.
TTTTTTGATCACAGCTCGGATGGTCCATTTTTCGTCTATCGAGCTAAACGTTTTTTTTTTTTTTTTGCCACTGTCCTCTTTATATCATTTAATAATACCATGAACCGCTGGCTTTCATTTTCTTAAAAAATTTGTAACTTTGCGATCGGTTTTGCCTTCAAAATGATTATTAATTACTATTTTTCTTTCTTCTGACGTTTATCGCTTAATTGTACTCTGCATGTATCATGTGGTAACTTTTTGCGCACACTTGCCCGACATTTGATGTGTTAAGCATTTCAAACGACGACACACAAGCATATTATTTTAAACAGCATTAAATGTTAATAAACGCGTTCAATGCTGCAAAAAGGTTTTTTTTTAATTTTTTAAGTTTTGGTAGGTTACAAACGATTTTGGTAGGTTTTCGAGAAAATTTTGGTAGGAAAATAAATTTCTCAGTGGCAACACTGACGTGCATGCTTTCTTACGCTCTTTAATGCTTTTTTATGCTCTTTAAGCGCCTTGTCGTTCTCATTTTTACGCTCTTTGAGCGCCTGCTCGTTCTCTGGGCAGCACCGCTCATGAGTGAGGACACCTTATTTACAAAAACAGTAATGCTTTGAACACAATTACAGCGGTGGCGGTAAAGCGGCGACGAATATTCGCTGTCAAAAATTTTAACATACTTGATCATGTGAAATTGAACAGAATTGCGGCGTACGACTGTTGAGCTGCGACGATTCGCCGTCGATTTAGATTTAATTCTATTTCACCGTCCGATCAGTGTTGCATTTCTTTGTCATTCTCTTTGCCAGTACGATTTTCTCAGCAAAATTTATTGTTTACAAATTTTGTTTTTCTCACTCTCTTTTCCCTATAGGATTCTCTCACAAGAAATCAGACGTGAAAAGCAGTCGCCGCCGCAATTGTGTTTGTTCAAATGATTTTTCGTCGCGTTTTTTTTTTGACAGCGAATATTCGTCGCCGCTTTACCGCCACCGCTAATTGTGTTCAAAGTATAACACAGATCAAACATACCCATGAGAAGAAATTTAACAAAACATTACAACGACAAAAACAAGCACTCAACATTTACGAAAATAACAACAAATGGTTCATCAACAAAACACTAAAAGAAATACCTACAGACATACAATGGTTATTAGCACACGGACCTAAATCAGGGGTCGGCAAAATTAAAAGTGTGATTGTGTTAGTGAGAGGAGAGAGGCTGCACCGCAAGAAATTTTTCGTAGAAATCGTTTGCGAAATTATTGCTGCGACAGAAAGTAAAAAATTAAAAAAGATTAGAAAAGGTATTCAGATTCTAAAATCTTGAGCGTAATGCATTTTTTGCTATAGTCGTCAAAAGAAAACAACAAATTGGCGACGAAAAGGCATTTGAAATGCGTCATAATTCCTTTTCGTCGTAAATTCGTTCATTTGCCATAGCTGTAAAAAAAATTCTCTATGTGCATAACAGACGATAATAGCTACATCCGCGCATGATGTTGCTTTGTCAATGGTTTATCAACAACTGAATGAAAGAGCATAAGAATGCGTGTAATATTTGAGCGCACAATTGTGCTATGTGGTGCCGACCAGGGATGATATTTGGGGGCTTTTAGGGCTTTTTTGAGCCCTTTTAATTTTCAAAAGCCCCGTGGCCCTTTTTATTAATTTTTGGCCCTTTTGCAAAATTATACCGAAAATAACAATATTTTATTTTTTTCAAAGGAAAGCTAACTGGGATAAGTGACTGTCGACTGGGATAAAACTTACGTGTTTTTTTTTTCTCCTAAAAAACTTTAGTGGACCCTTAACTAATACGATGGCTTTCGACATTTTAAACTTCAAATTGAAATTATTTCAAATCAAAAACCAGAGATTTTTTTATATGAAAAAAGTTTTATTTGATTTATAACACTGGTCAACACTAGTTTTGGTTCCGAGAAGTTTTACTTTTATTTTAACTAAGGACCTTATATTGAATACATTATTAGAAAAAATTACTTATAAGACATGGTCTAGCATGTCATTTACCATTTCAGAGCAGTTTTTTGACTTGTAATTTCCGAGAAAGGCCCACTTCGAGAAAAAGGTCTTGCACATCCAAAAAAAAAAACGATATCATTTTCCGACTGAAAAAATGGTAGCAAGTTTTGCTCTCTTGTTCTTGTCCTTTTGTACCTAACGTCAACAAGTTTTTTCTTTTAATCAAAAAGCCAAAACCTCTGCAGATTCTTTAGAATGTTCAAGATCCCTTATCAAATCACTTAATTCTTCTTGGGTAAACGGTTTTGGCTCTGTAGATGGTATTCCTTCGGAATCGCTGTCGCTACTCATTTCATTAATGACTTCTTCAAATTATGATTCACGAATGAAACAAAATGCTGGACCAGGTACTTCCTGTGGTAAGGGTCTTCTAGGAGAAATCATTATTTTAACTTTTACACCACGCAAATTCATTAATTTGCAGTCATCGAAGTAATTTTTTTGTTCTTTCCATTGCATAGGCATTCCGAACCTCATATGGTTTTTTTGACTGTCTCAAGTGTTCATAGCACATTTTACAAACAATTTAGGGTATCCACGGCAAAGCATTTATGTGAAGTATGTGCTCTCAACAGTACATTTGTTTGAGTTTTGCCATTTATATGGAAAATTGTAGCCAACAAAAAAAAAAAACCATTACGATATTCGGATTATAGGGAAAATTTCACTATACATAGTTAGAAAATGTTATCGGAATTTGTGATGGAAAATCTTGTTGAGTAGTGTAATTATGTATGTATGTATGTATATTTATTCACATTCCTTCAAAAATAGTACAAATTAAAAGTTAAAAAAAAACAAAATTGATGAGTTAAAAAATAAATAAAACAAAATTTACAATATTTTTGAGAAATGGTATGAGACATTTTTTGTATAAAATACAGTATTTAATGCCACGTTGAGGAAAAAAATTCAATTAAAAAATCTTGTATATAATCTATCCTAATTAATGTTGAGTACATGGGATTTAAAAATAATTAAAAACAAGTTAAGGTGTTATCTTCGGCCAGGCCGAAACTCACATACCCTACACTGCACTGAAATAACCTTTTAAATAAATGTTGAAAAGGCATTGAAGAGGTTGAGTAAGTCGAAAAAAATGTGAAATGTTAGAAAGATTGGCAGAGGTTGGAAAATGTCGAAAATATATGCAAAATGTTGAAAAAAGTTGAGAGAGGTTGAAAAACTCTAAAAAAGTTGAAAAAGGTTGAAAAATTTTTAAACAATTCAAAGTTGATGAAAAAGTCGAAAAAATAAAGAAACTTATGAAGGAAGTTGAAAGAGGTTGAAAATGTCGAACAAATACATATAGGATATATTGGAAAAAGTTGAAAGGTTGAAAAAGTCGAAAGAATGTAGAAAATGTTGGGAAAAATCGAATAGAAATGAAAATTTTGAAATATGCCACGCCCACTTCTCCAGTTCCGCCCACTTTTGGTACAATAAATTATATTTGCGATCGACATCCTCATATTAGCTCAATAGCTTGTATTGTTTGCGATATATGCTGCAACAAAAATTCAAAATTTAGGGCGGTGGCACACCCACTGGTACAATCCAGCCCGGTTTTGATCCAGAAATAGCTTTCCATAATCAAACCCCTAACACCAAATTTTAGTATGATTGCTCACATATTTCGATAAATATGCCACTTACCGTATTTTATTTGTTTCAGCCACTTTTGATTCAGATATGCCCTATAGCGACAGAAATACATACATTAAATTTCATACCAATTGCTGCAATAGTTCACTTAAAACAGCGCTAACAAATTTATGTTAATATGGGAGGTGCCACGCCTACTGATGCAATCCTGTCAAAATTAATTTATTTTTAAAGCTTATAGTAACTGACATCTATGCACCAAATTGTATGAAGATTACTCTCATAGCACACTATCTATAACAATAAACGTTTTTTGCTTATATGGGAGGTGCCACGCCCACAGGTACTATTGGACCAAATTTTTGTATTAAGAGACCTTATAGCAAGTATATCTGCCTCATTAAATTTTATAACGATTACGTTGTTAGTTCTTTAAATATAACGTTTATAAATATTGTGGGCTGTGTCACGCCCTTCAACGAGTATTTTCGGTCCAGTAGCTGAGCTTGTATTGATGACTGCTTTCAGCGGCATCATCTCCAAAATTTTTATGGAAACAGTTTGTGCGAATTTTGAGATATACGGAATCAAAATTTTTAACAGTTGAAAAGTGACACGTCCACTTTTTCGATTCCGCCCACTTTTATCACAATTTAAGATATATTTTATATGTATCCGTTTACCAAATTTAATCGCAATATCTTGAACGGCTTACAAGATATGGTAGTATTAATGATAAAATTTATGGCTGTGCCACGCCCCTGTACGACCCTTTGGAAACTTGAAACCCAGCCTAATCCTATTTGGTTCACATGTGCACCAAATCACCAAGTTTCATCAAAATCGCTGAAACTTTTTTCAAAATTGGCCGTGGTAAATATACATAGAGTATGGGCGGTAGGCGTGTCTGTCTACCGATTTTGCCCATTTTCAATAGCAAGATGCCTGCAAGAAGATGTGACCTGTGTGTGATAGTTTCATTCAATTAGCTTTCTTGGTTTTCCCGTAAAACTGATTTCAACAGACACCCAGACAGACAGACAGACGGACATCGCTAAATCGACTCAGGTGGTGACGCTGATCAAGAATATATATACTTTTCAATACCTGCCACGCCCCCTTCGATGTGTTACAAACGGAGAGACAAAGTGAATATACCCACGGTGTAGGGTATAATTAGGAAAAAGTGAAATAACAACTTTAAGAACAAAATAATATGAGCAAACAGAGCAATTTAAACGAGAAAAAAAACTTATAAAATATAACTAAATTAAATTATAGAGAAACAAAAGCATAAGATAACTGAAATTAAAACTCCAAATAAAATTTTGAGTCCGTTTAATGAAAAAACTACATATAAGGACGAAGCAAAACTTCTATTTCAGTTAGGTTGAAACCAAGAAGCCACAACTTGACTTGTTTTAAAAACATTGTTAGGTTTCGAAGCATTTTCAAGGATTCCGGAAGTTTATTGAAAAGTCTAAATGATAGAATAGGAAAGGAGTTGCGATAACCTGTTGTCCGAAACACTGGTACATTCACAGTGTGAATATTTGGTAGAGGGTATCTATCAGACATCCTGCTGCACAGGTATCCGCACCGTAAGAAAAAAATTTTGAGGACTTTATAGTAAAAAAGTGTACGAATGGGAAGAATTTTTAAGGTTCTGAAAATTTTAATGGAATGTGTTGAGCGATTTCTGTTACACAGTTTTTTTATTACAGATTTCTGTAAAACTAACAAAGGTCTAGTTCTGTTTTCATAGGCCCCACCCCAGCAAGAAATGCCATAATTTAATTTTAAATGAAATAGACCGAAATAAAATGATTTTAAGACACTTTCGGGACAAAGTTTTTTAATATTATAGAAATTTCTCACCACATATCGAAAATACATTTTAAGGCTATTTGTGTGATCACGCCAATTAAAGTTTTTGTCAATTATAACTTTAAGAGAGTGAACAATATTAATTGCAAAACAGCCAGAGCTACAAACAATATTAGGGTCATAAGGGAGGGAATGATGAGGACATATTTTATATTTCAGACATTTTTAGAATCATGAAAAATTATTTCTTGTTCGGGCAGAGCTTGCGATGTAAGATTGAAATGCATTAGCCTTGTTTTACTGCTAATTAAAAGTTTATGTTGAGAAAACCAATTCCTTAAAACATCAACATCGTGGCAGCGTTGCCATTAACCCGAAAAATATTATGTCACGACGACTCCAAAATTATGTCTCTAGCGAGAATTAAAAAAGGAAAAAAGTAAGCAAAAACTCCTTTGTACACACTTATTTTGCTCCATCCAATAATTTTAGTAATACAAAAATATACTGAATCCTTGTAAGTCATAACATATTAAAATTTATTTATTTTAAACATAACAGAAACATGTAAATATAAGGTAAATGCCTAGAAGAGGGGACCGTCGCACAGTGGGAAATTTTTTAACGTTTTGGGACAAAAATCCGTCTATAATGCAATTATTAATGGATTTGAAAAATTTTTTTTTGTTAAATAATAGTGAAGTACCACCCGATGTGTGAGTAATGCCCAAAATTTTGAGAACGTTCAACATAACCTCAAAAAATCCTATAAATATATGAAATTCGTGTATTTTACTTAAGCTACTTTACGAAAACTACTAGACCGATTTTCTTGAAATTTGACACACTCTTTAAATACATATAAAACTAGATAATGACGAAAAGTTTTTTTTTTTGCAATACTACTAGCTCTGCAATAATAAATATACTGATTTTTGTCTTTTTTTTTTAAAAAATCGTTTTTTGGCTTAAAAATTATACCAAAATCTCAAAAATCGTCAAAGAAAAAAAAACCCTTCGTCAATAAGCTAACCAAATTTTTTGATTTTTTTGATTTCAGATAATAAAATGATGAGTTATGTTGTCCACCACAAACCAACTTTTTTTTTAGGCGTCTGCGGAAATTAGATGCCAATGGCTTATTCTGCAATATTTTTTAATGAAATTTTCACAGAATACTCTTTAAGTATTGTACTTTTATATGTGTTTTAAAAAAATAAATTTACTTTTACCATATCACTAAAAAACATTTTTAAACTTATGCCTAAAATGTAGCGCCAAAACCCTACCCCCTCTTTAAGTAAAATACACGAATTTCATATATTTATAGGATTTTTTGAGGTTATGTTGAACGTTCTCAAAATTTTGGGCATTACTCACACATCGGGTGGTACTTAACAATTGTTTTAAAAAAAAAATTTTCAAATCCATTAATAATTGCATTGTAGACGGATTTTTGTCCCAAAACGTTAAAAAATTTCCCACTGTGCGTCGGTCGGAGAGAGGAGGGAGTGTTGATGATCTTGGGCAATATTATAAGTGTTGGGAGGTGGAGGCGCTCGGTGGAATAAAAAAAATCGAATATTATACGAAATAAAATTTGAAATATTTTGGAAGATATCAGGAATGACTTCCGATGTTCGCCATAACAACAATATATATAAGTTTTGCATTTTTCACCTCCATCAAAATGGAATCATTCAAGCTCCCTCCATCTCCTCACTCTCCTCCGACCGACGGTCCCATTATATAGACATTTACAAAAATAAACAGTTTTTTAAAAACCACATTTAGTTAGTAATACTTAAACTTCATTAAAAGCTAAGCAAATTTCATAAAATTTTCCACTCTCCTTTTCACAATCCTTGCAGCAATCTTTACTGCCTAAAATAGATAACTTTTGGTCTTCCATATCGAAAATAAATTTGCAAGGGTATCCAACTGTTTAAATGTATTTTTTTTATAGCAAAACCCAAAAAAGCACGTGAAAAGGCTGAACAGCTTAGACCCACGGGAAAAACAATTACATCGCAAAATAACGGAACCGAATCGTTTTTGTTATTTTGATTTTGACGTTTCCTTCGAGGTTGCGATTTGCGACACAATTTGCCCTGGTTTTATAGCTTTACGAAATCGGAACTATACCGAACATTTTAGAATACTTTTATTTTGCCTTAGAATAATAAGATAAGAGCTCTTTTGCGAAACCCAATTATTTGAACTAAAATTATGTCACATTTTTCATTGGTCATTTTAAATTATGTCACCTTTAATGTCAGCATAATTCTTTTTTAAATTATGTCACCACCAAAAAATTTATGTCACAAGTGACAAGAATTATGTCACGGTGGCAATACTTCATCGTGGTTTATGTTAACTGACAAGTCAAGAAGAGAATCGCAAACATGACTAATGCCAAGATCATCAGCAAAAGCTGTTATTTTACCTTTAAAATCTTGCAAAAACATAGAGTTTATGTATATTAGAAACAAAATGGGTCCAAAGCACTACTTATACTTGAGCCAATTGTAACTCTATGAATGCGATCCGAAAGATAAGAAGCAAACCAATCATACATGTGACCTCTGAAACCAATAGAAACTAGTTTTTTTTAAAAGTATTTTGTGATCAACCATGTCGAATGCTTTTGTGATATCCACAAAAAGACTTGCACAGAATTTTTTGTCATCTAAACCTTTTTGTAAGTTAGAACAAAAATCGAGCAGTGCGTCTTGAGTGGATACATTTTCTCTGGAGCCGAACTGGTTTGGATTAAAAAAATTTGAGCGAGTGAGAAAAGAGACGACTCGCTTTTTAACTGCTTTTTCAAAAATTTTTTCCAATAGCGGGCAGTAGAGAGATTGGTCTGTAGTTGATTTTTTCATTGCGATTACCCTTTTTAAAAAGTGGAGTAATTACTGCACTTTTTAACTGGTCTGGAAAAATTCCTGTCATAATACTTTCATTGAATATGAAAGCCAAAATGTCTACAATATTATATGCAATGTTTTTCAATAAAATATTCGACAAGCCGTCAATACCACAAGATCCTGAATTGTCTGACTGAATAATTTTTAACAATTCCAATGCTGAAATGGGTTCAAAGAAAAAGCTTTTTGAAGCCAAAATATCAGTTTTTAATGGAAGACAATCACAAGAACTATGGTGTAGGCGAGTATTCGGAACTAAACCAATTGAAGCAAAGTAATTATTAAATACATTTGCAACTAAATTGTTATCAGAATTACATATAACATTTTGACAATCACTTTACATAGAAAATAAGAGCGGCACATCAGCAAGGGCCTAAGTGTGCGTCCACAGTACGCGCTCAAAGCGGAGCCGAGCGCAAAGCTGATCAAAGCTGATCAATGCGAGAAGCAATGCGAGAAAACTGGCTGCATACAATTTCATACGAAATCGCGCATGGTGGCCACAGTGAAAGCCGAGCCGAGCCGAGCGCAAAGCGGATTGAATGCGAGAAAACAGTTTTGAAGTGTTTTTCAGCGCTGACTCGCATTGCAGGTGTTGATGATGTTATATGTAATTGCTTTTTTCAAGTGAATTTGTGTTTTGTTCGTCGTTATTGTTTTTCATTATTCTTAATTAAAAAAATAAAATGGACTGTGACTTATTGATTAGTCAAATTTTTTCTCATCCTGCTCTATGGGACCAAAAAAATAAATGTTATCATAACAGAAATTTAGTAGAGAACTTATGGAGGTCAATTTCAACAGAAATGAATGTAGCAAGTAGAGATTAACAATTAGTCGTTCACAAGGAGTTATGGGTATTTTTAGTAGAATTTAGTAGAAAATTTTAATTTCAACAGAAATGAATGTACAAGTAGAGAGTAACAATTAGTCGTTCACAAGGAGTTATGGGTATTTTTATGAAATTGGTCCATTTTTTATCAATATGTTGCGAAATTTTTTTGAGAATGTAGTCAAAAGTTTCGATGCTCATTCGGGTATATTCAAAAAATTTTTCTGGGTATTTCCTCAAATCTTCATATAAATTATGAAATTCACCAATTTCGTTCCTTTTTACGTTTATTGGATTCTTTCCAAATTGTCTTTCTTTTAAAAAATAGTCCATGACAATCGGAGAAACAAAATACTCTTCATCAGACGAATCCATTGCTTTTTACTTCAATAAACACAAATGAATGAATGAAGTAAATACGAACAGCAAATACGAACATGAAAATACGAACGACAAGCAGAATTTCAGCGCCGATTCTCGCATTCACTGTGGCCACCCAAAATTCCGCTTCTCGCATGAAAAATCAGCTTTGCGCTCGGCTCCGCTTTGAGCGCGCACTGTGGACGCACACTAAGGCGGCATCGAACCTAAATCCGCCGCTGGATATAAAAATCAATTTATTTATAGAAATCTGTCGATTACAGCGAATATTCAGAGCTGACGGTTAATCAAAAATGACACGTAGGAAAAAAAGATTAAAAATATTTTAATTTTGCCAGTACATACTTAATACAAAACCACTAACTATATATATCTGGGCGCCAAAAGTTTTTTTTCGATTTGTTGACCTGAGTAATAGGTTAAATTTGATGTGCTAAATCTGCAAATATGTATATAGTTTATTTCTGCATTTTCTTTTGAAGAAGTTTCTAAAAATCGATCTCACCATAACTAGTTAGTTCTTTAAATATCGCTCATTGTTTCATAACTCAAAAAATCAGATATTTCAGGGCAAGCATTTTAACTGAATTTTTACGTTTTTGTGTTATGTATAACGTTATTGAAGAAAATGAGCGATATATACAAAAAAAAAATTTAAACGCTTAAATTTTCTTATGTAAACTTTATGTTTACATTAAACTTAGGCCCCTATTGCAGTTGTCGATTCACAATAGACAAACGCTTTTTTTCTAATAGCGATTTTGTTTGGTATCGTGTTTATCGATCACAATCGCTGGCTGTTCTATCATTTTGTTTTGATAGATAAGATTTTTTTTTATTTTAGTAGATATTTCTTTATTTTTTAAATTTTTCATATAAAATATTTTAAACTGAATGATACTAAACGGCTGTCTCAAGAAAAATAATAATATTTCAAGTCACAATGACGCAATTTTTTCTATTGAATTTCGTAATACCAAAAGGGCGTCGTTTTTATTAAATCGATGGCTATCGATTTTATCGCAAATCGACAAGCGCCATAGGGGTTATTTCTTTATAAAAAGAAAAAATTTGGTTATAATATAAATGACTATGTGTATACGATTTGATTTACAGGAGCCCTATTTATGTCAAAAAAGCCCTATTTTAGTTCGAATTTTGGCCCTTTTATAAATATGCCAATATCATCCCTGGTGCCGACCACTGACCTAAATATGCGTTACCAACAACAAAGGAACTGTTCCCAACATTCAACTGTATCGCAGAAGGTGAAGACTTTATTCAAACGCTAGAAAAAGAGAGGACCAAGAGACTGCAAGAATAAAGCTGACTACACTTATGGAGAGACATCTCAGACATATATTTACAACTAAACACAAGAGACAGATATATAATAAATACAGTGGGAAAAACAAGAAAATTTCTAAACAAAAATAAGGATATACTAATTTTGGAATCAGATAAAGGGAACAGCACGGTAGCGATGAACAAATTGGAATACGACAAAAAAATGATTATACTGAGAGACATATGCACATACCAAGAAATCAAGAAGGACCCCACGACAACCTTGCAGGATATCAACAACAAATTAGTGGAAAAACTTTACACATCCAACATCATAACAAAACAAGAAAAATTTAAACTGGTAACAAAAACAGCAACTGCACCAAGGATATATGGACTTCCCAAAATCCATAAGAAGGATACACCGCTACGCCCGAAATGCTCCTCTATTAACTCACCAGCCTATAGATTATGCCAGTACTTAATTAAGATTTTAAAAAATTTGACAAAGGACTCACTTTACAATATAAAAGACTCAGTTGAATTTTAAAACAGACTTAACAATACATACATATTAGGGGTGGCAATCCCGGAGCTTTTTTGAGTTTCGGGATTTTCGGGATCGAAGTTTCCGATCCCGGGATCAATCCCGGGATTGATAGTTCTAGTAAATGCATACAAAACTATAAAAAAAAATTAGAAGTTTATACTATTGTATACGATATAAAATTAAAATTGCCTTATTTTACAGCGTAACAATGAAGAATATGAACGCAAAATAATAGAAAAAATAATAGCTTAAAAATTGACTTAGAACACTTCGAGTGTTAATACATCTAAATCACATTTACTAAGTTTGACTAGTAGAAGATAGTCACTATTAAAAGAAGATGATATAGGATAATCAATTTTATTATTCAATTTTATTTTTAAATTTAAAAATTCGTGTACAACACTTTGTTCTTGATTAATACTTTATCACCTTCTTCAAATGTGACAGTGATGGCATTTAGTGGCACCGAATGGCTCGCTCTCTGTAGACGCACCCATAAGTGTGCTTCATTTAAGTTGTCAAAATCTTTAGAAGTTGATTTCAGAAAAAAAGCTTCATACAAAAGTTTAATTATATCTTAGAACTTAAATTTTGGTAGGTCTAGGTATGGGTCAAAATTTCAATGTCAAATCAAAGTCGGCTGTGGTTTTTTTTTTTAAGACAAACCTATATTTTTTGTTGCAGATTTGTATTTTATTATAAAAAAGAGATATGTTTTGCTTATGTTGTTTTTCTACTGCATTTTTAGTATTTCCGTTATTGATAAAAATAATTTTAGTCTAAATTTCACATCATATCATTTTTCTAGTGAACTATCAATTTTCAATACAAATCGCACTTAGTAAAAAATTCTTAAAATTAGTCAAACTATTAAAAAAGATATTTTTTTTGCTACGTCACATTTTTTTTAAGAAAATCTTAAACAAGAATTGCTACAATAAAAAAAAATATTTTTACTCAATTTAAGGTTCAGACACAATTGAAGTGCATTTTGCAGGTTGATGCAATAATTTTTCATGCGCATCAAATGTATTGAAAACAATTATTTTGCAGATTTTGTACTTAAATATGTCATATAAAAGAATAATTACTATATAATATAAAACTTTTTTCTAATCCCGAAAATCCCGGGATTGCCTCTTTTTAATCCCGGGATTACTTTAGCCTATATTTAGAGCAAATCCCGGGATCCCGGGATTGCCACCCATAATACATATGTATATGACGACGGAATTTTAGTCTCTTTTGACGTAATTGGGTTATTTCCAAGTATACCAGTGGACTTCGCTATAAATACTATAGACAAAAAATGGACAAGTATTCAACAGCATACAAATATGACAAAAAACTTTTTATGGACGCACTCAAGTTTTGCATAAAAGACAATAGGTACTTTAAATACAACGACAAAGTTTACAAACAGCTGAAAGCTATGCCTATGGGGTCACCAGCATCCCCGGTTGTAGCTGACATTGTGATGGAAGAATTGTTGGACAAATGCTTAAAAACCTTGACGAAAAACCTCGACTGATCACAAAATACGTAGATGACTTGTTTGCTATAGCTAAAACAAACAAAATAGATGAAACATTAAATGCATTAAGCCTATTTCACAGACGAATCAAATTTACACTGGAAAAAGAAAATGACGAAAAACTGCCATACTTGGACACACTTATTATAAGAAACAACAATATTATAAAAATTGACTGGTACCAAAAACCTATGGCAACTGGACGCTTATTAAATTTTACTTCAAAACACCCAACATATACAATTTTAAACACAGCCAAAAACTTTATTCGACGGATATTCAGTATAAGTGACAAAATTTTCCATAAAGACAACAAGAAAAATTTCAAACAATACTTAGAGACAATGGATTCTCAAAATGGACAGCAATAAACCTTATTAATGGTTGCAAAAAAGAGAATAATAACATCCCTAAGATAGCAAAAGACGAAACAAAAATTTACAAATCACTGACATACTTACCAGGGTTTTCGGAAAAATTTAAGAAGTCAGATATTTACAATAAAGAAAAGTATAGAATAGCATATAAGACAAATAACACACTAAATAGACTATACAGCAAGACGAAATGCAAAATAGATGACCGCGACAAATCGAATTTGATTTAACAAATATCGTGCAAAGGGGACGGATCCAACATATGCGACAAAGTATATGTTGGAACAACAAAATTAAAATTACGGACAAGAACAGCTGGACATAAATCTGACCTAAAAACACTTGACACCTTAGAACAAAAAACCGCACTCGCTGCCCACTGTAAACTGACCAAACATGCTCCTAATTTTGACAAAATAAAAATTTTACAACAAGAGAATAATTATAAGCGCAGATTTACACTTGAGATGTTACATATAACAAACACACCTACACAACAAAGACTCAACTACAAAACAGACACTGACAACTGCGCACACATTTACAGACACCTGATAAAAACAAAGAGCTCAAAAACAAAACATTAGACAGCTGATCAATACAGAATTACTGGAGATGAAAACATTAGACAACCGAAGGGCTAACAATAAAGTGCAATATCTTTTGTGCAATCTTTTTATGTCCCTTTTGTAGTTTTTGTTCGTTTGTGTGTTGTTTAAAACTTTTTTGTTTTTAAATTTGTGAATTGAATGTTTATTTTTATGATGATTAATTTATTAAAATATGTAAGTTTTTATTTTTTTGTTAAAAATTATGTTTATTAATAAATTATATGTAATTTTAGAGTCCCTGAAGATGACATCCTATGGACGTCGAAATATTGGACAAATAAAATAATATTGAGGAAATTTCAAAAATATCATTCTTTTTATTTTCTCGACCTAGAGCCCAAGTTTTTCAAAGTTCACAATCTTGTAAAAAATATATACGAAGACTATTAAATCTTTATATGTAGTTAGTATACATGTGTATAATTACTTTGAACTTATCTTTTTAGAAAGAATCCAAATAAGTATGACATGCCAGATAGTCAACAATTCCAAAACAATAGTAATCGTTAAAAAATATTCATTATGAACTTGTATTTGTAAAATCACGGGTGCTTGCTGTGCTTGCGTGATTCCATTAAAAATTTTTAATAATTGAAATAATTAGATACGGTGTTTATATTGGTAGTTTAAATCACGTGTATGAACATGTGATTGATGTACATTAGACCTGTTCAAAATAAGGTCATGTTCTAGAATACTTCAAGAACACTCGATTTTCGAAATTTTATTCATATTCGTGTATTTCCTCACTTAAAAAAATAAAAAAAAATTACCCTATAGCTGCTACCAGAGCTGCAAAATTTTCATTTTTTGGAATTTGGCCAAAAAAATGATGAAAATTTATTTTGTTTCTTACTTACAATATTTTTTTTAAAATATTTTTTCGATTTTCCTTATATACATACACATAAGGAATTATCGAAAAAAGTTTGCCGCTATTTTTTAAGCCTATACATAAGGAGAAAAAACAAAACAATTGCTTTTTTCAAATACTCTAAATATCAAAAACACAATGGCAAAACCCTTTTGTAACTTTTGTATAATATTTGCACATACATTTGTTGAGTAAAGTTGTCATAACAACAAAAAAAATAATTTGTTAATTTCTTGAGTAAAGTTGTCATAACAACAAAAAAATAATTATTAAACAAAAAAACATTTTAGAACGCTCACAATGTGTAGCAAAAATTGCAAACATTTACAAAAAATACTAAAAATACCACAGATCGTGAATACCGCTAATGTTTTGTTTTTGCTAAGATATCAAATTTACTACAAATATCAAATTTATCAAAAATACACAATACAAGACCAAATGCTACAGATCGTGAATATCGCTAATATAATATGAAAAAAAAGTACAATTTTCGTTTATAAAATTTTTTTCGGAGTAAATGTTGCATTTTACAGTCAATCAATTATTACATTTTTTCGCTATCTGGGCATTAAAGAAAAAAACTGTAATTATTGTGGGAAAACCACCACCACCAATACCACTCTTTTTTTAATTTGCTTCTTTATAGGCAGACAATTTAAAATTCTGAATTTGATTGCCACTTAAATGCCAATGATGTTAAACTTTTTCTTTCTCTAAATTAAAACTTCCCCTCATCATCTGTTACAATATGACCTAAATAACCTGATGAATGGCGTCACATTATTTTTATGAAGAAAAGAAACATATTTAAAATCTTGACTCTGTTAACAAGACTTAGATAATTCACTTAACACTGGTTGGGATGAGAAATTAAAAAAAAAATAGTTTACATGTAAGCCTTATCCAAAATTTACCTCCACCAAAATCTGCCGTTTTAGGCCCGGGTCTTTTTGTCAGTACACCTGTCCCTCGCTTTACACGGTAGATACGTTCCTGACAAAACCGTGTAATTCGAAAAAATAAGTTTTGTATGGAAAAATCGTGTAAAACGAAAATGTATATAAAAAAGCTTTTTTAGACATTTATTGAATACAAAATATGACTAATACATACATACACTTAATAAAATATAAAAATACCATTTAAATCATAGAAAACATAAAAATAGTTAAATTTATTTGTAAAGTGGAAAAAAAACATAAAAAATCTATTTCATAGGAAAAAAAAAATTGTACTTCATATAAATAAAAAAAAATTTGTATAAGTGTACATGTGTACGTCTGAAGTGTTGCCAGATCTATAATTAAGTAGAAATAAATTCGCGTGCAGTCAAAATTAGTCATTTTCTACATAATTTTTTTTTTTAATTTTGATTTTAAAAACCGTGTAAGATCGAAAACGTGCAAAACCAGTAGCGTGTAAAGCGAGGGATAAGTGTACCTCAATTCTGCTGGCATTGATTTTTTACCGAGCAAAACTGCAATGGGGATCATTTTCAAAACTTAGTGTGTTACTAAGTGTGTTATCTTTTTTACTTCATATTTATGCAAAATTTGACTTTTTTCGTTAATAGCTCTCTCGGCATAGCGTTTTATAGTAATTTCTTTCATAGGAGATGACCCACTCTCTTGTCGAAATACGCCTCCTTTTTATATAGTGATAGTTCATGCCATTTTTATTATTTGTGATATTATAGTATAAATGTTTTTTTTTTTTAATTACGTAATTAATTCTCAAAAATTATTTTCAGTTTATAGCATTTCTTTAGATTTACTCTTTATTTTTGTAACGGCTGTGAATTTGTGCCATATTAATTATTTTTTCCATAAATAAGTTTAAAAAATTATCAAAACATATTGCTTTTGTTCTTCGGGGCGGTGGAAAAAGTATGGACCCCGAAGGGGTATGTGTAACAAAATATGGGATAGAAATTATAAGGTTCAATGAGACGTCAACAGATGTATGAGATACACTTCCTACTTTCAAAATCCATCCGTCATCTATTTTGCATTTCTTGTTTGCTCCATAGCTTTGTTGAATTGTCGGAAATTTCACATGAATTCGATTAAATAATATTCAATTAATTATAAATATGTTATTCTATTTTAAGAGTCCATTTGAGCCCATTTTTAACATATTTTAAACTTAAGCAAATGCTTGTTACATAATGTGTTTATTAAATTAATTGTTTATTAAATAACAAATTACGCATGTATTGCGAGTTAGAAAGCAAACCGCAAACGCGATTAAAACAATAACAAAGGTATTGTGGCGATTTTTGAAAATTAAAATAAAAAACTTACTAAAACGGAAAACAAAGCTGCATTAAGTGCCAATTTGTTTCCTATTAGAATTCAGCCTAAGCTAGCTAGCTTTTTTACTGTAATTTTTAGTGTCAATTGCGATTTTACAGAATGGCGGGTATCTACAGTTTAATGTCGGATCTGAACGATGATAATTGAGAAAAACTTTTCATTTATAATTTCGACGCTGTGAAGCCACCTGCGTAATATACGGGCACGCTTACCACTGGGCTACTAGGCTCCTTTTAATATTATTTTTTTAATTACACACAAATATTTTGATCACTAGGCTTATAATTGGTGTGTGTACCTGTGTTATTGTTTAAAATAATCTGTAGGTATTATAATAGTATAAGTGCTCTCCGCTAGCGGATTCTTCAATCTGGACACAGCTTAAAAGGCGCTTTAGGTTACCCGCAAATTAAACTGTCAAGCAAGTATCTTATGATCTTGCCCGTACGAACCCAGGGTTAAGGGGGGGGGGGGGGGGGGTGCTAGTATATTGCGGCTCTGAAACATTTGAGAAAGAACTGAAAAATAAAAATAAAATATAGCTAGTACACTCAGAAAATAATTTTGGTAAATGTAACCAATATTTTACCAAATCTCAGGTTAGAATTTTCTAACCAGATGGCCCATGTTGTTAAGTCTAACTAACCTGGGAATCAGGTTACCTACAAAATTTTCTCAGAAAACAAAACCTAACTTTTTTTTGATTTTTTTTTTTATCTATTCCCTAATTACTGCTTATTAATTGGAACTTAATTTACTTATGTTGCATTTTAAAACTTCAAAGAGAACTAACATTCTTAATTGTAACCGACGAGATTATGCCACTCTTTAGATATGCGCATAACTTAACCAACTGAGCTACTCTTATTATATTGCGTAAAACTAAAAGTAAATTACTACTGCGTGTGTAACAAAACGGAATGCCTAGGTTCGAACCCCACTGGAAGCAAGAGACAAATGTTTTTTTTTGACGCAGGTTAGAGATTTTTTACTGAGTGTAAAGCTGTTATATTCGGCCAGTCCGAAACTCACATACCCTACACTGCATTGAAAGTACCTTTTAAATAAATGTTAAAATGACGTTGTAAATGTTGAAATTTTTCCATTTTTAATATTTCATAAATATTTGAAATTTTCAAAAAAATAGAAAACTTAAAAAAATTGGAAGACTTTTAAAAATTGAAGAAGCTGGAGATTTCGAAACTTTGAAAATATTATAAAAATTGCAAAAAAACATTGAAAAATTAACAAAAGTATCAATGCAATATCCAAATTTTATATTTAAGTTTCATAAATCGTTACTAAAATGCTTGTCAAATCAAATAAGGTGCAAAAACATGAATGAAAGTTTATGGGATGGTACTCTTATATGTTTTGAATATTTTGAGTCTAAAAAACTGAAATCGATTTTTGAGTATTTGAGAAATCGATGTTTTCCTGAAACGTAATTTTTTTTCTCTTTCAGTGTATATATAACTCTTAGGCGTTAATTTTTCCAGAATTGTAGTTTTTTTGTCATAACCTAGTACACAGCTACCTAAAAATAATATGAAAGCGAATTTGAATTGTGTTTGTTTGTTTATATTCATCATTCAAGTTTTTGTGTTATTTACGAGTGGCTGAACAGAGTTAAAAAATTAATTTTTTTTATCAAAACTATTGGTCGGAAAAGTTTGATATAATATTTTTCTATATATTGGATAATGCCTTAACCACTCAAAAAATTTTCAGCCAATTTAAAACACGTCAGGGTATAAATAGGCAAATTATAGATGGAATGACCCATCTGTCTTTAGTATTATGAATAAAACTACGATTTAGTACACCATTTTCAAAGCATAACTCTATGTTTTTACACCTAATCTCATACAAACTTCCCCTTTTAAGTGGGTCCCGCTTAAGTACCTCACTCGCTTAAGTACCCCAACTTTTTGTGTCTCAATTATGATTTTGCCCATGTTTTTCCCCTTTTAAGTGCCTTTTATTCAAAACGGCCAAAAAAATTTCATAACGTGCAAAAAAAAAAATCTCCGATTTTTTATATATATTTAGATATGTACTTCTTCATTTAATTTTTTGTTAATTTTTTCGAATGATCTCATAGATATATATGTATATTGTTACCTTAATATGGAAAGGACCTATCTACCATTTTTGTTACTTTACAGGAGAACAAAATAACTTAATAAAAATTTTTAAAAAAGTATTGAAGTGTAAGTAATAGCTTTATTTTCAATCGTAGCACACACGCAAAATCTTTGGTCCTGTTCGAGTTGGCGACGACTATCGCTGTAAGGCGACAAACTGGCGGCGTTAATAATGGCAAAATCAAACAAGTTTGCTTATTATGTTTAGTATTTAATAGTTAAATTCACTTTGATTGATATTATTAATATTACAGTTAAATTCTATTGTTTCTTATTTTTAATGTGTTTAATTATGTATACGGCTACGGCTATGGCTATGTTATGTTTTGTTTTATGTGATGTGATGTTATTCGATTGTATTTTATGTGCGTTCGTGGCGGCTAACTTTCGGCAACTGGCTTTTATGAAAACGACGACTGCATAAATGTAATAGATGCACAGGGTGCCTCAACATTCCTCCCCCCGTGAATCACTCTCGGAGGATTCTCCATCAATTGTTAAGAGAGCTAGTTTTGTGGCTGGTCGACGTAGTAGTCCATGGGATGTACATACTTCAGCAAAACGTACCTGGTCATCTTTTGCTTTAAAAACCCTTGTTATGCGTCCTTTTTCCCAATGACTGCGCGGCTGGTTAGAGTCACAAATGATCACCAAATCATCAATTTTTAGCGGTTTTACCTTATCATGCCATTTAGATCGACGTTATGAGCTGTGGCAGATACTCAACTGTCCATTGTTTCCATAAACGGTCCTTCAAATTTTGTGCAATTCTCCATTGCTTTCTCAAGCATATCTTCTCATCCACTGGATGCGGTGTCTGTGTTGAGTTTACACACCCCAATAAAATATGGTTGGGTGTAAGTGGTTCATCTTCTTCAGATGATAATGGTATGTCTGTGAGTGGGCGCGAATTTATAATGTTTTCGGCTTCAATCAAAACGCTTTGAAGAGTCTCAACTCTAGGTGTCACTTCTCGTAAAGCTTTGCGCAGTAATCCCTTTATTATTCGAATCAATCGCTCCCAGCATCCCCCTGAACTTGGGTTTGATGGGCAGTTGAATCTCCATTCTATGGTCCTATTGGTGGCTTCATTAACTATGCTGTCTACATCCAATAACCTCTCGGCTTCTTTTAATTCTTTTTGCGCTCCGATAAAATTTGTTCCATTATCACAACGCAATCGTATAGGGGTTCCACGGCGATTGACGAAATTTCGCAGGCAGACAATGAAAGCATCAGTAGATAAGCTTTCGGCTAGTTCCAGATGAGCAGCTCTGACGGTTAAACATGTAAAGATGACGGCCCATCTCTTTTCTTTGCGGCGACCTATGGCAACATTGAAGGGTCCAAAAAGATCCACGCCTGTATAGGTAAATGGCCGAACGTAAGGTGTAACTCGGTCAGCTGGCAACTGACCCATCATCGGTGGCACTGGCTTCGCTTTGTCAATTTTACATTTCATGCAACTACGCTGAATGGTTTTCAAATTTTTTCTTATGTCAGGTATCCAAAATTTTTGGCGTATTTCGTTTATAATTACGGCAATATTTTGATGGTGTTGTTTCTCATGGAAATGACGAATTATGAGTTCTGTAACGATATGTTTCTTTGGCATCAAAATAGGACGTCTGGCATCAAACGGCAGATATAACGCTTCATCAATGCGCCCATATACTCTCAACATTCCTTCTTTGTCTAAATATGGCGTAAGAGTATAGAGATGGCTTCTTTTCGAAATTTGTTGCGAAGCACCTAAAGCAGCGATTTCCTCGGCGAAAGATTGCTCTTGGACAATTTTACAAATATACTTTTCGGCGTCTATAATTTCAAAGGCTGTCAGAGGACCGCCCATAATTGACAAGTCCTTAAATCTTCTTAGCGTGCTCTTAAAAATCTTGCTAGCCCGCAGAACCCATGACATTGTCCTCTTGAGCTTTAAGTAAGATGAAAAACGATTAAATTTAATTAAACTGGTACTTGCCTTAAAATCGATAACATGCAATGGCTTGATTTCTTCTTCTAGAATCTCTGGTGGCATTCCTATTGGTGAATTTGGCCATTCATTTTCATTGCATTTTAAAAATTCTGGACCACATATCCATTTGTTGCTGACTTTAAATTTTGGCGGAAAGGTCGGACGGGTTGCGACATCTGCTGCATTTTGCGCAGTTGGAACCCACCGCCATTGTGACTGATCTGATGTATTTAATATTTCGGCTATACGATGGCCAACAAATGCTTTATACCTTCGATGAGACGAATGTATCCAGTATAACACTGTGCGTGAGTCACTCCAGTAAATCACACGATTTATATCTACGTCGTGGTTATTTCTGATTATCTTGTAAAGACGTACACCAAGAACTGCTGCTTGAAGTTCCAATCTCGGAATCGACAACATTTTTTTAGGTGCACTACGGGACTTTCCTGCGACGAAGGTTACATCGACACTATTCGGCTGAACGATTCTGAAGTAGCCAACAGCTGCAAAAGCTTTTTGACTTGCATCAACAAAGACGTGCAACTCAATTATGCTGCATCTATGTAAGTGTGGCGAATAACAACGATTAATCTTAAATTCCTTGACCTTCTGAAATTCCTGCCACCAAGCGATCCATTTCTCATTCAACTCCTGTGGAATATATTCATCCCAATTCAAATTGCACTTCCATGTCTCTTGAACTAAAATTTTTGAGAAACCCAAGAAATCAGCTAAAAGTCCAAATGGATCAAAAACGGCCATGACGATTCTCTTTTTGTTGGCGGGCGTAAACCTTGCAGAACTTGTGTTGGAATACGATGGAACGATGTTTGGAATCGAAATGTGTCAGTGGCTGTATCCCAATACATACCGAGAACCTTTTCCACACTTGGCTGTCTCTCCATATTTATTGATTGGGTGCTAACATTTATTACTGGTTCAACATTCATAACTGCTTGTAAATTTCTGTGACTGGAAATAAAATTCCTCAATTCAAATCCGGCTTCAGAATTAATTTTGACAACCTGTTGGCAAATTTGTAATGCTTCTTCTTCGCTGTTGAAACTGCAAACTAAATCGTCTACGTAATGCTTTCTGACTATGGCATCCACGGCATCAGGATATTTCTCTCTAAATTCTTCAGCATTGCGATTTTTAATAAATTCTGCACAGCAGGGCGAACATACAGCACCAAAAATCATAGACTCCATAGCATAATATTGAATCGGTTCCGATGTCTTACCATCTCGCCATAAGAAACGTTGTGCATGCTGATCATCTGGTCGTATCTTTACTTGCGAAAACATTTCGCGAATGTCAGCGGCTACACCAACGATTCCTTGTCGAAATTTAAACAAAACGCTCATAAGCGGCCTTGCCCTTTCAGGCCCTTTAATCAGAACTGAATTAAGTGCTGTTCCATCAACAGTGGCGGCAGCGTCAAAAACTATACGCATTTTGTTTGGCTTGAATGGGTTGTACACGGCGAAATGTGGCAGATACCAAACTGGTACTTGGTTTTTATTACATAGTTCTTCAGTTGAAACTTTTCTAGCATATCCCTTTTCCAAATATTTCGATATTTCGATGCGATATTCTCCGGCAAATATTTTATCGTTATTCATTTTCTTTTCAATAGCAATTAGGCGTTTTGTTGCCATTTCAAGGCTGTTTGGTAGCATTGGAGGATAATTTTTCCAAAGTAAACCAATTTCGTAACGCTTTCCGATACGTTTCACTGTGTCATTCATAATACGTTCGGCTTTTTTGTTTTCTTCAGATTGTAAAAGTGTCTGAGAATTATTAATGCCAAAATTATCAGTTGAAAAATACTCGGTAACCAACTGATGAAGTTCATCTTGAATTTTCTGGCGTATATGAAATACTACTGGGCGTGACAGAGGTAGCATGCTGGTTGGACCATAGGCAACCCAACCCAATCTGGTATTTGCAACTATAGGTCTGGCCGACCCATCTTGAATAACCTCCGATGAGGTAGCTAAATAGGCATGATCTAATCCCAATAACATGACAGGTTTGACGTTGGCATAGTCATTTATTGGTACAGATTTAAAATGTTCAAAATTAGCTTTTACAAATGTCTGTCTTGGTAGATCCAAATTTCCGATTGTGCATACATTTTTCACAAAAAATTTACATTGCTCACCTACTCCTTCGATTTCCAAATTGACACGTGACGAATTTTCAGTAATAGTGTTTTCTCCATACCATTGCAGAGTTAACGGCTGCGGCTGACCTTTTAGTCCCAATTTATTTGCTACACTATCTTCTAAGATAGAAATTGCTGAGCCCTCATCAAACATTGCAAAAACATTTACCTTTCCATTGGGTCCAAATAAAGTTACTGGCAAAATCTTAAATAATAAGTTGCTTGTTTTTTGTGTTGTACGACAACTTAACACAGGCTGCACACCAATGTTTTCGGGTGGTGGCTCTCTTGAATTTGCGTTGCTTGACTCATGCAGGCTTGCATTATGATATCTACGACAACCATCAACTCCGCAGAATTTTTTGGCTCGACAATTGGCAGTGTTGTGGCCCTTACTTAAACAGGAAAAACATAGCTGCAAACTTTTGAACCTCTCCCATCGGGCTGGAACATTTAAGGACTCATTGAACACCTTACATTTGGAAATAGAGTGCTCTCCACTGCACTGATAACATTTGAACCTCTTCTGATTGTTATCGTTAAGATGCATGACACGACGTGGCTATTGTGTTGAAACTCTTGAACCGGCTGTACCTGATTGTGACACATAACTTTTTGCACTGACTGGTACTAATGATGACATATTTCCTTTGGAACTAGCTGTACTGGATGGCGGCATTAAACTTATTATTCTGGCAAGGTCGCTGAGCCATGTCGAAAATTCAGCAACTGTGGGGAAAGGCCTGATTGAAATAGCGTGCTTAGCCCAATCGAACTGTTTGTTGGCTGGTAACTTTGATATCAATTGGTCAAGAAGAGTTGTATTTGACAAATGCTGTTGGCAATTAGCTGACGTCATAAACGCTACGATATTACGAACTTTGGTTGAAAACTCAATTAATTGAACCAAATTCTTTTCACCAATATCCGGGAATTGCTGTATTTTACTTATTTGTGATCGTATAATCAAATCAGGGCGTCCAAAACGGAACTCCAATTCTTCAATCGCTTTTGGCACATCATTTGGATAAATGAACATTGACGTAACAGCTTCTCTAGCAGGACCTACCAGGCATTTGCGCAGACGCATAAGATTCTGGCGATGACTGTATCTGCACATGTTAGTGGTGTCATTAAAACTGGCTATAAATAATGGCCACTCCTCGGCATTTCCTGAAAATATCGGTAGGTCGTACAATTTGTGCAAAGAATCACTCACCACTGGCAATATTGGCTGATTCTCCTCCTCTGTAGATGTAGAATTCGACCGCTGTTCAACTAAAGGATTAGGTTGGCCTGGCATAGGCTCTATCTGGTTGCGGAGCCTCTCTAAATCTAGCTGGCTTTCGGAGGTGCTACTCTGTAAAGATTCGACAGCATTTTTGAGTGCAGTTAGACTCGCAAGAATGTTGGCCAAATTATCTGCGTTAGTGTCGGTCAT
Organism: Tricholauxania praeusta; assembly: GCA_949775025.1. NCBI lineage: Eukaryota > Metazoa > Arthropoda > Insecta > Diptera > Lauxaniidae > Tricholauxania > Tricholauxania praeusta. Next base: position 88,938,127 of record OX459030.1, on the reverse strand, counting down.
ATTTTCAGGTGATATCGTTTCTGGTGTCAATGTGCTATCCAACGACGAATCCACTTTTTCTTTCAAATTTATTTAAATAATGAATTTTAATTTCACAAGGCAATTTTCAAATTTTCAACGGCTGGCTTCCTCCCAATATAAATCGAATAAACGATGTAAGGCGACAAACTGGCGGCGTTAATAATGGCTTATTATGTTTAGTATTTAATAGTTAAATTCACTTTGATTGATATTATTAATATTACAGTTAAATTCAATTGTTTCTTATTTTTAATGTGTTTAATTATGTATACGGCTACGGCTATGGCTATGTTATGTTTTGTTTTATGTGATGTGATGTTATTCGATTGTATTTTATGTGCGTTCGTGGCGGCTAACTTTCGGCAACTGGCTTCTATGAAAACGACGACTGCATAAATGTAATAGATGCACAGGGTGCCTCAACAATCGCATTCGAATGAACCACGAGCTGTATGAGCTCTACGCCGACATTGACATAGTTAAGCGTATAACAATACAGCGACTACGCTGGCTGGGTCATGTCCATCGTATGGATAAAGAAGCTCCAGCGAAAAAGGTATTCGAAGGGAAGGTCCCCGGTCAACGACGAAGAAGGAGACCATGCCTCCGGTGGATAGACCAAGCTGAGGAAGCCCTAACCGCGCTTGGCATTAACGATTGGAGAAGGCGCGCGCAAAACAGAGGCGCCTGGCGAGAGATAATGAGGTCGGCCGTAACCTGACAACGGGTTGTTATGGCCATCTAAGTAAGTAAGTAAGTAAGCACACACATTTTTTTATCAATGGGTAACTTACCAAAATATTCAAAAAAATCAATTTTGAAAAAAATGTTAGTTAGGGTCTTTCTATATTAAGGTAACGAAATGTAGGTACATAAATGCATATCGCTACGTCCAACGTATAAGTACTAAGTAAATAAAATTATTTAAAGTTGAAATTTGTTCTTCAATATTTCCAATTGGACCAGAAGTTTTAGGTATGGTAAGTGCTTTGAGGTACTTAAGCGAGACCCGCTTAAGTGCCTAACCCGCTTAAGTACCTCAAGAAGCTAACATTTTGGTTGAGGTACTTAAGCGGGATTTACTGTATTATTAAAAAACAGTAAATATGGAATTAAAAAAAAAGCTCTAAAGATTTCTTATATTTTTCATATATCGACTCTAAATTACATCCCAAATAATCCGCAATTAAATTTTTTGTTGTAACTCACACTTTTATTAAAAGTGAAGGATGTCAGTAAAAGTCCTTGGGCCCAGGAGTAAGAAAATTATTCATGACCACACTGCTCAAACTTTTTGTATGTGATATTCACGTCGAGTCGGACAAATTTTGAACGTAGCAAAGTAAGTATGAAGGTGGGGCGTTTTCCTTACAAGCCATCACAAAGTCATGAATTTTAAGAGATAAAAAAATGTATGACCTATATGTTACATTTTATTTTAAACAAGAGTTTTTTATACATAAAAAGAGCAAAACATTTTGTCGGACAAAAATGTTGGGTCGCTTAGCGTGTCCGACACGCCGACAATGCCAACTTTATAAAATCAAGAAATTTATGACCTAAGACCCAATTTTGGCAGAGTCCGTTGTAAAAAATATTTTAAACCAAGTCGGACAATTTTAAGGGAGGGAAATTGTTCTCGGACGCATTGAAGTCAAGGGTTTCGTGAAATCAAAAAATTTATTACCATTTTTCCGACAAAAAAGGAGGATATAAAAATTATATTCTGTCTTAAAAAATGGAATTGTCGGACAAAAATATTGGGGTAGATCCATAGTCGGATATTTTTAATATTGTACGTATAATGAAAGAACAAATTGTTATGATATTTATTATTAATATTAATAAGCTAATTATCATTATTTATAATTTAATAGTTATTATTACAAAATATTTATTGCACTGATCAACTGCAAAAGCCTTGTCATAGCGCGAGAAAAAAAAACTTCTACTACGCTCTTTTATTGTATGTAATTGTTATTGACTCCTAATTAAACGTTTTTTTTTAGTAAAATATCAAAAGCATTAATTAAAAATAAGTGTGTATGTGCGTAATGTAAGAAATTAATTCCCTTCAGAGGAGCTTGATATTTGATGAGAAAAAGCAAAGGAAAACCAACTTCGTGTTATGTTGTTGTAGTCTGGAAACTTTTATTTTGTGATGTATATTTTTCAAAAGATTCTCAATTTCTATTTTATTTTTATCATTTTAATAAAACATTTTCATCTCATTTAATATTAAAAAATTAAACAATATCTTGATTTCAATTAAAATAAAACTAAACACCTTTAAATTCAAATCGCAAATTTAAAAAACAAAAAACAAAACTTTTATTTCTCATTCTAATGCAGATTAGTTTTCTAAAGGTTTAGCTTTTACCACGTGTGAACTGCACAGATAATTTTTTACTAAGACAATTTTAGCATAATTTAGCTTAACTCGTTCGCGACTACTGGGACAATACGTTCCAGGTACTTTCAAAGTTATGTCCTCTAGGCTCGCGTAGAAATCATCCTTGGTGGCATCGTCCTTTTCCTCCGTCGGGGCGAGCGCGCAAATTAGGCTTATGTTGAAAAATTTTGCCTTGATACGGATCGTAGCCAACCTTTCGTTTATTGGCGTGAACCGGGAAACTAGGTAGCGTAATTTTCGACATACAACGAATCCGCAACCAAATTCGCGCCTCTCCGCATGGCCGCTGTAGTAGATATCACAGTTGGTCCGTTTAGAGCATCCTTGTCCTTTCCATCGCATCTCCTGGATGGGGGTGATGTCAGCCTTTATTTTTACAAGGGCTTCCGCCAGTTGGGTAGTTGCACCTTCCCTATGGAGGGTCCGGACATTCCAGGTGCATATCCGTAAATCATTGTCCGTTTTTCGTTTGCAGTGGTCGTCATCGTAGTGGGGGTTATTGTCCGAGGCTGTTTTGGTTTTCATTGGAAATGATGATAATGTGTGGTGGGACCCAAACCCTACGCACACATTCCAAGTTTTAAGTCTAGGAGAGACTCGCCTTCTCACAACTTCCGGACGGCTGTCCAAGGGATCTCCAGAGGATACTTGGCCAAAAGGCCGGAATTTTGTGAGCTGCTTGAACTGCTTGCAAAAGAATCATCCCTGGCCACTCCCAGGTGAATGGCGATCATGAACTTTACCCACTTACGTGGACTTCAACAAGCAGCTTCATCCACCTGCATGTAATACAAATTCAAAAAAACGGATCCAGCAATGTTACTTACAAACGAATTGGCTTATTACGAGTATCTTTTTGAAAACAAAGTTTTCCCACTGTACTTGGCCTCGTTGAGCTATTAAGTGTTTCTCTGAAAGCTGCCACCATTTTTGTGTGACCTTGTTTACGAGCGGATATAAACGCCGCTCTTGCAAGCGAATTGGTTTAATTGGTGCAAACAGTAGATAGCTCTTCTGCGGCCCGTTTTTTAGAACGTTCCAATTTTTCCCTATAAAAGAGTTGCGAACGGCGACTTCCAGTGGCTTTTCACCCATTTTTCGAAACCTCTAATACAAAAAGTATGCGCACTATGCCGTAAATATCTTGGACTAAGAACATGCTGAGAATTTTCAGATTAGTGATTGAAAACAGCCTCTTATTTTTCCTTTTTGTCTGTATTTTGCAACCAGACTTCGAATAAATCTGAATTGCGGAAGAAAAAGTGAACTAATAAAAAAGTTTCATTAAAAAAAAACGTGCAAAATTAAAATTAACAAATCCCAACGAAATTGTAAAAGCTTACACAAAGTTGGAAATTTAAAAAGATTTGATAAATCTTAGAGAAAAAAATAAACGGATTTAAATTACTTCTCAATAGTTGAAAAAAGAGTTAAAACCACCACTTGTTTGCGTTATCTCAGTAGAATGCAAATGCATCAACTTTGACGAATCGTTGAAAAGCAGTAAATGATTTTTTCCAAAAGAAGTGCATTTTTGTATGTTTTGAAGTATTTTCCAAAAATTTAATAGCAATACTTGTATAAATTGAGTTTTGGCCAGAAAAGTGTGCCATATATTACGTGAGTCCAAATAGGAGGGAGGGGTCCGGAAAAATCTCACCAAGGGGGATAGGGGGTCAATAAAAATCTTATGTCAACTTTTTAATGCAGAGACTATAGCAGATTACATCTAAAAACTATAATGTAAGTCTCATGGAAGGGGGGGGGGGGGGGTCCCGTCACAACTCACCAAATCTCATCAAGGGGAGGAGGGGGCTGTCCGAATTTTCAAAAAAAACATCTCAATTAATTAATAGACGGCCCATTACTGCATATAATTTTGTGTTATGCTGATACGCGCGTAGAAAAAACCGAGCCCAAGTTGGCAAATTTACAATCGATGCCGCGTAAATTTTGCTGATTGTTTTTTATTTAGAAAAATTCTATTGAAAAAATCCTAAGGAAATGTGTATATTTGTTGTTGCTTTTTTGTAGTTCACAACCGATGCCTTTATTTGTATTGTTGTTGGTGTTTTTGGCAAAAAAAATACAGTTAAAAAGTTTTAAAAATGATACTCCTGTTGATTTCTTGTATATGTTTCACATTACAGTGTGACCTCGGTGAACGCAACTCCTCGATGTTCGCAACAAGTAAGTTTCTTTCACTATAGACTCAGTAAGAGCAACTTTTCAAACAAGTTTTACCTCGCTTATTGCAATCGTTTGAATATTCTCTGTAGTATTTCCGTTATACATAATTATAATTTTTGATATTTTAGGCATACAAAAGTACATTAGACCTGTTCAAAAAAAGGTAATTTTCTAGAATACTTCAAGAACTTTCGATTTTCGAAAATTTATTCATATTCGAGTATTTCCTCATTTAAAAAATGTTATGACTAAATAAATAATACAATATCTATTATTTAGATGGAAAAATTATTTAAAACAACAGTGGAATGTATTATTTCAAACTTTAAAATAAAAAAAAATTTATTTTTATCATTTTTGGATCAAAAATGGAAAAATTTTTTTTTTTCTCATTTATTTTTTAATGAAAATTCATGAAGTGCCATTGACAATTTCAAATTATAGTGTATTAAGGTGAATGCAGTGAAAACAACAAAGGATTTCCTGTGCCACTCGGCTATTCAAATTATTATTCCGAACTGTTTCTGCTTTAAACTTTTTTTGAAAATTATTTTTTTACCAATGCAGTACGTTTTGGAACCGATATAAAAGAACTTTTCCATTTTTCATCCCTCGAGCTCAAATATTTTTATGCCACCGTACGTTATTTATTTAAAATTCTTTTGTCCTCTTCATATCTTTTAATAATAACGTGAACCTGACTTTCTTTTTTTAAAAATCTTGCAATTTTGCGATCGATTTTGCCTTATTAATGATTAATAATTACGATTTTTCGTTCTTCTAACGTTCATAGCATAATTGTACACTATATTTTGGAATAAGTTTATTGCTTTTTTTATCTGATGTCAGCATGAATTTCATTATAGTCATGGCAAACCAAAAGTTGTCTAAACCTAACGGTAATTCGCAATGAAATTTATTTATTTTCAAGTTTTCCGACACTATATGTACATACGTATTTTTAACTAATTCCGCTCTTACTCTCGCATTATTTAACTAAGAATTAAACTAAAATTGTATCTACAAAAGTAAACATACAGAGCTAGTATTGCTTTTGCAAATAAACAATTTGTTTTATTGCTGTTTTTTATCTTATCACCTTGGCCTTAGCATTAAGCGAATTTTAATAGTTCATGGATAAAATGTATTTACCAGTATGAACAATAGACTGCCTGTTATTTTTTAAGATCCCTTTATCGAAGAAATACCATATAACATTTTTTTTTTTAATTTAATAAAACAGTTTTCGAATCCAAAACGCCGTACTAAGCGAAAACGGAGTTTCTCAAAAAAATTCGTTTCGAGATAATTGATTTTTTGTAAATGTAAATATGTTGAAATGCCTGTAAAATTGAGATTGAGAAAATTCTTTAAGGAGATTTTTTATATGATTGAATTAAGATATATGCATTTGGAGTATTTCATTATATTCATTAGCTATCTGATGCCATAAGAATCTCGGATATTTTTTTGAGATATGCCCTTTTCGCTTAGTACGGAAGTATAGTGCTTAATAGAGCACTTTACGGTTTTTTCAAATTATTTTTTACTCGACCTACAAAAAAAGATTTTTCAAAAACTAAAAAGGTATGAAGGAGGCGTATCTGCGCCTACCATGTGTACATAGTCTTGATCAGCATGCTGAACTCTAAAATATACTGATATTTCAAGAAATTTGGAGAGGGTGTGCCTTAAAGTAAACTATTATACAAAAATGATATAAGGTTTTTTATTCCATTCTCCATAGTTCTTGAGATATTTTGTTTTAAATAAATGCTTAAGGCAAATCTAAAAATTTTTATTAAATTTTATTAAAGTTTAATTTTTTTCAAAATAAGCACTAAATCATGTAAAATAGTGTTCAGATATTCTTGGAATGAACGGTATGCATACATTCAGTGAAAAATATCATGAAATTAATTGGAATTTGCATTTTTATAATAGAATTTTACGATTGTCTTTAGTCAGTGTGATTTATCTTATTAATTTTAATAAGGTTGTCGTATTGTTTATTTTCTATTTTATAATTATATGTATGATCACATTGAAAAATAAAATGAAACCTCATTATTTAGAGCAGTGATGGGCACGTAGTGGCCCTATCCGCCCTCATTGCCCTCACCGTTATTTGACGCACAAGCAAGCGAAAAAAAATTCGCAGAATTTCAACGGTATCGAGGCACAGCGTTGACTTGAATTCAAATAAAAACAAAACACAAAGGCATAAGCTACAGCACCGCATTGTGTTTTGACGAATGAAATAAGTTAATCATCTGAATATCGATTGAATAAAAACAAATTAAATCGTACTTCAACCATAGGAGCACAAACAAATGTAGGTATTTTTTTCAGTGTATAATATTTCTTGAAAGCGTATAAAACATTGAATAAAAGCTTTATGCATTTTTTCAGTAGGTCTAATAACGCTAGCCGACACCAAAAATGTTACATGACATTTCTTAATTTTTTATGATGTAGTTAGGTGCCCTAAGTCGAACACAGGTTTCCTCTTAAAACTACACCTTTTAAGGAGTTCCGTTTTGGCTCTCTTACTCGCCGTTATGTTTTCTTTCGATAAATGGTAAAAAAAAGGTATACGGTAATGGAAAAAATGACTGATTAATTGAAAATCTGTGGTCTCTCCACGAGTAGAGCATTGGTGTTTCTTGTGTAACAGCTCAAATCCTTTGTTGTTTTCACTGCATACACTTTAACTTGAAAGTGTGAATGCCACTACATGAATTTCCATCAAAAAAATTTATGAGAAAAAAAAAAATTTTTTAATTTTTGGTCCAAAAAGTTTCGAAGTACCGTATAAGCAAGTACTTACAATATTTTGCTTCAATAATTCACTCTAACTAACAGTGCATGTATTACATACTTGAAAAAAGTAAAATCTAAAAAACAATGTTACTTAGTCAGCGTTCACACGAGGAAACTTTTTCCGCAAAGTTTCCTTGTTTGTAGGCAAGAGGGGAAAAACGAAAGGGACGTGGTAAAAAATTTGTCATATGTCGCAAACGCAAAACGAAAATCAGAAAAGAGAATAGACAAGAATTTGTCCCTCAGACTTTCCTCGTGTAAACGTCTACTTAGATAATTTTTCAGTTGAAAATTTCGGGTTTTTTTTTGGTTTAAAAATTAAATTTAACAACAACCTCTTAATATTTCCGTCTAAGGTAAAACCTTAAACTTTTTTTATAGGATGCACAATTTAGCCAGAAATCGTCAAAATCTATGTTCGACCTCTAACAATGCACCCCATTCCACCCCGGATATCTGTTCGATTTATTTTGTCCTCTTTTACAAGAGCTTGTTCAACAATGTTCCGCTGTGAGAGTGCTGTAACGAATTATTATTTTTTTTTTCTCATTTTCAGAGCCGTCTTTAACCTATTGGAGACCCTGGGCATATTAGGATAATGGGGCTTCTATGACTTTGACAGAACTCTATTTTCTTAGAATAGACAAAGAAAGTAGATAAACAAGGTTCTAGGTTTATTTTTATTGACAGTCACATTAAATGAATAGATAATGTACTATCAGAAAAGTAACTCTTTTACCATTCACAGGTTAGTGCTTAAAAATCTATGTTGCTTGAAGAGGAAACCTTCTAGATTTGAGATGGGCAAAACCATTTATCATTTCTAATACTGAGCATATAACATTCTAAGGGCATCAACAAAAAAAATAGTTCATTCATTTATTCGTTTTTTATTCTTTTCAATTTGGAGAAGGAACGTTCCCCACTCCAGTTAGTCACCATCATGGCTAAAAATATTCTCAATACGATTTCTACATTTGGAAATGTGTCTTCAATTTTGTTTTCTTTCAAAAGTTGATATATTTCCAATATACTATTAGTTCACTCATTTTCACCGCGAACAGTTTTCAAGTATTCTTTTAAATGCATTCTTTTAACTCTTTCTCATTCACATCTTCATAATAAAGTTCAGCAATTCACTTTGTCTCAACTCTTCAAAATTCAGAGTTTTCAAGCGAAATAATAAATTAAACGGTTTACTATGGTTCTTTTTCGAACGGATCGATTGCGGGGCCCTGGGCACTTTGCCCAGAGTGCCCAGTGGGAAAGAGGGGTCTGCTCATTTTCACGACTAATTCTACTGGACTAATAGCCTATAAATAAGAAAAAACTGTAAAATTGGTAAAATGTAATTATGACAATTTATACTAAATTGGCTATAACTTCGGCATTTATGAACAGATTTTCAAAAACTTGGTATTATTTTTTTAAGAGTTTCCGCTTTGTAATTAAAGAGGTAAATTGATGTATTTTTAAATATTTTTATTTTTAAAGCTATTTCTAATTGGATACAAATTTTAAAAAAATCAATTTTATCAAATGTGTCAGCTTTTATCTCGTAACCTGTATATTCAAACCAAAACCTATCTTTACAAGAGTTGTGAGGAATTTTATTACCTTTTTTCCCGAAATTTATTCGAAGAAAATCGGTTTATATTTGTATGAGATACAGCCTAAAAAATTAAAATACTTTGAAAATACACTGAAAAAGAATTAAAAATAAAATTAACTGAGAAAATCGATCAAAATTTTTTTTTAACTTAGGGGACCTAACTATGTACATCATAAGAAATTAAGGAAGTTTATGGAACAAAAAAAAAATGTCAAAAAAGTCGGATAGTATAATTTTTGATTAAAAGCCAAATAAAAAATATAAGTGCTAGGTGACAAGCTACCCTCAGCTAAAATAAAATATTGTATTTGTAAGTCAAACTTTTTTTTAACAAAAACATTAAAATGCCGGGACAAGTCGCAAGCAAATTTGGGATATAATGGATAGTCTAATGAACACATATGCAAAGTGGTAAGAACGTTAAATAATATTAAAAGCATTTGATTTCATCATTAAATTAATAAATAAATAAATAAATTTATTAATTTAATAGCAAAAATTTAACTATGTACATAAATGAATATTTGAACAAGTTTTACTTAATGGTTGAGTAAACACACAGTGTCATTGAAATTCTTAATACATCACTGCGAAAAAATAACAGCATTTTGCAATTGCGCATGCGTATGACGCATTGAACGACTATTATAACGTTTACTAATGTCGCGTTTGTGCTGCTAAGCAGAGCCGGATTTTTATAGGCCCGTTACTCGTGAAATTATTCCCTAAAATTTTCATGAAAAAAGTTTATCCATATGTACTTCAAAAAAACTCACAAAATTTCGCAACAAAAGCACGAAAATAGGGTGTTTTTTTTTTCTTAATTAAGTGTTGAATCAACCTCTCAATGGACTAAAAAGTTTTATATTTTTAATTTATTCTTTTTTTTTCTTATTTTACAAAATAGCCGAATTCTATAATAATGTTAAGAAAAACAGATGTTTCTGCCTTGGAAAGGACCTGAAATCACATTCCCTTGTCACAAGTAAGTCAATTTATCCAGTGGCGGATCTAGGATTTAAGATTGGTTTGAAAAATAAAAAAAGATACTCCTAGGGTTGCTACCAGAGCTGTAAGGGAAAGAACACAAGGCCAAAATATTTAACGAGTTGGAATTAAATATATTATTCATAATCGAGCATAATCTTAAGCAATAATTTTTGTAAAAAAAATATAAATGAAAAATAAAAAAAAATCAAATGATTCAATCAGCATATGTGCAAATCCATCAGATTTGGCCTTTTAGCTGGCCTCGTTTTTTTATTTTTTTTTTTTTTTGAGTACATCTTTCAGCCATAGTTTTTCTTGAAGCTAAAGCTGTCTTGAATTAATATTCAAGGTTGTTCAATTCAAATTCAGATAGCTATTTTTTTTATTTAACTTTATTGTAACTTTTCATGTTTTTTTTAACTTAAATGCAATTTTAACTATGTCTCCCTTTGAATTTTAATTGTTCCTCCTTGAATATGAATTCAAAATAGTCTTAACTTCAAGAAAAACCATAATTGAAGAGTGTGCTCAAAAAAAAAAGGCTAATACTTATTTTTTATTTATAAAATTTTATATTTAATAACCTTTCTAAAAAGCATCCATTCATGAAAATCGGTCACTCTTTTATATTTTATAGTGTTATTTCGTAAAAGCAATACTGCCGTACTTAGCGAAAAGGGCGTATCTCAAAAAAATCCGTTTCGAGATAATTAATGTTTTATTTATGTCAATTTGTTGAAATACCTGTAAAATTGAGATCGAGGAAATTTTCTTAGAAGGTTTTTTATACGATTGAACTACCTGCATTTGGAGTATTTCATTAGTCGCGTAATTTCTTAAGCTATCCGATGCCATTTTCTCTGATATTTTTTTTTTTTTTTTTTTGAGATATTCCCTTTTCGCTTAGACAGAATAGATGTGATAAAAAACTTCAAAAATCGATTGAAAAAAATTCTGACATGCTGGAGAAAAACGGCGAGGCTTATATATTTTTTTACGTCTATTTTCAGAATATATTGGAATTTTTCATGGGTGCAACAAAAAGTTTGATTTTACCGGACCGTGTAATATAGAGAATAGATCTGAATTTTAAGAACACCTAAAAAATAACAATTTATTGCACGAGTTGCAACTTACAGCGAATAATTTTACATCAAAACTTTTCTTTAAAAAATATTACTGTCGTGACAAATCGCAAAAAAACAAGTTTTTACGTTTGTATTTTCGAAAAAATTTAAATATTTTTTATGGGATTTAGGCTCATCTGTAAACCAACATTTCACTAAGCATTCAAAATTCAGTAAATTAAAATATTCTTAAAAAATTGAACCAAAAAAAATTCTCTTCCGTTTTTGAGCGATTTGTTAGTACTTATTTCGGTCTTTAATATGTCAGTAAACGGAAATTAAGTTTCAGGCAAATTTACCTTAAATCCCTTTGTCTTAAGTCGACTAAAGCTGATTTGGCTTTTTACCATAGACATTTTTCATGCTTCCATGCATAAGTTACAAAGAAAAAAGTTAAATTTTCCATGCATATAATAAGCTTGTTGAACGAAAAAAGTATTTAAGTAGTAGTAAAGTGCAGACATATCAGAAGTCAAAGCAAAGGTACAAAAAAAAAATTGCATCCAAAGTTTTTTCCTCTAATGTCTGTAGTTGTAGGCTGAGGCCTTTTCGTGTGTACCCTAAGTGCGGCACTGTTAATAAGGTTTCGGCTTCCGAATTCTATATGTACGTTTTGGTTAGTTAACCATGTTCGACACGCTGTGAAATAAACATAATTTACCTTGAGAATGGAAGTGTAAAGTACAATGGCACAAAAATATGTTTACTCAAAAAAAAAACCTTTGCTTGTAGTTAGTTTTGATTTAAGGGGTCATTCACACTTGGTGCGGGAAAAAAAAGTCAATAGTTTTGTTGAAATTGTTGTACATCGTCGTGAAATATCTTGATAATAAAGTGTATGTACTTTAGTAACATTATATTTTGGATCCAAACTCATAACCCAAAAGAAACATTTTTGAAGTCTGAAATTTGGAAAATATTCAAAATCCCATTTTATTCACTTTTAAGTGGTTTTATTCAATTCTGAATAAAATTTTTTTAGAATTTTATAATCCTCACTCAGTTGATGCCTCACATGGTGCAAAAAACATTAGACATATGTATTTAATTTAAATTTAAAAATGTTCAACCTATAAAACTACTATATTTAAAATCGTTAATAGAATTGTCGTTATTACCTCTTTCGGAACATGCTTCATAAAATTGCAGTAAAATGTAATTTAACCTGGGAAAAGCCTTAACTCTTTTCTAAGATGTTACGAATCAACCACTTACTTACATTGATATTTATGATTTTTTATTTTCAAAAATCTTTACACTAGGCCAACATAACAAAAATTTATTTTCTTATTTAAAAAAAAAGGATCTATTATAATACATTCGAGCCTTTGAAAATAGTGACTGCAGAATTATGCAAGTTACATTTTAATGAAAAATTGAAGAAATGAGAAACCCCGAAATTCAATTTGAAAAGTGTGCCTCAAGAAATTAATGTATTTCATGTCCCTGCCATCGCGGAATTTTTAATTCGAAAATATTTGCTTTTCTAAGCATTGTATTTGGGAATGACTTAATGGTAATAATATGGTGAAAACATAAGTGGTAAATTTTTTTTCGGTAGTTCCTTATGTGTTGAACAGGAAAATGGAAAAAATATTATGAAATATAATTTTAAATAGGATAATCCAAGTTTCTATATTATTTGACTCAAATTTCGAAAAATTAAAATTTGCAGCTTTGGTAGCAGCCCAAGAAGTCTTTTTTTGATTGAGGATACATTCGAAAAGCAGCCAATTTTTTAAGCCTTTTCGAAGAATTCTAGTACATGAGGTTATATTGAAAATGTCTAATGTACTCGTATCTTAAATATAAGAGCTTACTTTTCTATTTGGTCTACAGATTTTAAACGGTTATTCATATTTTTTTCTTATCATTTATCTATTTTGATTTTATGGGGTTTCATCTAAAGAAAAATGATCAAAAAATTAAAATAGGAAAATGAGACGAAAAAATTCAATTTCAATTCAATTCAAAAACAATTTCTCTTGTACAAAATGATTTCGGACACATTTTGTACATGTAATCATTCTTACCAATAGCAAAAAATAATAAATTCAGATGTAGATTTCATTTTGACCAAACGTCGGGTACAATGTTTTAAAAAAAAATTTTTGTTTTTAATTCACCACCAAAAAGACCATTAAAGCTCAAAGAAAAAGTTTTTTCACAAATTATCATAATAAATTCACTTGTATGTATAATATAGGGACACATTTTGTAAAGGGGAAACATTTTGATTATTAAAATATCAATATCCCACATACTGCTAACGGACACTTTTTGCTCAAAGGAAATATTTTGAGAAAAGGCAATATACATTTGACATGTTCATATAAATGACATATTCTAGAATTGTTCGACAACACTCGATTTTTGAAAATTTACTCATATTCGAGTATATTCTCATTTAAAAGCATTAATAAAAAAATACTCCTAGGATTGCCACCAGAACTGCAAAATTTTTAATTTTCGGAATTTGGCCAAAAAAATGAAGAAACTTTAATTTTTTTCTCATTTATAAATTTTTTTTTTTTCGATATACTCGAATATAAGTGAAAATCGAAAATCGAGTGTTCCCGAAGAGTTCTAGACCATGTCATTTATTTGAACATGTCTAATATACATAGTAATAATTTTGAGCAATGGGAAATAATAATAGTTTACCATTTTTTGTGCAAAGAAAATATTTCCAGCAATAGAAAATGATAATTATTCACCTTGCATTATTTTTTAGGACACAGTCAGATTCAGATAAGTCCGTAAACCAGGGACCCAAAATAGCAGTTATCGTATCAAACAAAAATTAAAAAGTCAAGGACTTATGATCCACATTCTCTATAAGAGTCCTGGATGCCTTTTATTTTTCCAACTTTTTTGATAAAAGTCCAATATTAACTGGTAAATGCTGAATTTTATTTTTTCAGCTAAATGATAACAGTTAAATTGAGACAAATATTTTTTTTGGCAAAAATAAAAGGCTTTGCCAAATAAAAAATAAACAGTTAATCCAATTGAAGTAAGTTTAGTACCAATCCACTGGTCTAGATGTCTAGAGTTCAAAAATATATGGTTTATATGGCATTAAAAGTTTCGGTAATAACAAGCAAAGCAAAAACCAGTTACATTCAGATTACATTCAAATATTGCTTGCATACACTTTTCGCTTATTTGAAAGCAATTGTATCAATCAAGCAGAAAAATTGAATTTTTTCTTTGAAGTTTTTATATATAGATTACAGAAAATTCTTTTGTAAGTTTAAAGAAAATTGGTTGATAATATAATATAATGATGATTATGTCGTAAAAAACAGGGCAATAAGGAACTAAGACGTTCACGGGTTTTTATTGTAAAAATCAGTATTTTAAAGAAAATTTTGTCTACTTTTTTTCTATAGAGCAACGCCTGTTCCTATCTCTGACCCAAAAAAAGTTTTAGGCAAAAAACATTTTTTAAATAAGCCATTTCGATGAGAAACTTAATTCTCTACAAAAAGTCTTATGTGAAGTATGTCGAAAAAAAGGGTCCATTTTTACCCATATCTCCGATTTCCACCCTCTCATTTAATAGCACTCAGCGGTTTTTTATTAATGACCCATTGACCGATTCCTGCAATAAAAACCCGTGAACGTCTTAGTTCCTTATTGCCCTGTTTTTTACGACATAATCTATTATGAGAAAAAATTGAGACATTTTTTTTGCTAAAGAAAAATTATCAATCAATTTTCTTTAAACTTACAAAAGAAGTTTCTGTAATCTATATTTTAAAACTTCAATGAAAAAATTCAATTTTTCTGTCTGATTGACACAATTGCTTTCAAATAAGCGAAAAGTGTATGCAAGCAATATTTGTTTAGATGGGAATCTGAATGTAACTGGTTTTTGCTTTGCTTGTTATTACCGAAACTTTTAATGCCATATAAACTATACATATATTTTTGAGCTCTAGAAATCTAGACCAATGGATTGGTACTAAATTTACTTCAATTGGATTAACTGTTTATTTGCTATTTAGCAAAGCCTTTTATTTTTGCCAAAAAAAAATATTTCGCTCAATTTAACTGTTATCATTTGACTGACAAAATAAAAGTCAGCATTTACCTGAAATTATTTTTTAAATAATAAAAAAGTCAAATAATAATTTTTTTTTTAAACTTTTATTATAAAAGTCATAACTGGTTGGGTCCCTGCCGTAAACATTATGTATAAAGGAATTATTTTCAGCAATGGAAGCAAATAAACATTTCTATTGAATAAAATGGTTCCGGACACGTTACACAAAATATTTTCCTTGCTTCATGTTCATTTTAACACAATTTTTCTTTGAAAATAACTCTAAAAATCTGGTATTTTTACAGAGGACTTTTTTTGCACTTTTATTTTTTTTTTAAATCTTATCACTAATACTTATGGGTGAAATTTTCAATTCATTTTGATGTCACTTTTTGCTCAGATTTTTTTATCCAATTTTTTTGAGAACTTCAAACTTTTTTAGTACTTTTATTCTCGGTGGTATTTCGGTACACTACCAAAAAAGAATTATTAGTCACACGAAAACTTTAGCACTTTTGTCTACAACATACATATTTCAGTTGTTTCACATCTTCAAATGGAAAAAAAATTAAATTGTTTCACTGTGCAATGTAAATATGCGCAGACGCATAATATTAACTCTATCACTCCACGATGTTTCAGTAGTGTTGTGGATTCATATAAATGATTTTTATGCTCTTGGTTTTAAACTGCAAATCTAGGTCAGTTACAATTACCTACCTTCAACAGTAGAGTCTTCGTTGCTATAGTGGCTGTGGAAGTCAATTGTGGAAACACCGACTAGATCTTAATTGGAACGTTAAATCCAATTAAAACGGTAAAATGCTGCTCAAGGCTACCCTTAAAACTAAAATAGCAATAGGGTGCTGCAATTTCAATCTCCAATTCTTCCCCTTACATTTGACGATTGTATTTTTTAACGCAACAACAAATTTTTTAAAGAACTTGCGTTTCAAGTTTCAATTTGGCAACAAAAACAAAAATTGGCAACAAACACGTAATGACCGATCGTTTAACGTAACGAATAAACAGTCTCACTACCTGTTTCCATCGGCCGCTTACCGTCAACACAATCGTTTGCAAACTAATCTCATAAACAGAGCAACAACTGGAAGCGAGCGAGCGCCACTGGCGCTGAACTGTTGATGTGGTACTCTACGCTTAGAGGGGTCTTACCATCGTGCCATATTTTATGTCTTTGTTGCGAAATGTTCATTCATTGCCCAAGCAATCATTTGAATGCAAAAATTCCATCATCGCGAAAATTAATCATGCACCCACTGGATTTTTTACAGATAAGTTATTAAGAGATAAAATGTAAGTTAATATTATCCCATAGCCGTGGATTGACTGTTTAATTAAATGATTTTATGTACTATTATTAAACGAGCTAAAATTGTAAGTACATACATAATACATATGTATAATTTGGAACTGTAGAAGTATCCGTAACAAAACTACTGAATTAATTGATTTTTTGTTAACGAATGATATCGATATATGTTTTCTTTCTGAAACATGGCTTAATAGTTTGATTAAAATATCTAACTCAAATTATTATTTTATTCGAAAAGATCGAGAAGATAAAAATGGTGGTGGAGTTGCTATCATAATAAAAAATTCTATACACTCTGAAATTCAAATAATAGAAACTAATGTTATTGAAAATATTGGTGTAAAAATTAAGCTAGTTGATTCTTCTGAATTAAATTTATTTAGTATTTATTTCCCGGTTTGTGCAATTAACAACTACACTAAGCCAAAATATCGCAGAGATTTAAGAAAACTCCTTAAATGTAGTGGTAAATATATTTTGTGCGGTGACTTTAATAGTAGACATAGGAATTGGGGCTGCATTCCTGCCAATTATTGGGGCAATATCCTATATGATACAATTTCACGGCTTCCTTATGACGTGGCCTATCCAGATCATCCCTGCCGCTGCAAATGTATATCCTTCTACTCTGGACTTAATTATTACCAATATTCCAGACTATATATCGAAACCTGCTGCCCTAAATCAACTAAGTTCAGACCATTTGCCCGTTAAATTTGACCTTAACTTATACGTGCCCTGGTTTTCAAAACAGTTATTCAATATAAAAAAGCAGACTGGGAAAAGTTGAAATTATGCTTAAAAAATGATTTAAAAAATTTACCTTGTGATATTTATGAAATTTTCTCAGATAGCATTTTGAACTCTATAACTATAACTCTGTACTATCTAAAAATATAAAGTCTGTTTCAAGTACTTTACCAACTTTTATATTAAATTTAATTAAAATGAGAAATCATTTTCGTCAACAATGGGTTAGGTATAGGCAAGAATCAGATCTGTCTGTAATGAATATAACATCTATATTCGTCATGAAATTTCAAAACTGAGAAACATGGAATGGAATAATAAATTGGCTTCATTAGATAAATGTTCAAAGCCTTTTTGGAATATCTCGAAGTGTTTAAAAAGGAAAAAAATTAAAATACAGCCCATCAAAAAATTATAGTTTCAAATTTGGCGAAAGCAAATGCCTTTTGTGAAACTTTTCTTGAAAATCCCAAGGTATCTGAAAACTTAGGCACTTCCATAAACGATAATTTAGTAAGCTATGTATACAATAACTTTAAAGATATTTCAATTGAGAATGTATCAAGTGAATATATTTCTAGTAGTAGTATTAAACTATTAATCAAAGAGCTGCGTCCTAGAAAAGCATCTGGACGAGACGAAATCAAGAATTTTATGCTTAAAAATTTACCTGAAATAGCTGTGACATACTTAACTTTTATAATTAACTCTTGCATTAAATTACAATATTTCCCCAGTACCTGGAAAGTTGCAAGAGTTGTACCAATTCCGAAACCGGGTAAGCCTCTTGATTACAGACCGATAAGCCTCCTCAGTAGCCTCGGTAAGGTGCTTGAAAAGGTACTGAAAGAAAAACTATGGAAATTTATTGCTGAAAATAACATTATACCGGATGAGCAGTTTGGATTTCGACCTTTTCATAGTACTGTGCATCAAGCACACAGACTATGCAAACATGTAAAAGATAATTTCAGAGGAAGTAAATCTACTGGCGTGCTTGTACTTGATGTTGAGAAAGCATTTGATACCGTCTGGCACAAAGGTTTAATTTTCAAAATGATAAATTTTAACTTCCCCCTGCAACTAGTTAAGTTGATTGACAGCTTCCTCTCAAATCGTTATTTTTGCATATTCTTAAATAATGAATTTTCAGATCACTTTCAGATGACCGCCGGGGTTGCTCAAGGATCTGTATTGGGACCTTTATTGTATTTAATTTACTCCTGTGATATGCCTAAATATCCCGATTGCGTATGTGCAACATACGCTGACGATACTGCAGTCTATTTTTCACATGAATTTGGTCAAAATATAGTAGCTAAATTGCAATGTGCTTCGGACGAATTATTAGATTATTTTAATAAATGGAAAATCAAGGTTAATGGTGGCAAATCTCAGATTATCTTTTTCACAAGAAAAAGAAAGCACTGTTTTTATCCACCATATCCTTTAATAATTAATAATGTCCAAGTCGAATGGCAGATCTGCATAAAATATCTTGATGTGCACTTAGACCAAAAGTTGACCTTTAATGAACATTTTAAAAACATTAAACTAAAATTAAATAAAGCAAAATATATGTTGTACCCATTAATCAAAATAAATTCGCTATTGAGCAACGAAAACAAGGTAATCTTAGGAAAAGTAGTGTTTCAAGGGATAATTTTATACGTATGTCCGATTTGGGGGTCTTGTGCGAACACGCAGATTACAAGCTATTGAAGATGATGCTTAACTTGCCTTGGTATTATGCAACCAAGCAGCTACATAGAGAACATCATATAAAAACTATAGCTGAAAAAGTGGAAGAAATGGCAGAAAAATATAAAATTTTCTGCAATATGACGGACAGTCGAAAAATCGATTTTGATGAATCTAATAGATTTGATGCTTATGTAAACAAAATTAGGGTTGGCTTGGTTCAAAGTTTTATAGGACTCTAATAGGGGCGTGGCACAACCCTAAATTTTAACTTTTATAACGTCAGATCTCCCAAGCTATGCAAGATATTTTGATGAAATTTGGTAAGTGGATGCAGATTTTATAGATATCGACATTTATTACTTGTCTATCGTTAATTGAAAAGGTTTTGCCTTAAAATTTAAAATCCGATTACTCAGTTACGGTTTAGAATAAGAGGCTGGAAATTGGTGTGCTTGTTGCTTTTAATACGAAACGAATGAGCGAAATCGAAGAGGGTCGGGACAAAACCTCGGTGATTTAGCATGGAAGTAATCCTAAAAAAAATTTGACATAGGAATGTCGGTTACAATAGATTTGACATAAATTGAAATTCGACGGGATTGCATCAGTGGTCGTGGCATCTCCCGTTGGAAAGAACATTAAATGTTTCATTAAAAAGTATTTAACATTTTTTTCGTGAAGATAATATTTTGTCAGCTTATTCGCTTTGAAAGAATAGGGATATTTCGAAGATTGAGAAGAAAATCAATTTTTGTTTACTTTATGCTCTTTCCGATGGACTTGATCCCGTTAATGTTAGATTTTATTTTTAACGAGATATAGATGAAACTGTCTAATAAACCATTCTTTCGCATATAAATGATGAGTCACCAAGCCACTCTAGTGCTTACCATGATTCGTGAAAACGTAAACGAATTCGAGTGATTAGTTTTTTTTATTGCGAAACCCATCCGTGCAGTTGAGTGTTTCGCATTTTATTTTTGCCCTTTCGAATGTGCGAATTTATAAGAAAAAAAAACAGGAAAAAATTATAGCTGAACGAGATCAAACGAGTTAGAAATTTCGATTCGCATATCACTTTCGCTACGTACCTACCTACTTTCGATTCGGGTACCATGATAAGTGGCAGTCCTTTTCTGTTTTTACTCATCACATCATTATCAGTTCAGACATATACACTCATTATCAAAATAATAGATACACCAAAAAGATTTTTACTCAATCCCCAATAAATTCCATATTTGAAAAAATTGACATTAGCTTTTTTTATAAAACTAGAGAATACAATCTGGCAATGCATTTAAATGAGAAATAAAAGAAGAAACTTCCCCCTATTTTTTCGGCAGAGAATATAAATCGAAAACGGGCGCGAATTCGTTGATCAAAATAATAGATACACTTGTTTTGTTTTTCAATTTTAAATCAAAAACTTGCATTTTTTTGTGATTTTTCTTAAGCAACGGTAAAAGTACATTTATGTATAAATTAATTGCAAGTAAATTATGAAAATTTACTACAGATATGGGCCGAAAAAGTCGTTGCACAGCAGAAGAGTTCGATTGGTTCTGAGTCTACGGAAAAGTGGAATTAGTCCTTGCGTTTTGTGCAAAAAGACCCTTTCAAGTCCTCCAAGGCTATTTCTGCGGAAATCGGAAATGTTGTAAGCACTCCTACAATTCGTCGTCGTTTGCAGAAGGCAAACCTTCCGGGAAGAATCGATGAACATTTACTACAGATATTGGGACGAAAAAGTCGTTGCACAGCAGAAGAGTTCGATTGGTTCTGAGTCTACGAAAAAGTGGAATTAGTCCTTGCGTTTTGTGCAAAAACACCCTTTCAAGTCCTCCAAGGCAATTTCTGCGGAAATCGGAAATGTTGTAAGCACTCCTACAATTCGTCGTCGTTTGCAGAAGGCAAACCTTCCGGGAAGAATCGCTAAAAAGGTTCCACTGATGCGTACGAAAAATTTTATCATGAGGTTAAATTGCGCAAAGTCTCACACCAGCTGATCGGGCCTTGATGATGAGAAAAAATGAAGAAATATTTTATTGAGCGACGAAACCAAAACAACAGATTTTTTTTTGCTTCTGTTTTTCGTTGTTTTGCTTTTTCGTTTTTCATATGAATTGTACGAGGAAACAAAGTGGATACGCCGTTCGCAGGTTTGATCTAGGAAACTGAAATTTTGGGAGAATTTTCTTCAAACCCGATTCTATTATATAGGCCAGGGAAGGGCACTTAGTGCCTCAATTTCCTCACATTGCTCTAACCGTTATTCGACGCACAACCAAGCGAAAAAAAATTCCCAGAACTTCAACGCTATCGAAGCACAAAATTCGCAGAATTTCAACGCTATCGAGGCACAGCGTTGACTTGAATTCAAATGAAAACAAAAACAAAACACAAAGGCATAAATGACGGCGCCGCATTGTGTCTTGACGAATGTAGCAATTGTTTTTGTTTGTAGTGTAATTTGTTTTTTTTTGTGCTAATGGCAATTTTGGAAATGAAAGTAAAAAAAACTTTAAAATTTCGTTTGTTGTTGCTTGATGTTGTTGTTTTCCTCTTTGGTTATATTTTTGTGCCCACCGCTGATATAGGCATATAGGACCGCAAATTTAAAAAAAAAAATGAAAAAATACCTCCTTCGGGTGTATTTTTTTCGCATTTTTAGTGACACGAAAAATGTGGGCGTGGTTTTACAACAGTGGGTGGCGATCCCCATTCAACGAAAAAACTCAAAACGCTATGTCTTGGCACCTAAGGCAGACTTTTTCTACGTTTTAGTAAGTCGGTTTTTTTGTTAAATTTCAATGAAATTGGACATAAGCTCTGTCCGCGCCGTTTTCAGGTTTGAGCTAGGAAGCTCAAATGTTGGAACAATTATTTTTATTCCTCAAGCTATAATATTGGAAAAAATAAATAAAATCCCTTTCCAAAAGTTTGAAAAAAACACCCTATTATACATATTACATATGTCTAGTAACTGCCACGTGGCCCCGCTAGTAGTTACGTTTACAATCGACACAGGTGCATTTAATACGGTGTTTTTTTTTCTTTCACGGCACCTTTTTTCTCGTGTCAATAGAAGTACTTTGAGAGAAAAATAGCTACCCGAAATATAGGCTTCTTCATTTTTGCGTAAAATCTCTATACATTGAACTGAAAAAAAAAATAGCGGGGTATAATCTTTGGCCTGGCCCTTAATAAATAAATACCCTACACCGAATTAACAGTTTTATTAAAAGTGGCTTTTTTATGATTTTTTTTTGAAGAGTATAGTTAGGTTATCTGTTGTGCTACACGTAAAATCATCAGATTCTTGTGTTTCACTTTATGTCATATTTTAATATAATTACTTGTCTAAGGGGACGTTCAAGTATTACGTAACGCAGTTTTTAAAAATCTTTGAAAGTAACGCGCCTATCTAGAAAGCGTTTCATTATGCACACCTAATTTCAAATCACCCGTTGTTCGACACCTCCTCCCTACCCTGTACCGCTTCGTATCGTTTTACAAGACCCCCCAAATTGCGTTACGTAATACTTGAACGCTCCCTAAGCCCGCCCACTTTTTCTTTTAATACTTACTTGTACAGCTACACATTTTCGTACTTAGTTTGGTAAAAGCCCCTTCAGCCTATGTGAGAAGTCATATGCTTTATTGTAAGTTTTTTTGTATGTCTTTACATATGGGTATTTCCATGTAAATGTGGACACGGTATAGGATTATTTTTTTATTACTTTTCAGTCTTCAACTATATCCAAATTAATGTTCAATAATAGTAGTTTTGCCACCAAGTGTCAAATTTAAGATTTGACCATAAAATTCGTCATTATTTTCTGTTCTAGTTACTGTGTGTACGCGTGATTTCAGTTTTGAAAAAAAACCATTTTTTAAATCTCTGTGTTTTGAATTTCTTGTTTTAGTTGGTAAGTAAGTTTCATGTACATACCTAATATTATATATATTTATGTTATCAACAATGCGTTGCAACACTTGTTTTGAGAAAGCTGAGTGCTTAAAAATGAAGAAAAAAGATACCCTTGTTTTTTGTAACGCGAGTTACCAATAAGTACATTTTTTTCTAGTATTGTAGGTGTTTGTTGTCTAATTCAAACAAATACTTAGATTCTCTTTTTGTGTTTCAATTTGTACCGAATAACTGTAAAAACATCCTCCGTTTGATTTTACTAGTCTAAATTAAATGTAATTACTTTTTGTAACGCGAGTTACCGGTAACTCGCATCTTCATCATTTAACAAGAGTTTCTGATAATTTTTATCTATCTTCTTTAGACTGAAATTTTTTTTTTGGTTAAGGACCAAATGCCGCTCTCGGCTGCCGAAAAAATTAAAAGGAGGGAAAAATTAAAAGTCGAGGGAAAAATTGATTTCAAAAAGACACATAGGGAAGCTTGCCGAAAGAGTAGAGCAAAGAAGAGAGCAAAAATTGATAGTTTGTTAGAAGCAGAAAAGAAAGAAATAATACGTAATGAACGTCGGAATATCCAAAACCCATTTAATTTACTGGCAAAATGAGAAACTGCAAATGGCCCAAACATCAAAAGAAGTAAACATGGGCATCAAACCAAAACATTCTATTATGAAGATGTGTATGGATGTAGTAGTGATAGTTATAGTTCTGAGGATAATATACCATTATCTGTACTCAAATCATAATTCACTGCATTCCCGAGTTATGCATTCTAGAGAAATTGGATTTATAATTCAATTTTTGTTTAATTTAAATTTTTGTTTAATTTTTGCACATTAAAGACTGAAGAAGTTCCTTATTATTATTAAACTTTGATTTTATTTTTATTCTTGTGTATTACAGCTAGAAAAAGCTCCTTATATTGGTATAAAAGTATTTGGTAACACGAGTTACCAATCTTTCGTAACGCGAGTTGCCACATAATTTTTGAATTATTTTAAAAATTACGATTCATTATCGCTGTTTCTAATAATGGTAAGCTTATTGATTTATTGCTCATTTATTTATGTCAAATATAAAGCAGTCTACTCACAAGTTTCGGAGAAACTTTCAAATGAAATTTACTCGCTGAACATGTTGTCCAAAAATGGTAACACGAGTTACCAACACAATTTATTATTTTACTGGATAAATACTATGTTAACACTGAATTTTTAGACTAATGTTTTGTTAGTTAACATAAATAATTAAAATTTATGACATCATTAAACTCAAAAGTACTTTCTGGATGTAACGCGAGTTACCATGGAATTACCCATATGATGTGTCCAATCGCATAAGATTTATGTTATTGTGTCCATAATGATGTGATTGATGGCAAGAGAACTTGATATTTCTCAAAAGTAATTTTGACATTATTTATCAAATTAATTTTTATTTGTAAATAATTTTTTGTTGTAGCAAAAAACAATTACTTACCTTTTTCAAAACAGATTCTTTCTCATATGAAATAAACTTGAATCGAATATCAAAAAAGTCAGATAATCATATAATTTCTCATATGTCAACTCATTTGTGTAATATAAACATCTTCACACTATGAGAGTTGTCATATCCCTTCAAACAATTTTCTGAGCGTTCAGATTTTGTAAGTCTGAAATGATTCATATTTTTGATAAAAATATGAGCCTTAAACTAGTTGCTAGCCACGCATATATTTGAACTCTTTTCTAATTCACTTATGTTTCATAGATTCTGAACTTCAAAAGAGTAACAAACACGCTGACTCTATGACTCTTTTCTGACTCTGTTATGCTTCATAAATTCTGAAACGTAATTTGAACTAAAACTGTTACTATAGCAGCAATTTATTTACATAAATAAACTAATATTTTTGAAAGCAACGTTCGAAGCCGAAAACTATTCGTATTGATCTATAATGTTTTATGATTTAAGCAGACATTCCCAAGGGTTTCTATAAAATATAAATGTTTAATACTTAAAAACGCAATCCCACTTGTAAAAAGGATGAGTTTAATAAAAATAATGAAGATGCAGATTTAAAGTACCTACAACAATGTAACTTAAAAAAGAATTCAAAGGAAAGTCTGATGGATTTTGCTGAAGTATGGAATTTGAAATGAGAATGTGTATGAAAATTACTCTAACCCTATCAACGAAATCATTTTTTTAAACGATACACCAAATGGTGAAGTCATAGAAAACTTCATAGTTTCGGAAAATTGAGTTTTTTTGGCTTTTTCGAATTTGAAACAAAGCCTTAAATTTGAAAAAGTAGGCTTTCGTCCTATATAAGAGTCTCTTTAAACTTTGAATTATGAGTCCCATATGTCTCCAAAAAGAGTCAAAGCATTTATATTTCAGACTTAGAATAGCAACATATTTTAGACTCTAACATAAGTCTAATTTTTGACTCATTTTTGTGCGCCCTTCCAAGAACGGAAATACACACATTTCTGACTCTTTTAAGAACGCCGGGATTAGGCGACTTATAAGACTTTTTATATGACTTCTCACATAGTCTGAAGGGGCTTTCAAATTTGCGTGAATATTTTTCTGCACATAACATTTCAATATTACTGTCGGTATGTGGGGTATCACGCTCGTGCACGGATAAGTAAAATTTGCTTAAATAGTTCAGCTGTAACCGGTAACATCCTATGATATATCAAACACCGGCTTCGCTAGCCACATTAATTCTATATAGAAGTTAGGATAAGTGAGCGGTCTTTGTCCGCGGTTCAGGACTTACATCTCCTTTACGTTCAAAACCGTCTTCGCGGCGGCCTTTGGCCGTGGTTCAGTCTATATGTATGCAACACCGGTTTTGGTAGCCACAGAAATTCTACATAAAAATTAACTGATTCCATCAGCCAGGATTTTCTCTCGCAGCACTCGGGCATCCCATCAGGCCCATCCTTTTTGCGTCACGCCGGTGTTCAACAGGACATCACACTTTCGTGATAATTCTTTCTTTGGCCGAACCATCAAGTTGTGGAACTGCTTACCTGCGTCTGTCTTCCCCGGCAGTTGTGACATCCATAGATTCAAGATTAATGTTCACCGACACTACTCCATCTATCCCCCTTCCCTCTAACCTTTCTCCTTTTCTTAAAACCAACACGGTGCATTGCATTTATAGGGGGCATCCCCTGAGCGTTGGCTTATGCTTTAAAAAAAAAAAAAAAAAAAAAAAAAAGTAGATAGGCGGTCTTTTGTCGCGTATCAGGGCTTACATCTCAAATAGTTCCAACAACGGCTTCGCGGAGGCCGCGGCTCAGAGCCATATATAAGCTATTTGACGAATGAAAATTAAAGATATGTTTCTTCTTTGTTATCTTTGAAGAGACTCTGTAAAGTCTATCTGAGGTGTTTAAAAGACACTTACAAAGACTTTAAAAAAAGTTGCGTCAAAAGTATCATGCTTAGAGACTTTATAATTGTATTAGTGACTTTATATGCAAATTACAGACTTTTATTATATATAGCTAGTGTACCAAGCAAACGTAGTTCTGCTCTTCCCGTCCCATATGGTAAAGTGGGGCACATTGGTTAACTTTTTTTAAAGCCTTGTATTGGTTTTATTAATGCATAGAAATCAAACTTCTGAGAAATTTCAGACTATTTCGATATTAGAGAACTATATTAAAAAACATTTTGTAAATATTGTTGACGATTTCAAATAATTTTCGCATTTTAAAAAAGAAAGCCAATTTGCTGAAAGTGCCCCGACACGGGGCAGCTTCGGCATTTCATGGGGAACATTCACCATTCAAGTAATTTCACAAAAAAAAATGTAGACTTCTTGCATTTTTATTTTGAAAAAATGAGAAATAAATGTATTTATTGTATTCAGATATGATAATGATGAATTACTCAACATTAAATTTATCAATGTTAAAATTAAAATTATATTTTGTACGAAACCTTAAAGCCGATGCCGGATTGGTGGGATCAGGTAGCTTTAGCTCGATTTCAGCTTTTGAAACAACCGAGATGTCTTCGGTCGGAGGTTCAATGAAATCGAAGAAAACTGACGTTAAACGCCGTATCGCCAAACACATTCGGCACCTGCTTAATCTGCCCCCACCTAGACGACGAAACTGCCCCACTTTGCAGAATTTTAAAAAACTACACAATTCTCGAAAACTTTTTAATGCAATCGAATCTTAACTTAAAATTTCACTTTCTCACATAATAACATAGCAGGTCACAATAAACCGTATTAAAATTCAAAGAACTATTATTGAAAATCGTTAACTTACCTGGTATTCAAAACTACAGCGAAGAACGAAAAAACACAAAAATGCATGCAAGTTGTTTGAGCCCGATTTCACATACATCAAACTAAGAGAGTGAGTATGTATTCGATAAAGGTTGCGTTCGGCATGATAAATAGTTCTAAAAAAAGAGTGCGTCATATCGAAATGGGCCTTGACGAATGTGCCCCGATAATGAATGTGCCCCGATAATGAATGTGCCCCACTTTACCATACCTTTTCCCTTCATCGATTGAACCAGTCCAATGTCGAGTTATGGTGTGCATTCTCCATACAAAACACTTTATCTGTTTTTAGAATTCGAAATTTTTACAAACATTTTTTTTCTAAAAACCTTCTACAGACAAAAAAAACCAACAACACTTCATGTTTATTGTATTTTTCATTTTTCAAGCCACCCTAGTATTGAGGCGAACAAAACCAAAAAAAAATTATTCAAATCGGTTGAGCCATTTTCAAATTATTGCACGCTTTCTTAGTCCCAGTCCAAGTTCAAATCCCAATCCCGGTCCCTTGCGAATATTGAAATAAAACATAACCTAAAACCTAATGGACAACATATGTATGTATCTACAAACATAAAAAAAATAAGGAAAATCGAATCAACGGTGCAAGTTAAATAAATCGCAAGCTATGCTGTGCTTTCCCCATACAAAACACTATACCGGATTTTTGCAATTTTTATATTTTTCCTTAAGATTTTTCCAAATTTTTTTTTGCTATAGATTTTATGTTATTATCAAATTTGATTTCTACTTTTGATTTGTTCGCCGGTCTCGAACCCATGTCCCAACGATCCATAGTTCTACACGCTACGCACTAGACTATCTCTGATACATTATACCAGGAATGCGCACAAAAATTTGTTCGCGAGCTGGCAGCTACAACAACATCAATTTAGGTAAAAAAATTAAAAATATTTTGCGTAAAAATTTCTAGCATTGACGAAAATTTTGAAATATTGGCGGCAAGCTAATTGTATGTAAACAAAAACAAAAATCTCAAGGTGAAGGAGCAAATGAATTGAAAACAAAATCACACAAACAATAAAGTGCGTCGAAGAAAAAATTACAGGAACAAAATACATGCGGTGGTTGCGGACCGAAATTATTTAACTTAAGCCAAGGAATTATACATACATATATGAAAGCTCTCATCCGTGAATATGACGTTCAAATATATAATTTTTGGGCCAGATGACAGAGTAATCATTTGGAGAAAACTCAATCAGGAAATGGATCCTAAGTATTTACGTCCGACAGTTAAAAATAGTGGCAGTCACGTGGTGGTCTGGGGTGCTAATTTGGTAGCAGGTGTTGGCAAATTGCACTTTGTTGAATGGGTTATGGAAACATTTCAATGTTTATCAATTTTGAAAAACAATCTCATACAAAGTGCTGAAAAACTTGGCATAAAGGACAACTTTCATTTTTATCAAGACAAAGATCGAAAACCTACTGTTGGAATTGTAAGAGGATGGCTGCTGTATCATTGTCCCAGAGTAATCGAAATCGATTTGAATATTATTGAAAATTTATGGCAAAAACTAGAAATTGAATTTCGAAATCATCAGATTTCCAATAAAGAAAACTTGAAATTGACCCTTTTGGAGAAATGGGGAAAATAAGTCTAGAATACACCAAAAAGCTAGTGAAATCTACTCCAAGTCAAATAAAATCAGTCATTCGTCAGAAATGATTTCCAACAAAACATTAGGAATAGATTTCCCTATACTTTCTTTAAAATTTTTTAAAGTGGCTCATTTTCACTGTGACATGTATTTTTATCTTATTTTGCTTAATGTCTATTTTTGTGAAGACTGCAAATGAATTAATGAACTTTTTTTTGTATTTATTATTTTGTGAGGAAGAAAGTCGGCACTCGTTTTCTTCCCCCAAACAAGGCGGGTGACTGACGCGTCGCCGCATCACATTATATTCAGACTCACGTTACATTTTTCTTATTTTTATTACTTATTGGTGAAAATCCCTATTTATTTTCAATTATTGTAAGTTACAAGTGAATTTAACTAAATGAATTTTATACAATATATTTTAAGTAATCATAAGCAAACGCGCATGTGAACAACTCGTTATTGAAGTTGGCATAGGGGCGTAAATTAGTAGTTAAGACACTAGGTTAAGTATCAAACTATCTGGCACCACCAACCAAAACAGCTGTTGTGACAGATAAAAAGAACCAGCTGATGTAATCGACACCAGCAAGAGGGGACCACCAGAGCCAGCAGTCGCAGTTCGCAGCCTACAGTGGTAATTTATAAATAACTAATCAAATTCTCTTTCCAGCAGTGAGCTAGCTTGACGGTCGTCGTGCATTCGAACAAACAAGTGCGGTTTTGGGTTTTCCCGAAGTACTTGTGAATAAGAACTCCGAGCAATCGTCAAGCCGATAGCATAGCGTAGGTCTCGCGTGCGGGGGGTTGCGGTTAGGTTCGAACGCATGAGTGTGTATTTGGGTTTTCCCGAGATGCTCATGCGCTAGAACGCGACAGATTTAGCTAAGTAGCGTACGGTCACAGCGACAGAGATTAGTTTATTTGGCTGTCGGTGACGTGTTCAACCAAATAAGTGCGCTTTTGGGTTTTCCCGAGGTACTTAGTTGCGAGAGCTCAGCATCGGTCACAGCGGCGGGGAGTAGTTTTTTTTGATTAGGCGGTCGGTGACGTGTTCAACCAAACAAATACGCTTTCGGGTCTCCCCGAGGTATTTGATTGCGAGAGCTCGGCATCATCGCTCTACCGAAGTGTTATTTTCAAGGCTAGGAGTTCGCGTAAGGGGTAAAGTTAGATTCAAACGCATGAGTATGTTTTTGGGTTTTCCCGAGGTATTCATGCGCTAGAACGTAGTGAGAACAAAGACTAGATGCCAGCAGAAGTCAAGTCAGGCGCATGAGTGAGGAGAAAGGAGAATCCCCGGTTGATGCCAGAGGCGTAACAGGAACATTTCGCAGCGCTAGAGTAGCAATAAGTATTTTTATTATTTACTGAAAATTTAATCCGTTTCTTTCTTAGCTAATTAAGAGTAAATTTTAATTCAATTGAATTGATAAGAAATATAATTAATTAAAAATTGGAAAAAACTCCGCTCGCGTTTTCTTTAATAAAAGAAAGAAATATTAGCCAACCTGCGAATACAAATTTTCTGTAGCCGAACCTTGGACACCGGCGAGCCAAAACCCTGGCCGGAAGGTTCGTCACAATTTGAATAACATGTACTATTATAATTAATAAAAAATTTCGGTACATTAATTAATTTCTTTGATTTTATTGGACTTCAAAGTTTTTGTTCACAGGTGGGTCATTTTCACTGTGAGCCACTGTATATGAAACAAAGAATTATATATGAAAGAACTACGCTCAAAGGAATGTCGGTAATCGGTACGCTAGACTAATTTTCGGACAATAAAATTACGGTCTTAGAATGAGGGGAAATGTGATTTTGGCTTATGCTGCGCATTGGGGTTTTTAGCAACGAAGCTGAAATTTTATTTGCTCTGCCATTTTTTGTATTATGAAGATTTTATATTTATTAATTTATGACTTTAAAGGAAAGGTTTTGAATATAAGAACATGAAAATGAATGCTATATGAATTGAAATTGAAAAACAAGGAGCTAGTCTGCAATTAGTCAGTAAATGCAATATAAATTTATAAAATATAATTTATGCAATATAAATATGCTAAAAACCCCAATGCGCAGCATAAGCCAAAATCACATTTCCCCTCATTCTAAGACCGTAATTTTATTGTCTGAAAATTAGTCAAGCGAACCGATTACCGACATTTCTGGGAGCGTAGTTCTTTCATATATAATTCTTTGTTATGAGTAAGAAAAAAATCAAATTTTCTAAATTTTTTTTACTCAAATCCCAAAAATATTAATATTTTGCAGCTCTGGTAGCAGCCCTAGAAGTATGCTTGCCAGATCCAAATTATGTTTAACCTGGACATTTATAAAATAAATCAGAAAAAATCTGGATTTTTCTGGACACTTGAAAAAAAAATCTTGATTTTTCTGGACAATACTGCCGTACTAAGCGAAAAAGACGTATCTCAAAAAAAAAATATCCGAGATTGTTATGGCATCAGTTAGCTTAAGAAATTACGCGTCTAATAAAATGCTCCAAATGCCGATATCTTAGTTCAATCATATAAAAAATGTACTAAGAATATTTCCTCTATCTCAATTTTATCACAACATACTAAGCGAATTAGACGTATCTCAAAAATACGAAGGAAAAATATTATCATATTCGTATACGAATAAAAATATAAAAAATAACGGGAATTAAACGCAAAGCTTCCTTGACTGGATCATGTTGTCATTGTCGTTGGAAGTTCTTGTCATTACTTGTTTGTTTTCGTTTCGAAAAGAACGAAAAAAACCATGTTCGTTTGGAGAAACCTCCCTTCTTTTAAGGCTTGAGATTTCATAAGTAACAATCATGTATGTTTAATTTTTTAAATCTTTATTTTAGTATACATAGTATAGTTTCTAAAAACATAATTTGATTTTAGTTTTTATTTAATATTATCTGTATTTTATAAGATAGAAAATATTATATCTTTTGTATGAAAGTTTATATGGCAAGATTAAGGTAAAAAGACGTATCTACATTTTTAAAGCTATAAATACTAAGCGAAAAAGACGTATCTCATGAAAAGCGTATAAACGCAGGGAATTTCGATATTTTGAGTAAGTCATAAATAAATAACCTTAAAATGATATTTAAGTTGCCATAAATAAGTTAAAAAATTTGTAGAGAAAGTAAGAATAAAACGACATTTACAAAATATGAATTATCTCGAAACGAAATTTTTTGAGATACGTCTTTTTCGCTTAGTACGGCAGATTAATACCCAAAAAAATATCCGATGTCAATTTTACAAAATGTGGAGGTTCATTTTACAATTATACATATGTCGATTTACGAATTTGAAACTAAATTCAATCACATACACAATTAATTGTAAGTTTTACAGTAAGTGCAATCAATTCTACAATAAATTTGCTTAAATGATCTCGATTTCTATTTTTAAAATTCACAGCGTGTTGTCATTTTGTGTTGTAAAATTGCTAATAAAATTTTGTGAAATCCACTAAGATACTTGTGAAATTCGCAACAGCTCTAAAACAGTGATGGCATTTTCGGTACATTTGCACTTTTTTCGGTACATTTGCGTCCTGAAAAATCGTCCTCAGTACATTTGACAAGTTTTCAGTACATCCGGTACATTTGGCTCATTTTCAGTACATTTGAACAATTTTTAGTACATTTTCGGTAAATTTGAACAATTTATAGTACATAACTTTTTATTAGTAAGTCGTAAAGTTGTATGACATTTTACTCAGCATTGCAGTAGCTTTTCAATAATTTCAGTGCAAAATTTAATTAAAACTTAAATAAGCAATCACTGAAAAGTTAGCACAGTATCTTCTTTGATACAAGCAAGAGATTTTTTAAAGTCTATAGTAATCTATCCGAACCTTAGGGTTACATTGTGATAATGAAGAGTTGTTGTTAGATTGAATCAGATCATATGTATATTATATGTAACAAAGCAAAGAATGAATAAGTAAGAGTTGAATTAATGTAGAACGTGTGTTTATTTTAATAAAGTTAAGGAATGAGGTCCTACTTATGTTTTTTTTTGGTAAGATATTGAAATTAGACATTTTATTATCACCCAGATGGGATGACCCTTTATTTTTTAGATAAATATGTAAATTTTTACACATTTTATTAAAATTTGCCAAAAAAGACAAAAAACCAAAAATGTACATTCGGCCTCTAAAAAGTACATTTGAAGTCTCGATTCAGTACATTTCCGCAAAACCCAAATGCCATCACTGCTCTAAAAGTGATATCGCGATTTATGCTTTCAAATTTGCAACATTTGCTGTAGCATCTGCAGAGAAGTTGTGAATGTAAAAAAAAGACACTTTTCCGGCTGAAAATTTAGAAGAAAAATCTGAATTATTGTTTGACGCGGACGTTCATGACCTCGTGAAAATATTTACGTTGTGCAAAAGTGGTGCCATTTTTAGCAGGTAAGTTGAATATTTTTTTTATGATTCGGACATGCGTTATATAAAATATTCGTCTTTTGAAACGCTACGGACTAACAAAAATAAGTTTGCTCCTACTTAAGCCTGAGGTCATTTCTTAGATATTTCCCAGCAAGTTGGTTTGCAATTGGAGTTCGAAGACGAGCAAAGAAAGTGGAAAAGAAGTGAGGTAAGCACTATTGTATGTTAATTTTGTAAGTTACATCAACTTAAAAATTAAATCATTTCCTTATGTTGACGCAATGCAGAACTGTGAGCACGGAATTGAGCACCGCACAGTGGATTGAGGACGGATATATGCATAAGCAAACACTATTCACTGTTAAGTTTACAATTGTACTTTCTCTGTAATTCTTATGTTAATGTATATAATCATATAAATAAACGAACATTGAAAATTTTTTATTGTATGTATTTTGTTTACGAGTCTAGAGCATTTATCACAGCAAAATGCTGTAAAAGTGATCTCAAGCGGATGTTACTTTCACAAATCGATATGTAGAATTCAAAATAGAAATTGTATTTTTAATAGCAAAAATAATGACTTTTACAATTTTCGTAGTACAACAAAGAGCAAATTTTGTTTTATAAATAATGCTTTTGCTGTGAAATTTACTACAAAATTTTTATTTTCACAACTAATTCTGCAAATGTACAACGATACATTTGCAATAATGACTGCAAATGATTTCGGTTCGAAAATGACGATAAATGCAGTAATATTTACAGCATTTTTCAACACTTTTACAGCAGATCTTTTTGGGTGTAGATAATGCATGATTAACAGGTTACAATTAGTACGCGTTATAATTTTTTGTGAATTCTATAGGATTAATAACGTTAATTTTATAATAAAATGTATGGTTTGTACTTCAAAGTATATGTTAAAGTGTAGAATCTCATCATTGGATCTGTAAACCAACTGCCATAACAATTTTTCGTTTGTATCTACCTAGAAGTATTTTTTTTTATATGAGGATATACTCGAATATGAACAAATTTTTGAATTTCGATTGCTCCAGAAGAATTCTAGAACACGAAATTTTTTTGAACTTGTCTAATGTATACATAATGTGTTTCAAGAAAAACTGAAACACTTGTTTTAAATTAAAAAATTACAGTAGAATCTCGTTAATCCGGATATGACCTAATCCGGATCATGCTGTAATCCGGGCAGGGTGAAAAAAGTAAGAATTTCCATACCGATTTTTTTAATTAATTTTGAATTGATGTACATATATTCCATTACTTTTTACTTATTTTGAATGGATTGTTTTGTTTTTAGTTTTTGTTTTAATACCTATGTACATTAGGGTGGTTCAAAATATTAAAGTTGCTCCAAACTTCGCTCCCCGGGCATCAAAAGTTTCGTATTGGTGCCAATAAGAACCACGTAAAATTTGGTCCATTTCAGAAAACATTTGATGGACCCGCCACCCTTTTGAAAACTGGAAAATGGTCCTCAATCTATCAAAAATCATTAGTATCTCTCCGAAGCTGCCCCCTAGAGGGATCAAATGTATGACAAGGTCCCATTATTTTTTCTTCTCCAACATTTTTCCTGAACATACTTACCCCCTATCACAACCCCTTAGGGGTGCTCCCCTGCAAAAATTACATTCTTGTAAAATTATGAAATTGACTTCCCCCTCTCCTCAGATGCCTCAGAAGGGGTAAAACACAAGACGAACTCGCATTATTTTTTTCTCCCAAACTTTTCTCTGTATGCATCTACCCCCTATCTGCCACCCTTTTGGGGGTCCCCCTACAAAAACAGAAAAAATTTCGAAAAATATATATAGCTCCCCCGGAGTGACCCAAAAAGGGTTGATATGTATCACTAAGTCCTATTATATTTTTTTTTTCCAATATTTTTCCCGAACATACCTACCGTCTATCTGCCACCCTTTTAGCGGTCCCCCTACAAAAAACACAAAAAATTAAAAAAATTTCTAAAAATAGTTCATAGCTTTCCTTGAGTGACCCGTAGAGTGGTTTGATGTATTAACAGGTCCTCCCTACATTTTTCCGAATATACTTACCCCCTATCTCAACCCCTTTGGGGGGATCCCTTTAAAAAAAGTTCCGAAAAATAATTCATATCAGTACTAGTTTGTATTATATTCATTTTTATTGCAATCATTACTTCTACGATTTGTAGCATTAGCTGTTTTTTCCTTCATCATTTAACAAAATTTGGTTGTAGTCTTTCACAAACGCAACACCT
Source organism: Tricholauxania praeusta (assembly GCA_949775025.1). Lineage (NCBI taxonomy): Eukaryota > Metazoa > Arthropoda > Insecta > Diptera > Lauxaniidae > Tricholauxania > Tricholauxania praeusta. Next base: position 88,902,557 of record OX459030.1, on the reverse strand, counting down.
CTTTTAGCGGTGTCATTTACGACAGCTAAGCCTTTGCAAAAAGAGAGCACATCTCTGATCTCATCATCAAATTCCCATGATTATTGAAAATTCTGTATTCAATTCAAAGAAAACAGAAAAGTTTTTGGTTCTGTGTGAAACAAAGTAACTTAGACTGTGGTTTAGTAAAATTTTGACGTTTTCGATGTTCCTGCCGTTTGTCAATTTCACGACGGGGTGCAAGAATTTGAGAAGTTCAACTGTTTTTCCCTTTTCTGCATAAGATACTCTACAATCAAAAAAATGCGAGAGATACTGTTTCCTCTACCAAGTACCACAAATGATTTTTAAATTTTTCTGTATTGTCATGAAAATGGTTGGAACAATATTTTCATATGCAATCGAGTCTCTTACGAAGGAATAATCAATAAGTGGAGCTTCCTTCCACAGCAGTGGTACATCCAAGCCATAATCGAATATATTTTAGTATTATATAATACAAATATGTATCTCGGACTCATTGCCCCAGGCTTAAAGAATTTCGCACTCCCCCTGCACCAAGAAATATTAGTGCTAGCTCTAAAAACTCCTTATAATCATCTCTGCTATGACACTTAGTAAGGTTTTGATAACAGAAGCTTCATATACATATGTATATCAACGCATTCATCATTTTATAGGATTTTTGATCTAATTTATTCCACTCATTTAAAAACCGTTCAAAAAGGGTAACCTCAATAGTACTTAGTACTCGAACCAAGCTTTATATCAAAAACACTTCGAAGTACAATTTCATTTACATATATGATGGCGGTATGGAAGATTTATTGGTTTACGTTCTAGTCGGTTCTGCAATACATGCTCCAGATCTTTCGCCTGTATTACTGGGAGTCGTATCAAAGCCCATAGCTGCAATATCATCGACTATATTCCATTGTAGTAATACATTATATACTGCCATTGAAATATTTTCACCAATAGAGCTGCTGATTTTGGCTGTACCCAGAAACTTTTTTGTTTTGTTTGAATTGAATATAGAATTTTCAATAATCATGGGAATTTGATGATGAGATCAGAGATGTGCTCTCTTTTTGCAAAGGCTTATCTGTCGTAAATGACACCACAACCAAATTTTGTTAAATGATGAAGAAAAAAAGAGCTGATGCTACAAATCGTAGAAGTATATCGCAAAAAGTATCCTTTTTTGTGAAAAGAGCCAGTTAATATAAACAATGAATGCAATAAAAATGAATATAATACAACCTAGTACTGATATGAATTATTTTTCGAAACTTTTTTCATTTCTTCAAAGGGATCCCCCCAAAGGGGTTGAGATAGGGGGTAAGTATGTTCGGAAAAATGTAGGGAGCACCTGGTAACACATTAGACCACTCTACGGGTCACTCAGGGAAAGCTATGAACTATTTTTAGAAATTTTTTTAATTTTTTGTGTTTTTTGTAGGGGGACCCCCAAAAGGGTGGCAGATAGACGGTAGGTATGTTGCGGAAAAATATTAGAAAAAAAAAATATAATAGGACTTAGTGATACATATCAACCCTTTTTGGGTCACTCCGGGGGAGCTATGAACTATTTTTCGAAATTTTTCGTGTTTTTTGTAGGGGGACCCCCAAAAGGGTGGTAGATGTGTAGAGAGAAAAGTTTTGGAGAGTAAAAATAATGCGAGTTTGTCTTGAGTCTTATCCCTTATGAGGCATATGAGAAGAGGGGGAAGTCAATTTCATAATTTCACAAGAATGTAATCTTTGCAGGGGAGCCGCCCCAAAGGGGTTGTGATAGGGGGTAAATATGTTCAGGAAAAATGTTGGAGAAGGAAATATAATCGGACATTGTCATACATTTGATCCCTCTAGGGGGCAGCTTCGGAGAGATATTAATGATTTTTGATAGATTGAGGACCATTTTCCAGTTTTCAAATGGGTGGCGGGTCCATCAAATGTTTTCTGAATTGGACAAAATTTTATGTGGTTCTTATTCCAATACGAAACTTTTGGTGCCCGGGGAGCGAAGTTTGGAACAACTTTAATTTTTTTCATATATGTCTGAACCACCCTAATGTACATATATTACTATTATTTGTTATAATAAATGAATTCGCATTTATAAATACTTTTCTTTAATAATTTTAATATAGCGAGATTCTACTGTACTTATATTATACATATGACTCATATATATGAGTATCAGTTCATTTGAATCACTACTAAAAGTCAACTTTAAACAACAGGACGGTGTCGTATGTCAATATATTATTTTACCTCCAACTTTTTCAAAAAATTTATATATTTTCATATTTATTGATGTTAACAGTTTTAAGTAAGTGAATAGACAATTATGGCTTTGTGGCATCCATATTTAGACCATACGACACATTTTTTGTATGTGAGATTCAAAGGTGAATGGCTGAAAATCTTACCAATAGAATGTCTCATTCCTACTTATATAACAAAACGGCCTATCGAAGAGGTTTTGCAAGCAGCTCTTATTTCTAATAAAAATCTGAGCAACCGCAGCTCCATAAAAGTTGAAAGTGAAATTTAATTATGTCATACGTACTGTGCAAAAAAGGAGTTTCGTAATGCGAATACTGCCCTGCAAACGCCACAAGTAATTAAAGAAACCGAATGTGAAACCGTGAACGTATTTTTTACATTTTATTTTAAGTGTTATTGAATTTTTAAACATTTATCAATAACATGATGATAAATGGAAAGCTTATAATGATATTGTCATTATTTGCAGTGATCCATCTTGGGTCCTTGCGGAAGGGCACGTGCCACCATGCATCCCCCCCCTGGATCCGCGCCTGATTGGGTGTGTTACAGCCCTAAATTTTAAGACTCATTACTGCATATATGTTTGTATCTCAAACCACACAACCTATTGGGCTATGATTTGGTATGCGGATGTCAAGGATGAACGTAATTTATTGAACCAAAAGTTGGAATTGGAGAAGTGGGCGTGGCACAAATCTAATTTCTTAATTTTTATTCGATTTATTTCAACGTTTTCCATATTCTTTTGACTTTTTGAACCTTTTAACTCTTTCCAATATATCCAATATGTATTTGTTCGACTTTTTCAAGCTCTTTCAACTTTCTTCATTATTTTCTTCATTTTTAAGGCTTTTTCAGCGATTTTCAATTGTTTCAACATTTCTCAACCTCTCTCAACTTTTTTGAGTTTTTCAACCGCTTTGAACATTTTCAAATTATTTTGACATTTTTAACATTTTGAATTTCTTTCAACTTTCTTCAATGGTTTCTATTTTTTTCGACTTTTTCAGTCTTTGTCAACTGTTTTGACATTTTTCAACCCTTTTTACATTTCACATATTTTTCGACTTATTCAACCTCTTCAACGTCTCCTAACATTTATTTAAAAGGAACTTTTTGTGCATTGTAGGGTTTCGGCCAGGCCGAAGATAACAACTTTACTTGTTAGTTTTAACTTACTGTTCTTCATCTTTGTGATATTTAATAACATAATAGAGTAAATTTACGCTTTCTAAGATCTTATATTATTTCCTAATTTCTCCTGTTGTAGTCCACGCACACATTGACATGCATTGGAAAAATACATTTGGCTGACTGACACTGATTTACACAGTTCTTTACTTAAAACCCCACATTTGATGACTTATAGTAGATGCACAATACAGATAATAAAAGAGTGACATTGAATCATAAAACATTGCAATATGTATAAGTATGCAATTTTAAAAACAGCTCAATTTAACTCTTCTAGGTGAGTTTTCAATTCATGGTTTGGAAGATGAAGTCATATAATCTCATAGCAGAGCAGCCAAATAATGACATGAATGATTCAAAATAAATTATTTTTTCTCTTCCAGAAGAGTGTTAAGAGGTTCACTTATTAATCGCGCTGATGTTTGACCGCGTAATTCTCTTTTGGAAAAGTTTTAAGCTGATTGCCATAAAGGTGAGTGATTTAAAAATCTTCCTAATGTTTGCTGGGTATATTTCATTTCAATAAGTAAAAACTACAAATAAATTGTATATTCTGATATTTGTAATCGTTGCATGCGAACGCATGCAAATGTTCTTAAATTTCGTTAAGACAGTAAAACATTTCGAAATTGTAGAAATACCAGCTAATACAAATGTTTTAAACAAACATTTCCGTAATTAATATTACAATTTTATGCAAATTGTTGCACTAACACGAAACGAAGTTAATTCAACTAACCATTTTTCCATGACCGTAGTATTTTCGGTGAGGTGTACCAGGGCAAGAAGGATGCACGAAAATTCTATCAACAAGTTAAGCGTCTAACTCAAGGTTTCAAGCCCGGAGAATCCACTTGTAGAGACGAAAATGGAAATCTGGTTACAGATACACAGAGTGTACTGAGGTTATGGAGGCAGCATTTCTCCAACTTGCTTACGGGCGATGATTCCACCAATTCCGCCCAGAGAGAATGCAGTACGATACCACCAATCGATGATAACGCAGTGGAAGTACCATCACCTAGCCATGAAGAGGTTCGAGTTGCTATCCAGCGACTCAAAAACAACAAAGCAGCGGGTGCTGACGGCCTGCCAGCTGAGTTGTTTAAAGCTGGTGGCGATGAATTGATAAGGTGCATGCATCAACTCATCAGCAAAATATGGCTAGCGGAAAGCACGATTGGAATCTCAGCGTGCTTTGTCCTGTAATAAAGAAAGGAGACCCGACAATCTGCGCCAACTACAGGGGTGTCAGTCTTATTTCCATCGCATATAAGATCCTCTGGAGCGTATTGTGTGAAAGATTGAAGCCGTATACAGAAACGCTGATCGGATCCTATCAGTGTGGCTTTAGACCTGGTAAGTCCACCATAGACCAGATTTTTTCACTACGCCAAATCCTGGAGAAAACCCATGAATATCAAATCGACACTCACCATCTCTTCGTCGATTATAAAGCTGCGTTCGATAGCCCAGTGCGGGATTGCCTGTACACAACAATGTCTGAGTTCGATATACCTGCAAAGTTGATAAGGCTCTGCAGGATGACGTTGAGCAATACGTGTAGCTCCGTCAAGGTAGGGAATGACCTCTCCGGAACTTTTAATACCGAGCGAATTTTCTGACAAGGCGACCCGCTCCTTGCGTACGCTGATGATATTGATATTATCGGTCGGAGTAAGAGAGATGTTACTGCTGCTTTCACTGCTATTGAAAAGGAATCAGCCAAAGTGGGTTTGACGGTAAACGAGGGCAAGACGAAATACATGATGTCTACTAACAACAACAAGAGAGCACGGGATCTAGACTCTCATGTTACAGCGGGCAACTGTAAATTAGAAGTTGTCAAGGAATTCATTTACCTTGGCACTGCCATAACCAGCAACAATGATGTCAGTCTGGAGATTAAGCGGAGAATAACAATTGCTAATAGGTGCTGCTACGGTCTCAGTAAGCAATTACGTTGCAGAGCTCTCTCTCGATCGACAAAGCTAACACTCTACAAGACGCTCATTCTACCTGTGCTTCTTTATGGCGCTGAGGCATGGGTGGTTTCGACAACAGACGCAGCCGCTCTTGGGGTGTTCGAGAGGAAAGTTCTCCGCAAAATCTTTGGTCCTGTTCGAGTTGGCAACGACTATCGCATTCGAACGACGAAGTGGGAGACCATGCCTCCGGTGGATAGACCAAGCTGAGGAAGCCCTAACCGCGCTTGGCATTAACGATTGGAGAAGGCGCGCGCAAAACAGAGGCGCCTGGCGAGAGCTAATGAGGTTGGCCGTAACCTGACAACGGGTTGTTATGGCAATCTAAGTAAGTAAGTAAGTAAGTAGTATTTTCGGGGAATTTGGTTGCATTATTTTCAATAACTACCAGTATAGAAATTTACAGCCTTGATAAATGGTAAAAATAGGAAACTGTATTTGGTCCTTTGTCGGAGACAAAATGATTTTCTTTATCTTTGGACATAAATTGTGAAATTGAACAAACATAAGCTAAATACACAATTTTTTTATTGTTTGTTTCGAGTTCTATGCTTAATTGTTCTACATTCATTGCTAAGTTTATAAAGAGATGCACTTTTCTTGCTAAATATTTGTACTGCGTGGATAACCATGCATTGTGTGGTTTTGCAAACCGAAATATCTGCCAAAGGTAATATTAATATTTAGGTGTTTATTTTGTATTTTATTTTTATTTTTTGTTTATATTTTGAGCTTGACTTTTAAAAAAAATTGTCCCAAGACCAAATCCCCTTCAAACCATGCCGTTGGATTATTTCATATTACGGAATTGGTTGCCGATTAAATATGTTGTTTTTCAAAGGGGACCCCAATTCCCCAATATGATCAAAAAAACTTTTTGCGAAGTTATGACCATTTTAAGTTTTGGTGTCAAAAATTAAAAAAACCGCTGAAAATTTTTTCAAAAAAACGACATTTCAATCCAAATCAAAATTAATAACTTTTGTTTTTTGATTCTCATAGAACTTCTTATTCTCTTTCAGAATCTTTAAAAAAATTTCAAAATGGTTAAGTTATTGCGCTTTCTATGAGAAAAAAACAAAGCTATTTTCCTGAAAACTCTACCTTTTTTTTCGCTTAAAATTTTATTTTGGATTTGTACTAATATAAGAAAGAAATGATATGACTTTATATATGGACAAAATACACCCGAACAGGATTTTTTTTTCAAATTTGCGGTCCAATATGCCTATATTGTAGAATCGGGTTTGAAAAAAATTTCTCCAACATTAGAGCTAATCTGCGATTGAAAAAATCAGTTCTTTCATATTACAATTTTTAGTACCTTGGTCCTATGCTTATGTTTCAAAAATTCATCACTTAGGAAACATATTAAGCTCCGAGTGCTAAAAAATATATTTTATTTCAATTAAGTAAAGGGGCACCTCCTCCAGCACCAATAAAATTATAAACTCCAAAAAAAAGCTAATGTAAGCAATCTTTGTATAGGAATGCACAGTGATACAAGTAAGTACTGAAGAAAAAATGGGCAGCATTACTTGAAGGCGTGGGGTCTTTCATCGCATATGGTTGGCCCTATTAGAGATGCGGTACGTATAGGTATGGTAACGTATGGTTCCAGGCTAACCGGATCAGACAAATCTAACACTGCACTGATCAGTGTTCTTGATGTGGCAACATCAAGAAAAAAATTTGGCTAACGTAAACTATTGCTTCTATTACTTCTTATTATTTGGAACTTATTATTAATTTATTTGTGTTACGTTTATAAAACTTCAAAGTTGAACTTAAATTTCTTGCATGTCACCGTTCAGAATTGAACCTAGGTTGCCCCGAGGCATTCTACTATTCAAATATGCTCTTCTCAACCAACTGAGCTACTCACATTATTTTTCAGAGGGACTAAAACTTTGTATATTACTTTTCTATCAAAATGAAAAATCGAATTTAGAATGTAATGTGAAAATCTAATATTTCTTTAAAAAAAAAAATGTTTTTAATCTGAAAACATAGTAGAAAGTTAGATTGTAACGGAGGTCATTTATGCGGAGGCGGTTGCAGATGTGGAGTTCAGAAATTGGTCTGCGCGGATACGGAGTTTTAACGGAATCGGAGGTGGAAAAACAATTTAAAAATATTTAAGATTCAAGATTTTATAAAAATGTTAGTATTAAATAAAAATTTGAAGGCAACCTAGACTTACAGCCTGACGATGAAGCTATTCCTCAGAATTTATTATGCCACCCCCAGTAGAAGATTTGATTACAATTCTTTTCAGGATCAATAAACACACTCTTGAAATGCACGAACAATTCAATTTTTTTTTAATTCATTTAAAATCATATATGTACATTAGGGTGATTCAAATTTTTTATTTTTTGTTTTTTTTAAGGTGCTGTTGCTTAAAAAGTAAGTTTATGATATGAAGAAAAAGTTCACGAAAATTCAGCTCTGTAACTCAATTTTATAAGGTGGCGCCGGAGCCTGTTAGTTTTACATGTAAATTGTATGGAAAAATTATTTTTTACAAAAAAGGTATCTAAATGAATAGGTGATTAGTGTTGTTGAGCTGAAAAGGATCGTTTTTCGACGTATTTTTTTACGCTGAATCCGAATCTGGCCTCAGAATTGACCCATCATGTCGGAATCTTGAAATATTTGAGGCTAAGTACCTAAAACATGATGTTTTTTGTCTACTTTCGAGGCCATGTATAGAATTCAAAGAAAGTTGATCAGCTTATTTTTAACAAAAGCATCATTTAGTACCATCCTTGCCCTTTAAAATGAGCTTTCAAGTGGTGATCTGTGATGCTTCCTTGCAAAGTTGCAGCCATTTCAAGGTGACATGAATTTGAGACCCGTTGGTTAATATTGTTGGGTTGCAACCTTTTGTAGGGGATCCAATTCATGTCACTTTAAAATGGCTATAACTTTGCAAGGAAACATCACAGATCACCACTTGAAATCTCATTTTAAAGGGCAAGGATGGTACTAAATGATGCTTTTGTTAAAAATAAGCTGAACAACTTTCTTTGAATTCTATACATGGCCTCGAAAGTAGACAAAAAACATCATGTTTTAGGTACTTAGCCTCAAATATTTCAGGATTCCGACATGATGGGTCAATTCTGAGGCCAGATTCGGATTCAGCCTAAAAAATTACGTCGAAAAACGATCCTTTTCAGCTCAACAACACTAATCACCTATTCATTTAGATACCTTTTTTGTAAAAAATAATTTTTCCATACAATTTACATGTAAAACTAACAGGCTCCGGCGCCACCTTATAAAATTAAGTTACAGAGCTGAAATTTCGTGAACTTTTTCTTCATATCATAAACTTACTTTTTAAGCAACAGCACCTTAAAAAAAACAAAAAATAAAAAATTTGAATCACCCTAATGTACATATATGTAAAAGAGCGCAATCTGCTAGCCATACATAAACAATTGGTGTCAACGGAGCTAGTGAAACACAAAAACCAAAAAACATTTAGATTCAGCATGACAGTGGCTATTGTCTGAAGCATGATTATTGACAAAATAGCGGCTGTTCGAGCAAAAGTATTCGAAAAATAAGGATCTTATGAGTAATTTGTCTGATTAAAAATATCAATATTTTGACATAATTTTGGCTCATGCGATACCCATATACTTATGTGAAGAATATGTGGAAAAAATGTTCTTAAGGATCGGCTCAGTAATTTTAGAGAAAAGACTGGCACCGTATGAAAAAAATGAATTCGAGAGAAACGCGTTTAATTTTTTTTATTGAACCGTAGAACCGGAGAGTGCGCTCAAATAAAGTTGCAAAAATATACTTAGAGAGCTTGAATCTTAATGAAGTTTCAACACAATATTTTTAAAGTGATCTACTTTCGAAATCTGTGTAAACGAAGTTCATACTGGATATACACATAACCATTTCTTACGAAACTAACTAAACAAAAATAACTAAGTTAACTTAGTTTCTAGCTATGGTCGAGCTAATCATATTTTAGCCACTTACCAGTACAAAACAACAAAAAGCAAATTAGCTCAAAATTTGATTTTCTTGGATTTGGTCGGTTTTGCAACTGGACGCCTCATATAACGATAACATTTATTGTTTGATCAAACACGTAAAAGTTAATATAAATTTAATTTTAAGCATATGCATTTTTCCAAAAAAGTATATGATTGTGAAATATGTGAAATCTTCTTCTTTATGTTAATGTACAACTCAGCTGCAAAAATTATTAAAAAACAAGTAACATATTTTATTTTTTATTGTTTAGTAATCAATTTTATTAATTCATTTATTCAATTTCATCACGTAACAAACAGGTTTCAGTTTATAAATACAACTTATATTAAATATAATGAAGTGAAAATATTACTAGAACTTATTGAAAGCCATAATTTAATGCAAGAATTAAAAAAAGATATGAATACATTTTGCAATAGGTAGAGATGAGTACTTAAAAATTTAAAGGAGATTGTTTGACCAAAGCTGGCCTACAATGACACCTATACCTACTAATGTGCTTCTAGTAACATGTAATACTCAAAAGTTATAAAAATCTATCCGGGAATTTCTCCAAAAATCGATATAATTTGTACTTTTTTTACATGTAAAGTGTTATCGGCAAATACTATTTGAATCAATGACTTTTTTATGTACATAGGAAATTTTTTTCATCCTTTAAGTCCCATGTATGTATAGAAGTTAAAATTTCTATAGTTTTTTTAGAAATACCTGGAGCCCATTTAATCATTTGTGAGCATCACTCATAAGCGGTGCTGCCCAGAGAACGAGCAGGCGCTCAAAGAGCGTAAAAATGAGAACGAGAAGGCGCTTAAGAGCGCCTTTTTGCAAAACTCTACCGAAAAATAATCACAATTTTTTATTTTTCAAATGAAAGCTTACTGGGATAGGTGATTGTCGACTGGGATAAAATTTAAGTATTTTTTTTTCTCTCCTAATAAATTTTAGTGGACCCTTAATTAATACGATGGCTTTCGACTTATTAAACTTCAAATTGAAATTATGTAGGTATTTCAAATCAAAAACCAAAGTTTTTTTTGTTTGCAAAAAGTTTTATTTTATTTATAACTCTAGTCAGCACTAGTTTTCGTGCCGAAAAGCTGTACTTTTATTTTAACTAGGGACCTTATGTTGAATACATTATTAGCAAACATTTTGATATCGTACGTATAGCTTTCTAGATTTTGCTTGTAAAAAAAAAATTTTAATGAAAAACAACTTACATTATTTAAATAAAAACTTTCTTTTTTGCGATTTTAGTGAATGAGGTGTGGTAGGGACTATCACGTTGCATCCCCCAGCAATAGTCAGCCATCATATGGCGATCCCATCGGCCTTGGTATCTTTCTTCCATAGTTTTTAGGTCTTGGTGAAACCGATCCCCTTATTCTTCGCTACTGGATCCAAGATTTTCTGGAAATTGGTCAAGATGACTGTGAAGGTAGTGTACTTTGATGGACATATTACATCAAAGCAGTTATTTGACTTGTAATTTCCGAGAAAGTTTTTGGTAACTTCAACAAACGACTTCGTTTAGAGCTGTCTATAAAGAGACACCATTCATTTGGATGGTATTTTGAAAATCCCATTTCAAGAATAAGGCCTTGCACATCCAAAAAAAAAAAAACAATATCATTTTCCAATTGAAAAAATGGTAGCAAGTCTTGCTCTCTTGTTCTTGTTCTTTTGTAATTGACGCCAACAAGTCTTTTTTCTTTTAATCTAAAAGCCAAAACCTCTGCAGATTCTTTAAAAAGTTCAAGATCCCTTATAAAATCATTTAATTCTTCTTGGGTAAAAGGTTTTGGCTCTGTAGATGGCATTCCTTCGAAATCGCTGTCGCTACTCACTTCATCAATGACTTCTTCAAATAATGATTCACGAATGGAACAAAATGCTGGAATAATTACTTCCTCTGAATGTGGTAAGGGTCTTCTAGCAGAATCTAAGTCTGGATAAATCATTATTTTAACGTTTACACCACGCAAATTAATGCAGCAGAAGTAACAGTCTTTGAAGTGAAAACTTCTTATGGCACGTTGTGCACCTCCGTAAGTAAGCATTCGCGGCTGAGGAAAAAAGTATAAACTCGCGACACCGACCGTCATCGGGATTCCCCGTCATGAATGAGAGCGATAGTAAAATTTGAATGTTCTATTGTTTCTCTTAAATAAATATTCCAAGTGGAAGACAAAAAGCAAAGCAGACACACTAACTGACACATTCCATTCTCATTTAACGATTGTTATGCTTACATGCAGTGTTGCCACTGAGAAATTTATTTTCCTACCAAAATTTTCTCGAAAACCTACCAAAGTCGTTTGTAACCTACCAAAACTTTACAAATTAAAAAAAAAATCTTTTTGCAGCATTGAATTCGTTTATTAACATTTAATGCTGTTTAAAATACATATTCTTGTATGTCGTCGTTTAAAATGCTTAACCGCATATAGCACAAACTTTCTGTTGCTAAATCGTTCACATCAAAAGTCGGGCAATTGTGCGCAAAAAGTTACCACATGACACATGCAGCGTACAGTTAAGCGATGAACGTTAGAAGAAAGAAAAATAGTAATTAAAAATCATTTTGAAGGCAAAACCGATCGCAAAGTTACAAATTTTGCCAGCGGATCACGGTATTATTAAATGATATAAAGAGGACAAAAGGATTTCAAATAAACAACGAACGGTGGCAAAAAAAAAACGTTTAGCTCGAGAGACGAAAAATGTACCATCCGAGAAATTTTTAAAAATCCATTCATATCATCTACTAAAAAACTTACTGTAATGGTAAAACTAATATTCATTAAGAAGTCCATGCCGTTCGGAAAGTTCTCCGGAAAAATAATTTTAATGGCTGAGTCGCACAGGATAAGCCATGCATCAACAAAACAATTTCGCTTGAATTTCGCAAAAGAGCACATTTTAAAATATTCTCCTTTTGGAGCATGGTAAACACACCCTAAGTGGTCGGGGTTCTGAAAAAGAGCCATATTTTAGCCTTACAGTCCATTTTTGAAATGCTATTTATTAAAGCCCACAAATTCAAATTTATTATTCCGGAAATATTTTTTCTAATTATGTACATAAAAAAGTTTAGTTCTTAGAACTTAAGACCTTTTTTAGCGGCCCGATTTTGATCACAGCTGCGATCAAAAAAATTATGTTATTAATAGCGCTAGTAACTTTTGTTTCTAATACGCCGGGTCTGAGCACACATGCAACAATTTAGATGTGCGATCAGTCGCAACACTATTTCGTCACATTGTACATGCATATGCGTATTCCCTAAACGTAATTTGTATGCAAGAAAACAGAGACCATACCCACTTGTTGAAGATAGGGTTGGTAAAAGCTTATTTGCAGATGTAAATATTTGCTTCCTGATTCGAAAAACTTCACGAAGAAATTTCAATTTTCGATTTTCATAAAAATTTATCCTAAATCCTACCAAAATCAGATTTAACCTACCAACCTACCAAGAGGAAAAAAACCTACCCGATTTGGTAGGAAACTACCAAAAACGGCAACGCTGCTTACATGTTTGTTTCTTTCAAATTCCGCGTTGTTGCGTTGGCAAATTGAGAATGAGAGCGAGAGTAAAATTTGAATACATATTCTGTTTTTGTCTTCCATTGCATTGCCATATAAAAAGAAAACGCACACATACCAACTTGCCATTAAACAATTTGTTAAGCTTGCATACTTCTTTCTACGTGTGAAATTAATTTTCTTAGCAATTTTAAAACTTTAATATTTTGATATTTAAGAGGAATTTCGTGATAAATATCAAATGAACAGTAAAGAAAACAAAATTATTAGTGATTATATCTAATTAAAAACTAGTTCATTGTGTCGTATCATACAATAGTATAATAAACATTACAAAACATCATGAAAAAAATAAATCCAAAATATTATTTCAAGTTTTCACTTCTGTCGGCACTCCCGGAGTGCAACCCGCCGGTTTTTTTTTTTTGTTTTTTCCATTGCATATGCATTCCACTGTCTCAAGTGTTTATAGTACATTTTACAGACAATTTGGGGTATCCACGGCTTGTATTCATCCACAATTTTTGACTTAAAGTAAGCAAAATAAGCACTTTTTATAAAATCTTTTATAGGTTTCTGAACTTTTTCACTGTGCTTTTACCACAAATGTTACAAAACACATTTGGATCGTTGAGACAACTTCTTTGCGATGAAGACATGATATAAAATTCAATTTATTTATAGGAATCTGTCGATTACAGCGAATATTCAAAACTGAAGGTTAATCAAAAATGCAGAGAGATTCGCAAAATTAAGTGCGTTTAAGGACATAAAAATTGCTAATAAGACAGATAATAAAGTTGGACAATTTTACAGCAATATCAAAACTTGACAAATCCTGCCTTATTTACAAAATTCTTTATGACGGAGACGAGTCCAATGTATGCCAGAAGGTATATGTTGGTACTACAAAAAACAAATTAAGGACAAGACTCTCAGAACACAGACCGGACCAAAAAAACAGAAATGGACAAGCCCCTAAGACAGCCCTTTGAGCCCACTGTGCTGAGCTTGGACATTTTCCTAATTTTGACGCTCTGGAGATCTTACAAGAAGAAAACAATCATGAAAAGAGATTCACATTATTAACACCCCCACTGACAAAAGAACAAATTTCAAGAGCGACACAGAAAATTGTGCTCATATATACAGACATTTAGTTGACAATTAGGTTAGTTTAAGTTTAGCTTTTCTATAATTTTAACGTAAGTTTTGTTTTGTTAATTTATTCAATTGTGTATTGTTTTAATTATTATTTCTTAGTCACCCCTGAAGATAAGGAAGGATCTTCCTCGAAATATTGTGAAAAATTATAAATTAAACACTGACCTAAAGCCAGAAAAAGTGTTTTTATTTAAAAAAAAATATAAAAATACGATTTATGTACGACTATTTTCTGTAATTTCCTAGTAATTGTTTTCAGGGCACCCAATTTTTAAAATCTTCATTAGGAAACGTTCCTTTAATGAGCATGATCGAATTACCCGCCATTCCAAGTTGAATTTTTTATTTGATTTGTAAGTGAAAAAATGCGGTCTTTGGATGAGCTACTGTGAGGTAGGCATAATAGTGCGCCAACAAATTTCTATAAACCAGGATACATACAGTAGTTTCGCTTAAGGCTTTTTTTAATGAAATATAGCGAGCCAAAATTTTTCCAAATTTTTTTCTTCTGGCTTCGACATCATCTATGTCATCATGATTTATCAGATAAGGAAAAAGCAGAACCAGTGTCAGCAAGCTTAAGAAACCGGACTTTCAGATTGAAACGCTTTTAAAGCAGGATCTTTAAAATTAATTATTTTTAGCACTTGTTTGCATAAAATCATACAAAATTTTTACATTTCTTTTTGATTTCTGTAGCTTCTTTCTCACTTAACAAACCATCGTGAATGAATGAATTAGCTCTCGGGCCAAGGTATACATCTCTCAATGGCTTATGACTGAAAATTTATAATTTGAACATTTTTTGCTAGATTACTTTTGCGACACTTTTTTCTGAAAGTGCAGTGTTTTCAAAAAAGATGCAGTGCCGCAGTGTCATACTTTAAATCGCAGTGAAAAACTGCGATTGAAGTGACAGCGACAGCCCTGGTATCGTGTATACGTATACAAATGTGAACGCACAACATCGACTCAGTTCTACTTCAGCAGCCAAAGAAGCAAGACCTGCGGCAGATAATTGCTAGCTAGCGTATTTTTTGTTACGTATTTTTTTGTAAAAATTGATGATACACCCGAGTTTCACGTATTTATAATTTGTGACGTACATTTTATACGCACGTTGAGTTTCTTACAACTTATTATTTTAAGTTTCTTATTGATATTTTTAAGTTCTTTTTAGTAGTATTAAGACTTCAATGTGACACCTCCCTTCCTATTAAGCGCGGTCTTAAGTTTTGGCGACAAACCGATGAAACTAGATATCCGGTTTTAAAAACAAAAATTGTTTCATCTGTATTCCATGTTTGGTACCACATATTTTTGCGAAGCAACTTATTCTTCTATGGTATTCATTACGAATAAGCAAAGAAACTCATTAACTAATGAACATCTAGAGAATTTATTACGAATAAAGGTCTCTAGTATTGAAATAGATTTCGATGGATTAATAAAATATTCAAAACCTTAATTAATTTTCCCTTGATAATCCTTTAAATAAATAAAAATAAATATATAACAACTAATACAACAATTTAATTGACTAGATTTAATAACTGTTAGAGTTCAATACGTTTTTTAATTTGATTACAACCGAATAAGTTTAAGTATTTTGAATATTTACCTTTCACCTTAAATACGCAAAGAATATAAAACCTTTCAAGCTAATGATAATTTTTTTTTTTTTTTCAGTTTTCAGTTCAGTTCACCGCAAGCATTGAAGAATGCAAGACGTGTGCCGCTTGTTTTCCTATTTTTTTTATTTCATATGTTTGTTGTACCACTACATGGAAACAACATTTTTGCATGTGTGTTGGTGCCCACCCCTGCTCATAAGCATGTGTCTGCCTCAATTGAGCGCAGATTTAGTCTAAATTCAAGCAATCTGTTTTAAGTAGATAATTTTGAAAGGGGTGGTATTCGATAATGCCTTGAGTCTGGAACACTGCACTTAAGCCTTCAAAAATTGTTTTAATCCCAGCATCATCCCCATCCTGCAACTCCAGCTCGATTTTTCTTTGCTCCTCAAGCACTTCCTTTTGCTGTTAAAAAAACTATTTTTGGATGTCTTCTTGGGATTTTTTTACTTCTCTTGCAAATTGTTTCAATGCTGTTTCATATATCTTACTTCCTGCAATAAAAAGTAAGAGCAGATAAAATATTAAACGAATTACATGTTGTTTATTTTCAATCGTGTTATAGCTGTGGTTATTATCCAATAATTTATTTTTAATGTATTTTAAATGTATTGATCTATGTTTTTACTTTTATTTCAAAAAGTTCAAAGAAACTTATAACCTTTACTTTAAAATAAAAAAAGCTTAACTTTACATAAAAAAACATTTAATAGATTATTTAAGCTCTGCTCCAAAGTGATGATTGCATATACACACCTGCTCAAAATAATAGGTACACTTTTGAGTTTTTAGTTTAAGCTCTATTAAAAAAATATTTGGACAACTTAGAGGGAAAATCGTAGTGGCATCGTGCAGTACACAATTTGTTTGAAATATGTTGTTTTTAATTCTTTTTTGAGCTTTCCTTAGAAGAACATTATGTTTTCTTTAACCGTAGACCGATCCTTAAAAATTACGACTAATCTGATCTTGGCGGGTAGTTTTCGACCAGTATATGTTTTGTATGGAATTTTGAAGGAAAAGATTTTTTTTAATGAAATTGATACACTTATTTCGGTTGTGTGCTCTTTTGCAAACATTTTTGTTACACATACATCAAACCAATTCGCTTTTATGGTCTTTTTGTAAGGTTTTCTCGGTTAAACAAAGAGCATATCTACCCCGTTTGGTTGTATCGGGACCATTCTAGGCTGCTTGGCAAGTAAGACTTGCTGATGATTTTGTAGATTTCTGGTTCTGTTAGATATGAGATGTTTTGTCATGCAAGACCAAGTTCCTGTAGGAAGTTCTTACGTCATTGCTTTTGAAATTTTTTTAGCCAATTTGGATCTATTGATGAGTAGATGCTGAAAGCATTCAATGTTGAAATGTCCGAAAATGTCAGCGGTTAGTCTTCCGTTTGAAACGGAATCCCGAAAGCATTTCGTCAGTATTGTCAACACCGCCTTTTGTTTTGTTATAGTATGAAACTATCTCATCTCATCTATCGATATCAGGGGAATAATGCATTTTGCTCTGAACAATGGTACATTTATTTTACTTTTTTACATATGAAACCAAAGCAAACTAAAACAGTATTTTCAGTGAAGGCGGATGTAGATTGGAGTAGTGGATGCTTTTTCTCGATAAGAAGCTTTAGCGGAATGCTACGCTTGTTTTTTCGCAATGTGCCAGCCATAGTCAAATTTTTGTATAGCAAATTCTGACCCAAATCGTATGAAGAGAAAAAACTATCCATTGTTATGTTTTGACCTTTGTGCTACTCAACTAAATCAAGAACCACCCGCTCAACCTGATTTTGTTCCGGTGCAGCTCCAGCAAATTTTCCCAAATATAGTTGCATATTTCATACCTATGAAGTCTTGGTACAAGTGAGAAGCCAAAATTTCAGACCGTACTCTCAGGCTTACTTGGCATGTACTGTCTAAGCGAGCATCGCCCATGGTAAACCAGTAGTTGCTTGTCAAAAGTGACACATTCACTTGGATTGAAGTGGAAGCAATTCAACCCATTTGTCCCATAATTCTCGTATTGGTGCGAATTCGCCCAAAGCCGTGAGACTAAGTTCGTTTTTTTCGATGTCACATTTCGTTAATTTGAATTGTGTATCGATGCAATTACACTGTTATACAAACTTAACACACAACCAACTCAGAACTCGGACATCATGAGATGCGATCGAATGAGACGAATAACGAGCGAACTGAACTTGAGTTAGGTCAAACGAATCGAGTTGTTTGAGCTTGACTCGTTGCGTCTGGCAGAACTTCGAACATGTTCGATGATTAGTAAACACTGAACTGTGATTAACTTCTTAAGCCGATAGAAAGAACAAAAACATGCCTTTACATAAAAAAACTAGTACGGGTCGAAAACGAACCGAATGATGAAAAAAGTCCCAAAGTTGAAAAAAACTTAGGGACAACTATCAATAAACTCTGACACTACATGTTTTCATTCATAACATACCTACTGATAAAGTCACGAAGACACAGACCCACACAGCTGACAGTTTTCGAAATATTTGAAATTAAAAAAAAAAATTTGGTCGAAAACGACCCTAGGATCGGTCTACAGTTAATTAAACCTTAAAATGCAGTGAATTGACAGCAAACATTTTAGTTGAGATGGGTCGAAAGTCAAATTGCTCTGCTGAGGATTCGAGACTGACTTTAAACTTGAAATAAAGGAAGAAACTCTCTTCAATGCATAGGCGGATTGCTGAATTGTTCTCACAACTTCATGAAAAATGTATTTACAATCAAACAGTAAAAAAGAATTTCGTGGTAGAACACCAAAAACCGCTCCAAGAGATGATCTTCATATTGTAACTTTCGAAAAAATAGACACATTTAAGTCTTCAAATACAATTTTGGCTGAAATTGGGAACTTGGTTAGTGGTCAAACAATTAGATGGCGTTTATTTAAGGCTTACATACCTGGGCGCTTAGCTAAAAAAGTTCCTTTGTTGCGGAAAAAAATTTTAGCATCAGTCTTAATTTTGCAAGAATCACGGAAACTGGTCAGGACATAATATTTTCGCCTGCGTGTTAATGTCTTTTTTTTGTGAATCTGAAGTAAAACTCTTTGCTTTTAGGCAACCGCACAATCCTTTCTGTATAAGCAACATCGGAAAATATTAACATTGAGTTTTTAATGCATGATTCCTTAAATTATTTTGTCTCGAGAAAAAGTTCTACGAGATGCTTACGTTTGAAGACCACACTCAAAATAAAACTATGATTTTTACGTATTAAAATGATCTTTTTTACCTATAAAAGTTGTCCATAGGGAAACTCGTATTAATTTGCTACTGATTCAGTAAGTATTAAAATTATACTCTCAGAAAAAAGTATATTTTAAAATATTTCAAACGTCATCAGATAGATTTGGGAGGATTTCAGCTTCATTTTAACAGCTGTTTATTTTTTACTTAGTGATATTTTATGTACGCTATTTTAGTTGAAAATTATTATACAAATTACTCTTAAAACTTAACTTAACATAGGACAACAGCCTGGCAACATCGTCATCGTTCTTTGCTTCTAACCACTTATATACTGTAGCGAAATTTGGTTTATGCTAGAAGACTCTTGAAATAAATACCAACAAAAGAAACTAAACGATATTAGCACCATCTAGCGCAAAGTGCAGTTTTTGTACTAAAAATAATAA
The DNA here is from genome assembly GCA_949775025.1 of Tricholauxania praeusta. Lineage (NCBI taxonomy): Eukaryota > Metazoa > Arthropoda > Insecta > Diptera > Lauxaniidae > Tricholauxania > Tricholauxania praeusta. The sequence continues at coordinate 88,883,053 of OX459030.1, read as the reverse complement.
ACCGAACAGACGCTGCAGTAAACAATAAAAAGTCAACAACCGAGAGAAATTATCGCCGTCGTACAACGTACAACGCCATCTAACATCTAGCATAATAGCTAGCTCAACGTCAGTGCGCCATGCTGGTGAATTGTGGATAGTAGTAGAATGCACGCTACAAAGTAGCACTGGTGGGTTGTAGATAATGGTAGAATATACGCCACTTAGAAGGTACTGGATTATTCGAGAGAGTGATGACTGCAGTATAAAAAGGGTTGTCATCTGAGCTGAATGGACAGTTTGTATCTAAGCAGTGAGGTGGAACACTTGAATTAAAGCAATAAAGTGAATACAGTGTGATCCGTAGTAAAGTAAAACAGTTTTCTATACAGTGTTAAATTAATATTAGAATTTGAACGTTAATAAAATAAACCATTTTATAACTAAATAAGTTTGTGTGTTTTTAATTGTTACACAATCCAGTGATCGAACTCAGAAAAGTGTGAGATATCGAAATTATCGTCAAAGAGACAGAAATTTCGTAACAATTGGTGTCAGAAGTGGGATTGTGTAAAAGAATTAACAATCAATTTAAAAAAAAAAAAAAAAAATAAAAATGGTCAAGTTTAAAGATCTGAAAGTGGATCAACTGAAGAAGGAGTTGCAGCAGCTGAATCTGCAATCTACTGGCGGAAAGGTGGAGTTACAGAAACGCTTACGGCAGGCTCTTGAGGCTCAAGGTGTAAACCTGGAAGAGCATGAATTTTATAGTGATGTATCAGAATCAGCAGCGAAAGTGGAAGAAGCTTCTGGATCAGCGGCAACTGGTGAAGTTGTAGATATGTCAAAGTTCGAGAAAATGTTAATGGCGATGACGCAAGCAATGAGTCAAAATACACTACAGATGAATAGCAATATCCAGGCCATTCGAGAAGAAATTGGTCAGAACGCGCTGCAGATCCATGCGGTTCAGAAAAAAATAGACGAAAAGTTATGTCAAAATGCACTGCAAATAGACGAAAAGTTATGTCAAAATGCACTGCAAATAGACGAAAAGTTAAGTCAAAATGCACTGCAAATAGACCAAAAGTTAAGTCAGAACGCGACGCAGATCCACGAGGCTGTTCGAACGGAGGTTGCCAAAATGGTAGATGGCCTCGATGCAAAAGTGACTGAATTACGAGATGACGTTGAATCATTCAAGGAAGAAGTTCAAAATAATCTTGAAAAAGTTCAAAATAATTTTGAAGACGTTAATAAAAGGATTCAACAGTTGGAAATAAGTGAACCAACCACTCAAGTGATAAGAGAAATCAGCGCAGAGAGGCTTAAGGCACCCTCGTACGATGGAACAACGCCATTTAGTGTTTTCAAGCTCCAGTTCGAAACAACATCTGGTCACAATCGTTGGGATAACGAAAGCGCAGCTGCAGCGCTAATTGTGGCATTAAAAGGCGCAGCTGCAGAAGTTTTGCAAACGGTTCCAGTGGCGGAGCAGAAAAACTACAAGGCGGTGATGGATGCCTTACAGCGAAAATATGGCAGTGACCACATGAAGCAGATTCACAGATTGGAGTTGAAAAGTCGTATCCAGAAATCTGGTGAGTCCTTGCAGGAGTATGCTGCGGATATTGAGCGATTGGCACACCTTTCCTATCCTGACGAGTTAAGTGTCGTAGCAGAAAAATTCAAAATAGAGGCGTTTATTGACGGCATACGTGACTCAGAAACAAAACGCGAGACAATGAGGAGCCCGAAGACGACATTTAATGAAACAGTAACGGTTGCCCTCACGCAGGAGACGATTGCGTTAACATGCCGCCCATCACTGAAAACTCGATGGAGGTGGAGGCTGAAAAGAAAAATTCATCGTTCGCCAGCGGTAGCTTCAGCGGAAAATGCTACAATTGTGGTAAGCAGGGACACATGGCACGTGACTGCAAATCACGTCGTAAACGATCTGCATCACGTTCACCAAAAAGAAGAATTGGAAATAGGGTGAACGATGGCGAAAATGTTAGCGAGCAGCAGTCGTTAAACTAAAGAGAGTCAGTACAGCGGGGCGTGAGCTGACTCTTACAGATGATTGCCCCATAGTCTTGGTTTCGAAGCTCTGCCGAAATTCCAACAGCCTTACGGGTTCACTTTGGATCTTAAGAAAAAAACGTTAAGGTATGCCAATGTAGAGTTGCCTTTAGACATTGGCTGTGGACAAAAATTAACAATTGCAAGAGTCTACATAAGTGAGCGCTGTCGAATTGAACCCAACACCAAAGAAATTATTTGGGCCACAACAAATGAAGACTGTGGGACAAGCCATCTGTGGGTAGTGGAAGCAGATAAGAAAAATGTAAAGAAAGACCTGATTATTGGAAAGACCCTAGTAAACACAAGAACAGACAGAAAAATACCGGTGCGAATTTTGAATCCAACAAATAAGCCAAAATGGATGCAAAAAGGTGAACTTATAGCGCAATGTGAGAAAGTTACGGCTGTGATAAATTGTGAAAATGACCAGCAGAACACGCAAGGTACAACTTTAACAAAATCCTCGGCCTTGGATGTATTGACGAAAGAATGGACGAAGGAGTTGTCTGCTCAGAACAAAAATAAAGCAAAAAGGTTTCTGCAAAAACATTGGCGGATATTTGCGTCCAAAGGAGAAAATAATGGCCGAACATCAGTTGTCAAACATCGCATTGATACAGGTGATTTTCAGCCGATTCGTCAACCTCCAAGGAGGCTAGCACTCGCTAAGAGAGAAGAAGTGACGGGCCTTATAGAAGATATGGCGCGAGAAAATGTCATTGCACCATCAGAAAGCCCATGGAGTTCACCGGTCGTACTTGTGAAGAAAAAGGACGGAAGTATGCGATTCTGTGTGGATTACAGAAAACTGAATGACGTCACCAAAAAAGACAGCTACCCGTTACCCAGAATCGATGATACACTGGATACGTTATCTGGAGCAACATGGTTTTCCACCCTGGACTTACAAAGTGGATATTGGCAGGTGGAAATAGATGAAAAAGACAAAGAGAAAACTGCCTTTAGTATTGGGAATGGTCTATGGCAGTTCAACGTCATGCCGTTTGGTCTTTGTAACGCTCCAGCTACGTTTGAGCGGTTAATGGAACGAGTTCTCAAAGGACTACATTGGAAGACTTGTCTAGTGTATCTCGATGACATAATCATCATGGGTAAAGATTTTGATGACCACTTGAAAAATCTGGAGGAAGTGTTTGAGCGCTTGGAGGCAGCTGGACTAAAATTAAGTGCGAAAAAGTGCTCACTTTTCCAGCGCGAAGTCAAATATCTGGGGCACAAGGTTACGTCAGAAGGAATACACACAGATGAAGATAAAATAAAAGCTGTGAAAAATTGGCCACGTCCATCTAATCTTCATGAGTTGCGAAGTTTTCTGGGTCTATGCACTTATTACAGACGCTTTGTTCCTGGTTTCGCAAATGTTGCGGGCAGTCTACATGAGCTGACACAGAAAAATCGAAAATTCGAATGGAGTGGGGCACAGGAAACTGCATTCCAAAAGCTGAAAGAATTACTGTCTACAGCGCCAATACTCGCGTACCCAATACCCGGCAAAGAATTTGTATTGGACACCGATGCGAGTGGCCATGGTATTGGAGGAGTTTTGTCCCAAATCATCAATGGACAAGAAAAAGTCGTCGCATATTTCAGCAAAATTCTGTCGAAACCTGAGAGGAATTATTGCGTAACTCGGAGAGAGTTACTGGCAGTAATGGAATGCGTGAAACACTTCCATAAGTACTTATATGGACAGCACTTTCTCCTGAGGACAGACCATGCGGCATTAAGGTGGCTACTTCAATTCAAGGATCCTGAAGGTCAAATCGCACGGTGGATAGAACGCTTGCAGAGCTATAATTTCACCATAGAGCATCGCAAAGGAAGCCAGCATGGAAATGCGGATGCACTTTCCCGTCGTCCATGTAAAATTGAATGCGGTCATTGTTCGCGAACAGAAAATAAAGCTGGAACAATTGATGTGCGCCTTTTGAACGTTTTGCCTGAAGAAAAGTGGACAAAAGAGGAGGTAAAACGGGACCAGCGCAATGATACAGATTTGGCAACTATAATTAAGTATAAGGAGCTGGGTAGGAAACCGGCGTGGCAAGAAATTTCAAATGAAAGCCAAATCTGTAAAGCATACTGGGCGCAATGGCAAAGTTTGGAGTTGCATGATGGTTGTCTCTACCGAATCTGGGAAAGCGAGGATGGTAAAACTCGCTCAAAACTGCTGGTTATTCCAAAGGCCAAATTTAAGGAAATAATCGAGGATTATCACAATGGATCGAGAGGTGGCATCTGGGCATAACGAAAACCACAGAGAAAATAAAGAAACGGTTTTATTGGGTAGGATGCCAAGAATCAGTTGCTGACTGGATCCGCCGTTGTGACCAATGTGCAATTGCTAAAGGACCAAGGCAACGCACTCGGGGAAAAATGCATCAGTATAACGTTGGAGCTCCCTTTGAGAGGATAGCCATGGATATAGCGGGACCTTTTCCAATCAGCAATGCAGGAAATAAATACATCCTTGTGGTAATTGATTACTTCAGTAAGTGGCCAGAAGTATATCCCATTCCCAATCAAGAAGCAAAAACAGTGGCAGACATTTTCATCAAAAATTGGATTTGCCGATATGGAGCTCCACTTGAGTTGCATTCCGACCAAGGACGAAATTTTGAGTCGACACTTTTTAAGGAGGTTTGTGACATGCTTGGAATACAGAAGACACGCACCACAGCTTTGCATCCTCAGTCCGATGGCATGGTCGAAAGGTTCAACCGTACTCTAGAGCAACATTTAAAAAAGGTTGTCGATAAAGGACAAAAAGATTGGGATGAGCATCTACCAATGTTTCTGATGGCTTATCGGTCGGCAATACACGATACCACTACAGTTACGCCAGCAAAAGCCATTTTTGGTACGGACTTAAGGCTTCCAGCAGATTTGAAGTACGGAGTAAGCGTTGTCCCAGAAACGACACATGCTGACGATTACATGTCGCGGAAAAGAAAAGAATTAGCAGATATACACGAGCATATCAGGAGACGTACTCAATTGGCTAGCGACAAGATGAAAGCTCGGTATGACCTGCGAGCAAATACTGAAGGGTTCAAAGAAGGTCAACTAGTTCTGCTACATAACCCACAACGAAAACGAGGCTTGTCTCCTAAATTACAGACTCATTGGGAGGGACCTTACCGGATCGTCACAAGGATTAATGATTTTGTGTATCGAATCCAAAAATACCCCGGGAATAAAAAAAATTAAAGGTAGTCCACATCGAAAGGCTGGCACCTTATACTAGGGACGGAGAGACTCTTGTTCGGGACGAACAAGTTTAAGCGGAGGGCAGTGTAGCGAAATTTGGTTTATGCTAGAAGACTCTTGAAATAAATACCAACAAAAGAAACTAAACGATATTAGCACCATCTAGCGCAAAGTGCAGTTTTTGTACTAAAAATAATAAACCGAACAGACGCTGCAGTAAACAATAAAAAGTCAACAACCGAGAGAAATTATCGCCGTCGTACAACGTACAACGCCATCTAACATCTAGCATAATAGCTAGCTCAGCGTCAGTGCGCCATGCTGGTGAATTGTGGATAGTAGTAGAATGCACGCTACAAAGTAGCACTGGTGGGTTGTAGATAATGGTAGAATATACGCCACTTAGAAGGTACTGGATTATTCGAGAGAGTGATGACTGCAGTATAAAAAGGGTTGTCATCTGAGCTGAACGGACAGTTTGTATCTAAGCAGTGAGGTGGAACACTTGAATTAAAGCAATAAAGTGAATACAGTGTGATCCGTAGTAAAGTAAAACAGTTTTCTATACAGTGTTAAATTAATATTAGAATTTGAACGTTAATAAAATAAACCATTTTATAACTAAATAAGTTTGTGTGTTTTTAATTGTTACACAATCCAGTGATCGAACTCAGAAAAGTGTGAGATATCGAAATTATCGTCAAAGAGACAGAAATTTCGTAACAATTGGTGTCAGAAGTGGGATTGTGTAAAAGAATTAACAATCAATTTAAAAAAAAAAAAATAAAAATGGTCAAGTTTAAAGATCTGAAAGTGGATCAACTGAAGAAGGAGTTGCAGCAGCTGAATCTGCAATCTACTGGCGGAAAGGTGGAGTTACAGAAACGCTTACGGCAGGCTCTTGAGGCTCAAGGTGTAAACCTGGAAGAGCATGAATTTTATAGTGATGTATCAGAATCAGCAGCGAAAGTGGAAGAAGCTTCTGGATCAGCGGCAACTGGTGAAGTTGTAGATATGTCAAAGTTCGAGAAAATTTTAATGGCGATGACGCAAGCAATGAGTCAAAATACACTACAGATGAATAGCAATATCCAGGCCATTCGAGAAGAAATTGGTCAGAACGCGCTGCAGATCCATGCGGTTCAGAAAAAAATAGACGAAAAGTTATGTCAAAATGCACTGCAAATAGACGAAAAGTTATGTCAAAATGCACTGCAAATAGACGAAAAGTTAAGTCAAAATGCACTGCAAATAGACCAAAAGTTAAGTCAGAACGCGACGCAGATCCACGAGGCTGTTCGAACGGAGGTTGCCAAAATGGTAGATGGCCTCGATGCAAAAGTGACTGAATTACGAGATGACGTTGAATCATTCAAGGAAGAAGTTCAAAATAATCTTGAAAAAGTTCAAAATAATTTTGAAGACGTTAATAAAAGGATTCAACAGTTGGAAATAAGTGAACCAACCACTCAAGTGATAAGAGAAATCAGCGCAGAGAGGCTTAAGGCACCCTCGTACGATGGAACAACGCCATTTAGTGTTTTCAAGCTCCAGTTCGAAACAACATCTGGTCACAATCGTTGGGATAACGAAAGCGCAGCTGCAGCGCTAATTGTGGCATTAAAAGGCGCAGCTGCAGAAGTTTTGCAAACGGTTCCAGTGGCGGAGCAGAAAAACTACAAGGCGGTGATGGATGCCTTACAGCGAAAATATGGCAGTGACCACATGAAGCAGATTCACAGATTGGAGTTGAAAAGTCGTATCCAGAAATCTGGTGAGTCCTTGCAGGAGTATGCTGCGGATATTGAGCGATTGGCACACCTTTCCTATCCTGACGAGTTAAGTGTCGTAGCAGAAAAATTCAAAATAGAGGCGTTTATTGACGGCATACGTGACTCAGAAACAAAACGCGAGACAATGAGGAGCCCGAAGACGACATTTAATGAAACAGTAACGGTTGCCCTCACGCAGGAGACGATTGCGTTAACATGCCGCCCATCACTGAAAACTCGTCGGATGGAGGTGGAGGCTGAAAAGAAAAATTCATCGTTCGCCAGCGGTAGCTTCAGCGGAAAATGCTACAATTGTGGTAAGCAGGGACACATGGCACGTGACTGCAAATCACGTCGTAAACGATCTGCATCACGTTCACCAAAAAGAAGAATTGGAAATAGGGTGAACGATGGCGAAAATGTTAGCGAGCAGCAGTCGTTAAACTAAAGAGAGTCAGTACAGCGGGGCGTGAGCTGACTCTTACAGATGATTGCCCCATAGTCTTGGTTTCGAAGCTCTGCCGAAATTCCAACAGCCTTACCATCGGTGGAAAAATCAACGGAAGACCATGTGAGCTTACTTTGGATACAGGCGCATCGCATTCAATTGTGAGGAAAGACTTATTTGATAGACGACGAGTAACGCCATTAAATGGGATCCAATTGAGAACAGCGACAGGAGAAATTGCGCAAATAGTAGGAAAAGTTACAGCGAGTATTCTTATCGGCAACAAAACTGTGGAGCATGATTTTATTGTTGCAAACATCACCGATGAGGTTATCATTGGCGTGGACTTCATGATTCGACACGGGTTCACTTTGGATCTTAAGAAAAAAACGTTAAGGTATGCCAATGTAGAGTTGCCTTTAGACATTGGCTGTGGACAAAAATTAACAATTGCAAGAGTCTACATAAGTGAGCGCTGTCGAATTGAACCCAACACCAAAGAAATTATTTGGGCCACAACAAATGAAGACTGTGGGACAAGCCATCTGTGGGTAGTGGAAGCAGATAAGAAAAATGTAAAGAAAGACCTGATTATTGGAAAGACCCTAGTAAACACAAGAACAGACAGAAAAATACCGGTGCGAATTTTGAATCCAACAAATAAGCCAAAATGGATGCAAAAAGGTGAACTTATAGCGCAATGTGAGAAAGTTACGGCTGTGATAAATTGTGAAAATGACCAGCAGAACACGCAAGGTACAACTTTAACAAAATCCTCGGCCTTGGATGTATTGACGAAAGAATGGACGAAGGAGTTGTCTGCTCAGAACAAAAATAAAGCAAAAAAGTTTCTGCAAAAACATTGGCGGATATTTGCGTCCAAAGGAGAAAATAATGGCCGAACATCAGTTGTCAAACATCGCATTGATACAGGTGATTTTCAGCCGATTCGTCAACCTCCAAGGAGGCTAGCACTCGCTAAGAGAGAAGAAGTGACGGGCCTTATAGAAGATATGGCGCGAGAAAATGTCATTGCACCATCAGAAAGCCCATGGAGTTCACCGGTCGTACTTGTGAAGAAAAAGGACGGAAGTATGCGATTCTGTGTGGATTACAGAAAACTGAATGACGTCACCAAAAAAGACAGCTACCCGTTACCCAGAATCGATGATACACTGGATACGTTATCTGGAGCAACATGGTTTTCCACCCTGGACTTACAAAGTGGATATTGGCAGGTGGAAATAGATGAAAAAGACAAAGAGAAAACTGCCTTTAGTATTGGGAATGGTCTATGGCAGTTCAACGTCATGCCGTTTGGTCTTTGTAACGCTCCAGCTACGTTTGAGCGGTTAATGGAACGAGTTCTCAAAGGACTACATTGGAAGACTTGTCTAGTGTATCTCGATGACATAATCATCATGGGTAAAGATTTTGATGACCACTTGAAAAATCTGGAGGAAGTGTTTGAGCGCTTGGAGGCAGCTGGACTAAAATTAAGTGCGAAAAAGTGCTCACTTTTCCAGCGCGAAGTCAAATATCTGGGGCACAAGGTTACGTCAGAAGGAATACACACAGATGAAGATAAAATAAAAGCTGTGAAAAATTGGCCACGTCCATCTAATCTTCATGAGTTGCGAAGTTTTCTGGGTCTATGCACTTATTACAGACGCTTTGTTCCTGGTTTCGCAAATGTTGTGGGCAGTCTACATGAGCTGACACAGAAAAATCGAAAATTCGAATGGAGTGGGGCACAGGAAACTGCATTCCAAAAGCTGAAAGAATTACTGTCTACAGCGCCAATACTCGCGTACCCAATACCCGGCAAAGAATTTGTATTGGACACCGATGCGAGTGGCCATGGTATTGGAGGAGTTTTGTCCCAAATCATCAATGGACAAGAAAAAGTCGTCGCATATTTCAGCAAAATTCTGTCGAAACCTGAGAGGAATTATTGCGTAACTCGGAGAGAGTTACTGGCAGTAATGGAATGCGTGAAACACTTCCATAAGTACTTATATGGACAGCACTTTCTCCTGAGGACAGACCATGCGGCATTAAGGTGGCTACTTCAATTCAAGGATCCTGAAGGTCAAATCGCACGGTGGATAGAACGCTTGCAGAGCTATAATTTCACCATAGAGCTTCGCAAAGGAAGCCAGCATGGAAATGCGGATGCACTTTCCCGTCGTCCATGTAAAATTGAATGCGGTCATTGTTCGCGAACAGAAAATAAAGCTGGAACAATTGATGTGCGCCTTTTGAACGTTTTGCCTGAAGAAAAGTGGACAAAAGAGGAGGTAAAACGGGACCAGCGCAATGATACAGATTTGGCAACTATAATTAAGTATAAGGAGCTGGGTAGGAAACCGGCGTGGCAAGAAATTTCAAATGAAAGCCAAATCTGTAAAGCATACTGGGCGCAATGGCAAAGTTTGGAGTTGCATGATGGTTGTCTCTACCGAATCTGGGAAAGCGAGGATGGTAAAACTCGCTCAAAACTGCTGGTTATTCCAAAGGCCAAATTTAAGGAAATAATCGAGGATTATCACAATGGATCGAGTGGTGGGCATCTGGGCATAACGAAAACCACAGAGAAAATAAAGAAACGGTTTTATTGGGTAGGATGCCAAGAATCAGTTGCTGACTGGATCCGCCGTTGTGACCAATGTGCAATTGCTAAAGGACCAAGGCAACGCACTCGGGGAAAAATGCATCAGTATAACGTTGGAGCTCCCTTTGAGAGGATAGCCATGGATATAGCGGGACCTTTTCCAATCAGCAATGCAGGAAATAAATACATCCTTGTGGTAATTGATTACTTCAGTAAGTGGCCAGAAGTATATCCCATTCCCAATCAAGAAGCAAAAACAGTGGCAGACATTTTCATCAAAAATTGGATTTGCCGATATGGAGCTCCACTTGAGTTGCATTCCGACCAAGGACGAAATTTTGAGTCGACACTTTTTAAGGAGGTTTGTGACATGCTTGGAATACAGAAGACACGCACCACAGCTTTGCATCCTCAGTCCGATGGCATGGTCGAAAGGTTCAACCGTACTCTAGAGCAACATTTAAAAAAGGTTGTCGATAAAGGACAAAAAGATTGGGATGAGCATCTACCAATGTTTCTGATGGCTTATCGGTCGGCAATACACGATACCACTACAGTTACGCCAGCAAAAGCCATTTTTGGTACGGACTTAAGGCTTCCAGCAGATTTGAAGTACGGAGTAAGCGTTGTCCCAGAAACGACACATGCTGACGATTACATGTCGCGGAAAAGAAAAGAATTAGCAGATATACACGAGCATATCAGGAGACGTACTCAATTGGCTAGCGACAAGATGAAAGCTCGGTATGACCTGCGAGCAAATACTGAAGGGTTCAAAGAAGGTCAACTAGTTCTGCTACATAACCCACAACGAAAACGAGGCTTGTCTCCTAAATTACAGACTCATTGGGAGGGACCTTACCGGATCGTCACAAGGATTAATGATTTTGTGTATCGAATCCAAAAATACCCCGGGAATAAAAAAAATTAAAGGTAGTCCACATCGAAAGGCTGGCACCTTATACTAGGGACGGAGAGACTCTTGTTCGGGACGAACAAGTTTAAGCGGAGGGCAGTGTAGCGAAATTTGGTTTATGCTAGAAGACTCTTGAAATAAATACCAACAAAAGAAACTAAACGATATTAGCACCATCTAGCGCAAAGTGCAGTTTTTGTACTAAAAATAATAAACCGAACAGACGCTGCAGTAAACAATAAAAAGTCAACAACCGAGAGAAATTATCGCCGTCGTACAACGTACAACGCCATCTAACATCTAGCATAATAGCTAGCTCAGCGTCAGTGCGCCATGCTGGTGAATTGTGGATAGTAGTAGAATGCACGCTACAAAGTAGCACTGGTGGGTTGTAGATAATGGTAGAATATACGCCACTTAGAAGGTACTGGATTATTCGAGAGAGTGATGACTGCAGTATAAAAAGGGTTGTCATCTGAGCTGAACGGACAGTTTGTATCTAAGCAGTGAGGTGGAACACTTGAATTAAAGCAATAAAGTGAATACAGTGTGATCCGTAGTAAAGTAAAACAGTTTTCTATACAGTGTTAAATTAATATTAGAATTTGAACGTTAATAAAATAAACCATTTTATAACTAAATAAGTTTGTGTGTTTTTAATTGTTACACAATCCAGTGATCGAACTCAGAAAAGTGTGAGATATCGAAATTATCGTCAAAGAGACAGAAATTTCGTAACAATTGGTGTCAGAAGTGGGATTGTGTAAAAGAATTAACAATCAATTTAAAAAAAAAAAAATAAAAATGGTCAAGTTTAAAGATCTGAAAGTGGATCAACTGAAGAAGGAGTTGCAGCAGCTGAATCTGCAATCTACTGGCGGAAAGGTGGAGTTACAGAAACGCTTACGGCAGGCTCTTGAGGCTCAAGGTGTAAACCTGGAAGAGCATGAATTTTATAGTGATGTATCAGAATCAGCAGCGAAAGTGGAAGAAGCTTCTGGATCAGCGGCAACTGGTGAAGTTGTAGATATGTCAAAGTTCGAGAAAATTTTAATGGCGATGACGCAAGCAATGAGTCAAAATACACTACAGATGAATAGCAATATCCAGGCCATTCGAGAAGAAATTGGTCAGAACGCGCTGCAGATCCATGCGGTTCAGAAAAAAATAGACGAAAAGTTATGTCAAAATGCACTGCAAATAGACGAAAAGTTATGTCAAAATGCACTGCAAATAGACGAAAAGTTAAGTCAAAATGCACTGCAAATAGACCAAAAGTTAAGTCAGAACGCGACGCAGATCCACGAGGCTGTTCGAACGGAGGTTGCCAAAATGGTAGATGGCCTCGATGCAAAAGTGACTGAATTACGAGATGACGTTGAATCATTCAAGGAAGAAGTTCAAAATAATCTTGAAAAAGTTCAAAATAATTTTGAAGACGTTAATAAAAGGATTCAACAGTTGGAAATAAGTGAACCAACCACTCAAGTGATAAGAGAAATCAGCGCAGAGAGGCTTAAGGCACCCTCGTACGATGGAACAACGCCATTTAGTGTTTTCAAGCTCCAGTTCGAAACAACATCTGGTCACAATCGTTGGGATAACGAAAGCGCAGCTGCAGCGCTAATTGTGGCATTAAAAGGCTCAGCTGCAGAAGTTTTGCAAACGGTTCCAGTGGCGGAGCAGAAAAACTACAAGGCGGTGATGGATGCCTTACAGCGAAAATATGGCAGTGACCACATGAAGCAGATTCACAGATTGGAGTTGAAAAGTCGTATCCAGAAATCTGGTGAGTCCTTGCAGGAGTATGCTGCGGATATTGAGCGATTGGCACACCTTTCCTATCCTGACGAGTTAAGTGTCGTAGCAGAAAAATTCAAAATAGAGGCGTTTATTGACGGCATACGTGACTCAGAAACAAAACGCGAGACAATGAGGAGCCCGAAGACGACATTTAATGAAACAGTAACGGTTGCCCTCACGCAGGAGACGATTGCGTTAACATGCCGCCCATCACTGAAAACTCGTCGGATGGAGGTGGAGGCTGAAAAGAAAAATTCATCGTTCGCCAGCGGTAGCTTCAGCGGAAAATGCTACAATTGTGGTAAGCAGGGACACATGGCACGTGACTGCAAATCACGTCGTAAACGATCTGCATCACGTTCACCAAAAAGAAGAATTGGAAATAGGGTGAACGATGGCGAAAATGTTAGCGAGCAGCAGTCGTTAAACTAAAGAGAGTCAGTACAGCGGGGCGTGAGCTGACTCTTACAGATGATTGCCCCATAGTCTTGGTTTCGAAGCTCTGCCGAAATTCCAACAGCCTTACCATCGGTGGAAAAATCAACGGAAGACCATGTGAGCTTACTTTGGATACAGGCGCATCGCATTCAATTGTGAGGAAAGACTTATTTGATAGACGACGAGTAACGCCATTAAATGGGATCCAATTGAGAACAGCGACAGGAGAAATTGCGCAAATAGTAGGAAAAGTTACAGCGAGTATTCTTATCGGCAACAAAACTGTGGAGCATGATTTTATTGTTGCAAACATCACCGATGAGGTTATCATTGGCGTGGACTTCATGATTCGACACGGGTTCACTTTGGATCTTAAGAAAAAAACGTTAAGGTATGCCAATGTAGAGTTGCCTTTAGACATTGGCTGTGGACAAAAATTAACAATTGCAAGAGTCTACATAAGTGAGCGCTGTCGAATTGAACCCAACACCAAAGAAATTATTTGGGCCACAACAAATGAAGACTGTGGGACAAGCCATCTGTGGGTAGTGGAAGCAGATAAGAAAAATGTAAAGAAAGACCTGATTATTGGAAAGACCCTAGTAAACACAAGAACAGACAGAAAAATACCGGTGCGAATTTTGAATCCAACAAATAAGCCAAAATGGATGCAAAAAGGTGAACTTATAGCGCAATGTGAGAAAGTTACGGCTGTGATAAATTGTGAAAATGACCAGCAGAACACGCAAGGTACAACTTTAACAAAATCCTCGGCCTTGGATGTATTGACGAAAGAATGGACGAAGGAGTTGTCTGCTCAGAACAAAAATAAAGCAAAAAGGTTTCTGCAAAAACATTGGCGGATATTTGCGTCCAAAGGAGAAAATAATGGCCGAACATCAGTTGTCAAACATCGCATTGATACAGGTGATTTTCAGCCGATTCGTCAACCTCCAAGGAGGCTAGCACTCGCTAAGAGAGAAGAAGTGACGGGCCTTATAGAAGATATGGCGCGAGAAAATGTCATTGCACCATCAGAAAGCCCATGGAGTTCACCGGTCGTACTTGTGAAGAAAAAGGACGGAAGTATGCGATTCTGTGTGGATTACAGAAAACTGAATGACGTCACCAAAAAAGACAGCTACCCGTTACCCAGAATCGATGATACACTGGATACGTTATCTGGAGCAACATGGTTTTCCACCCTGGACTTACAAAGTGGATATTGGCAGGTGGAAATAGATGAAAAAGACAAAGAGAAAACTGCCTTTAGTATTGGGAATGGTCTATGGCAGTTCAACGTCATGCCGTTTGGTCTTTGTAACGCTCCAGCTACGTTTGAGCGGTTAATGGAACGAGTTCTCAAAGGACTACATTGGAAGACTTGTCTAGTGTATCTCGATGACATAATCATCATGGGTAAAGATTTTGATGACCACTTGAAAAATCTGGAGGAAGTGTTTGAGCGCTTGGAGGCAGCTGGACTAAAATTAAGTGCGAAAAAGTGCTCACTTTTCCAGCGCGAAGTCAAATATCTGGGGCACAAGGTTACGTCAGAAGGAATACACACAGATGAAGATAAAATAAAAGCTGTGAAAAATTGGCCACGTCCATCTAATCTTCATGAGTTGCGAAGTTTTCTGGGTCTATGCACTTATTACAGACGCTTTGTTCCTGGTTTCGCAAATGTTGCGGGCAGTCTACATGAGCTGACACAGAAAAATCGAAAATTCGAATGGAGTGGGGCACAGGAAACTGCATTCCAAAAGCTGAAAGAATTACTGTCTACAGCGCCAATACTCGCGTACCCAATACCCGGCAAAGAATTTGTATTGGACACCGATGCGAGTGGCCATGGTATTGGAGGAGTTTTGTCCCAAATCATCAATGGACAAGAAAAAGTCGTCGCATATTTCAGCAAAATTCTGTCGAAACCTGAGAGGAATTATTGCGTAACTCGGAGAGAGTTACTGGCAGTAATGGAATGCGTGAAACACTTCCATAAGTACTTATATGGACAGCACTTTCTCCTGAGGACAGACCATGCGGCATTAAGGTGGCTACTTCAATTCAAGGATCCTGAAGGTCAAATCGCACGGTGGATAGAACGCTTGCAGAGCTATAATTTCACCATAGAGCATCGCAAAGGAAGCCAGCATGGAAATGCGGATGCACTTTCCCGTCGTCCATGTAAAATTGAATGCGGTCATTGTTCGCGAACAGAAAATAAAGCTGGAACAATTGATGTGCGCCTTTTGAACGTTTTGCCTGAAGAAAAGTGGACAAAAGAGGAGGTAAAACGGGACCAGCGCAATGATACAGATTTGGCAACTATAATTAAGTATAAGGAGCTGGGTAGGAAACCGGCGTGGCAAGAAATTTCAAATGAAAGCCAAATCTGTAAAGCATACTGGGCGCAATGGCAAAGTTTGGAGTTGCATGATGGTTGTCTCTACCGAATCTGGGAAAGCGAGGATGGTAAAACTCGCTCAAAACTGCTGGTTATTCCAAAGGCCAAATTTAAGGAAATAATCGAGGATTATCACAATGGATCGAGTGGTGGGCATCTGGGCATAACGAAAACCACAGAGAAAATAAAGAAACGGTTTTATTGGGTAGGATGCCAAGAATCAGTTGCTGACTGGATCCGCCGTTGTGACCAATGTGCAATTGCTAAAGGACCAAGGCAACGCACTCGGGGAAAAATGCATCAGTATAACGTTGGAGCTCCCTTTGAGAGGATAGCCATGGATATAGCGGGACCTTTTCCAATCAGCAATGCAGGAAATAAATACATCCTTGTGGTAATTGATTACTTCAGTAAGTGGCCAGAAGTATATCCCATTCCCAATCAAGAAGCAAAAACAGTGGCAGATATTTTCATCAAAAATTGGATTTGCCGATATGGAGCTCCACTTGAGTTGCATTCCGACCAAGGACGAAATTTTGAGTCGACACTTTTTAAGGAGGTTTGTGACATGCTTGGAATACAGAAGACACGCACCACAGCTTTGCATCCTCAGTCCGATGGCATGGTCGAAAGGTTCAACCGTACTCTAGAGCAACATTTAAAAAAGGTTGTCGATAAAGGACAAAAAGATTGGGATGAGCATCTACCAATGTTTCTGATGGCTTATCGGTCGGCAATACACGATACCACTACAGTTACGCCAGCAAAAGCCATTTTTGGTACGGACTTAAGGCTTCCAGCAGATTTGAAGTACGGAGTAAGCGTTGTCCCAGAAACGACACATGCTGACGATTACATGTCGCGGAGAAGAAAAGAATTAGCAGATATACACGAGCATATCAGGAGACGTACTCAATTGGCTAGCGACAAGATGAAAGCTCGGTATGACCTGCGAGCAAATACTGAAGGGTTCAAAGAAGGTCAACTAGTTCTGCTACATAACCCACAACGAAAACGAGGCTTGTCTCCTAAATTACAGACTCATTGGGAGGGACCTTACCGGATCGTCACAAGGATTAATGATGTTGTGTATCGAATCCAAAAATACCCCGGGAATAAAAGTAAATTAAAGGTAGTCCACATCGAAAGGCTGGCACCTTATACTAGGGACGGAGAGACTCTTGTTCGGGACGAACAAGTTTAAGCGGAGGGCAGTGTAGCGAAATTTGGTTTATGCTAGAAGACTCTTGAAATAAATACCAACAAAAGAAACTAAACGATATTAGCACCATCTAGCGCAAAGTGCAGTTTTTGTACTAAAAATAATAAACCGAACAGACGCTGCAGTAAACAATAAAAAGTCAACAACCGAGAGAAATTATCGCCGTCGTACAACGTACAACGCCATCTAACATCTAGCATAATAGCTAGCTCAACGTCAGTGCGCCATGCTGGTGAATTGTGGATAGTAGTAGAATGCACGCTACAAAGTAGCACTGGTGGGTTGTAGATAATGGTAGAATATACGCCACTTAGAAGGTACTGGATTATTCGAGAGAGTGATGACTGCAGTATAAAAAGGGTTGTCATCTGAGCTGAACGGACAGTTTGTATCTAAGCAGTGAGGTGGAACACTTGAATTAAAGCAATAAAGTGAATACAGTGTGATCCGTAGTAAAGTAAAACAGTTTTCTATACAGTGTTAAATTAATATTAGAATTTGAACGTTAATAAAATAAACCATTTTATAACTAAATAAGTTTGTGTGTTTTTAATTGTTACACAATCCAGTGATCGAACTCAGAAAAGTGTGAGATATCGAAATTATCGTCAAAGAGACAGAAATTTCGTAACAATTGGTGTCAGAAGTGGGATTGTGTAAAAGAATTAACAATCAATTTAAAAAAAAAAAAATAAAAATGGTCAAGTTTAAAGATCTGAAAGTGGATCAACTGAAGAAGGAGTTGCAGCAGCTGAATCTGCAATCTACTGGCGGAAAGGTGGAGTTACAGAAACGCTTACGGCAGGCTCTTGAGGCTCAAGGTGTAAACCTGGAAGAGCATGAATTTTATAGTGATGTATCAGAATCAGCAGCGAAAGTGGAAGAAGCTTCTGGATCAGCGGCAACTGGTGAAGTTGTAGATATGTCAAAGTTCGAGAAAATGTTAATGGCGATGACGCAAGCAATGAGTCAAAATACACTACAGATGAATAGCAATATCCAGGCCATTCGAGAAGAAATTGGTCAGAACGCGCTGCAGATCCATGCGGTTCAGAAAAAAATAGACGAAAAGTTATGTCAAAATGCACTGCAAATAGACGAAAAGTTATGTCAAAATGCACTGCAAATAGACGAAAAGTTAAGTCAAAATGCACTGCAAATAGACCAAAAGTTAAGTCAGAACGCGACGCAGATCCACGAGGCTGTTCGAACGGAGGTTGCCAAAATGGTAGATGGCCTCGATGCAAAAGTGACTGAATTACGAGATGACGTTGAATCATTCAAGGAAGAAGTTCAAAATAATCTTGAAAAAGTTCAAAATAATTTTGAAGACGTTAATAAAAGGATTCAACAGTTGGAAATAAGTGAACCAACCACTCAAGTGATAAGAGAAATCAGCGCAGAGAGGCTTAAGGCACCCTCGTACGATGGAACAACGCCATTTAGTGTTTTCAAGCTCCAGTTCGAAACAACATCTGGTCACAATCGTTGGGATAACGAAAGCGCAGCTGCAGCGCTAATTGTGGCATTAAAAGGCGCAGCTGCAGAAGTTTTGCAAACGGTTCCAGTGGCGGAGCAGAAAAACTACAAGGCGGTGATGGATGCCTTACAGCGAAAATATGGCAGTGACCACATGAAGCAGATTCACAGATTGGAGTTGAAAAGTCGTATCCAGAAATCTGGTGAGTCCTTGCAGGAGTATGCTGCGGATATTGAGCGATTGGCACACCTTTCCTATCCTGACGAGTTAAGTGTCGTAGCAGAAAAATTCAAAATAGAGGCGTTTATTGACGGCATACGTGACTCAGAAACAAAACGCGAGACAATGAGGAGCCCGAAGACGACATTTAATGAAACAGTAACGGTTGCCCTCACGCAGGAGACGATTGCGTTAACATGCCGCCCATCACTGAAAACTCGTCGGATGGAGGTGGAGGCTGAAAAGAAAAATTCATCGTTCGCCAGCGGTAGCTTCAGCGGAAAATGCTACAATTGTGGTAAGCAGGGACACATGGCACGTGACTGCAAATCACGTCGTAAACGATCTGCATCACGTTCACCAAAAAGAAGAATTGGAAATAGGGTGAACGATGGCGAAAATGTTAGCGAGCAGCAGTCGTTAAACTAAAGAGAGTCAGTACAGCGGGGCGTGAGCTGACTCTTACAGATGATTGCCCCATAGTCTTGGTTTCGAAGCTCTGCCGAAATTCCAACAGCCTTACCATCGGTGGAAAAATCAACGGAAGACCATGTGAGCTTACTTTGGATACAGGCGCATCGCATTCAATTGTGAGGAAAGACTTATTTGATAGACGACGAGTAACGCCATTAAATGGGATCCAATTGAGAACAGCGACAGGAGAAATTGCGCAAATAGTAGGAAAAGTTACAGCGAGTATTCTTATCGGCAACAAAACTGTGGAGCATGATTTTATTGTTGCAAACATCACCGATGAGGTTATCATTGGCGTGGACTTCATGATTCGACACGGGTTCACTTTGGATCTTAAGAAAAAAACGTTAAGGTATGCCAATGTAGAGTTGCCTTTAGACATTGGCTGTGGACAAAAATTAACAATTGCAAGAGTCTACATAAGTGAGCGCTGTCGAATTGAACCCAACACCAAAGAAATTATTTGGGCCACAACAAATGAAGACTGTGGGACAAGCCATCTGTGGGTAGTGGAAGCAGATAAGAAAAATGTAAAGAAAGACCTGATTATTGGAAAGACCCTAGTAAACACAAGAACAGACAGAAAAATACCGGTGCGAATTTTGAATCCAACAAATAAGCCAAAATGGATGCAAAAAGGTGAACTTATAGCGCAATGTGAGAAAGTTACGGCTGTGATAAATTGTGAAAATGACCAGCAGAACACGCAAGGTACAACTTTAACAAAATCCTCGGCCTTGGATGTATTGACGAAAGAATGGACGAAGGAGTTGTCTGCTCAGAACAAAAATAAAGCAAAAAGGTTTCTGCAAAAACATTGGCGGATATTTGCGTCCAAAGGAGAAAATAATGGCCGAACATCAGTTGTCAAACATCGCATTGATACAGGTGATTTTCAGCCGATTCGTCAACCTCCAAGGAGGCTAGCACTCGCTAAGAGAGAAGAAGTGACGGGCCTTATAGAAGATATGGCGCGAGAAAATGTCATTGCACCATCAGAAAGCCCATGGAGTTCACCGGTCGTACTTGTGAAGAAAAAGGACGGAAGTATGCGATTCTGTGTGGATTACAGAAAACTGAATGACGTCACCAAAAAAGACAGCTACCCGTTACCCAGAATCGATGATACACTGGATACGTTATCTGGAGCAACATGGTTTTCCACCCTGGACTTACAAAGTGGATATTGGCAGGTGGAAATAGATGAAAAAGACAAAGAGAAAACTGCCTTTAGTATTGGGAATGGTCCATGGCAGTTCAACGTCATGCCGTTTGGTCTTTGTAACGCTCCAGCTACGTTTGAGCGGTTAATGGAACGAGTTCTCAAAGGACTACATTGGAAGACTTGTCTAGTGTATCTCGATGACATAATCATCATGGGTAAAGATTTTGATGACCACTTGAAAAATCTGGAGGAAGTGTTTGAGCGCTTGGAGGCAGCTGGACTAAAATTAAGTGCGAAAAAGTGCTCACTTTTCCAGCGCGAAGTCAAATATCTGGGGCACAAGGTTACGTCAGAAGGAATACACACAGATGAAGATAAAATAAAAGCTGTGAAAAATTGGCCACGTCCATCTAATCTTCATGAGTTGCGAAGTTTTCTGGGTCTATGCACTTATTACAGACGCTTTGTTCCTGGTTTCGCAAATGTTGCGGGCAGTCTACATGAGCTGACACAGAAAAATCGAAAATTCGAATGGAGTGGGGCACAGGAAACTGCATTCCAAAAGCTGAAAGAATTACTGTCTACAGCGCCAATACTCGCGTACCCAATACCCGGCAAAGAATTTGTATTGGACACCGATGCGAGTGGCCATGGTATTGGAGGAGTTTTGTCCCAAATCATCAATGGACAAGAAAAAGTCGTCGCATATTTCAGCAAAATTCTGTCGAAACCTGAGAGGAATTATTGCGTAACTCGGAGAGAGTTACTGGCAGTAATGGAATGCGTGAAACACTTCCATAAGTACTTATATGGACAGCACTTTCTCCTGAGGACAGACCATGCGGCATTAAGGTGGCTACTTCAATTCAAGGATCCTGAAGGTCAAATCGCACGGTGGATAGAACGCTTGCAGAGCTATAATTTCACCATAGAGCATCGCAAAGGAAGCCAGCATGGAAATGCGGATGCACTTTCCCGTCGTCCATGTAAAATTGAATGCGGTCATTGTTCGCGAACAGAAAATAAAGCTGGAACAATTGATGTGCGCCTTTTGAACGTTTTGCCTGAAGAAAAGTGGACAAAAGAGGAGGTAAAACGGGACCAGCGCAATGATACAGATTTGGCAACTATAATTAAGTATAAGGAGCTGGGTAGGAAACCGGCGTGGCAAGAAATTTCAAATGAAAGCCAAATCTGTAAAGCATACTGGGCGCAATGGCAAAGTTTGGAGTTGCATGATGGTTGTCTCTACCGAATCTGGGAAAGCGAGGATGGTAAAACTCGCTCAAAACTGCTGGTTATTCCAAAGGCCAAATTTAAGGAAATAATCGAGGATTATCACAATGGATCGAGTGGTGGGCATCTGGGCATAACGAAAACCACAGAGAAAATAAAGAAACGGTTTTATTGGGTAGGATGCCAAGAATCAGTTGCTGACTGGATCCGCCGTTGTGACCAATGTGCAATTGCTAAAGGACCAAGGCAACGCACTCGGGGAAAAATGCATCAGTATAACGTTGGAGCTCCCTTTGAGAGGATAGCCATGGATATAGCGGGACCTTTTCCAATCAGCAATGCAGGAAATAAATACATCCTTGTGGTAATTGATTACTTCAGTAAGTGGCCAGAAGTATATCCCATTCCCAATCAAGAAGCAAAAACAGTGGCAGACATTTTCATCAAAAATTGGATTTGCCGATATGGAGCTCCACTTGAGTTGCATTCCGACCAAGGACGAAATTTTGAGTCGACACTTTTTAAGGAGGTTTGTGACATGCTTGGAATACAGAAGACACGCACCACAGCTTTGCATCCTCAGTCCGATGGCATGGTCGAAAGGTTCAACCGTACTCTAGAGCAACATTTAAAAAAGGTTGTCGATAAAGGACAAAAAGATTGGGATGAGCATCTACCAATGTTTCTGATGGCTTATCGGTCGGCAATACACGATACCACTACAGTTACGCCAGCAAAAGCCATTTTTGGTACGGACTTAAGGCTTCCAGCAGATTTGAAGTACGGAGTAAGCGTTGTCCCAGAAACGACACATGCTGACGATTACATGTCGCGGAAAAGAAAAGAATTAGCAGATATACACGAGCATATCAGGAGACGTACTCAATTGGCTAGCGACAAGATGAAAGCTCGGTATGACCTGCGAGCAAATACTGAAGGGTTCAAAGAAGGTCAACTAGTTCTGCTACATAACCCACAACGAAAACGAGGCTTGTCTCCTAAATTACAGACTCATTGGGAGGGACCTTACCGGATCGTCACAAGGATTAATGATGTTGTGTATCGAATCCAAAAATACCCCGGGAATAAAAGTAAATTAAAGGTAGTCCACATCGAAAGGCTGGCACCTTATACTAGGGACGGAGAGACTCTTGTTCGGGACGAACAAGTTTAAGCGGAGGGCAGTGTAGCGAAATTTAATTTATGCTAGAAGACTCTTGAAATAAATACCAACAAAAGAAACTAAACGATATTAGCACCATCTAGCGCAAAGTGCAGTTTTTGTACTAAAAATAATAAACCGAACAGACGCTGCAGTAAACAATAAAAAGTCAACAACCGAGAGAAATTATCGCCGTCGTACAACGTACAACGCCATCTAACATCTAGCATAATAGCTAGCTCAACGTCAGTGCGCCATGCTGGTGAATTGTGGATAGTAGTAGAATGCACGCTACAAAGTAGCACTGGTGGGTTGTAGATAATGGTATAAATGGATATACGCCACTTAAAAGGTACTGGATTATTCGAGAGAGTGATGACTGCAGTATAAAAAGGGTTGTCATCTGAGCTGAACGGACAGTTTGTATCTAAGCAGTGAGGTGGAACACTTGAATTAAAGCAATAAAGTGAATACAGTGTGATCCGTAGTAAAGTAAAACAGTTTTCTATACAGTGTTAAATTAATATTAGAATTTGAACGTTAATAAAATAAACCATTTTATAACTAAATAAGTTTGTGTGTTTTTAATTGTTACACAATCCAGTGATCGAACTCAGAAAAGTGTGAGATATCGAAATTATCGTCAAAGAGACAGAAATTTCGTAACAATACATTTGATATTGACTTTTTGTTATTTGATAGTACAACTCTTCAAGAGTATTCTGTTAAAATTTGAGGTCGGTTGGAGCAAAACTGACAAAGATATAATTCCTTGGTCGCCCTACTGATTATGTGTAAGTATATAAAAAAAACATAGTTAAAACTTTAAGTGCGTTTTTCTCGAATGTAAATGTTCAAAGTGGATGGATTGGCTTTTGATTGATCAGAGTAAAGTTTCTGACTGCTTTCCACCTGGGGATTGCCAGAGCGATCACTGAGCCAACCATTAGCAAGTTGACACACAGCCTCCCCGCGGCTCCATCTGGGTAGCTATCTACGCATCCGCTGAGATAGTGAGCGAATGTGTGCAGCGTGTCCTCCCTGGAAGTAAACTGGGTTGTGCGCAGGGTTTGGTACCAGCCACGTAAAAAAAAACATTCCAATGAAGACTAAAAAAGCCTCGGATACAGAACCCCTCAACGTTGACGACCACTGCAAACGAAAAAAGGACTATGATTTAAGGAAATGCAGCTGGAATATCCGGACCCTCAATGGGGAAGGTGCCTATATCGAATTGGCGGATGCCCTCGGAAAAATTAAGGCTGACATCACCGCCATCCAGAAAATAAGATGGATAGGACAAGGTTGCTCTAACCAAGCAAGTCGCCACCATATCTCCAGGTTCACACCTGTGAGCGAAAGTTTGGCTACGATCCGCGTCAAGGCTCGATTTTTTAACATCAACTTGATTTGCGCGCACGCCCCGACGGAGGAAAAGGACGATGCAGTCAAAGATGCCTTCTATGCTAGACTCGAGGAAGTATACGACCGCTGCCCGGCCCACGAGGCTAAAATTGTACTCGAGGACTTCAACGGAAAGGTCGGAAGAGAAGGTATATTTGGCCCCACTGTCGGTCAGTTCAGCCTTTACGAGACCACCTCAAACAACGGTCTACGGCTGATCGACTTTGCCGCGGTGCGAAACATGGTAGTAAGTAGCACCAGATTTCAACACCTCGATATCCACAAGGCCACCTGGCTGTCCCCTGATCAAAAAACACGCAACCAAATCGATCATGTTGTGATCGACGGAAGGCATGCTTCCAGCGTGCTAGATGTTCGTACGTTCCGGGGAGTCAAAATTGATTCCGATCATTATCTTGTTGCAGCCAAGATACGCATGCGGCTGTGCAATGCAAAGGATGTACGCTCTGGTACGCAACGAAAGCTAGACGTCGCTAAGCTGCAATCACATCGAACGGCCGAAGCCTATTCCGCTCGCCTCTCAGAACTGCTCCTTCAACCTGACTCTCTACCCGATGACGCCGGTGGACTTTGGGCGCATATATCCCGCTCCATGCGCTCTGCCGCTGAAGAAGTCATTGTTTTCCGATGCCAACATCCGCGAGATCAATGGTATGACCAGGAGTGTCGCGAAGCTACTGCAGTGAAAAACGCCACCTACAAAAGAACCCTGCAGTCAGCCGCAACACGAGCCGTGCACGAAAACTACCGGGAAAAGAAAAAGGAAGAGAGGCGCCTTTTCAGACGCAAGACACGAGATCAGGAAAGGCACGAGCGTGAGAAACTCGAAGTGTTACGGGGCAGGAATGATGCTCGAAAATTTTACCAACAAGTCACGTCCAACCCAAGGATTCAAGCCCGGAGCATCTACCTGTAAAGATGAACATGGAAATCTGGTTACGGATATGCAGGGTACACTGAGATTATGGAAGGAACACTTTTCCAAGCTGCTTGCTGGCGATGACTCCACCAATCCCGCCTTTGGAGAAATTAACTCGATGCCACCAATCAACGACGATGGTGTGGACGTACCACCACTTAGCCATGAGAGTAGTGATCCAACGACTTAAGAACAACAAATCGGCTGGTGCCGATGGCCTGCCTGCTGAATTTTTCAAGACCGGCGGCGATGAGCTGATAGGGTGTATGCATCAACTCATCTGCAAAATATGGCTAGTAGAAAGCATGTCCGACGATTGGAACCTCAGTGTCCTTTGTTCTGTACTGAAGAAAGGTGACCCGACAATCTGCGCTAACTACCGGGGAATCAGTCTTCTTACCATCTCACACAAGGTCTTGTCGACTGTACTGTGTGAAAGATTTAAGCCGTTCGCCAACACACTGATTGGGTCTTATCAGTGCGGCTTTAGACCTGGTAAGCCCACCATAGACCAGATCTTCACACTACGTCAAATCCTGGAAAAAACCCACGAAAAACAGATCGATACACATCATCTCATTATCGATTTTAAAGCTGCTTTCGATAGCCCGATACGGGATTGCCTGTATGCCACCATGTCTGAGTTCGGTATACCTGCGAAGCTGGTGCGGCTTTGCAGAATGACGTTGAGCAACACAGCCAGCTCCGTCAGAGTAGGAAGGGACCTCTCCAAGCCATTTAATACCGAACGAGGTTTCAGACAGGGCGATCCACTATCCTGCAACCTCTTCAACTTTGTGATGGAAGGGGTGTTGCGAAGAGCCAGTGTACATCGTAATGACACTATTTTCTACAAAAGTGTTCAGCTCCTTGCATAAGCGAGATGTTACTGCTGCATTCTCTGCTATCGAAAAAGAGTCAGCGAAGGTGGGTTTGACGGAGAACGAGCGCAAAACAAAGTATATGCTGTCCACAAACAGGGCGCGGCGTGTTGGATCCTATGTTACTGCGAAAAGCTATACTTGCGAAGTTGTCAAGGAATTCACCTATCTTGGCACCACCGTGAACACTCAAAACGATGTCAGCCTGGAGATAAAGCGAAGACTAACTCTTGCTAATAGGTGTTACTATGGTCTCAGTAAGCAATTGAGTAGTAGAGACCACTCTCGCCCGACAAAACTGACACTCTACAAGACGCTCATCTTACCCGTGCTACTCTACGGCGCTGAAGCATAAGTTGTGTCGCAGACTGATGCAGCCACGCTTGGGGTGTTTGAGAGAAAAATTCTTCGCAAAATCTTCGGTCCTGTTCACGTCGGCGACGACTACCGTATTCGAATGAACCACGACTGTACGAGCTCTACGCTGACATTGACATAGTCAAGTGCATCACTATCCAACGTCTGCGCTGGCTGGGACATGTTGTGCGTATTGACGAAGAAGCTCCGGCGAAAAAGGTGTTTGATGCGGAAGTCGCTGGGCGACGACGAAGAGGAAGACCAAGCCTCCGATGGAAAGACCAAGCTGAGGAAACCCTATCCACGCTTGGTGTGACTGATTGAAGAAAGCGCGCGCGAAGCAGAGGCGCCTGGAGTTTTTTATTTTGAACCGCTCTAATGAACATACAGGGTGTTTTTTTTAGAGGTATAGAGCTTCGAATTGAAATAAAACACAAGAAAATCGTTTTAAAGTCCATCAATTTGGCTTTATTGGAAGGATAGTTTCATGCCATTAATGTTTAAATATGATTTCGGGCATGTGGCCGCCGCGGCTGTCTCGAATAAAGCCAATTCTACAGGTCCAATTTTGAACCACTTTTTCGAGCATATGGGGCCGTATGTCGGCAATAACGCCACGAATGTTGGCTTCCAAGTCCCCTAACGTTTCTGGTTTGTTGGCGTAGACGAGCGACTTCACATATCCCCAAAGAAAATAATCCAATGGTGTCAAATCACACGATCTTGGTGGCCAATTGACAGGTCCATTCCGCGAAATTATGTTTCCTTCAATAAATTGATTGTGACGTGCGCTGTGTGGCATGTAGCGCCGTCTTGTTGGAACCACAACTCATCCACATTCATGCCATCCAATTCGGGAACAAAATAGTCGGTTATCATGGCTCCATACCGGTCTCCATTAACGGTAACTGACTCTCCAGCATTATTTCGGAAGAAGTATGGCCCAATGACTCCACCAGCCCATAGAGCACACCAAACAGTCAGTTTTTGTGGATGTAATGGCGTCTCAAGGGTCTCATGTGGATTCTCTTCACTCCAAATGCGGCAATTTTGCTTGTTGACGTAGCCATTCAACCGAAAATGAGCCTCATCACTGAACAAAATTTTGCGATGAAAATCAGCATCGAGATCAATCTCATTTTCGGCCCATACACCAAAATCACGACGCATTGCATGGTCTCGCGGCTTTAATTCTTGCACAAGCTGGATCGTGTAAGGTCGCAAGCCAAGATCTTTGCGCAAAATCTTCCATAAAGTTGATGGACAAAGCTCCAACTACTGTGCACGGTGGCGAATCGATTCATTCGGGTCCTCTTCAACATTTTGCTCTACAGCGGCAATTGTTTCTTCGGTGCGCACTGTTCGACGTCTCTGCGTCATTCTAAAAATGAGACCCATAATTTCAAACATTAATTCCCCGACGGAAAAAGTTTCTAAGTGGTTAGTAGCTGAATTTAAAAAATATAAAAACGGGTTTAAATATAGCGTGAAAAATACATTCGAATTCGTTGATAAAATCAAGAATGTCGTTTTAAAAGAAGGCGAAATTTTGATTTCTTTTGATGTTGTGGCTTTGTTTCCTAGCATACCAATAGATAAAACGTTGAAGTTACTAAAAGTATGGCTAAATGAAAGAGAATGGAATTGTGAAAAGAAAGAAATCTATTTAGAAGCTGCTAAATTATGCATGAACCACAACTGTTTTCAGTTTTCTAACAAATTTTTTAAAATAGTTGAAGGCACTGCGATGGGAAATTCGCTATCACCCTTTTTAGCGGAACTATTTCTGTCTTCATTTGAATGTGATTTAGAACTAGAAGGTAATCTTCCAAGAGTATGGTTCCGATATGTAGATGACATTTTTGCCGTGGTTCACAAAAATAAAGTTAATGATATTTTAACTATTTTAAATTCTAAATATTCTACAATTAAATTTACAAGCGAAATGGAGAACGAGAAAAAACTACCTTTTCTGGATGTAATGATTACTAGAATGGCAAATAACAAATTGTCCTTTGCAATTTACAGGAAACCTACAAATATTCCGCGGTATATCCCAAGTGATTCTTTGTGTCCTATGCAATATAAAAGAGCTGCATTCAATAGTATGGTTTTTAGGCTTTGTAAATTGCCGCTTAGTGTTAAAAGTTACATGGAAGAACTTGAGTACATCAAATATGTTGCGGAGTTAAATGGTTACGAAGGAGAAATCATAACGAGGATGGTTGAAAAACAATCCAAATTATCGAGAAAACAAGATTTTACAACATTAACTTCAGCTCAAGAAACAAAATCGAATAAGCGCATAAAAATACATTTTGCGCCTGCAATAACAAATAAATTAAAGTGCATTTTCAAAAAGCAAAACATTGACTTGGTTTTTGTATCAAACGATAAACTCAAACATAAACTAGGAACAACGAAAGACAAGACAGATGATAACAAGAAAGCTGGCATATATGAGGTCAATTGCACTCATTGTTTACAAAAATACGTAGGGCAAACAAAACGAAACATAGAGACGAGGTTCAACGAACATTTTTCGCATATCAAATATGTTAGGCCTAATAAGTCAGCTATTGCTTTACATGCGTTAGAAAATAACCACAACATATCAATAAAAAATTTAAAATTAATAAAGCAAGTGCAAAAAGAAGAAAGCTTAGACGCATATGAAAGCATTCATATGCATAAGAACAATAAAATCATGATGAATACGATGGATGCACCGATCAGGTCATCTCTTTTTAATTTAATAAAAGAAAATAAAACATAAAGCGTAAAGCTTTTACAAAGTTCAAAGTTTATGTTTTGGTTTTTGTTTTAAGATTCATGGCACACTAAGAGGAGCTGTTGTAAGCTAAAATTTAAAATTAAATATTTTTGTCTGAAAAGTTGAACAATTTGTATGTATGTATAAATGTTTTTATGTATTTAAAATAGATATTTAATGTTTTTTGTATTTAGAAATAAAAATGACCACTGATGATGGTGTTTAATACACCGAAATGTACATCTGGAAATGAAAATGTAGTGTTTTATTGACTCATTTTTATAAAAAGGCGAAGTAAAGAAAGGCGGTAAATTTTCACATTTGGATAACATTTAATGTTTTTTGCTAATATGGGAAGTGCCACACCCACTGATGCAATCTCGTCGATTTTCATTTAATTTCAAAGTTTGTAGTAACAGACACCTTTACACCAAAATTTAATGAAATTACTCCCACAACACACTAAATATAACTTTAAACGTTTTTTGCATGTATGGGATGCGCCTACTGATGTAATCCCATCGAAGTCCATTTAATTTAAAAGGTTATAGTAACCGACATTTCTCTACCACATTTTATTAGGATCACTCATATAGTGCACTAAATGTAACATTAAACAGTTTTAACTTGTATGGGAGGTGTCACGCCCACTGATGCAATCCCATCGAAATCTATTTAGCTTCAAAGCTTATAGTAAGCGACATCTCTATGCCAAATTTAAGTAATATTACTCCCATAGCACACTAAATATAACACTTAACAATTTTGCTGGTATGGAAGGTGCCACGCCCACAGACGCCATTGCGCCCACCATTGGCTATAAGATACCTTGTAGCCAATATATCTACCATATTAAATTTCATAACGATTGCGTTGTTCGATCTCTTATTATAACATTTATAAATATTGTGGGCTGAGCCACGCCTTTCAACGAGTTTTGCCAGTATAGCGGAATAGATTGTTATGATGACTGCTTTTAGCAGTATTATATCGTCAAAATTTTTATGAAAATCGTAGGCGCCGTTTTTGAGTAATATTGAATCAAAATTTTTAATTGTTGAAAGATGCCACGCCCTCTCCTCCAATTCTGCCCACTTTTGGGTCTATTAAAAATATTTATTATCTGCATCAGTCTACCAAATTTTGTCAAAATATCTTAAGTAGTTTGCGAGATATCACGTTATAAAAATTAAAGCATAGGGCTGTGCCACGCCCCTGTTAGAGTCCTGAAAAACTTAAAACCTAGCCCCATCTTCATTTTGTTTTCTTATGCACCAAATCCCTAAGTTTCATCAAAATCGCTGCAGCCGTTTTCGAAATAAAGTTCAGACGTATACGTATTTATATATTTATAAATTTATATCTACTATTATTAAACGAGCTAAAATTGTATGTTTATATATTTATATATGGCTGAACTTTATTTCGAAAACGACTGCAGCGATTTTGATAAAACTTCGGGATTTCGTTCATATGTGAACAAAATTAAGATTAGACTAGGTTTAAAGTTTTTCAAGTTTCTAACAGGGGCGTGGCACAGCCCTAAATTTTTATTTCTTGGTAACTCGCAAACCATTCAAGGTATTGCAACGAAATTTGGTAGACGAATGCATATCATAAATATTTTAAATGCTATCAAATGTGGGCGAAATAGGAATAGTGGGCGTGGCATATTTCAATAATTGAAAACTTTGATTCGATATCACAGGTCAACACTAGTTTTGGTGCCGAGAAGCTGTACTTCTTTTTTAACTAAGGACCTTATACTGATTACATTATTATCAAAAATTTTGATATCCTACGTGCAGTTTTCTAGATTTTGCCATGTAAAAAAAAAAGGCTTACATGAAAAACACTATACATTATTTAAATAAAAACCTTCTTTTTCGCGACTTTTTCGCGAACGAGGTGTAGTCGGACTATCACGTTGCATCCCCCAGCAATAGTCAGCCATCATATAGCGATCCCATCGGTCTTGGTATCTTTCTTCCATAGTCTTTAGGTCCTGGTGAAACCGCTTCCCTTGTTCTTCGCTATAGGATCCAAGATTGTCTGGGAATCGGTCAAGATGACTGTGAAGGTATTGCACTTTGATTGATATATTACATTCGAAGTTATTAAAGGGTTCTGGCATGTCATTTACAATTTCTGAGTAATTTTCTGACTTTAGTTGAGTGAGCAATAGCAACTGAACCAAATTTGTTGCCATTGTGTAGAAGGACACACTTAAGACTTCGTTTAGAGCTGTCTATAACGAGACGCCATTCATTTGGATGGTATTTGAAAGGCCCATTTCGAGAATAAGGCCTTGCACATCCGAACAAAAAACAATATCATTTTCCGATTGAAAAAAAAGGTAGCAAGTCTTGCTCTCTTGTTTGATAGAACGTCACTTCTGTACCTGACGACAACAAGTTTTTTTCTTTTAATCTAGAAGCCAAAACCTCTACAGATTATTTAGGGAGTTCAAGATCCCTTATCAAATCATTAAATTCTTCTTGGGAAAAAGATTTTGCACTGTAGATGGTATTCCTTCGAAATCGCTGTCGCTACTCACTTTATAAACGACTTCTTCAAATGATGATTCACGAATGGAACAAAATGCTGGAATAGGTACTTCCCCTGAATGTGGTAAGGGTCTTCTAGCTGAGTCTAAGTCTGGATAAATCATTTTTTTAACGTTTACACCATACAAATTAATACAGCAGAAGTACAGCAGTCAACAAAGTGATTTTTTTGTTCTTTCCATTGCATAGGCAATCCGAACCTCACATGAATTCTTTTACCACTAATACACTGTCTTAAGTGTTCATAGCACATTTTACAAACAATTTGGGGTATCCACGACTCGTATTCATCCACAATTTTTGACTTAAAGTAAGCATAATAAGCACTTTTTATAAAATCTGTTATAGGTTTTCTGAAATTTTTCACCGTGCATTCACCACAGCGGTAACAAAACACATTTGGATCAATGAGACAACTTCTTCGCGATGAAGACATGATATAAAAATCAATTTATTTTTAGGAATTTATCGATAAAATAGCAAATCATGCACAAGGAAGTACTTATTACAGCGAATATTCAAAAGTAACCGTTTATCAAAAATGGCACGTAGGAAAAAAAAACTAAAAATATTTTTAATGTTGCCAGTACATACATACTTAATACAAAACCACTAACCTTATCTCGGCACCAAATTTTTTTTTCGATTTGTTGACCTGTGTATTACTCAAAAACGGCATCGAGGATTTTCATAAAAATTTTATAGTTAATGTAAGGTCATTATAACAAGCTATGCCACTATACTGGCAAAACTCGTTGAAAGGCGTGGCACAGCCCACAATATTTATAAACGTTATAATAAGAGTAACCACGCAATCGTTATGAAATTTGACATGTCAAATATAGTGGCTATTGGGTATCTTGTAACCAAAAGTGGCCGAAACGGCACCTGTGGGCGTAGCACTTTCCATACAAGCGAAAACAGTTAAATGCTACATTTATTGTTCTATGAGAGTAATATTTTTTTTAATTTGGTATCGAGATGTCGGTTACTATAAGCTTTGAAACTAAATGGATTTCGATGGGATTGCATCAGTGGGCCTGGCACCTCCCCTACATGCAAAAAATGCTTAAGGCTACATTTAGTGTGCTCTTGGAGTCAAATTTTTTAAATTTGGTGTGGAGGTGTCGGTTACCATAAGCTTTGAAATTAAATGAAAATCGACGAGATTGCATCAGTGGGTGTGGCACCTCCCATATAAGCAAAACACTTTAAATGTTATATTTAGTGTGCTATCGGAGTGGTTTTCTTTAAATTTGGTGTAGAGGTGTCGGTTACTATAAGCTTTGAAATTATATGAATTTTGATAGGATTGCATTAGTGGGCGTGGCACCTCCCATACAAAATTATAACGTTGATGCCATATTTAGCAAACTGAAGGACTGATCCTAATAAAATTTGGTCTCAATATATTCAGCCTCATTCAACAAGTTTTTCAACGTCTTTCAACTGCTTCATTATTTTTCAACCTCTTTCAACTTTTCTCAACGATTTTCTACATTTTTCAAATATTTTCAACGCTTTCAATATTTAATTGACTTTTTCAACCTCATTTAACTTTTTTCGAGTTTTTCAACTTCTTTCAACTGTTTCAACATTTTTCAACCTCTTTCAACTTTTCTCAACATTTCCCAAATTTGTCTGACTTTTTCAACCTCTTTCAACTTTTCTCAACATTTTCCATATTTTTTCGAGTTTTTCAACCTCTTTCAACTGTTTCACCATTTTTCAACCTCTTTCAACTTTTCTTAACATTTTCCATATTTTTTCGAATTTTTCAACCTCTTTCAACTTTTTTCGAGTTATTCAACCCTTTTCAACTGTTTCAACATTTTTCAACTTCTTTCAACTTTTCTTAACATATTCCATATTTTTTCGAATTTTTCAACCTTATTCAACTTTTTCCGAGTTATTCAACCTTTTTCAACTGTTTCAACATTTTTCAACTTCTTTCAACTTTTCTCAACATTTTTCATATTTTTCGAATTTTTCAACCTTATTCAACTTTTTTCGAGTTATTCAACCTCTTTCAACTGTTTCAACGTTTTTCAACCTCTTTCAACTTTTTTCAACATTTTCCATATTTTTTCGAATTTTTCAACCTTATTCAACTTTTTTCGAGTTATTCAACCTCTTTCAACTGTTTCAACTTTTTTCAACCTCTTTCAACTTTTTTCAACATTTTCCATATTTTTTCGAATTTTTCAACCTTATTCAACTTTTTCCGAACTATTCAAACTCTTCCAACTTTTTCAATATTTTTCAACCTTTTCAACTTTTTTCAACACGTTCCATATTTTTTGGACTTTTTCAACCACATTCAAGTTTTTTCGGCTTTTCAACCTAATTCATCTTTTTCCGAGACTTTCAACTTTTTTCGAGCTTTTCAATCTCTTTCAACGTTTTCAACATTTTAATATACTATCGAGTTTATCAAACTTTTTCACCTGCTTCAACCTCTCTCAATGTTTTTCAACATTTTTCATATTTTCGGCTTTTCAACCATATTCAATATTTTTTAAATATTTCCGACATCTCATTCAATTCCATTACATTTTTTCGACTTTTTCAACCTGAAAACGAAAAAACGAACTTTGGTCGGTCTCCTGGTACTATGTATTTATAAAAAATAATTTAAAAAAAAATATGTTTTCGATAGGAAATTTGACGTAGAACACGATGGTCATATTAAAAATTTTATACAGGCTAGGAAAAATTATTAAAAATTGATGGTTGGAAATTTGACGTAGAACACGATGGTCATATTAAAAATTTGATACAGGGTAGGAAAAATTATTAAAAATGGATTTTAACACTTAAATTGTTTATAGCAATATTAATTTGTTAATCATTTTTTAAGAAATAATTTTTTTTAAAGTTCGTTTTTTAGCTTTAAAATGAAAATAAAATCAATTTTCCAGCTTTAACAGAACCAGAGTTATGAATTTTTGAAATTGAGTCTCTATGCCAAAAATCACGAAATTCTCAAAATTTAAATTCGCTCTATTTTGTAAAAAAAAAAAATTTTCAAAAAAATCCT
Source organism: Tricholauxania praeusta (assembly GCA_949775025.1). Taxonomy (NCBI): domain Eukaryota; kingdom Metazoa; phylum Arthropoda; class Insecta; order Diptera; family Lauxaniidae; genus Tricholauxania; species Tricholauxania praeusta. Next base: position 88,848,434 of record OX459030.1, on the reverse strand, counting down.
CGAACACGAATTCCCGCTTTTTCGATACAGAACTCATTAAAAAATGTCAGCTAAATCAAAAATGCGTCGTCCGAAAAGTGTTCGGTTTGTAAAAGACCGTCCTATACGTATAGTGTCGCCCATAATAACTGTCAGTAAATTTGAAAATCAGATTTTTTTTCATAATCTAGGTATTGCTTTTCAGAATTTAATTGTGCACAACGAAAGTTCACAGGAAAAAATATTCCTTATATCAAACTCAGAAGCGCCATGGAAGGTAAATGTGACTTAGTTATAGATTTATTTTAAAAAAAAAAATAATAGAAATTGTGACATTATAAAAAAAGTTAAAATCTTTCGGAATACTTAGGAGAGAGATTCATATGTAGGACAATAAAACGATATAAGGAAGCGGGAAGTTAGAATATTAAAAAACAAAATTGCGTCATAAGACAAATTAGAGAACGATTTCGACGAAATCCTGCTCAATCGGTCCGTTTTATGGCAAAGGATATAGAAATATCCAAGACTTCCATGCAGCGACTTATCAGGAATGACCTACATCTCAAGACCTACAAAAAGCAACGCGTTCATGGGCTAACAGATAAGCAAAAGCTATTACGTGTTGCAAAAAGTAAGGAGCTACTTGCCTGGCACGGTGGAGATGAAATAATTTTTTCGGATGAAAAACTGTTTTTCCTGCAAGACAGCTACAACCAGCAGAGTAACCGTGTGTACGCAAGAAGTCTTGCGAGTGCTCCAAAAGATAAATTGGCAGCTGAGCGATTTCAAAACGTGACCAAAATCATTGTGGTATCACAAAAAGGGATAGTGCCGTTTCTTTTCATCGATCAGAGTGTCAAATTGATACCAACTACTACCTCGACACCGTCTAACAATACCATCTTCTTCCCCACGCCAGGATATTTATCGATTTCATTATAATTTTAATCTTTTTCTGAATAAATTTGATAAGAAGTTGTGATTGTTTTTGTTAAGGTACTTTATGAATTCAAAATCCGTATAAAATAATTTGATAAGGACTTCAGTATTATCACTATCCAGAATTTTTTTTTTTGGGTGCACTGACTTAGAGTTATTTACTTGATGAAAAATCTGAGGAAAAGCCGAGACATATTATTTATGCTTCTACTTATTTAAAATTAACGAAATAGTTCAATTAGGTTGAATGACTAAATAAATCGCGTATACAATGGGCCTATTTGTCGCCAAAGTTATAATGATACGCCATCTCCGGGAAATAACTTAACCCTTATGTCAGTAACCGGATACCCAGGTACCCTTTTCGTCCTTTTTTTTATAAATAAAAGTAATAAAAATGTACGGTTAAAGTTAACATACGCTTGTTCAATAACCAGGGTACCCAGGTACCCACATGCATTATACATACTTGTATCAAATTTCAAATATCAACATATGTATATATGATATAAATACTTTCCAAATTTCGTTGTTGTTAGCTCTTCCATTGTCATCAGTATAAATAAAAAAACAGTACACAGAATTTTATCACAGTTTTTAACCGTAAAATGATGTAAGGGTCCTTTTCGACCAAACTTTTTTTTCATTTCAAATATTTCGAAAACTATCAGCTGTGTGGGTCTGTGTTTTCGTTTTTGTGTCTGTAGGAATGTTATGAATGAAAGCATGTAGCATCAAAGTTTATCGATAGTTGTCCATAAGATTTTTTCGACTTTGGAACTATTTTCGTCACACGGGTTGTTTCCGGCCTGCACGTATTTTTCGATGCATAGGTATGTTTTCGTACTTTCTGTCGACGTAAAAAGATAATCAGCGTTAACGTTGCATACAATATTTATTTACGACTTTAGAAAATCCTCTCACTCGGCACCGATTTATTACTTTATTAGTGGAAAATTTCGTCAAAAAACACAACTGCACAACTTCGGTCCCCTAAAACTTCGGGACCCTCTGACTCATTCTACTGTAAATATTCCAGCAAATTATTATATGCAAAATTTTTGTTGATCTGCTAATCCCTGACCGTCTTTGCGCTTGCGTTCTAGGCAATTTATCGCGATAACAAGAATCTTATACTCAGTACTCACTCAGAGCCCAAACAGATGGAGATGCACGGGAATGAAATCAGGGAGAGTGAGTCAGTGTTTTTTGATTTAATTCAGAGGCTCTATTTGGATCAAAAGCTGCTGCACACGAATCTGTTTATGGTTGGCACATTGTGGAAATAAGCATTCTGCGTAAGCTTCTTATCAAAAAAATGCTGCCAGTATTCCAATCTACACATATGGTCAAAATAATAAGTACACGCTCACATAATTAGTTCAATGGCTTGTAGGCAAAAATTTATTTAAGTTAATAGAAAAACAAATTTATAGTTAACTTCTTACAACATATTAAATAAAATGAAAAGGTATAACATTAATAAAAAACAAAAATATCTTTCAGTCTTATCAAAAAAGTAAAAAATGGATTAAAATGACTGGACAAAATAATAAGTACATTCAGTACATTTCAATAAAAAAAAAATTAACTCGATTTTATCGGCTCTATTTGTTGATATTTAAAATTCATCATTAGCAGCCGGTATATCAACCATTGTATTGAGTAATTTTGTGTACTATTTTTGGCATACTGGAGATAAGCTTACGGCAAGTATCTACTGGTTTTTCATACCAAGTTTTTTGGACAAAACTCCATAATTGCATTTTATTTTGGAATACTTCCTTTCCTATTCTCTGCTTCAACTCTCGCCAAAGGTTTTCCAAAGGGTTCAAGTTCAGTCATTGACTTGGCCAGTTAAGCAAGGTCACACTATTGTTTTGACACCAATTCTTCACCAACTTGAAAGTATGCTTAGGATCAATATCCTGCTGAAATGTCCATTTTAGCGGCATACTTTCCTCAGCATAGGGCAACATCGTACTTTCCAAAATGTCTTTATAGTGGAATCTGGTCATGCTATCGGAAATTCGATGTATTGGTCTGGCACCGTACCATGAAAAATAACCCCAGACCATAATATGGCCACCCCCATGCTTTACAGTCTTTTTTGTGAAGCGTACGTAAAATTCTTTACCCTTGGGGCGTCGAACATTTCGGGCGGAGTCATTTCCAAACATATTTATTTTTAACTTGTCGCTCCACAAAATATTACGCTATTTCTTCTCGCCGTCTGGTCCGGACCAATTTGAATGTTTCTTTGCGAATGATAAACGCATCATCAATTTTTTTTTTTTTGAAGCATAGAAACTTTTCTCGCTATCCGTCAAGGTAAATTGGTTCGTTGTAATCATCGACGTACCGTTCGGAACGAGATCACATTGCCGATGTCTGCTGAAATGGCTCTTGAAGATGCGAAATGGTTCTTTTTTGCGACAGTGACAATATGATTATCTATCGTTGTTGAAGAATTTTTTGGTCTTCCGCGGGTTTCAACCACTTTTTTAGCTTTTAAAGCGTTTTGGACGAAAAAATTGACTGATCCATGGCTTCGGCATTAGTACGAAGACTTTGGCCGTAATTTCTGAGTGCCGAAACCATCTGCCTCTCCTCGGCAGTACAATGTTGATTTCTTCCCATCTATGAAATTTTTTTCTTTTTATTTTGATATAACTAAATATGAAAATAAATAAAATTAGCAAACTTGTACGAAAAAGCCGATCAGATTGTTGCAAAATTAAAGAAATGATTAATGTACTTATTATTTTGTCCAAGTGAAATAAGCCCTTTAAATGAAAACATACGCGTATAGAAAAATTCGGGGAAATCCCTTCTTCTTTTTCACTTTTAAAGGCATTGCCATATTAAAATTATCAAAATAAAAAAGAATTTCCATATATATTTTCAGTAAAACAAAAAATAATGGAGAACTAATAAGATATCAGGTAGTGTACTTATTATTTTGACCATATGTGTACATTCGCCTTCACTGAAAATACCATAATTGTTTTATATGTAAGCAAGAAACACAATTCACCACTATTTAGAGCATCATGCATTATTCGCCTGATATCGGACTAGCACCAAAGAAATTTCCTAAGGTAGTTTCATACTATAATAAAACAAAATGCAGTCTTGACAATGCCGACAAAATGCTTTCGAGATTCAGTTACAAATGGAAAGCTAACCGTTGGCCGATAGGCATTTTTTTCAACATCGCTGACATTTCAGCGCTGACTGCTTTCATCGTTCATTCAGTAATAAGTACATCCAGCTTGGCAAGAAAGCAGCGAAAACAATGTCGTAAGAACTTTTTTCATGAACTTGCATTGGCCAAAAATCACATGTCTAACAGAGCCAAAAATCTACGAAGTGCGTATTTTCTTTTACTTTTGCTTACGCTATCGAAGTTATCATACAAATTTACTGACGAAAAAAGGATGAAGCCGGTTATTCTGCCAAGTGGAATAGAATGGTCCCACTACATGTAAACAAACGGGGTAAATGCACTCTTTTTTTTCACCGAGAAGACTTTACCCAAACCAAACACAAGCGGATTGGATTTTTGTGAATGTAACGAAAATCTTTCCAGAGGAACAGAAATTCGAAATGTGATTGTCAAATGATTGCAAGAACTGGAAAAGAACTAATTATTTAATTAATTTTATTATAGTTTTACTGTTACTACCATTAAATGTAATTAATGCAATTTATAAGTGTAAAAATTAAACTTTTTTTCAATAAAATAGTATTTTTCTATTTCCGTTTGGAACGGTCGGGGACCTCCCATGTCACTTTCAAAATATCCTATGAAACGATCAGAGATCTTCTCTGTATCTTTCAAAATCCATTTACGGCCTTTCCCCATCGAATGATACAAAAATATATTTCGGAATAATGGGTGCAAAACACCCCTTTGGGGCTGTTGGGGACCTCCCTAGTCACTTTCAAAATCCATTTTCTGAATTTTCCCATCGATGGTGCATTATTTTTTTTTTTCGAAAAGTGGTTTCGAAACACTAATTTCAGACGGTCGGGGACCTCCCCAGTCCATTTGTTGTCTTTGTCATGTCTTTTTATAAAGCCTTAACCAATTTGTGAAAGTTCATATGAATATCGGTTTCTGCTAACATTGAACAGTCGGTTAAATTCGATCAATAACTTTTCTTAAGAAAAAGTTTTTTTTATTTTTTTTTTTCAAAAATTACATTCAAGTACGAAAAAATGATACCCAACTTTTTATTGATATCAATATTTATTACTAGTCTATCGTTAATTGAAAATATTTTGCCTTAAAATTTAAAAAACCGATTACTCAATAACGCTTTCGAATACAAGACTGGAAATTGGTGTGCTTGTTTTTTTTAATACGCACTAAAACATATCAAAAAATTAGCTAAATCAAAGAGGATCGGGCCAAAACCTCGGTGATTTGGCATGGAATGCCCCATATGCACGTGTATGTGTAGGTTTTTACTGTTATTATGCTGCATTTCGAAATCCCACTTAAAAAATTAGGGTGATTTTTGTTATTTTCTACATTTTTCATCATTTATTGAATTTATCATTTACTTGTATCACTTAACATCACAGAAAAATAAGCTTAAAATCCAAGCAAAAAATAAATGGACACAAATTAATTCGATATGATAATTTCGTTTCAATGGCCCCTATTATGAGTGTCAATAAAAACGACTTGACTTGAAATAAAGCGAGTCAATAAAAATTGACTTACCGTATTATATAAATGTATTGACTTGACTGTGTCTTATTGTGAATTTTTCAAAGTTTGACAGCTGAAAATTAAAAAATTTATGATTTGACAGTTTGAAATAGCCGGTGTGAAGTTATCAAAAAAAAATTTTTTAAATCAAAAATAAGAATTATGAGTTCGGTAGAGTTTTTTTTTAGCAGCAGTGATAGTGATGAAGATAGTTCCAGAAAAGTGGAAGCAGCCAGGAGAAGGACCATTCGAGACCGTTCAAATCCGTTGGAAATGGAGGACACGCTGTAAGTAGAACTAAAAACTCATAGTTTCATTTATGCTCAAAATCTGAAATTTTGCAGTTTCAAGAGTAACTTTAGGGTGTCTAAGGCTGCATTTTCATATTTGCTGTCGCAAATAGACGATAAATTCCGTCCAGCAACTCGATGCACTTTTATACCAAATATTTTAAAATTAGCTGCAACATTGCGATTCCTTGCTCAAGGATCGTATCAACTCAGTGTTGGCAACGATTCTGTAATTGGTTTAGCTCAATCCACAGTGTCAGTTGTATTGTAGGAAGTATTGGCCATACTTGAAGAAATTATTTGCGACCAGTGGATTGTCCTTAATTACACGGTGGAAGAAAAAAATCGGGCTAAGATCAATTTTTATGAAAAATGCGGGATTCCAGGAATTATTGGGTGCATTGATGGCACGCACATTGCCATCACTGCTCCTAAAAGAGAAATCCAACATTTATATTACAATCGCAAAGGATTTCACAGCATTAATGCTATGGTGGTAAGTAAATGCTCAAAATGCTAAGTTTTGCCTTCAAAAACAAATGTTTTATTTTAAATTAGGTTTGTGATCATGCAACGAGAATCCGATATTTAAATGCACGACATCCAGGTGCAACGCACGATTCCATGGTCTTCAATATGTCCTCCTTTAAGGCGAAGATAAAAGAAGATCAAGAAAATGGGCAAAGAAACACATGGTTTCTTGGTAGGCTTTCTTTATTTGTAGAAAAAAATATTTTAAATCAAATAAAATGTAACCTTAGGTGATTCTGGTTACCCCTTAAAGCCGTATTTGTTGACGCCGTATAGGAGTGCTGCCGAAGGAGCAGAAACAGCATATAACCGCAAACATGCAGAAGCTCGAAGCATTATCGAACGCACAATAGGCATTTTAAAAAGCAGATTTAGATGCCTGCTAAAAGCTCGGTCTTTACATTACGCAACAGAAAGAGCCACACAAATTATAAATGTATGTGGTGCGTTGCATAATATTTGCATTTCTTATAATGTTGAAGCCCCCGATCCTAACGATGAACATCTAGAGCGCGATGGTGCTGAACTGCATGGTACTGTGGAAGAGCTCTTCGTGGAGCAATCGCAAGCAGCTAACGATATAAGAAATAATATTGCAGGTTCCTTATAATAGGTTATTGAAAAAGCTTGAATTATTTTAACTTATTTATTTAGCAAATTAACAAAAAATTACATTTCTCCATGTGTTTAAAATAAATAAAAAACTTAAAATAAACATGTACCCAACTAAAAAAACATACAGGTGTTACATATTTAATTTTAAAAAATTGTCAATAAACTTCGCGTTTAACGCTTTTAGATTTTTAATTGGTAAAGCTTGAATGTTTTCTTTTTGGATCTGTAAGAGCTCTCTTTTAAGCCGAAGTTTTTCTGATCTATAGGTACTTTTTTTTATCTACGAGCTCTCTTTCAAATAATTTAATTTTTTTTATTTTCAAATCTTTATTTTTTTCATTAAAATGCAATGTTTTTTTTGTGCATTGCTAAACTACTAGCAAGTTTCGCTCAATGTTTTTCAATCTTAAATTAATGTTTTTGTAATGCAATTCTTGAAAGCAACATTGCTTTTCTAAGAGCGCCAACCGCGTAGTCTCTTTTAAATTTTTATCCTTCCTTTTTTGAGTCAATGGCAAAGCAGATTCTACTTCCACTTCCATTGCAGTGTCGGCAGCTTCTTCTCCAATATCTTCTGCTACTACCTCTTCGACATGATTTATAACTTCAAAATCGGTTCTGCGTTCAATGTGCCCCGCAATACCGATTTCTCTGCCAGGTGGGTCAATGCCAATTTTGTAATGGAGGAGCCCTGCTACGCTATTTTCCATGTTTGTAAGAGGCTTAAATTTATTAGCACCGCCACCAGTTGCCCTGCACTCGGCGCTATTAAATGCCAATTTTTTTTTTGTTTTGTGTTTAAGGTCTGTCCAAACCTGGAACGACATTTATTATTGTAGGCCATTAAATTATCTTTCTTACGACACTCATATTTTTAATATCCACTCAGGGGTTGTCATCTTATAACTATTTTTACAAAAGCTACATATTCCAACTTCCGATGGCTGCATCTCCGAAACTAGCTCCGAGCGACACTTTTTTTTTATTTTGTTTTTGCTCTTAGCTCTCTATAACCCCTAAAAAAAATTGGGTGATGGGAGTGAAAGTAAGCCCGTTCCCTTTTTTATGCGGCTAAGTTTTCTTTAGCTACAGTGTACACAACTTACCCTGAGCCATTTTTCACAAGTGCGCAGTGGTGGTCCCAAACTATTTAATTGGGCTGTGATTTGCTGTCATTTCTTCTTCCCATCCGATTTGATGCAACAGCCTTTTGCAAGATCTGCATTTTCTTGCATAAAATTGCAGAGTCGCTCGAGCTGGGCCTTGGTGCTTACTTGGTGTTTCCTGTTATTAAGTTCACTTATTAAGAGATTTTAATGAACTTAACTTACTAATCAAAGACTTACTTTAATTCTAAAGCGCTTTCAGTTTCCATTGTTAACCTCAGTCGAGTACTTTTGTTTAATAGACAAACAATTTTCAATTTTATTGATTGTTGTCAATAAAATTGTCACTTATAATAGGAGCCGGTCATTCACAATGGATTGAAATTGACTGGTGTCGATTATCGACAAATATTGACACTCATAATACCGGCATCGACTGAAATCGACAAGTGTCAAGTCAAGTCGTTTTTATTGACACTTATAATAGGGGCCAATGATAGATTTTAGCATTGTTGTCAAATTTCCATAATGACACACCAAATGCAATTTCACCAAATTTGAACAAAAAACAATAGAGACCGATGTTCAAATTCTACCTTCAGAATTCTGAATACTGAACTTGAAATCATTAAGCATAGAAATAAAATATTGAAAAAACAATTTCGAATTAAAAAAATTAAGTTATTAAAGCAGATTCCGAATTATATTTCTAAAAAGAAAAAGCACATCCATCTACACAGGAACATGAGATGAGAACTATAGTCTTAAGATTAAATTCAAATTTTAAATGAAATACAAAAAATTTTGATTTACCTGCACTGCAAAAGAAATAAAATTTTAAAAATAGTCGATTTTAATTTAACTCGTTTTATCCGGTTTGATATATTTTTCGGAGGAGCAAATTTTACTCAAAATGTAGGGCTTACTTTTTGAATAAGCAACAGAAAAATCCCAATTTTCAATATAAATGACACACATTTTTATTAATATTTGAAGGCGAGGTAGCCACAGTTATTCGAGTTGGCTCAGGTAGCCAATCACAGATTTCAAACAACGACGTGATGCTTTGTTTTACGCGTGAAGTACAGCTATTACATTGATTTTAAAATTCATTAAAATATTTTCTGAAAACGGGACGATTCTGTCTTCTTTCGGGACAACGAGACAGGAGGCTTGGAAACGGGACTGTCCCGTTAATAACGGGACGCATGATTCGTGTTAATGCCAAAAATGATAATTCGTGCATTTCCGTTCCAGACGGGAAAGTTTCGAGTTCAACATATGGGCATTTCTCTCATGTTGAACGGGACGGAAGTTTTTTTTTAAAGTGGAATAAAAGTCAAAGTAAAACACTTTTATTTTTTTCTGTTACTTTAAGGAATAGCCCTTTGATAGCACTATATTGAGTGGTAAAGTTGATGCCATACGTAGTACTGGTTCCAAGATAGAGGCAATAAAAAGCCATTCGAACGCGACAAAAAACGGAAGTGTTTTTTATGGCCATCTATAGAAAAGCAGAAGTCAGCGAAACCTGGCAACATTTTTTAATGCGACTAATTTTAAAATGAACGTTTATGTTCATTTAGTTCATGTTTATTAGTTTATGTTCATATTTAAGATACATACAGTAATTAAAAAAACAAATTTAATGTTTATATTTATCAAATCAATTAGTGAGATCAATTTTAACAAATAAAAGAGGAAGGAGTAGATATTTTTCTTAAAAGAATATAAAACTTGTCTTTTGCTGTTAAAACGTTTTTCCTGTAAGAGGCGTGGCACTGTCCACTTAAAAAAAATATTTTTACTCAAGTTTCAATCTATCTACATACCAAATTTCATCAAAATCGGTGTAGTGGTACAGCCGTGATACCGATTTTCCCCATTTGGAGCAATGCCATGCCCGTTTTAAGGAATCAGAGTTTTTAATAATCTTTCTTAGGTTTCAATCTATCTTTAAGAAAAATTTCATCAAAATCGGTCCATTAGCTTAGCCGTGGAAACGTTTTTTCCTGTTAGGGGCGTGGCACCGCCTACTATTGAAAAAAAGTATACATGTCCCTCCTTCTCTTCACAACCCTTCCAAAAAAAAAAATTATGCGATTATGTTGTGCTATGGCTGTAAAAAAGTGGCTTAACTGTTTTGAACTGCCTATTTATTACACTTATGTTTTCGAACATGACCAATTTCAAACAGCTCCAAAAATTTAAAATTTTATTTATTTTGGACTCGTTTTCTTTTTTCTCAAATTATGTACTCTGATGAAACTCTGTTCGTGCAAAAATTTTGACACACTTGCTGCTGTTATCAATTTCGAAATGAGAACATATGATGTTTTTCTATTTTATTTGTGACTTTAGAACATGAACTTAAGCAAATTAATTTGATGTTTTTGCATTGTTTTTAGCTAATTGTCGTTGGAAGAGAGATTTTTTTGAAAGACTATCATCATATATCACTTCTCTTACACACTTAAATATTTAAGGCAAAATTCTATTCAATATTACAAAAAAAGAGAAACTGCATTTAAGCAAGTTTGCTGGTGGTTTGCTCAATGTGATAAATGAATTCTGGTGTAAATTGTTTACATTAACAAAATTTGAATATTTTCCTTAGATAATATCAGTTAGTAACGCTTTTATAATAACTTTTAATTTTTCTGTCACGGTTGGCTTTTTGGCGGAAATGCCCATATGTATTCTTTGGCAATTTTGAACTTAATTTCACTTGGTAATTGGATGCCCAAATCGGCCAATGGCCGCAGCTTTTCCAAGTCCATTTCATCAGCTGTATCGATAGCTGTGAGAATGTTTGTAACAAAACGTTTGGTCATTTCAATTAATACGACATCGGTTGTTTCGTAGAATGTTGATTTCAGCATGATGGCCGATGCGCTTTGTTCTCACAGTGTTTTTTCAACAACAGACTCCTTCAGCATTTTTGCCTGGCGCCTATTCTGAATTGGACGATTTGAGGCGTGAGCTGATTCTGTGGGTTTTAATTTCTCCAACAGATCTGTCGTTTGATAATAGTATTTATCGAAACTCTTTTGTGATCTCATTTTCATATTCTAATATTAAAAAAAAACTTTTCTAGGAATATAAATAAATACATAATATGTATACAAAATCCTTATAAAATACAAAATGACAGAGCAGAGGGAGTTTACGTCATTATTAAATACCCCAATGCGCATCATAAGCAGAGCTGGGCACCACTACACATGTGTTTCTCTTCAATGTTCTTCAATGCATGTGTAGTTGTGCTTTGTTCGCTTTTAAAGCAAACTGAATTAATTTTTACACTCTCTGCTTTATATACGTATATGAAAAGTTATTCTCTTTCTGCCTCAGTCGCGCATAGGCAGTGGAGCCCACTACTACATGCAAGCGCGCTCACGATAAGCATGTGTTGATGATTTGCTTATCAATTCAGTATATGTTCACGCTTTCTTACGCTCTTTAAGCGCTTGCTCGTTCTCTGGGCAGCACCGCGCATAAGCAATCATAAGCCAAAATTGCATTTCTCTTGATTATAAGACCGTTGGTTTTTTTACTCTTCGCAAAATAAACCCACGCAAAGTCAGGTTGGTACGGGCCTGCGGCATGAAATCGATGTCTTTTCATCTCCTCCACTTATTCAACTTTTTGCTTAGAATCAACCCGCGATAAATTTTTATAAATGCAACTTGAAAGCACGCCTCTCAAAATTTTTTGAGGTTTTTTGATTTGTTTACTTATGCTTGACACCAATCGAAGTCACTTTGATAACATGATTCTACCTTCTTATATTTGTTTTATGTTGATCTTATATCTTTCTTTTTTCATTATACATACTCTGGGGCGTCGCAACGAAATTTTTCATGGGGGGAATACTCAAATAGAAAAGGTCACAGTTAAAAACAAAACAATAAAAATGTAAAATAAATAACAGCCGCCTAGAATTGCACTATCCGCGTTATGTGCACTCGTTGAAATCTTTTTTCAAGTGACAAAAATATACTAGAGAATGTGACGAGCATACACACCATCAAATTGTTGGTCAAATTGTTTATCAAACAAGCAGAAACTCAAAATATTTTGTTTTCCATCAAACAGTTTGACCTACAATTTGATTAGCGTTCACATCTTCAAACTCTCATCAAACACCATACATTTTTTGTCGGTCAAATTGTTTGAACATGTGTACGCTCCTGTTGAGTGTGCATCTCTTATCTCGACTAATATCGTCGATACCAGAAATGGTCGATACTATTGATGTGACTATAACTAACAATCACAAACTAATGGAAAGTTTGCTTAAAGTTCAGTTCATATACTCTTTCTTAAATGTTAATTTTGTTACATTTCGATGGACTCAAGATGTGAGATAATCACATTAATAAAAAATTTGCTGAGTCCTAAAAATGTTGATCGAATTATGATATATTTTATTCCGAGTAGGGGAGTAAAATGAATACACTGCCCCAATGTCGAAATTTCTGGGGGGGGGGGGCAGCTGATCCTCGCCCGGTTGCGACGCCCCTGTACATACTCATATTTTCTGATAGAGCCGGTATAAGATGCGCAATACTTATGCGGTTGCATGGGGCCTCGTGCTGTAAAGAGGCCTTGCGGGTCTTTTTTTTCGAAAAATTCCGATAAAACGCTTTCGAACAGTTGTAGAAGCTACACCAAAGTTTTTTTATTTGTTCTTCCTACATAAAATAAATTTGACGATAGAAGATGAATAACAAAACTACTTATTTGCCATTGTATCAAAAACAAAACTTAGAACATAGCCAAAACAGCGGTTTTTATTATATGACTTACTGGTTCCACGGGGCTTCGCACTACCTAACGCCGACTCTGAGTTGTTTAAAATAATATAACTTTTTCTTATGACTTCTCATTATTATAAATTAATTCCATCTACATAAAACCGCACAGATTGGTAAGGAGGTTTTTTATTGAGATATGTATATTAATTAAAGCATAGCTGATATTTCTTTGGCAATTTGAAGTCTAGTGAGCTTCAATTGCTCTAATAACACCAATCTCTGCAATTCAGGAGTAGACAACATCATTGTTTCCTCAGTTTCAAAATCTGAAATCTGAGTAGTGAAGGGCTTAGTAAGTTCTGAAACTGGACCTTCTTGCTTATTCGATGACTCTTGGTTATTTTCCGGTATGTCTAGACTCTCTTCTTGCTTTATCGGGACATAGCAAATTGGGAAAACATCTAAAAATACACATATTTATTAATTAGTACTTATAAATAACAAATTTTTTAAATGTAAGCTCGAATAATATTCCTACGCTAAAATGTGGATTAAAATATTTGAAAAATGGCTTGAATTTCGTTTTTGAATTATTAGCCCAAGATTCGATTGTATAAGATTACAATATGGGATTTACAGGAAAGTTGGTGATACGTAATGGTAAGACTGACCAACCAGGGTTGGCTTGCCAAAGCCTGCCTGTAAAAAATTTGGGAGAGTTTTCTTCAAACCAGATTCTATAATGTAAGCATTGTAAGGAAGTTTTCTGCCAGGGTATGTCTCGCCGGATGTCCAGGCGTTCTTAGAAATCAGAACCACTTGTCTTAAATTTCAATTCCTCTTAATTTTTATTACTTTCTACACTACAATATTATTTATTTGATTCAGGGACTCTTGTCGTGCGTTGTATCGCTTCGTTTGAAGTGCGAAGGCTTCGGGTGTTCCTCGGGAACCTTCGGATGTGCTGTGAAACTGTTATTGTTCTACGTGGAGTACACCGCCATGTACGTCTTTCCTTCGGCGTGCGATGTTTTGCTTCGTTTGGAGTGCGAAGCCTTCAGGTGGTCTTTGGAAACCTTCGGATGTACTTGGAATCTCTGGTAGTCTTACTTGATGTACACCGTCATATACGTCTTTCCTTCGGCGTGCGATGTTTAGCTTCGTTAGGAGTGCTAAGCCTTCGGGTGGTCTTCGGAAACCTTCTTGTGTACTTGGAATCTCTGGTAGTCTTATTGGAAGTACACCGTCATATACAGTTTTCCTTCGGTGTGCGATGGTTAGCTTCGTTTGGAGTGCGAAGCCTTCGGGTGGTCTTCGGAAACCTTCGGATGTACTTGGAATCTCTGGTAGTCTTACTTGATGTACACCGTCATATACGGTTTTCCTTCCGGGTGCGATGTTTAGCTTCGTTTGGAATGCGAAACCTTTGGGTGGTCTTCGTGAACCTTCTTGTGTACTTGAAATCTCTGGTAGTCTTATTGAAAGTACACCGTCATATACAGTTTTCCTTCGGTGTGCGATTGTGAGCTTTGTTTGGAGTGCGAAGCCTTCGGGTGGTCTTCGGGAACCTTCGGATCCTCTGCGCGTCCGCACCTTTGACGAGAAACTTCCCTATCTCCACCAAGGGTTTGGAAAACTGTAGGCGTTGCCCTCACTCAGGCTCGTCCGAGTCTTAGACCGGCCAACCGAAATCGACACAGGAAAACTTTGAAATAAGGTTAAAGCGGTAGAGGTGACACACACAATTAACAATAGTTCAAAGATTTCCCTGGTGGTACTAATCGTCGACGTCTCAGAAAAGGGCTTCTCCAGTCTTTCCAAAGAGGACTTCTAAAGAGCCTCAGCGGATAGGAAATACTTTGGACAGATGTCAAAGCCGTAGGGGTGACACATACAATTAACAAACGGCCAAAGTATTCCCCCCTTGAAAGAGTTCTTGAAACCCGATTCTTACCCTGGTGAACACTATACCTACCAGTAATCCTAGTCTTGGTGGTTCCTGTTCTGCCTTCTTGCTGCAGGTTTGGACACGTAAAATCTCCGGTACTTGCTTCTGCTTCCCTGCCAGGCTGTGTGGTACTTGGTAAATTTTTCCCCTTGTTGTTTGTTACTGCGTGCTGCGCTTGTTACACTTATTTTTCCACGTCTGCTTTTGTTGCTGATCACTCACTGACTGTCTTGCTAAACGTCTGCTTGCGACTTGTTTTATTGTCTATCGTAACTGCATGGCTTATGGTAAAACAGGTTTAAGTTGCGTGCGCAACATCGAACACGTTCGCTTGCATGATCGTTCTAGCGCACGTGTTGTTTTGTATGCATTGTGTTCTTTGTGCTATGTACCGTTGTTGTCATGCAGTTTGGGTTATTGTTTGGTTGTTTACCGGTTGCTGGCTGTTGTTTTGGAACTATTGTGAGATTGGTTATTATTTTGTTGTTTGGATAATTGGATGGCGTGGGTTTTTTTGAAGCTGTTATTTTTTTTTTAGGTGACTGTACCTAGCCAAAAAATTATGTGAGGCAAAATTTCCAATGGAATATTTTGTCCTCACAGCATATATTATCGCAAATTTGTAAGAAAAAAAAACCTTCGGGTGTATTTCATCCGCTTTTAGTGTTTCACCGAGGCCGAGGCGATATTCTAGTTGTTCTCACTCTCGCCTCTTTTTATAGACTTGAGTCTAGTCTCGTTCTCGAACGAGAACTTGCCATCGCATGTCTCGCCTCGCCTCGTTCTCGGCCGAGACACCTCGGTAAAAATTATGCATGTATTAGGCCTGAAAGGCTGATACGGCTGATAACACCCCAAAAGATAAAATAAAATATGTGTTTTTATTTTTGATAAATTGAATAAGATATGATGAATTTTATTCTTTTCTTACATGGGAGTGCGTGGCATTGTCCATATCTTCCAAACCAAACTAAGCTATGAACCTTTTACAAACTATAAGAACGATATGTACCAAGTCTCATTCATCTACGTCAAATAGATACTGAAATATGATAAGTTGATTTTTCCTCATATTGGAGGCATGGCACCGCCCATTTTTTTATTGAACCTTAGTTTTGCCTTTGTCTTTCATATTAATTTGTATTTATGTATGTACCTACCACGTTTTATTCATCTGCGTCAAGTAGTTGATAAGATATGATGAGTTCTGTTTTTCTTTTATGTGGGTTGAGACGTGACATCGGCCATTTTATCTAAGCCAAACTATGCTAGGAACTTTCCCCGAATCACAAGAAACATACATACATATGTATATGCCAAACATGAGAAAAATTATCTAATAAGCGCAGTATCATGGCCTCATCGGTGGCCATGTTTTCACGCTTGGACCAAATGTGAACTCGTAAGACCCACATGCGGGTTAGTTAAATATTAGTTAAATATAAATAAGAATATAAAAATTACATTCATATATTGAATCTGCATTAGGGTCTTACGAGGTCAGATTTGGTCCAAACGCGCCTCGTTCTTGGTTCCGAGAACGAAGCCAGAACTGAAATCGAGGTTGCCTCGAAGCCTCGGTGAAACACTATCCGCAGTATCAGCTACACGAAAAATGTGGGAGTGGCTTGATAGCAGTGGATGGCATCTCCAATGTAGCTAAAATACCTAAGACGCTAAGTCTTGGCACCTAAGACAGACTTTTTCTACGTTTTAAGTAGTAAGAGGTTTTTCAACTTCATTCAAATATTTTAACATTCTCCATATTTTTTCTACGTCTTTCAATTAATTTCGACTTTTTCAACATCATACAATTTTTTTCGAGTTATTCAACCTCTTTCAACTGTTTCAACACTTCTCATATTTTATAGGCTATATCAGCCTATTTCACCTGTTTCAAACTTTTTAAAGTTATTTTCAACATTTTCCATATTTTTCGACTTCTTCAGCCTCATTCAATTTATTTCGACTTTTTTAACCTCATTCAATTTTTTCGAGATTTTCAACCTCTTTCAACTGTTTCAACATTTTCCATGTTATTTCGACTCTTTCAGCCTTTTTCATCAACATTTTTCGGCTTTTTGACGTTTTTCAACATTTTCCATATTTTATCAACCTCTTTCAACTTATGAAATAGTTTTCATATTTTTTCTACATATTCAACCTTTTTTCAACATTTTGGATTTTTTTTTTTTTTTTGACTTTTGCAAACTCAAAGCGATAAACCAAACTATAGGCTGTCTCCTAGTACTATGTATGCACAAATTGTCTTTAGAGTGTGATTTACGATTCTTGCGGAGGCCCAGTGCATAGTTATAATTTTCGGGACAGTTCTTATTTGCTTGTGATAAAAACATAAACAGCATTAGAAAACAAACTTGGAATTTCATTGCACACAGTATCACATTTTCTGTTCATCAGATCCAATACTTCTGCCTCCCATTCTTTTAATACTTTTTTGTTGTCAGTATCTTTTTTATCAGTTTTTCTCTTTACTTCAGTTTTTAGGTTTTGTATTTTTTTTCTTAATTGTATTGGTGTGATTTTCTTGCCAAATAACTTAATGTATTCGGCCTGCAAATCTGCCAGCGCTTTTTCTTTATCGCTTTTAACTTTTGGAGTTTGCGATTTATTAAATAATATTTTCTTAGTTTTCAACAATTTTACAAAACGACTTTGATTATTATTTTTAGTTTTAATTTCAGCGGTTTGCTCGTCTTCCGATGAACATGATGATACGTCCATCTTGTTATGAAATACAAAAACGAACTAACCATCCATATATAAATTCAAGCAAAAGCTTAAAGTTTTTCAGCATTATTTGCTTCTATACGTATACAGCGTTGCCATTAACCCGAAAAATCTTATGTCACGACGACTTCAAAATTATGTCAGTGACATAATTCTCTAGCGAGAATAAAAAAAGTAAATTAAAACTCCTTTATACACACTTATTTTGCTCTGTCCAATAATTTAAGTAATAAAAAAATATACTGAATCCTTGTAAGTCATAACCAGAGAGACTGGAAATATGCAAAATAAATCACGTTTTAAGCGCATAGAATATGCTTCAAAAAACACCAAAATATGCTCTTTAATATGCACGAAAAATAGCTTGAAAATTTCATGAGGACTAGTTCCTACACGAAAAAATATATGAAAAAAATCAAAAACTGTGTTATCAGTTGGTTTTTTATATTTGAGCATACAAAAACTTAAGATATTACATTCCCACAAGACTCAAATTTGCATAAACTATTAAATGCAGCTTCAAATTTTCGAATAAAAAATTGTATCGCTTTTCAATCAGTAGTGCGTTTAAAAAACGAGCTAGGAGAATACTGTTCCCAAAACGGGCTTTTTGAAGTAGTATCTTCGTAAAGAATTTCATGGATATCAAAGATTACAGATAATCACGCTTTCAAATGTGTTACTGATATCCGCACGATTTAGATTAGCCAACTTTTTGCGCACATTTTCAAAAACTCTTACGCTTTCTTTGAGCCCTAAGCCAGGAGTTTCTAAGTTTAAAATCGAATCAACTATTTGTATTAAAAAATTACATTCAATGTAGCTTATCTCAGCTTTTAAGCTTGTAGATCGCGTCAGTCCTTTTTTTGTTCGTATGGCTTCAGCATCATTTTCACTGAGATCTTTAACAGCTGCCTATATGTCTTTAAAATTGCCGCTGTAATAAACTGCTGCTTCTAGCCAAGTGCCCCATCGAGTAATAATTGGAGATGGTGGCAGAGGTGTGTTTGGAAATATAAGCTTAAAGGCTGCCATCGAGAACCCCAAAAATTTAATTTTTATATGAGTTTCTAACGAAAATGCGCAAATATGCAAAAATTATCTAAATTAACCCAAAATATGCTCTAAAGTACCAAATATGCAAAATGCATATACAATATTCAAATATGCATTTATAACATCTCTGGTCATAACATAATAAAATTTATTTATTTTAAACATAACAGAATCATATGTAAATAGAAGGTAAATGCCTAGAAGAGGGGACCGTCGGTCGGAGAGAGGAGGGATTGTTGATGATCTTGGACAATACTATAAGTGTTTGGAGGTAGAGGCGCGGGGTGGAAGTAAAAAATCGAATATTTTTCCATTTGAAAATTTGAATGAAAAATAAATTCTATACGAAATAAAATTTGAAATATTTTGGAAGATACCAGGAATGACTTCCGATGTACGCTATAACAACAATATACATATATAAGTTTTTCATAGATAACTTTCGGTCTTCCGTATCGAAAACAAATTTGCAAGGGTATCCAACAGTTTAAATGCATTTTTTTCATAGCTCAACCCATTAAAAAAAAGCTCGTGAAAAGGCTGAACAGCTTAGACCCACGAAAAACAATTACATCGCAAAATAACGGAACCGAATCGTTTTTGTCATTTTGATTTTGACGTTTAATTCGAGCAAAACATCAAACAAAAACGCATCCCATTGAGGTTGCAATTTGTGACACAATTTGCCCTGGTTTTATAGCTTTACGAAATCGGAACTATACCGAACATTTTAGAATACTTTTTTTTTGTCTTAGCATAATAAGATAAGAGCTCTTTTACGAAACCCAATTATTTGAACTAAAATTATGTCATATATTTCATTGGCCATTTTAAATTATGTCACCTTTTATGTCAGCATAATTATTTTTTAAACTATGTCACCACCAAAAAATTTATGTCACAAGTGACATCAATTATATCACGGTGGCAACACTGCTTCTATAAAGCGTATTTGTTCTCTCATGTTTATGTTTTTAGCTTTTGCTTGTGACCTAACTGCCGTATTCTTACAAAAAAAGCTAGTGCTATAACTCAAAGCTTTCACTGTCTCATTTTAATTTATACTCAGTGGTCGACAAAGTGATACTACTTCATGTAGTGAAGAATGTAACAATTCTGATTTTTTTTTTAATGTAGCAGATATATAAATAACTGTTAAGTGCTCAAAGCACTAAGTATTGTCAATTGAGCCGAGAACCTACTTTAAACTGTAAGGTGCTATTGCGATGTATATTATTTCCAAAAATTAATATACTTAATTTTTATAAAGTCCGAAAAAATAGTTCGATATTCACATTTTTATAATTAAACTTAAAAAATATGTTAAAAATTAATTAAAAACTAATACCCTACACTGCTTTGAAAGTACCTTTTAAATAAATGTTAAAAACACGTTGAAAAGTTTGAATAAAAGTTAAAAAAAAAATGTCAAATGTAAAGAGGTTGAAAAGTGTTACAAAAGTCTAAAAAATGTGGATAATGTTGAAAAAAATTGGAAGTGGTTGAAAAACTAAAAAGAAGTTGAAGGAGGTTGAGAAATGTTGAAAAAATTCAAAGAAGTCGAAAAAATAATACAGAAAGCTTAAAGAGGTTAAAATCGAACAAATTCATATGAGATATACATAAATACTATATACATTAGACATGTTCAAATAAATGGCATGTTCTAAAATTCTTCGGGAACACTCGATTCTCGAAAATTCATATTCGAGTACATCCTCATTTAAAAAATAAAAAACAAATACTAGGCCAAAAATAATTAAGTAAATTTGATTTTCTTTTAATATCTCCTATTATTAAACGAGCTAAAATTGTATGTTTATATGTTTATATGTATATATTAGAGCGGTTCAAAAAAAAAAACTTTTTGATTTTTTCACTATGTGTCAGCGGATTACAATAGCCTTATATGTCTGGACAAGCCCCATTACTAGGATTAAGGTTAATATTGAAAACTGGATTAGCGCCCTCTGTTTTAAAAAATTTTCAAAAATCTTGATTTAAAAAATGCTGCAAGTTGTAGAGGTTATAAAATTTTTTAACAAAGTGGGTATGGTTTTCGCGAAACAATCGATCGGGAAATTCAAATCCGTGATTGGTTTTTCTTCTTCTTCTTCCTTTCTTACAAAAAAATTGACAATTGACCGGACAAAAGTAAAAAAGTACCGATTTTCCACTTTCTAGCTCCAACACTTCAAATATTATGTTACCGCCGATCTCATGGTACATCGTTTTTAATGAAATGATATTCCCTTAAATGAATGCCGAAACCACATATCATTATCTTATTTTAAAACAAAGATATCTGCATTTTTCTAAATTAACAGACCTGATTTTTTTCGAATCGGAGTCGACAAATTTGCATATTAAGGTGATTCTAATTTTTTTTTATTTAAAACAGTAACCATCAATCGGGGAATTCGAATTCGTGATTAGGTTTTCTTCTTCTTCTTTTTTTCTTACAAAAAAAAATCAAAATTGACCGGAAAAAAATTAAAAAAATTCCGATATTGTACTTTAAAGTTGTTGTTCTGTTAATTTAGAAAAATGCAGATATCTCGGGTTCGAAATAAGAAAATGATACGCGGTTTATGGCATTCTGTTAAGCACATAACAGTACATTAAAAATGATGTAACACGGGATCGGCAGCAAAAAAAATATGGGGTGATTTTGCAACTTTAAAGTACAATATCGGAATTTTTTCATTTCTTTCCGGTCAATTTTCAATTTTTTTGTAAGAAAAAAAGAAGAAGAAGAAAAACTAATCATGAATTCGAGTTCCCCTATTGATGGTTACTGTTTTAAATAAAAAAAAATTAGAATCACCTTAATCTGCAAATTTGTCGAATCCGATTCGAAAAAAATCAGGTCTGTTAATTTAGAAAAATGCATATATCTTTGTTTTAAAATAAGATAATGATATGCGGTTTCGGCATTCATTTAAAAGAATATCAGTTCATTAAAAATGATGTACCAAGTGATCGGCGGTAACATAATATTTGAGGTGTTGGAGCTAAAAAGTGGAAAATCTGTACTTTTTTACTTTTGTTCGGACAATTGTCAATTTTTTTGTAAGAAAAGAAGAAGAAGAAGAAAAACCAATCACGGATTTGAATTCCCCGATCGATTGTTTCCCGAAAACCATACCTACTTTGTTGAAAAATTTTATAACCTCTACAACTTGCAGCATTTTTTAAATCAAGATTTTTGATAATGGGTTGTTTACTTAAAACAGAGGGCGCTAATCCAGTTTTCAATATTAACCTTAATCATAGTAATGGGGCTTGTCCAGACATATAAGGCTATTGTAATCCGCTGACACATCGTGAAAAAATCAAAAACTTGTTTTTTGAACCGCTCTAGTATATATCTATCTACTATTTTTAAATGAGCTAAAATTGTATGTTTATATATTTATATATTTATACATTTATATATTTATATATTTATATATTTATATATTTATATATTTATATATTTATATATTTATATATTTATATATTTATATATTTATATATTTATATATTTATATATTTATATATTTATATATTTATATATTTATATATTTATAAATTTGTATATTTAAATATTTATATATTTATGTATTTATATATTTATATATTTATATATTTATAAATTTATATATTTATATATTTATATATTTATATATTTATATATTTATATATTTATATATTTATATATTTATATATTTATATATTTATATATTTATATATTTATATATTTATATATTTATATATTTATATGTTTATATATTTATATATTTATATATTTATATATTTATATATTTATATATTTATATATTTATATATTTATATATTTATATATTTATATATTTATATATTTATGTGTTTATATGTTTGTATATTTATATATTTATATATTTATATATTTATATATTTATATATTTATATATTTATATATTTATATATTTATATATTTATATATTTATATATTTATATATTTATATATTTATATATTTATATATTTATATATTTATATATTTATATATTTATATATTTATATATTTATATATTTATATATTTATATATTTATATATTTATATATTTATATATTTATATATTTATATATTTATATATTTATATATTTATATATTTATATATTTATATATTTATATATTTATATATTTATATATTTATATATTTATATATTTATATATTTATATATTTATATATTTATATATTTATATATTTATATATTTATATATTTATATATTTATATATTTATATATTTATATATTTATATATTTATATATTTATATATTTATATATTTATATATTTATATATTTATATATTTATATATTTATATATTTATATATTTATATATTTATATATTTATATATTTATATATTTATATATTTATATATTTATATATTTATATATTTATATATTTATATATTTATATATTTATATATTTATATATTTATATATTTATATATTTATATATTTATATATTTATATATTTATATATTTATATATTTATATATTTATATATTTATATATTTATATATTTATATATTTATATATTTATATATTTATATATTTATATATTTATATATTTATATATTTATATATTTATATATTTATATATTATATATTTATATATTTATATATTTATATATTTATATATTTATATATTTATATATTTATATATTTATATATTTATATATTTATATATTTATATATTTATATATTTATATATTTATATATTTATATATTTATATATTATATATTTATATATTTATATATTTATATATTTATATATTTATATATTTATATATTTATATATTTATATATTTATATATTTATATATTTATATATTTATATATTTATATATTTATATATTTATATATTTATATATTTATATATTTATATATTTATATATTTATATATTTATATATTTATATATTTATATATTTATATATTTATATATTTATATATTTATATATTTATATATTTATATATTTATATATTTATATATTTATATATTTATATATTTATATATTTATATATTTATATATTTATATATTTATATATTTATATATTTATATATTTATATATTTATATATTTATATATTTATATATTTATATATTTATATATTTATATATTTATATATTTATATATTTATATATTTATATATTTATATATTTATATATTTATATATTTATATATTTATATATTTATATATTTATATATTTATATATTTATATATTTATATATTTATATATTTATATATTTATATATTTATATATTTATATATTTATATATTTATATATTTATATATTTATATATTTATATATTTATATATTTATATATTATATATTTATATATTTATATATTTATATATTTATATATTTATATATTTATATATTTATATATTTATATATTTATATATTTATATATTTATATATTTATATATTTATATATTTATATATTTATATATTTATATATTTATATATTTATATATTTATATATTTATATATTTATATATTATATTTATATATTTATATTATATTTATATATTTATATATTTTTATATATTTATATATTTATATATTTATATATTTATATATTTATATATTTATATATTTATATATTTATATATTTATATATTTATATATTTATATATTTATATATTTATATATTTATATATTTATATATTTATATATTTATATATTTATATATTTATATATTTATATATTTATATATTTATATATTTATATATTTATATATTTATATATTTATATATTTATATATTTATATATTTATATATTTTTATATTTATATATTTATATATTTATTTATTTATATATTTATATTATTATATCTAATATATAAAATTCTAGTGTCACTGTGTTTGTTACCGTACTCCTCCCAAAAGGCTTGACCGATTCTTATGAAATTTTTTGTGTATATTTGGTAGGTCTGAGATTAGAGGGTAAACTAAAAAAATTCTATTTAGGGTGCATATTTAGGGTGGCCCTCATACAATTTTTTTTTTGTAATAGCATTTTCACAAATACCACTTCAACGATTCACATGGAATTTGCACCGCCGTATCTTTTATACTAAGGGACAAGGTTAAGTCTAAAAGACTTTTATTTAGGCTGCATATTTAGGGTGGCCGTCACAAAACGAATATTTTTGAAATAGCATTTTCACAAAGACCACTGCATCGATTCACATGGAAGTTACAACAAGTATCTTTTATATTAAGAGGCACAGCTAAGACCGTGCAGTACCACGCTTTCCATATAAGAAAATACCAAAATGTGTGATGCAGATGAATGAGACTACACTGAGAGAATTTTTAATGTAAAATTGCATCGAAAATTTACATTGAGCGTTTTCAATTAAATTTTTGCATTGATTTTATGTAAAATAGCATTCTACCAATGTATTTCTTACATCAATAAAGTTTCATTAAAAAGTACATTCGATTAATGTAATCGAATACATTGACTGAAGTTTTTTACATTACTACAACAAAACACATTAGAAAAAAAAATTATGATAGAACAAGAAAGTTGATTTTTGCGACTGATTATTTTTATTATAATTAAACATTATGAACTTACAGTCATTTTAGCAAAGACCAATATTGTAAATTTTACTTATTGATCAATGCTATTTTTTATTCAACAAACATGACAAAGATAACAAATGGAACAATTTAACCTGGTAATTGGTGACATATGTTTCGGCTATTACCACATAGCCTCATCAGACCAGTTTTTGGTTAATGTTGTACATGGAGTCGATCCCCTGACCGTACATGCATTTCAATTGCATATCTGTCGACGGCCGCTCTAACAACTGAGCTACTGAGGAACTGACCTTGAACTGTACAAATTGCGTATATCCATTTATTATCTCTTGTCACTTTCTCGCTTGTTGTCACAGCTGCTAAGCCATTGGCTTAGAGACTTGCTATGATTTTATTTTTCGAAAATTGTGGTGTTGCCAGCCACATATTTTTTGAAATTGGCGTGTTCTTCCGTATGGTTTAAGAAAGTTGATTTTTGCGACTGATTATTTTTATTATAATTAAACATTATGAACTTACAGTCATTTTAGCAAAGACCAATATTGTAAATTTTACTTATTGATCAATGCTATTTTTTATTCAACAAACATGACAAAGATAACAAATGGAACAATTTAACCTGGTAATTGGTGACATATGTTTCGGCTATTACCACATAGCCTCATCAGACCAGTTTTTGGTTAATGTTGTACATGGAGTCGATCCCCTGACCGTACATGCATTTCAATTGCATATCTGTCGACGGCCGCTCTAACAACTGAGCTACTGAGGAACTGACCTTGAACTGTACAAATTGCGTATATCCATTTATTATCTCTTGTCACTTTCTCGCTTGTTGTCACAGCTGCTAAGCCATTGGCTTAGAGACTTGCTATGATTTTATTTTTCGAAAATTGTGGTGTTGCCAGCCACATATTTTTTGAAATTGGCGTGTTCTTCCGTATGGTTTAAGAAAGTTGATTTTTGCGACTGATTATTTTTATTATAATTAAACATTATGAACTTACAGTCATTTTAGCAAAGACCAATATTGTAAATTTTACTTATTGATCAATGCTATTTTTTATTCAACAAACATGACAAAGATAACAAATGGAACAATTTAACCTGGTAATTGGTGACATATGTTTCGGCTATTACCACATAGCCTCATCAGACCAGTTTTTGGTTAATGTTGTACATGGAGTCGATCCCCTGACCGTACATGCATTTCAATTGCATATCTGTCGACGGCCGCTCTAACAACTGAGCTACTGAGGAACTGACCTTGAACTGTACAAATTGCGTATATCCATTTATTATCTCTTGTCACTTTCTCGCTTGTTGTCACAGCTGCTAAGCCATTGGCTTAGAGACTTGCTATGATTTTATTTTTCGAAAATTGTGGTGTTGCCAGCCACATATTTTTTGAAATTGGCGTGTTCTTCCGTATGGTTTAAGAAAGTTGATTTTTGCGACTGATTATTTTTATTATAATTAAACATTATGAACTTACAGTCATTTTAGCAAAGACCAATATTGTAAATTTTACTTATTGATCAATGCTATTTTTTATTCAACAAACATGACAAAGATAACAAATGGAACAATTTAACCTGGTAATTGGTGACATATGTTTCGGCTATTACCACATAGCCTCATCAGACCAGTTTTTGGTTAATGTTGTACATGGAGTCGATCCCCTGACCGTACATGCATTTCAATTGCATATCTGTCGACGGCCGCTCTAACAACTGAGCTACTGAGGAACTGACCTTGAACTGTACAAATTGCGTATATCCATTTATTATCTCTTGTCACTTTCTCGCTTGTTGTCACAGCTGCTAAGCCATTGGCTTAGAGACTTGCTATGATTTTATTTTTCGAAAATTGTGGTGTTGCCAGCCACATATTTTTTGAAATTGGCGTGTTCTTCCGTATGGTTTAAGAAAGTTGATTTTTGCGACTGATTATTTTTATTATAATTAAACATTATGAACTTACAGTCATTTTAGCAAAGACCAATATTGTAAATTTTACTTATTGATCAATGCTATTTTTTATTCAACAAACATGACAAAGATAACAAATGGAACAATTTAACCTGGTAATTGGTGACATATGTTTCGGCTATTACCACATAGCCTCATCAGACCAGTTTTTGGTTAATGTTGTACATGGAGTCGATCCCCTGACCGTACATGCATTTCAATTGCATATCTGTCGACGGCCGCTCTAACAACTGAGCTACTGAGGAACTGACCTTGAACTGTACAAATTGCGTATATCCATTTATTATCTCTTGTCACTTTCTCGCTTGTTGTCACAGCTGCTAAGCCATTGGCTTAGAGACTTGCTATGATTTTATTTTTCGAAAATTGTGGTGTTGCCAGCCACATATTTTTTGAAATTGGCGTGTTCTTCCGTATGGTTTAAGAAAGTTGATTTTTGCGACTGATTATTTTTATTATAATTAAACATTATGAACTTACAGTCATTTTAGCAAAGACCAATATTGTAAATTTTACTTATTGATCAATGCTATTTTTTATTCAACAAACATGACAAAGATAACAAATGGAACAATTTAACCTGGTAATTGGTGACATATGTTTCGGCTATTACCACATAGCCTCATCAGACCAGTTTTTGGTTAATGTTGTACATGGAGTCGATCCCCTGACCGTACATGCATTTCAATTGCATATCTGTCGACGGCCGCTCTAACAACTGAGCTACTGAGGAACTGACCTTGAACTGTACAAATTGCGTATATCCATTTATTATCTCTTGTCACTTTCTCGCTTGTTGTCACAGCTGCTAAGCCATTGGCTTAGAGACTTGCTATGATTTTATTTTTCGAAAATTGTGGTGTTGCCAGCCACATATTTTTTGAAATTGGCGTGTTCTTCCGTATGGTTTAAGAAAGTTGATTTTTGCGACTGATTATTTTTATTATAATTAAACATTATGAACTTACAGTCATTTTAGCAAAGACCAATATTGTAAATTTTACTTATTGATCAATGCTATTTTTTATTCAACAAACATGACAAAGATAACAAATGGAACAATTTAACCTGGTAATTGGTGACATATGTTTCGGCTATTACCACATAGCCTCATCAGACCAGTTTTTGGTTAATGTTGTACATGGAGTCGATCCCCTGACCGTACATGCATTTCAATTGCATATCTGTCGACGGCCGCTCTAACAACTGAGCTACTGAGGAACTGACCTTGAACTGTACAAATTGCGTATATCCATTTATTATCTCTTGTCACTTTCTCGCTTGTTGTCACAGCTGCTAAGCCATTGGCTTAGAGACTTGCTATGATTTTATTTTTCGAAAATTGTGGTGTTGCCAGCCACATATTTTTTGAAATTGGCGTGTTCTTCCGTATGGTTTAAGAAAGTTGATTTTTGCGACTGATTATTTTTATTATAATTAAACATTATGAACTTACAGTCATTTTAGCAAAGACCAATATTGTAAATTTTACTTATTGATCAATGCTATTTTTTATTCAACAAACATGACAAAGATAACAAATGGAACAATTTAACCTGGTAATTGGTGACATATGTTTCGGCTATTACCACATAGCCTCATCAGACCAGTTTTTGGTTAATGTTGTACATGGAGTCGATCCCCTGACCGTACATGCATTTCAATTGCATATCTGTCGACGGCCGCTCTAACAACTGAGCTACTGAGGAACTGACCTTGAACTGTACAAATTGCGTATATCCATTTATTATCTCTTGTCACTTTCTCGCTTGTTGTCACAGCTGCTAAGCCATTGGCTTAGAGACTTGCTATGATTTTATTTTTCGAAAATTGTGGTGTTGCCAGCCACATATTTTTTGAAATTGGCGTGTTCTTCCGTATGGTTTAAGAAAGTTGATTTTTGCGACTGATTATTTTTATTATAATTAAACATTATGAACTAACAGTCATTTTAGCAAAGACCAATATTGTAAATTTTACTTATTGATCAATGCTATTTTTTATTCAACAAACATGACAAAGATAACAAATGGAACAATTTAACCTGGTAATTGGTGACATATGTTTCGGCTATTACCACATAGCCTCATCAGACCAGTTTTTGGTTAATGTTGTACATGGAGTCGATCCCCTGACCGTACATGCATTTCAATTGCATATCTGTCGACGGCCGCTCTAACAACTGAGCTACTGAGGAACTGACCTTGAACTGTACAAATTGCGTATATCCATTTATTATCTCTTGTCACTTTCTCGCTTGTTGTCACAGCTGCTAAGCCATTGGCTTAGAGACTTGAATAAAAAATAGCATTGATCAATAAGTAAAATTTACAATATTGGTCTTTGCTAAAATGACTGTAAGTTCATAATGTTTAATTATAATAAAAATAATCAGTCGCAAAAATCAACTTTCTTAAACCATACGGAAGAACACGCCAATTTCAAAAAATATGTGGCTGGCAACACCACAATTTTCGAAAAATAAAATCATAGCAAGTCTCTAAGCCAATGGCTTAGCAGCTGTGACAACAAGCGAGAAAGTGACAAGAGATAATAAATGGATATACGCAATTTGTACAGTTCAAGGTCAGTTCCTCAGTAGCTCAGTTGTTAGAGCGGCCGTCGACAGATATGCAATTGAAATGCATGTACGGTCAGGGGATCGACTCCATGTACAACATTAACCAAAAACTGGTCTGATGAGGCTATGTGGTAATAGCCGAAACATATGTCACCAATTACCAGGTTAAATTGTTCCATTTGTTATCTTTGTCATGTTTGTTGAATAAAAAATAGCATTGATCAATAAGTAAAATTTACAATATTGGTCTTTGCTAAAATGACTGTAAGTTCATAATGTTTAATTATAATAAAAATAATCAGTCGCAAAAATCAACTTTCTTAAACCATACGGAAGAACACGCCAATTTCAAAAAATATGTGGCTGGCAACACCAGCCAATGGCTTAGCAGCTGTGACAACAAGCGAGAAAGTGACAAGAGATAATAAATGGATATACGCAATTTGTACAGTTCAAGGTCAGTTCCTCAGTAGCTCAGTTGTTAGAGCGGCCGTCGACAGATATGCAATTGAAATGCATGTACGGTCAGGGGATCGACTCCATGTACAACATTAACCAAAAACTGGTCTGATGAGGCTATGTGGTAATAGCCGAAACATATGTCACCAATTACCAGGTTAAATTGTTCCATTTGTTATCTTTGTCATGTTTGTTGAATAAAAAATAGCATTGATCAATAAGTAAAATTTACAATATTGGTCTTTGCTAAAATGACTGTAAGTTCATAATGTTTAATTATAATAAAAATAATCAGTCGCAAAAATCAACTTTCTTAAACCATACGGAAGAACACGCCAATTTCAAAAAATATGTGGCTGGCAACACCACAATTTTCGAAAAATAAAATCATAGCAAGTCTCTAAGCCAATGGCTTAGCAGCTGTGACAACAAGCGAGAAAGTGACAAGAGATAATAAATGGATATACGCAATTTGTACAGTTCAAGGTCAGTTCCTCAGTAGCTCAGTTGTTAGAGCGGCCGTCGACAGATATGCAATTGAAATGCATGTACGGTCAGGGGATCGACTCCATGTACAACATTAACCAAAAACTGGTCTGATGAGGCTATGTGGTAATAGCCGAAACATATGTCACCAATTACCAGGTTAAATTGTTCCATTTGTTATCTTTGTCATGTTTGTTGAATAAAAAATAGCATTGATCAATAAGTAAAATTTACAATATTGGTCTTTGCTAAAATGACTGTAAGTTCATAATGTTTAATTATAATAAAAATAATCAGTCGCAAAAATCAACTTTCTTAAACCATACGGAAGAACACGCCAATTTCAAAAAATATGTGGCTGGCAACACCACAATTTTCGAAAAATAAAATCATAGCAAGTCTCTAAGCCAATGGCTTAGCAGCTGTGACAACAAGCGAGAAAGTGACAAGAGATAATAAATGGATATACGCAATTTGTACAGTTCAAGGTCAGTTCCTCAGTAGCTCAGTTGTTAGAGCGGCCGTCGACAGATATGCAATTGAAATGCATGTACGGTCAGGGGATCGACTCCATGTACAACATTAACCAAAAACTGGTCTGATGAGGCTATGTGGTAATAGCCGAAACATATGTCACCAATTACCAGGTTAAATTGTTCCATTTGTTATCTTTGTCATGTTTGTTGAATAAAAAATAGCATTGATCAATAAGTAAAATTTACAATATTGGTCTTTGCTAAAATGACTGTAAGTTCATAATGTTTAATTATAATAAAAATAATCAGTCGCAAAAATCAACTTTCTTAAACCATACGGAAGAACACGCCAATTTCAAAAAATATGTGGCTGGCAACACCACAATTTTCGAAAAATAAAATCATAGCAAGTCTCTAAGCCAATGGCTTAGCAGCTGTGACAACAAGCGAGAAAGTGACAAGAGATAATAAATGGATATACGCAATTTGTACAGTTCAAGGTCAGTTCCTCAGTAGCTCAGTTGTTAGAGCGGCCGTCGACAGATATGCAATTGAAATGCATGTACGGTCAGGGGATCGACTCCATGTACAACATTAACCAAAAACTGGTCTGATGAGGCTATGTGGTAATAGCCGAAACATATGTCACCAATTACCAGGTTAAATTGTTCCATTTGTTATCTTTGTCATGTTTGTTGAATAAAAAATAGCATTGATCAATAAGTAAAATTTACAATATTGGTCTTTGCTAAAATGACTGTAAGTTCATAATGTTTAATTATAATAAAAATAATCAGTCGCAAAAATCAACTTTCTTAAACCATACGGAAGAACACGCCAATTTCAAAAAATATGTGGCTGGCAACACCACAATTTTCGAAAAATAAAATCATAGCAAGTCTCTAAGCCAATGGCTTAGCAGCTGTGACAACAAGCGAGAAAGTGACAAGAGATAATAAATGGATATACGCAATTTGTACAGTTCAAGGTCAGTTCCTCAGTAGCTCAGTTGTTAGAGCGGCCGTCGACAGATATGCAATTGAAATGCATGTACGGTCAGGGGATCGACTCCATGTACAACATTAACCAAAAACTGGTCTGATGAGGCTATGTGGTAATAGCCGAAACATATGTCACCAATTACCAGGTTAAATTGTTCCATTTGTTATCTTTGTCATGTTTGTTGAATAAAAAATAGCATTGATCAATAAGTAAAATTTACAATATTGGTCTTTGCTAAAATGACTGTAAGTTCATAATGTTTAATTATAATAAAAATAATCAGTCGCAAAAATCAACTTTCTTAAACCATACGGAAGAACACGCCAATTTCAAAAAATATGTGGCTGGCAACACCACAATTTTCGAAAAATAAAATCATAGCAAGTCTCTAAGCCAATGGCTTAGCAGCTGTGACAACAAGCGAGAAAGTGACAAGAGATAATAAATGGATATACGCAATTTGTACAGTTCAAGGTCAGTTCCTCAGTAGCTCAGTTGTTAGAGCGGCCGTCGACAGATATGCAATTGAAATGCATGTACGGTCAGGGGATCGACTCCATGTACAACATTAACCAAAAACTGGTCTGATGAGGCTATGTGGTAATAGCCGAAACATATGTCACCAATTACCAGGTTAAATTGTTCCATTTGTTATCTTTGTCATGTTTGTTGAATAAAAAATAGCATTGATCAATAAGTAAAATTTACAATATTGGTCTTTGCTAAAATGACTGTAAGTTCATAATGTTTAATTATAATAAAAATAATCAGTCGCAAAAATCAACTTTCTTAAACCATACGGAAGAACACGCCAATTTCAAAAAATATGTGGCTGGCAACACCACAATTTTCGAAAAATAAAATCATAGCAAGTCTCTAAGCCAATGGCTTAGCAGCTGTGACAACAAGCGAGAAAGTGACAAGAGATAATAAATGGATATACGCAATTTGTACAGTTCAAGGTCAGTTCCTCAGTAGCTCAGTTGTTAGAGCGGCCGTCGACAGATATGCAATTGAAATGCATGTACGGTCAGGGGATCGACTCCATGTACAACATTAACCAAAAACTGGTCTGATGAGGCTATGTGGTAATAGCCGAAACATATGTCACCAATTACCAGGTTAAATTGTTCCATTTGTTATCTTTGTCATGTTTGTTGAATAAAAAATAGCATTGATCAATAAGTAAAATTTACAATATTGGTCTTTGCTAAAATGACTGTAAGTTCATAATGTTTAATTATAATAAAAATAATCAGTCGCAAAAATCAACTTTCTTAAACCATACGGAAGAACACGCCAATTTCAAAAAATATGTGGCTGGCAACACCACAATTTTCGAAAAATAAAATCATAGCAAGTCTCTAAGCCAATGGCTTAGCAGCTGTGACAACAAGCGAGAAAGTGACAAGAGATAATAAATGGATATACGCAATTTGTACAGTTCAAGGTCAGTTCCTCAGTAGCTCAGTTGTTAGAGCGGCCGTCGACAGATATGCAATTGAAATGCATGTACGGTCAGGGGATCGACTCCATGTACAACATTAACCAAAAACTGGTCTGATGAGGCTATGTGGTAATAGCCGAAACATATGTCACCAATTACCAGGTTAAATTGTTCCATTTGTTATCTTTGTCATGTTTGTTGAATAAAAAATAGCATTGATCAATAAGTAAAATTTACAATATTGGTCTTTGCTAAAATGACTGTAAGTTCATAATGTTTAATTATAATAAAAATAATCAGTCGCAAAAATCAACTTTCTTAAACCATACGGAAGAACACGCCAATTTCAAAAAATATGTGGCTGGCAACACCACAATTTTCGAAAAATAAAATCATAGCAAGTCTCTAAGCCAATGGCTTAGCAGCTGTGACAACAAGCGAGAAAGTGACAAGAGATAATAAATGGATATACGCAATTTGTACAGTTCAAGGTCAGTTCCTCAGTAGCTCAGTTGTTAGAGCGGCCGTCGACAGATATGCAATTGAAATGCATGTACGGTCAGGGGATCGACTCCATGTACAACATTAACCAAAAACTGGTCTGATGAGGCTATGTGGTAATAGCCGAAACATATGTCACCAATTACCAGGTTAAATTGTTCCATTTGTTATCTTTGTCATGTTTGTTGAATAAAAAATAGCATTGATCAATAAGTAAAATTTACAATATTGGTCTTTGCTAAAATGACTGTAAGTTCATAATGTTTAATTATAATAAAAATAATCAGTCGCAAAAATCAACTTTCTTAAACCATACGGAAGAACACGCCAATTTCAAAAAATATGTGGCTGGCAACACCACAATTTTCGAAAAATAAAATCATAGCAAGTCTCTAAGCCAATGGCTTAGCAGCTGTGACAACAAGCGAGAAAGTGACAAGAGATAATAAATGGATATACGCAATTTGTACAGTTCAAGGTCAGTTCCTCAGTAGCTCAGTTGTTAGAGCGGCCGTCGACAGATATGCAATTGAAATGCATGTACGGTCAGGGGATCGACTCCATGTACAACATTAACCAAAAACTGGTCTGATGAGGCTATGTGGTAATAGCCGAAACATATGTCACCAATTACCAGGTTAAATTGTTCCATTTGTTATCTTTGTCATGTTTGTTGAATAAAAAATAGCATTGATCAATAAGTAAAATTTACAATATTGGTCTTTGCTAAAATGACTGTAAGTTCATAATGTTTAATTATAATAAAAATAATCAGTCGCAAAAATCAACTTTCTTAAACCATACGGAAGAACACGCCAATTTCAAAAAATATGTGGCTGGCAACACCACAATTTTCGAAAAATAAAATCATAGCAAGTCTCTAAGCCAATGGCTTAGCAGCTGTGACAACAAGCGAGAAAGTGACAAGAGATAATAAATGGATATACGCAATTTGTACAGTTCAAGGTCAGTTCCTCAGTAGCTCAGTTGTTAGAGCGGCCGTCGACAGATATGCAATTGAAATGCATGTACGGTCAGGGGATCGACTCCATGTACAACATTAACCAAAAACTGGTCTGATGAGGCTATGTGGTAATAGCCGAAACATATGTCACCAATTACCAGGTTAAATTGTTCCATTTGTTATCTTTGTCATGTTTGTTGAATAAAAAATAGCATTGATCAATAAGTAAAATTTACAATATTGGTCTTTGCTAAAATGACTGTAAGTTCATAATGTTTAATTATAATAAAAATAATCAGTCGCAAAAATCAACTTTCTTAAACCATACGGAAGAACACGCCAATTTCAAAAAATATGTGGCTGGCAACACCACAATTTTCGAAAAATAAAATCATAGCAAGTCTCTAAGCCAATGGCTTAGCAGCTGTGACAACAAGCGAGAAAGTGACAAGAGATAATAAATGGATATACGCAATTTGTACAGTTCAAGGTCAGTTCCTCAGTAGCTCAGTTGTTAGAGCGGCCGTCGACAGATATGCAATTGAAATGCATGTACGGTCAGGGGATCGACTCCATGTACAACATTAACCAAAAACTGGTCTGATGAGGCTATGTGGTAATAGCCGAAACATATGTCACCAATTACCAGGTTAAATTGTTCCATTTGTTATCTTTGTCATGTTTGTTGAATAAAAAATAGCATTGATCAATAAGTAAAATTTACAATATTGGTCTTTGCTAAAATGACTGTAAGTTCATAATGTTTAATTATAATAAAAATAATCAGTCGCAAAAATCAACTTTCTTAAACCATACGGAAGAACACGCCAATTTCAAAAAATATGTGGCTGGCAACACCACAATTTTCGAAAAATAAAATCATAGCAAGTCTCTAAGCCAATGGCTTAGCAGCTGTGACAACAAGCGAGAAAGTGACAAGAGATAATAAATGGATATACGCAATTTGTACAGTTCAAGGTCAGTTCCTCAGTAGCTCAGTTGTTAGAGCGGCCGTCGACAGATATGCAATTGAAATGCATGTACGGTCAGGGGATCGACTCCATGTACAACATTAACCAAAAACTGGTCTGATGAGGCTATGTGGTAATAGCCGAAACATATGTCACCAATTACCAGGTTAAATTGTTCCATTTGTTATCTTTGTCATGTTTGTTGAATAAAAAATAGCATTGATCAATAAGTAAAATTTACAATATTGGTCTTTGCTAAAATGACTGTAAGTTCATAATGTTTAATTATAATAAAAATAATCAGTCGCAAAAATCAACTTTCTTAAACCATACGGAAGAACACGCCAATTTCAAAAAATATGTGGCTGGCAACACCACAATTTTCGAAAAATAAAATCATAGCAAGTCTCTAAGCCAATGGCTTAGCAGCTGTGACAACAAGCGAGAAAGTGACAAGAGATAATAAATGGATATACGCAATTTGTACAGTTCAAGGTCAGTTCCTCAGTAGCTCAGTTGTTAGAGCGGCCGTCGACAGATATGCAATTGAAATGCATGTACGGTCAGGGGATCGACTCCATGTACAACATTAACCAAAAACTGGTCTGATGAGGCTATGTGGTAATAGCCGAAACATATGTCACCAATTACCAGGTTAAATTGTTCCATTTGTTATCTTTGTCATGTTTGTTGAATAAAAAATAGCATTGATCAATAAGTAAAATTTTCAATATTGGTCTTTGCTAAAATGACTGTAAGTTCATAATGTTTAATTATAATAAAAATAATCAGTCGCAAAAATCAACTTTCTTAAACCATACGGAAGAACACGCCAATTTCAAAAAATATGTGGCTGGCAACACCACAATTTTCGAAAAATAAAATCATAGCAAGTCTCTAAGCCAATGGCTTAGCAGCTGTGACAACAAGCGAGAAAGTGACAAGAGATAATAAATGGATATACGCAATTTGTACAGTTCAAGGTCAGTTCCTCAGTAGCTCAGTTGTTAGAGCGGCCGTCGACAGATATGCAATTGAAATGCATGTACGGTCAGGGGATCGACTCCATGTACAACATTAACCAAAAACTGGTCTGATGAGGCTATGTGGTAATAGCCGAAACATATGTCACCAATTACCAGGTTAAATTGTTCCATTTGTTATCTTTGTCATGTTTGTTGAATAAAAAATAGCATTGATCAATAAGTAAAATTTACAATATTGGTCTTTGCTAAAATGACTGTAAGTTCATAATGTTTAATTATAATGATAGAACAATGTAAAAAGTTTATGAAAAGTCTTAAAAATTATGTAAATTACATTGCTATATATGAACTGAAATTTAAGTAAACAACCTTCTTTTATTGTATATTTACATTAATATTAATGTTTTTTGTATTTAATAAAAATTTACGTAAAGTTTAATGTATTTTACTTAAATATCAATGTATGTTTACAATTTTTTCTTGTATTTAGTGAGAATTTATGTAAAGGTTTAATGTATTTTACATAAATATCAATGCAAATTTACTTGAGTTATTATTTGTTCCTTTTAGCGTCAAGTTTTTATTGAAAAAATAAATTTATACGTTGTGCGTCCAAAAAATTAATTTATTAAAAAAACATTATTTAACTTTAGAAGAGCGCATAACCATCAAAATTTTAAAAACTTTTAAAAATTATCACTTTCGGGAACTAACAAATAAAATGAAATCTGGTGATTGCGTTCTTTTTGAACATTATTTTTATGAATGGAGGATTACAAAAGAAGCTCCTTTAACTAAAACTCCTTTAAATAGGCGCACTATTGATTCTGAAACTTCACTAGCAACAAAAGCTTCAACTGTAAACTCAAGTGGTACCTTACAATAAATTCTTAGCAAAAATTGGAAATCTGTCGGAATTAAAGAATACTATATTAATAATAACATTTTAACGCATGATCTCAGAGCAGCACTTATTACAATAATTGTTAATTTTCACTATGAAAACAATATACACATGTCATTAAAAGAGTGCTATAAGCTGGAAAACGAAATTATAAAATAATTTCCCACAGAAAAACTGACTTATTACAGGTGGGACATACGCGGAAAAATTTACTTAAAATATAATAATATAAAACAATTGTGCCAAAAACAAACAAGAAATTAAAAATGAATGATAACATGTTATTAAAACATGTATTTCAACATTGTTAGTATTTATCTGTATAAGAAAGAGGGCCATACATTACAGTCCTCAGTTTTAAAATTGTATTTTAATTGTTAAAAAAAGACTAAAAAAAATGAATTGAATTATACTTTTAAAAGCAAAATTATTTTGTGTCTTATTTTCCATTACATTGAGTAAATGTAAGTTGTAGAAAAGGTAATGTATATTTACATTGAATTAAAAGCTATTGAATATATTTCATGTAAAATTTTTTTACATAGATCTAACACAAAATTAATGTAGAATACATTGAAAAATTCAATAAGCATTTACATTTCAATAATGTTAAAATACTTAGATTTAATGTAAACTTATATTAATTTAATTTTTGAAATTTATGTAAGAAACATTCTATCAATGTACTTTACATAAATAAAAACTTTTACATTAAAAGGTAAATTGATTTAATCGAATACATTGTCCTAATGTAATTTAATGTACTTTTGCAATGGCTCTGTTTTAATGTAAAATACGTCAGGAGAATGTATTTTTTTCCTTGTCATTATGTATTTTTTTTCTCAGTGTAGATACATATATTAAGAGTACGGGAAAAAAGAAGTTTCAATAAGAAAATGCGAATAAAACAACATTTTGTATATATCAACAATTATTTGATGCAGATGATTGAGACTTGGTAATAACATAAAACGCAAAAGCTATAATAAATTAAACTCATCGCACCACCTAGCAGTAAGGTACTTTATGTAAAAGAGTAGGGACAGAAGTTGGTTTCGCTTTAAAAATGGGCTGATTCGCTTTTACATTCCATAGCATGAGTTCATACAGCTTCGCGCCACTTACCAGAAAGGGCAAAACAACGTCTGCCGGGTTAGCTAGTATTTATATATTTATTTATATATGGCTAAACTTTATTTCGAAAACGGCTGCAGCGATTTTGATAAAACTTCGGTATTTCGTTCATAAGTATGTGAACAAAATTAAGATTGGACTAGGTTTAAAGTTTTTCAAGTTTCTTACAAGGGCGTAGCACAGCCCTAAATTTTAATTTTTATTTCGTGATAACTCGCAAACCATTCAAGGTATTGCAACGAAATTTGGTAGACGGATGCATAACATAAATATCTTCAATGCTATCAAAAGTGGGCGGAATAGAAATAGTGGGCGTCGCATATTTCAATAATTGAAAACTTTGATTCGATATTAATCGAAAACAGCACCGACGATTTTTATAAAAATTTTAGAGTTAATACCGCTGAATGAGGTCATTTTAACAAGCTATGCCACTATACTGGCAAAACTCGTTGAAAGGCGTGGCACAGCCCACAATATTTATAAACGTTATAATAAGAGAACTAACAACGCAATCGTTATGAAATTAGACATGTCAAATATACTGGCTATTGTGTATCTTGTAACCAGAAGTGGGCGAAACGGCACCTGTGGGCGTGGCACCTGTGGGAGTGGCACCTGTGGGCGTGGCACCTTCCATACAAGCAAAAACAGTTAAATGCTACATTTATTGTTCTATGAGAGTAATATTTTTTTTAATTTGGTATAGAGATGTCGGTTACTATAAGCTTTGAAACTAAATGGATATCGATGGGATTGCATCAGTGGGCGTGGCACCTCCCCCTACATACAAAAAATGTTAAGTGTTATATTTAGTGTGCTATGGGCGTAATTTTTTTAAAATTTGTTGTAGAGATGTCGGTTTTCATAAGCTTTGAAACTAAATGGATTTCGACGGGGTTGCATTTGTGGGCGTAGCACCTCCCATACAAGCAAAAAATGTTTAAGGCTACATTTAGTGTGCTCTTGGAGTCAAATTTTTTAAATTTGGTGAATAGGTGTCGGTTACCATGAGCTTTGAAATTAAATGAAAATCGACGAGATTGTTTCAAAGGCTGTGGCACCTCATATATAAGCAAAACACTTCAAATGTTATATTTAGTGTGCTATCGGAGTAATATTCTTTAAATTTGGTGAAGAGGTGTCGGATACTATAAGCTTTAAAGTTATATGACTTTTGATGGGATTTAATTAGTGGGAGTGACACCTCCCATACAAACTAATAACGTTGATGCCATATTTAGCAAACTAAAGGAGTGATCCTAATAAAATTTGGTCTCAATATATTCAGCCTCATTCAACGAGTTTTTCAACGTCTTTCAACTGCTTCATTATTTTTCAACCTCTTTCAACTTTTCTCAACGATTTTCTACATTTTTCAAATATTTTCAACACTTTCAATATTTGTTTGACTTTTTCAACCTCATTCAACTTTTTTCGAGTTTTTCAACTTCTTTAAACTGTTTCAACATTTTTCAACCTCTTTCAACTTTTCTCAACATTTCCCAAATTTGTTTGACTTTTTCAACCTCTTTCAACTTTTCTCAACATTTTCCATATTTTTTCGAGTTTTTCAACCTCTTTCAACTGTTTCAACATTTTTCAACCTCTTTCAACTTTTTTCAACATTTTCCATATATTTTCGAATTTTTCAACCTTATTCAACTTTTCTCAACATTTTCCATATTTTTTCGAATTTTTCAACCCTATTCAACTTTTTTCGAGTTATTCAACCTCTTTCAACATTTTTCAACTTCTTTCAACTTTTCTTAACATTTTCCATATTTTTTCGAATTTTTCAACATTATTCAACTTTTTTCGGGTTATTCAACCTTTTTCAACTGTTTCAACATTTTTCAACTTCTTTCAACTTTTCTCAACATTTTCCATATTTTTTCGAATTTTTCAACCTTATTCTACTTTTTTCGAGTTATTCAACCTCTTTCAACTGTTTCAACATTTTTCAGCCTCTTTCAACGTTTTTCAACATTTTCCATATATTTTCGAATTTTTCAACCTTATTCAACTTTTTCCGAACTATTCAAACTCTTTCAACATTTTTCAACATTTTTTCAACACTTTTCATATTTTTCGAATTTTCCAACCTTGTTCAACTTTTTTCGAGTTATTCAAACTCTTTCAACTTTTTCAACTTTTTTCAACACGTTCTATATTTTTTGGACTTTTTCAACCACATTCAAGTTTTTTCGGCTTTTCAACCTCATTCATCTTTTTCCGAGACTTTCAACTTTTTTCGAGCTTTTCAATGTCTTTCAACGTTTTCAACACTTTAATATACTATCGAGTTTATCAAATTTTTTCACCTGCTTCAACCTCTCTCAATGTTTTTCAACATTTTTCATATACATATATCAACTTCTTTCAAATTTTTTTTAACTTGTTTTCGGCTTTTCAACCATATTCAATATTTTTTAAATATTTCCGACTTCTCATTAAATTACATTACATTTTTTCGACTTTTTCAACCTGAAAACGAAAAGCCGAACTTTGATCGGTCTCCTGGTACTATATGTATATATGTATATGACTGAACTTTATTTCGAAATCGGCTCCAGCAATTTTGATGAAACTTGGGAATTTCATTCATATGTTAACAAAATTAAGATTGGGCTAGGTTTTAAGTTTTTCAGGACACTAACAGGGGCGTGGCACAGCCCTAAGCTTTAATTTTTATTACGTGATATCTCGCAAACTATTTAAGATATTTTGATGAAATTTGGTAGACTGATGCAAATCATAAATATCTTCAATAGAACCAAAAGTGGGCGGATATGGAGAATAGGGCGTGGAGTTTTTCAACAATTGAAAATTTTGATTCAATATTACTCAAATCGGCGCCTACGATTTTCATAAAAATTTTGAGGACAATACCAATGTAAGCAGTCATCATAACAAGTTATGCCACTATACTGGCAAAACTCGTTGAAGGGCGTGGCACAGCCCACAATATTTATAAACGCCATAATAAGAGAACTAACGACGCTATCGTTATGAAATTTAGCATATAAGAAACACTAGCTATTCGGTAACTTGTAATAAAAAGTGGGCGCAATGACACTTGTGGGCGTGGCACCTCCCATACATGTGAAAAAAGTAAAATGCTATATTTAGTGTGAGAGTTATCTTTTTGAAATTTGGTGTAGAGAAGTCAGTTACTATAAGCTATGAAACTAAATGGATTTCGATGGGATTGTATCAGTGGGCGTGGCACCTCCCGAACATGCAAAAAATGTTAAGTGTTATATTTAGTGTGCTATGGGAGTAATCTTTTTGAAATTTGGTATAGTGGTGTCAGCTACCATGAGCTTTGAAATAAAATAAAGTTCGACGAGATTGCATTAGTGGGCGTGGCACCTCCCATACAAGCTAAGAACGTTTAAGGCTGTATTTAGTGCACTGTATGAGTGATCCAATTAAAAATTGGCATAGAAATGTCGGATACTATAACCTTTTAAGTTAAATGAATTTTGATGGGATTAGATCAGTAGGCGTGGCACCTCCCATACATGCAAAAAACGTTAATAGTTATATTTAGTGTGCTATGGGAGTAATCTTTTTGAAATTTGGTATAGTGGTGTCGGTTACCATGAGCTTT
Organism: Tricholauxania praeusta; assembly: GCA_949775025.1. Taxonomy (NCBI): domain Eukaryota; kingdom Metazoa; phylum Arthropoda; class Insecta; order Diptera; family Lauxaniidae; genus Tricholauxania; species Tricholauxania praeusta. Next base: position 88,805,627 of record OX459030.1, on the reverse strand, counting down.
GAAATTAAATGAAAATCGACGAGACTTCATTAGTGGGTGTGGCACTTCCCATATAAGCAAAAAACGTTAAATGCCATTTATTTATACACGAACTAGCCGCAAAATCTTTCCTTATTTTGTAAAAATTAAAAAACCTTATTTTGATTTTGCTTATTGTTTTAAAAAACTTTTATTTTTATTTATTTATTAAAAACACAATTGGATGCATTTCTTTCATTCGTGTTGCAGAAGATGACCAGCAGGCTGGTCGAAATGCATCCAATTGTGTTTTTAATAAATAAATAAAAATAAAAGTTTTTTAAAACAATAAGCAAAATCAAAATAAGGTTTTTTAATTTTTACAAAATAAAAAAAAAAAAGTTAAATGCCATATTTAGTGTGCTATTGGAGTAATTTTTTCTAAATTTGGTGTAGAGGTGTCGGTCACTATAAGATCTAAAATTATATGAATTTTGACGGGATTTAATTAGTGGGCGTGGCGTGTTACATTTAGTATACTATATTAGTGTTCCTTATAAAATTTGGTTTCAATATATTCAGCCTCATTCAATCAGTTCGAGTTTTTCAACTGCTTCATTATTTTTCAACCTCTTTTAACTTTTCTCAACATTTTCCATATTTTTTCGACTTTTTCCACCTCATTCAACTTTTTTCGAGTTTTTCAGCCTCCTTTAACTTTTTTCGAGTTATGCAACCTCTTTCAACTGTTTCAACAGTTTTCAACTTTTTTCAACATTTTCCATATTCTTTCGAATTTTTCAACCTTATTCAACTTTTTCCGAGTTATTCAAATTTTTTCAACTGTTTCAACAGTTTTCAACCTCTTTCAACTTTTTTCAACATTTTTCAAATTTTTTCGACTTTTTCAACCTAATTCAACTTTTTTCGAGTTTTTCAACCTCTTTTAATTTTTTTTCGAGATATTCAACCTCTTTAAACTATTTTCAACATTTTCCATATTTTTTCGAATATTTCAACCTTATTCAACGTTTTTCGAGTTATTCAATCTCCATCAACATTTTCTATATTTTTTCGGCTTTTTCAATCTCTTTCAAGTTTTTTCAAGTTCTTCAACCTCTTTCAACTGTTTCAACATTTTTCAACTTTTTTCAACATTTGCCATATTTTTTCGAATTTTTCAACATTATTCAACTTTTTCCGAGTAATTCAAACTCTTTCAACTTTTTCAACCTCTTTCAACTGTTTTCAACATTTTCCATATTTTTTCAAATTTTTCAACCGTATTCAACTTTTTCCGAGTTATTCAATCTCTTTCAACATTTTCCATATTTTTTCGACTTTTTCAAACCTCTTTCAAATTTTTCAACCTCTTTTAACTGTTTCAACTTTTTTCAACACTTGCCATATTTTTTCGAATTTTTCAACCTTTTTCAACGTTTTTGAGTTATTCAACCTCTTTCAACATTTCTCAACAATTTCCATATTTTTTCGACTTTTTCACCTCATTCAACTTTTTTCGAGTTTTTCAACCACTTTCAACTGTTTCAACATTTTTCAACCTCTTTCAAGTTTTCTTAACATTTTCCATATTATTTCGACTTTTTCAACCTCATTCGACTTTTTTAAGCTTCAAACTTTTTTGAGATTTTCAACTTTTTTCAAAATTTTCAATTTTTGTGAGTTCTTCAATCTCTTTTAAATTTTTCATATATTATCGACTTTATCAGTCTGTTTCAATGCTCTCAATTTTTTTCAACATTTTCGATATTTTATCGACTTTTTCAACCTCTTTCAATTTATTTCGACGTGTTCAACCTTATTAAACTTTATTCGAGTTTTTCAACATTTTCCTTGATTTTTGATTCTTTCAGCCTTCAATCTCTTCCATATTTTCCGAATTTTCGAACATTTTTCAGCTTTCTGAACCTCTTTTGCCGTTTTACTACATTTACCATATTTTATCAAGGTCTTTCATATTTTAAAATATTTTCCATATTTTTCGACATATGTAATTTAACCTCATTTCACTTTTTCAAAATATTGCATATTTTTTCGACTTTCTAAACCTCAAAACAAAAAACCGAACTAGGGTCGGTCTCCTGGTACTAAGAAAATAAGAGAGTATCGAAAAAAAATTACTGCTATTTTTCAAGCCTATGTATATAACGAAAAAATCCATGATCTCTGCGAGATTAAAACTTTGGTGTTTCTTGTGTAACAGCTCATATTATTTGTTGTTTTCACTCCATTCACCTTAATACTCTATAATTTAAATTGTCAATGCGTGGGCAGTAGGCGTGTCCGTGACCCGATTTCGCTCATTTTCAATCGCAAGAAGCTTGCAAGTAGGTACGACCTGTGTGTTAAATTTCATTCAATTAGCTTGCCTGGTAAACGTGATTTCAACAAACAGACAGACGGACGGACATAGCTAAATCGACTCAGGTGGTGACGCTGATCAAGAATGTACATACATATGTACATACTTTTCTATACTTGCCACGCCCGCTTCTTTGAGTTACAAACGGAATGACAAAGTGAATATACCCCCTGTGAAGTGTATAAAAGAACAAGAATGACCAATACAATTTAATAAATATATTCAAAATATTCTAGGACAATTATGATCATTATGTGTTGTAAAAATAGTAATGAAATGTATTGAATGTTCATGTAAAAAATTATTGATTAAAAACATTTTTGAAAAACAACATCAAAAATTTTATGTTTTTCGTCCGCCCGGTATCACTATAATATTTATACCGTCAAAGCTGATTAGGGCTCCACGATTCTTTTAATGAATTCTAATTTGGAAAGATGCAATGCATCTCTGTAATTTTTCTCAGATTTTTTCGAGGCGGTTGATTATTAATCCAATGGTTAGTAAAAAATTTGCTAATTAACAACAGAAATGCAAAATTTTTGCATTTTTTTTTATTTTTAAATACATAAGTTCAACTTATTACTTATAGAAATTAAGAAATTTCGTCAGTCAATCATCAGTCGAGCTGTTAAAAACTTACAGTGTTTTGAAAAAAAAGTTAATGAAAACTTTGATTGGAAATATTTACACTAGTTTACAAATTTGGGGCTCATCTCGAGATCTGGTTTCTCATAAACTTTTTTCGATGTATTTTGGGGCGTATATTCCTAAAATGGCAACCATTTTTTTTTTTTTTTTTCTTAAGAATCGTTTTCGAGATATCCCCAAAAAACCCCTTTTTCGGCACTTTTTCCATTTATTTGACTATATCTCCATAAATTTTTATCAACTCAAAAACGATTTTCAGCATTCGAAAGATATTTGTATTCCCTATCTAACAATATGCTCTTTGCTTGAATCGAATAAGATTTGATGGAGTTGCAAGCGCTCAAAGTCCAAAAAAACTGACTTTTTTGGTATTTTTTGAAAATCACTCAATTTCAATTTGAATGAAAAATTTTTTCTTTTTCATATTTTCAAAACTTTTAATGAAAGACTATTCTTTTGCAAATATTTTAAGTATAATTTTACGAAAATCGGACAAAAAATTTGGAATTATTCGAAAAAACAGTAAAAAACTTGCAATAAAACTAAACGAAAATACTTGTAAACTAGTGTTATTGAAAAAAAAATTTTTTATTGTAAACCTTTCCGTACACTATTTTCTACAACTTGCAACAACTGGTTAACATATATAACAAACTTTGAAAAATATTTCAGAGTGGTCTAGTTTGGCTGAGAAAAAACTGACTGGAATGATATTATTAAAGTTTAGTCACTCCACAAATGGCAAACCTTTGTGTCAAGCTATGACAAAATTAACCAAATCTCAATTCTTCATCTCATCTTTACTTTTTAGCAGCCTTGTCACGATTCGTTTCCCGTAGAGGATGCCCGGATAATATTAACTCAGATAACGGTTCAAATTTTGTAGGAGCTGCTGGAGTCTGGAAAAAGGCATCGATCTGCTGTAATTTTGGATCATTTGATCACACATCCCGCGTTGTTGTTGCAATCTTTTATTTATTTATATAGAAGATTGCTAATTTTAGAGCTTTTTTTTTGTGGTAATACTGTGCCCTATGATGTAATATTTTGAGTTTAGTCGCTAGATTCTGGGTACTTATTTGACAGAGTGTACCTATGTACAAAGAAAATAACTTATAATAATGCTTTTAGTGCTTAGTGGTTAAAACGTTATCCATATTACAAAATAAAAAAACCTTCATGAATTAATAATTGCCTCGTTTCTTTTATGAATTCTTAATACATAAAGAAAAAAGTGTGTTGTTGTAAAACTAACTTAATAAATTATTTCATTAACTTAAAATATGTCGTATCAGCTAGGTTTAGTTGCTATGTTTTTAACGAAAAGCTATGAATGATCATGAACTTTTTTTTTCTATTAAACAGTGCTTCCAACATCAGGCACCAAAACGAGCTTTAGTGACTGATGAATTAGCTTTTTGATCTTATATATTATAAACAGAAGTATTCCAAACACCAGGTATAATCCAAAAACACCAGCAAACGTGATCAATCCACGAACCGGGTTTTTCCAATCCAATATGGGATACACATAATGGTTGCCATATCTAAAATAATAGAAGTTAAAGTTATAAAAAAAAATCAGAAAATAAAACTTAAGATATTGTATGGACATATGTATGTAGAGAGCAAGAGAGCACATTTCAATTTTCATTTTTGGAGCACGGTAAGCACATTTTTTTAAGACGTTGTGATAAAACCTGTTGGACATTGAATTTTTAATAGAAATATTAACCACGTCTATGAAAAACTGTGTTTACCGTGCTCCTTTATTCAAATTATTTTTCCGGGAAACTATTCGAACTGCTACATTATGAACCTCTCATTGAAAACTATTTGAATTGATACATGTCGCCGATGCTGTGGTGAACATTGACCGATAGTTTCTTTAGCACATAATTATTATTGACCATTAAGCATTAATCAATAAAGACATCAAAATCATTACAATGAAATAATTTTACATTGATATTTTTATGGTAAAACCTTCATTGGTCCACCCTGTACTTATTTTCTAAAACCCAATTAGATGCGCAGAGTTTGATCTGTGTTGAGAAATTCAGCATTTAAGGCTGTCAAAGTGAGCCTTAATAATGCTAATAAATTTGATAGAAACGTTCCACATAAGCAATCTTTACAGAAGCCTGCTATCCGGTCAAACGGGAAGTCATCTTTTTTCGGAATTCTAATCAGGTAATCTCTCTTTTCCAAATGACTTCAAACGTGTGAAGAAGTAAAGTTGCACCCAGGCCCGTGCGCAAGGGGGGGTTTTATGGGTTCAAACCCCTCCCCCCATTGGGAATTTTTGGACATAGGTTTTTATTGGCATTTGAATGAAAAATCAAAATGACACAATTTTTTTTTTTTAAACGAGAGAACTAAAATGCCAATAAATCGTCGGAGCCCGAGTTTTTCATTTTTGATAAGATTTGCGCTCTCTAGCTATTTTTGATCCAAAAAACAGGATTTAGGACTACTGCGCGTCGCTAAGGCTAAGTAGCACGAGCGTTTTTTCAATACGCGTTTAAGCATATCTCCGGCATCAATAAAATAAGCTTGAATGAAAATTAATGCACAAATCTATTCGCGCCATATATTTCAATTTTGCAGTTCACGTGACATGTGGATATGTGAAGTTCAACTTTGGCGTCAACGCATTGCCGGGCAAGACATCAAAAATGCTTCGTGTTATGTCAACTTTGTGACAACAGCAACAAATTAACGCTCCGTTTCAGTGCTACGTCGTCTAAAGAGATACCTTAGATCAACTAAGTCCGAAGATCTGCTGAGCAGCTAAGCCTCGCTAAATATACATCGCGATATCAAAATCAATGTGGACAGAGTTTTCGACGAGTTTTTCCAAGTACCTCGCAGATTTTGCTACTTACGTAATGATAACTACACTCTAAGAAAAAATTACTACTATAATAGTAGGAAACCGGTTACCTATATTAATACTAGTAAAATCGCACGAGTTGTGTAATAAAATTTTTACACTATAAAAAGTGTAACCTGGATTACAGATTTGGTGTAAAAATCACACATAAAAATGTGTTTTTTTGCGCTAAATAACTAGTAATATCCCGTGCAGTGTGTTTTATTACACTATCAAAATAGTGATTCAAACCTACGAAATTTAGATTTGAAATAAAATTTATATTTTTATTTTGCACAAATTTTTCTTTATTTCTTTATGTATCTGAAATTTTTTCAGCATTTGAAAAAAATTATTAGGATGTATATACAATTATATATAAATGTATAAATAATATTATACATATTACATAAAAATTCCATGTTTAAGCTTATTTTTTTAGAATACATTATATTAAATACGTAGTGAAATCATATTACTTGAGTAAGAACATCGCTGAAGTCCATTTTGTTGATTTTTACGAACTCCTCCTTTTCAATGAAAATATATGCGTTGTATATTTCGTCTTCCTTGTCAATTGAACTTTCTGTTAAAAAGTAAATTAAATTAACTAATTATCCTAGAAACATTTGTATATACATACTTACTACTTAACGCGATCCGAGGTATTAATCACACAGGTTAAAAACTATAACTGATCGTGTTGTGACAAGTATTTGCTAACACAGAATTTTTACACACAATACTATAAAATACGCATATTGTGTAAATTCTCACAAAAATATCGGCAATGTAGAACAATTACAATTAATGCACGAAAAGCTGTGTAGATTCACGCAAAAAAAATGTGAATTCCCAAATATAAGGGAAAAACACACATTTATAGTAAAATAATGAAATTTTCATACAAAACATTAAAGATGTGTGTTTTCACTATTCAAATTTTTTTATACACAAAATTATATGTATATTAACTACTATTAAAATAGTAATTTTACTAATTTAAAGTTTTATTTCTTAGAGTGTAAATATCGAATCATAACATAAACACATTTACATATGTATGTCTTTAATTATAATTAAATGTCTTTTAGACCGGGTGGAAATTTAGATTCATCCAGACACTGACTCAAAAGTTAGAAGGACCCTTAAAAAAAATATCTGCGTCATTTTTTTTTTCGTTCCGAGAAAACCAATGGAGCATTTCTGATCCTCCTGAAGGTCCGTTTTGGCTAAGAAAAGGCGTTTTTTGCTCGTAAATTTTATTCCTTCACAGAATGGATACCTAAACTTAGTCAAAAAATAAAAATTGCGTTCTTGCAAAAAATTTGACGACAAAAAATTTTAAATTGTTTTTCTATTATATTCCCAAAATTCGATTTTTTCTCATTTTTTATACGAAAAAATCGAAAAAACAATTTAAAATTCCCAAAATTCGATTTTTTCACATTTTTTATATGAAAAAATCGAATTTTGGGACTTTTTCACATTTTTTATATGGAAAAATCGAGTTTTGGGACTAAATATTATCTGCAACAGAAAAAAAATTTTAAATTTTTTAACGTCAAATTTTTTGCAGTAGCGCAATTTTTATTTTTCAAGCAAATTCCATTATGTGAAGAAATAAAAGTTATAAGCAAAAAATACTTACGTTTTTTAGCCAAAAAGGACCTTCAGGAGAAACAAAAGTGATCCATTGGTTTTTTCTCGGAACGAAAACAAAATGACGCAGATATCGTTTTTAAAGGTCCTTCTAACTTTTGAGTCGGTGTCTGGCTGACTTTATTTTGTTTCATACAAATCGACGCAGTCTAATGTCTATATTAAAAGTAAATCTTTTTTGACGTTTTTTATGAACATAATCTAACATGAAATGTCCGAGTTAAAACCCGCCCCCCCCCCCCCATGGATGATTCCTGCGCACGGGCCTGGTTGCACCATTAAAATTGGCTTGACTTTTAATGCTTCAGCTAGGATGTAGTCATAACCTGGTGATTTGCTTAGTTTAGTTTAGCTGTTGATGTAAAATGGTCAGTGTTGTCTCTTCAAGCGGCGGTGACAGGCTAAGAATAGACTTAACATTTTTGGAGATGTTTTCTACTGGTTCGAACCTTGCTGCTTCTCTCAAGTTTCAGCGTGCTGGTGAAGGGTTCATACCATCTTACTAATTTCGCGTATTCGGATGTTAATAATGTGCCGTTGTTACTTTTGATTGGACTTGGAGTGAAGGTTTGGTGAATTTCTCCAAAATTAAACATTTTTGAAAGTAACTTAAAAAACTAAAGATTGTAAACAGTGAAAAATTAAAGTCTCAAATCAATATTTTTGTAATTAAAACCACGAAAAGTATGAAAAATTATGTTTTCGAAAAATACGTTGGACAAATGTGCAACGGGCATTTCTTGTTGTATGCAACTAAGTGCACAATGACAACTCTGCATTTCTATGTGAATTTGATTTTTCTCTTATATGGGGAGCCGTGGCATCCACCATTTTTCCAAGCCAAACTATGCTAAGAACTTTCCATTGCCCATAAGAAACATTTAAAAAAAAGCTATGAAAAATCTGCAAAGACATTCGCGAGCTTATATAAGACAGATACGGCATTTCATTTTTATATATAACTAGCTGTACCCACGGCTCTGCCTGTGCACTCCTCGTTGCAAAACCCTGCCTACATTTTACGCAATTCATATTGCAGGCAATTGGATCTATGTACCAAATTTAACAACTTGATATAATTACCAAGAATAGCAATATAGATGTTTTTGTTGGATGGGAGGAGCCACGCCCTAATAACGTTCAGTTGCTACTAGCTTGGCACAAACAATGTTCATCACTGTATCAACTTTCACAACCATAGCTGTCATAAATGCCAATATACATCGTTTGAATTGTTGTTTTCTTTGTATTAGAGATGATATGCCCCGTTGTCTAACCCCGTCCATATTTTATGAGGTCCTAACCATAAATTATATACATTTTAGCACCAAATTTCAAAACTCCTGCTATCATAAGCGCCAAGATGTAGCGTTTTAAGTGCTGTAGTTGTTTGAAAGGTACTACGTCCCTTATTTTTATCAATATTTACATAGCTTATGTTACTCTGGGATAGTGTAGATTTATATTAGTAGAAGAGTTTTTAGATTTGGTTCAGTTTAGTTCGGTTCAGTTTGGAGGATATCTCCAAAATGCAAGCAAACGTTACCACTTATATAATACACTCAAACTTGGGGGCCGTTCATAAATTACGTAAGAAGTTTAGGGGGGGGGGGGTCGGCGGATTCTTACTACATCTTACGAGAGGGGGGGAGGGGGTGAATGATCATCTTACGTAAGATTTAAAATGCGTATTCATACATTAAAGTTGTATTAACGCATCGTCATTTGTGGCAGTAATGAAATATATTTGAATTTTCGACAGTCACGAAAGATTCAGAAATATCGATTACAATCGATTTAAGTAATCGACTCTAACTTCTCTTGTTTATGTAATGAAATATATGTATGTTGTTTACAAGCAGGGTCGACTTGTAACACCGTCTCACAAGTTTGCTATTATTCAGGCATTTACACGCAGATACGTCGACTTTGAAATTTTGTTGATGTTGTCCCGGTTCTTTACCACCCCCTTGCACTTGTCCTCTTCAACAAGAAGATTCGCTTTCGATTCCTTCTTCAACAGGAGACCAAAACAGCAATCAGTTTTGTCCTCTATTTCTTCGCTTAGCGTTAAATTACAATTGGTCAAAAGTACATCCACAGTTCAAAATCATGCCTTACGATTTTTTTTGTCCTTCCCTTGCAAACGTCTTAGCTGATCGAGTTTGTAATATTTGTGACCAGTACTTTGCCTCGAAAAAAGCTACTGTAATGCACAAAAAACTACATGGAAAAGACTGTAGTCGCACTCACATGATTCAACCAGTTTCAATTTTGAAACGTGGACAGGGGAAAAGCCTTTGCATTTTAAAACAATCGGAGATTTGTCAAGTTGCAGAGTGGCATGACGACGAGGATATTGATGTTACAGGGTTTGAATGTGAATCAGAAAATTCAACAGACGAATCGGGTGTGCCAATTGTAGGTTCACTATCAGACTGGTTGAAAAGCGCATGAACTAACGATGACTTACGATGACTTTTTTTATTCATATTGAAAAACAAATGTGTAGTTTGCAATTTCGTAATATTTATTTAATATGTAACACAGGTACTTATATTAAAATTAAATATAGTAATATAGTACATCACATGAAAAATACATTTTTTGACTAGTTTCACCTTAGTTATGAATCTTACGTAAGATTTCGGAAGGGGGGTAGGGGGGGGTGGTGAGAATCTTACTAAATCTTACTCGGGGGAGGGGGGGGGCAAAAAGTCATGAAATTGTCTTACGTAATTTATGAACGGCCCCTTGTCAATAAGGGATTTTCTTTTCTCTCCTATTCGTTTTCTCTTATTCGAAGTGAAAGTTAAGATTCGGTCATTCGGTCACTAAATTGTGTCAGCCAAGTATGCATAATGACAGTTTTATTCCAAACCAATAAACTGTCATCAAGTTTGTATCGATGTTCTTAAAACAACGCGGCTTTTTTGTTTTACCGATGACAAGTGGCTCCTCGAATATCCCATCTGCAAGTGCACATTACATGACACTTAATCTTTCTTTCGACATTTTTTTTTAGTAAAAAATAATGAGCACCAACCAAAAAAAATTTCGCACGAGACTCATCCAGGCCTGTGCGCAAGGGGGGTTTTGGGGGTTCAACCCCCCCCCCCTCCCGTTGGGAATTTTCTCACATAGGTTTTTATTAACATATGAATGAAAAATCAAAAAGACACAACAATTTTTGTTTTTTGTTAAATGAAAGAACTAAAATGCTAATAAATCGTCGGAGCCCGAATTTTTCATTTACGACAAGATTTGCGCTCTCCAGCTATTTTTGAACCACAAAAACACGATTTGGGACTACTGCGCGTTACTAAGGCTAAGTAACACGAGCGTTTTTTCAAATGCGCGTTTAATCATAGCGTTAATTGAAAATTTTTTGCCTTAAAATTTAAAAAACCGATTACGCAATAATGGTTTTGAGTACAAGGCTGGAAATTGGTGAGCTTGTTGCTTTTAATACGCACTAAAACATATCAAAAAATTAGCTAAATCGAAGAGGGTCGGGCCGAAACCTCGGTGATTTGGGATGGAATGCCCCATATATTTACGACTTTTTCAACATTTTTCAATCTCTGTTAACCTTTTCAGCATTTCCCACTTTTTTCGAATTATTCAGTGCAGTGTAGGGTATGTGAGTTTCGGCCTGGCTGAATATAACACTTTAACTTGTTCATATTGTTATTTAATAAACAATCACACATAATGTAATAAACATTTGCTTAAGTTTAAACATGCTAAAATGGCGAAAAATAAGACGAAAATATTTTATTAAAATGATAAGAGTTGCTGATATAGAACAGCTACAGCAATAAATAATATAAATAAGAAATCGTTCCACGCTTATTGTAATGTATTAAAAAGACGTGTTGTTCAAACGAGCTCTGCTGAGAAGTGACATTTTATTCAATCGTTTCAATTCACACTTGTTTGACATTACATTTATTCTATACAATGTTGCCATACTATATTACACCCCTGCGCTTATTTATTTAAATATCTTGTATTAAACAAATTATACTTCTTTAAGCACTTAACAAAGATATTAAATAAATTACATTCAAAGAAAAAAAAATTTCATTTTGTTTCTACAATATACATATAAGTATGTGGAATTCATGTGTAGCTTAAATATTTAAAGTTCCAAAAATTAATTTTATTTAGTATTGATTCTATAATAAAGACTTATTAAAAATTATTTATAGCTGGTTCGAAAATTTCGGTCGTAACCAAATCTGTGCGGTTTTTTTAAGCTTCGCTTTGGCCGACTATCATTTGGAGCATTGTGCATCGGATGCGTTTGTGGTATACAACAGGCATCGGAAGAAGTTTGTATGGCAATTGTGTTCGGTGAACTTGTTTTTGTTTTCGAACTGTTTACTTCTTTACATGTCAGTTGGTTGTTGGTAACTTTTTCTAATACTGGCTCTAAAGGCTTAATTTGATTTAAGTGTCGTTTCAATAATCTTTTGTTTCTGTCTATTACGCAAATATAAAACCTTCGACCTATCTTTTCTTTAATGCTACCCTCACACCATTGCTTCTTATTCGGATCAGAACAATCTTCAACCATGACCTTACTACCGACACTAAAACTCACGTTCCTTCTACCACGATAATACTGAACCTGCTTTCTTTGAGCAGCTAAAACTCGTTTCGAATGGTTATTAAGTCCATTGCATACGCTCGTAGATACATCCATGTCATCGTTTTCTTTAACCAGATTAAAAATTGTTCTTAATTCCCTACCAAAAAATAGTTTTGAAGGGCTTTCACCCGTAGTGCAATGCTTTGTTGCCCGATTTGCAAATAAAATTTTGTTGATTTCTAAATCAAGGTTTATCGTTCGATTATTAGATTCGAATTGCTTTTTTACGGCACTCAATTCCGCCTTGAAGGTTTTAACTGCATTTTCAGCAGCGCCATTTGTTGCCGGATATCCCGGTGCTGTCAAAATGTGTTTAATACCGTTATGACGCAAAAATAACCTGAAATCACCAGAACAGAACTGACTCCCGTTATCGCTAACGACCTTTTTAGGAATTCCGTATCTGCAAAACAATTCGCGTAATTTTTCTATAGTGAACGTCGCTGTCATTATTTTTGTTTTAAAAATCTCAATCCATTTTGAGTATGCATCGATTACTATTAGAAAATAAAAATTATTGAGAGGACCTGCAAAATCAATGTGGATTCTACTCCATGGAGCTCTTTCAACCTCCCATGGAATCAATGGCGCTCTATATGGTGTAGATTTAACCATAGCACAAGACCTGCATGATCTTATAGTTTTTTCAATGTCATGGTCCATATTTGGCCACCAAAAGTATGATCTAGCCAAACTTTTTGTCTTGACTATTCCCTGATGAACTGAGTGTAGCTGATTTAAAATTTCGGCTCTAAGTTCGTTCGGAATAACGACCCTATGGCCCCATAAAATTACTCCCTTTTCTATAGTAATTTCATTCCAACGTGTAATAAAACTTCTCAATTTATCACCAATTCCTTTAATATTTCCTAATGACCCGGCCCTTAGGAACTTTATAACCTGAGATAACGTTTCGTCTCTCTCGGTTGCTACTCTGACCGAATTAAAGTCGATTGGGAAAACGTCATATCCAATGTAATTTACATAACCTATTTCGTCGTATGCGTCATCGGTGACATCATTCCTGGGCAATCTTGATACAAAATCTGCATTAGCGTTATCTAAACCTTTCCTATACTGGATACTGTAGTCAAAACCTGACAAAAAATATGCCCATCTCTGCATTCGATTTGCCGCCATACACGGTTCAAAATTTAGGTTTAATTTTTCAACCGTTCTCAAAATTGTTTGGTTGAAAACAATATTTTTGTTTTTTTTTCTTCAAGTTTTCAACTCTTAAGTGTAATTTTTCATCCTCTACTAGTTGAAATTGATACATATTTACTGATTTCAACCTGAAAGATGAATATTTCGACGCCTAAGTCAATTTTTTAAACTTTTTAGTTAAATTTTTGTACTTATTTGGTTGAAAATTTTCAAATTCAAATAAATTCAACTCCGAAGTTGATTTTTTGAACCAAAAGTATAAAAACTAAACTTCATGGATGAAAAAGTTTTAGTTTTTGGTTGAAAAATTGCTTTCCACTTTATTTGACAATTTTTCAACATTAGAAAATATTTTCAACTTCTGACGTCTGTTTTTTTATATAGAATTAAAAAGTTTCTTTAATTTAATAAATATGTAATAAAAATATTAATGGAAACCAACGGAAGGTTAGTGAAAGTGAATTTCGTCAGCGAACTCAAGATGCGTGGTCATGCAAAAGACACGTCAATCAGGAGATTTTACTTCTGAAGCTGTCTTAGTTTCGGGTATGTGTACTCTTTCACAATTTGTTTTGAATATTCTTAAATGTAAGTACATCCATATCTACATATATTAGAGTGACAAAAAAAAAATCGAGTTTTCGATTTCTATGTTGCTTATATGAAAAGTAGTAGTAGTAGTAGTAGCTTTGAAAATTTTATTAAAATATATTAGTATTTAGAGGTCGCTAGTGTCCGATTTGTGAATTAAAATCTTATCTTTTATTTGCGAGTGATTATAGCTCTGCCCAAAAGACAATTCCGCATGAGATACGGGCTGTTAGAATTGATTCTTATATTTTAGGGTCTGCTGAACACGATGGTGATGGTTGCTTTGCTATATATATTTCTTGGTCTAATATTCTTGAAAATTACTGTCCGAAAACAGACTAAGAGATTCTGGCTAGTCCAGTATTTCTTATCAGAACACCAGAGTAAAAGAAAAATGAAAAATCCTCGAACACAGGCCAAAATTAAAGCTTAAAGTAAATTTGGGTAATATATTTTTTAATGTTTGTTTTCCGAAGAAATTTTTTGCACTGAATCCGAATTTGGCCTCAAAATTGACACATATCAAAATTCTGAAATATTTGAGGTTAAGTTAGTGTTTCACCGAGGCTACGAGGCAGCCTCGTTTTTGACTACGAGAACGAGGCGAGACCGAGGCGAGAACGAGGCGAGATGGAAAAATAAATTTTCCTCGCTTGACCGAGGCGAGGCGAGATCACACGGCACCTCGCCTCGTCCTCGCCTCGGCCTCGCCTCGTTCTAGCCTCGTATTCGAAACCAAGAGCGAGGCGCGTTTTGACCAATTCTGAACTCGTAAGACCCATATGCAGATTCAAAATATGAATGTAATTTTTATATTAAAATCTTTATTTAACTAATATTTTAGTATTTTATTTTGAGTAAACTACTTTGTTTTATTTTTAACCCGCATGTGCTTCTTACGAGCTCAGATTTGGTCCAAGCGCTAATGCACAGAAGTGCTTGGCTCGCATCAGCTTCTATGCGACTACGCCTCGATTGATCGATTAGGGAAGCATGTAAGGCTATAAGCAAAACTGCATGATTGACAACACTGCATTGAAATTTATTTATTCTAATAGTCTTTCTAAGAACCGGTAAGGTGAAGCGAAACGCACAGCGTAATGCTAGTATATAAATAAAGATCAATATATGTATGTTCGTTGCTAATGGACTCCTAAACCATTCAACCGACCGACGAAAGATTTGACATACATATATGTATGTTTCTTATGATTTGGGATGCTCCGTAACATAGTTTACGATAAATGGGTGATGCCATCCCCACAAAAGAGAAAAGCAGAATTCATCATATAAAGGGTTTTTCAATAGGGACGCTACAAAAGTAGACCAACGGGGAAAGCAAACCACGCCATATTTTTTCCCGCTCTTTTGTCATTTCTCTTCAATAAGATTTACCATTTCATAGTGATACGATCCAACAACGAGTCGAAATTATTAAAATTTACTACCTCAACTTTAAGAGCGCCACGTCCAATTTATGGTCGTCATAATCGTCCTGTCAGATCAACAATTGAGCGTCTAGTGGAAAAATTTGAATCCACAGGCACAGTAAAAATTGTTCCCGTGCCAGTGAGACAAAGAAGTGCCCGTAGTGTTGAGAATATTGCTGTCGCTAGCGCATCAATAGAGGAAGACCCAAATCTGTCTCCCACACGTCGTTCTCAAGCGTTGGGCATCTCTGTGACGTCGTTGTGGCGAATTTTGCAAAAACACCTTGGCCTACATCCTTACAAGATCAAATTGACGATAATTGATGATAATGGCATCGAATGTTCTTTTACAAAAATAAAAAATTTCATTGATATCCCAAACCGTTTTTGTTTTATTTAAAAAAAACTTTTGTAGCGCTCTTATTGAAAAACCTTTTATTATCAACTACTTGATGCAGATTAACAAAACTTGGTATATTTATAAAAGGTAGAGGCATAACTAAGATTCAATTAATAAAATGGGCGGTACCATGCCTTCAATATAAGAAAAAAATTAACTTTATCATATCTCAATATCTATTTGACGTAGATAAATAAGATTTGGTACATATCTTTCTTATAGTTTGTAAAACGTTCATAGCTTAGTTTGGTTTGGAAAAATAGGCAATGCCTCTCCTTCCCATATAAGAAAAGAATTAAATTCATCATATCTCATCCAATTCACCAAAAATAAAAACAGATATTTTATTTTATTTCTTGAGGCTTGATCAGCCTATCAGCCCGGATACATGTATAATTTTTTATTTATTTTAATAAAAACCTCGCTTTTTTACCGAGGTGCCTCGGCCGAGAACGAGGCGAAGCGAGGCGAGGCGAGGCATGTGATGGCAAGATCTCGTCCGAGGCCGAGGCGAGGCGAGACTTAAATTTATAAAACGAGGCGAGACCGAGATCAACTAGAACCTCGCCTCGCCTCGGCCTCGTTGAAACACTAGGTTAAGTACTTAAAAAATTAGGTTTTTTGTCTAGTTTTGAGGCCATGTATGTATAGGATTCAAAAAAAATTGTTCAGTTTAATTTTAATAAAACCATCATTTAGTAACGATCTTCCTCTTCAAAATTAGCTTTTAAATGGTCATCTAGCTTGCGAGTTTTCAACTCATTGCGTTGATAAATTCAACTTTGAAAACAATATTTTTGTCTTCTTTGAGGAACATTTTCAACTATTTCGGATGAAAAAGTAAACTTTTCTGCAAATTTTCAACTCACTGCGTTGAATAATTCAACTTTAGAAGCAATATTTTCATCATTCTGGGAAACTTTTTCAACTATTTCGGACGAAAAAGAAAGCTTTTGTGTGAATTTTCAACTTACTGCGTTGAATAATTCAACTTTGAAATCAAATTTTTCATCTTTCTGTGGAGCTTTTTCAACTATTTCGGATGAAAATTTATACTTTTGTGGAAGTTTTCAACTCAATGCGTTGAATAATTCAATTTTGAAAGCAATATTTTCATCTTTTTGCGCTACTTTTTCAACTACTTCGGACGAAAGATTCTGTTATTATTTGCATTTTCAACCGAAAAGGTTTAAATTATCGACGGATGAAGTTGAAAATGCCTTATGTATAACGTTTTCAACCTAAATAAGACAAAAATTTCAACTTTTTTGGAAAGAATGTATATGTCAACTTGAAAAGTTGAAAAACTATACTTAAATTTTGAACCGTGTATGCGGAATACCGTTGTTCTCATGTAACAGCGTGAACAATGGCCTATGATCCGTTAAAATCTTGAACTTAATGCCCTTTAAATATTGATATAGCTTTTTAACAGCATAAAAAATTGCCAAACCTTCCTTATCTAAGGTACTATAATTTTGTTCGGCACTGGTCAAAGTTCTTATATCTCAGGTTTTGATTTACCAATCTCGAAGATGATAGTTTTAGAACATTCTGCTTGATGAGTGCTTAAATTTGATATATCATTTATTGCTGTAGCTTATCAAGATCCCGTCAACTTTATCATTTAAAAAAAATGTTTTGACTGTAGCTATTCAATAAGCATACACATAAAGAAAGAGTTTATACACACTAGAGCGGTTCAAAATGAAAACTTTTTGATTTTTTCACGATATGTCAGCGGATAACAGTAGCCTTATATGTCTGGACAAAGCCCATTACTAGGATTAAAGTTAAAATTGAAAACTGGATTAGCGCCCTCTGTTTTATAAAAAAATTGACAGTTGACTGGACAAAAGTATGGTTTTCGGGAAACTATCAATCGGGGCATTCAAATCCGTAATTTGTTTTTCTTCTTCTTCTTTCTTTCTTATAAAAAAATTAAAAATTGACTGGACAAAGGTAAAAAAGTACCGATTATCCACTTTCTAGCTGCAACACCTCAAATATTATGTTACCGCCGATCCCATGGTACATCATTTTTAATGTACTGTTATTTGATTAAAAGAATACCGGAACCGCATATCATTATTTTATTTTAAAATAAAGATATCTGCATTTTTCTAATTTAGCAGACCTGATTTTTTTCGAATCGGAGTCGACAAATTTGCATATTAAGGTGACTAAAATTTTTTTTTTATTTCAAATAGTTATTATCAATAGGGAAATTCGAATCCGTGATTAGATTATAAAAAAATTGAAAATTAACCGGAAAAAAATGAAAATATTCCGATTTTGTACTTTAAAGTTGCAAAATCACCCCAATTTATTTTGCCGCCGATCCCGTGTTCTATCATTTTTAATGTATTGCTATTTGCTTAAAATAATGCCGTAAGCCGCATATCATTTTCTCATTTCGAACCCGAGATATCTGCATTTTTCTACATTAATAGAACTGGCGTAAATTTTTCTATCATTTTATAAAATTCAAATTTTGTCAGTTCTGTCAATTTAGAAAAATGCAGATATCTCGGGTTCGAAATAAGTAAATGATATGTGGTTTTCTGCAATCTTTTAAGCAAATAACAGTACATTATAAATGATGTAACACGGGATCGGCGGCAAAATAATATGGAGTGATTTTGCAACTTTAAAGTACAATATCGGAAATTTTTCATTTTTTTCCGGCCAATTTTCAATTTTTTTATTTGTAAGAAAAAAAGAGAAGAAAAGAAACTAATCACGGATTCGCATTCCCCGATTGATAATGACTGTTAAAATAAAAAAAAAAAATTTGAATCATGAAATATTTGATAATTTTTCAACAAAATCAGCCATAACTAAAATAGTGGACGTTTTGACTAAAACACTCCAACACGGCAGCACTGATTGAACTGTCAAATTGCCATAATTACGCGTTTGCATTGATAGGGGTGTTCCCGAAAGCAAGCTCGAAAACTTTCGAGTTTTCGCGTTTAGAGGAATTCCCTTAATATTTGAGGTGTTGCAGCTAGAAAGTGGAATATCGGTTCTTTTTTACTTTTGTCCAGTCAATTGTCAATTTTTTTATAAGAAAGAAAGAAGAAGAAAAACAAATCACGGATTTAAATTCCTCGATCGATAGTTTCGCGAAAACCATACCCACTTTGTTGGAAAATCTTATAACGTCTGTAACTTGCACCATTTTTTAAATCAATATTTTGGAAAATGTGTTGTTTACTTAAAACAGATGGCGCTAATCCAGTTTTCAATATTAACCTTAATCCTAGTAATGGGCTTTGTCCAGACATATAAGGCTACTATAATCCGCTGACACATCGAGAAAAAATCAAAAAGTTTTTATTTTGAACCGCTCTAATACACACCTAATTTCAAATCACCACCCGCTAAGGTAGTTTCTCTTCAAAAACAATGTAACGTAACGCGTTGTTCGCGTTTTGATACTTCTCCTGAAGGTCCTTTTTGGCTTTTTGCTAGTAACTTTTTTTTCTTCACAGAATGGATACCTGAATTTGTTTTAAAAATAAAGATTGTATTCTTTCAAAAAATTTGACGCTAAGAAATTTTAAGTTTTTTTCTATTATACATAGATAATATTAACTCCCTAAATTCGATTTTTCTACATAAAAAATGTGGAAAAAGGAAACAGGGATTGAAGTTAGGACCATGGCTTCTAAGGGAAATTTTTTTAGAATTTCCCGTAGATTACGATTTTGCTATACAATGTATAGCATGTATATTAATATGTATATATGTGGTAATAGCCAAAACAAACGGCACCAATTACCAGGTTAAGGGGACAGGGGAGTCAGAATTTTCAAAAAATCTTAAATTATAATATCAAAAAAAATATATCCTGAAAATTTGAAGTCAATCCGACAATTACTTTTAGAGTCATTCGGCAATAACCAAAGTGCTCTCGGACGCTCCGGAGCGGAGTGTAAAACTTTAAATGCGTTTTTCACAAAGCTATGTTTTTGGAACTGGTGACCACGGTAACTCGAAAACCGCTTGATAGATTTCAATAAAATTTACACAGTTTTTGAAAAACATAAAAAGCTAGTCCCTGACCGAAGAACTTCTTTTTTTAAATATTGAGGCTGCCATTTTGTTGATTAGGCACTAGATTATTTATTTAAATAACTAATTTTTCTTATCCGATTGATTTAAGATAATTTTCCAGGGATTTTTGATGTTCACCGCAAGGCACTCTGTATGGAACAGGGTCCAACACTGCCAGCTATAACTTTTTTTATATAAATTTTTTTTTTAAACTTTCGTCAAGTCAAGTTGAAACATAATGTAATGAAAATTATTAAAAATGCTTTATTTTTCACGCCCCTGACTGCCACTGCTCCCTTAAATGGTTCCATCTGTTGTCTTTGTCATATTTGTTTAAAAAGCCTTTGACCGATTTGTGAAGTTCACAAGAATATCGGTGTTTGCTAATGACTGCAGTTCGATAAAATAGTGTTCATTTTTAAAAATGTTTTATATATTTCTTGAAAATTTACTAGTCCGTTACTTCTCTTTCTAAAGCATAGTAATACATTCTTATAGAATTCCCCACCCCATAGTTGAAACTCTGGGCAGACTTCAGACCGTGTTGGTAACCCTAGTGAGTGTGCTGGTACTTAATAAATATGAGCACAAAAAAAAGTTCTGAGTTAGTGGTTAATGATTAAAACTATGGTTTATATAATTTATGTACTTACTCATCAACGCCACCGCAAAAGAAATACACAACAGTGAAAAGACAGTAGATAATTGGAAGCAACATACTGTATGCAGTATGAAGTATTCGCACCGGAAATGCAACGACCAAAAAGTCTACCAGCATAAAGACCGAATTTAAACAGTGCGTTATGAAGCTCATCTCCGGAAATCTGTTAGGTTTGTCTAATCATACACAAAAAGAATATATTTATTAGTAATGATAATTTATGAAATGCACTCGAAAGCAACTATTTACTCATTTTCCCATGCAAAAATGTCCAATAAATCGTAGAGATGACAAGCGCCAGTGATAGCGTAACACCGTGAAGCAACCAATAGAATTTCACAATTCCATTCGTACGTTGACTCCAACCAATTGTATACCAACAACTGACGAGGCATGCAGCAATTAAATTCGTCAACAGACACAAAATAATGCCCCAGTTCGTTAGAAAAATAAAGAGTTTGCCCTCAGCGAATTGCAAAATTACGGAAGCTATAAATACTCCAATGAAAAATAGGGCCCATACCCATCGATAAATGAGGTAGATGAAGCTCTTATCACTGAGTTGCCACTAATATCAAAAGAAATAATACAATCAATTTAATTTATTTTAATATTAAAAACAATAACCAGACGTTTATTTTGAAATTGGTTTTGAAAATACTTGAATAACTATTACCTGTACTAAGCACCTTGCAAGATACCCAGACAGGGCGTGGTAAAACTTACTTAAAAAAAAAACACTTAAAATACTGTATCTATGCTCTTATGACAGCTACAACTATGAAATGTGATAGATGGAAGAGCATTGTTTGTGTTAAGAATTTTACAAGACATGGGTGAGATCGAATAATGGGTCGTGACACTTCCTACACCACAAAAATGGTTAAAACACTAAATACTGGCTTTTATGGTAGCAATACTGCCCTACTAAGCCGAAAAGGGCGCATCTAAAAAAAAAATAAATTCGTGATTCTTATGGCATCGGATAACTACTATAATTAACTACTCCAAGTGCCGGTATCTTAATTCAAACATATGAAAATCTCTTAAGAAAATGTTCTCTATTTCAATTTTACAGATATTTCAGCAAATTGAAATTGTCTCTAAACGCATTTTTTTAGGTATGCCGTTTTAGCTTAGTAGGACAGTATAGTGAAAATCGGTACGTGAATGTATATTAACCAAAGCTGGGCATTAACTCGTTAACGTAAGTTAACTTTAAAAAATGTTAACGGACTCGTTTACTTCCGTTAAATTTAACCAATTACGTTAATCGTTATTCCAGTACCTACCAAAAAGGTGCCGCACGCACCGTGCCGCGAAAAACACGTTCTGACGACAAGTACGTTCCGGTTTATATGGCTGGAAACGTATGAGAGCAGTCGAGTGGATGCAGTAAAAAAATGCATGGACAAAATGGTCGAAGAGGCGTTACGACAAGAAGCTGGCGAACATTCGTACAAAAGAGGTAGCTTAAGTGGCGGAGGCAGCAACGTGAGTAACAACGACGATGATGAGGAAGACTTTTTAAATTCTGTCACTCATTCTAAAGAAAAATCTTAGAGCCACAAATCTTTAAAGAGTAATGCCTAGTTTTCGTGTTATCTTTCTCGATCTTCTAGTATGCCATATCAGGGAGGATATCACATGCTATAAAAATAGCAAATGTATGCCTATTCACTTTCGCGTTCGTCAAGTGCATTAGACGCAGCTTTAGGTACTGCTCGCATGCTTTCTCAATCTTACATAAAAATTGATTTGATATCCCTGATATGGGATCAAGAATGATAACATGAAAACGCCACTTGAAACTCAAAATCTCGTTGAAATGTGGTTAGACATGAAATGAAAATGTTCAAAGGTGTGGCATTATTCGAGGAACAGCTATTCATAAATCTGTTTATTAAACAGATGAAGCGCTGCAGTTGAAAATCTTTTTTCCACGGGCAAAGATATTTTAACGCCGAAACGAGCCTCGCTTACAGTCGAGAACGTTAACATATTAATGTTATTAAGGGTGAATATCGACATTATGCCAGATGACTAAATTATCATTCGAGTTTCAACGCTAACTTTAAACTAATCTTTGATCTCGTTAGCAAGAAACACCCAGGTTTTCAAATTTAATAATAAATGCTACATCTTTAACTTATTTTAACTATCTCTTAAAGGATCAGAGTGTAGACGTAGTATCACCTGGCTTAAACATGATATGGATGATGGTTTTTGTTCTTTAAGTGGATTCAATTTAATAAGGAATGATGGAAGAACAGGTTGAGCGTTATGGTGGTGTTGCCATTTACTGCAAAAAGTATTTGCGCTATAAAGTGATTATCAAGTCAGAACATAATAACCCAGTTAATTATCTAATGGCTGACATCGGAGATAATCTAAACAAATACTTAATTATTTCCGTATATAATCCATATAAGATCCTCTCGAGCGTATTGTGTGAAAGATTGAAGCCGTATACAGAAACGCTGATCGGATCCTATCAGTGTGGCTTTAGACCTGGTAAGTCTACCATAGACCAGATTTTTACACTACGCCAAATCCTGGAGAAAACCCATGAATATCAAATCGACACTCACCATCTCTTCGTCGATTATAAAGCTGCGTTCGATAGCCCAGTGCGGGATTGCCTATACGCAACAATGTCTGAGTTCGGTATACCTGCAAAGTTGATAAGGCTCTGCAGGATGACGTTGAGCAATACGTGTAGCTCCGTCAAGGTAGGGAATGACCTCTCCGGAACTTTTAATACCGAGCGAGGTTTCAGACAAGGCGACCCGCTCTCGTGCGATCTCTTCAATTTCATTATGGAGGGGATCGTACGAAAAGCCGGTGTGCATCATAATGGCACCATTTTCTTCAAAGGTGTTCAGCTCCTTGCGTACGCTGATGATATTGATATTATCGGTCGGAGTAAGAGAGATGTAACTGCTGCTTTCACTGCTATTGAAAAGGAATCAGCCAAAGTGGGTTTGGCGGTAAACGAGGGCAAGACGAAATACATGATGTCTACTAACAACAACAAGAGAGCACGGGATCTAGACTCTCATGTTACAGCGGGCAACTGTAAATTAGAAGTTGTCAAGGAATTCATTTACCTTGGCACTGCCGTAACCAGCAATAACGATGTCAGTCTGGAGATTAAGCGGAGAATAACAATTGCTAATAGGTGCTACTACGGTCTCAGTAAGCAATTACGTTGCAGAGCTCTCTCTCAATCGACAAAGCTAACACTCTACAAGACGCTCATTCTACCTGTGCTTCTTTATGGCGCTGTGGCATGGGTGGTTTCGACAACAGACGCAGCCGCTCTTGGGGTGTTCGAGAGGAAAGTTCTCCGCAAAATCTTTGGTCCTGTTCGAGTTGGCGACGACTATCGCATTCGAATGAACCACGAGCTGTATGAGCTCTACGCCGACATTGACATAGTTAAGCGTATAACAATACAGCGACTACGCTGGCTGGGTCATGTCCATCGTATGGATAAAGAAGCTCCAGCGAAAAAGCTATTCGAAGGGAAGGTCCCCGGTCAACGACGAAGAGGGAGACCATGCCTCCGGTGGATAGACCAAGCTGAGGAAGCCCTAACCGCGCTTGGCATTAACGATTGGAGAAGGCGCGCGCAAAACAGAGGCGCCTGGCGAGAGCTAATGAGGTCGGCCGTAACCTGACAATGGGTTGTTATGGCCATCTAAGTAAGTAAGTATATAATCCATAAATATTTCTGATTAAGCACCACAATACGAACACATTATTCTTTTTGGTGATTTTAACACTGATCTCAGGGCCGTATCTAGGGGGTGGTATGAGGGGGGATAGAACCCTCCGCCCCCCCCCCCGAACGATTTTGTAAAGAATAGACACTATGTAAAAAAGATTTTGTGAGAAATACATTATAAAAAATGACTTATAAAAATGATTTTTGAAAAAAGATCTATAAAAAAGTCATACGTTTTTTAAAAACAATTTTTAGTCCTCATATGAAAATATATTAACGGTATTTTTCATACGGTTACATAGTTTGGTTTTTCGTTTTGAGGTTTAAAAAGTCGAAAAAATATGCCATATCGCACACATTTAGCTAAAGAGGCACAACTCAAAATTTTCAAATTTTCATAAAACGCAAAAAACTGTTTTGAGCTTGTGAACTATTTTTATAAATAAAGTGTGAATTATTTAGATGCAGGTACTAATAGAATATGGTTGGAAGCCACGTCGCAATCACAACAGCTTGAACTCTCCGACACTAAAGATACGACACTTTTGCATATTGTAGCCTAATTTCTATTGCAACATGAAGAAAGACATAACTGTTTTTTGACACCAAAGTACAGCAAAAAACGAGCTAATCTCTTTTGTGCTGACAGATATGTGTATGATGAACAGTTTTAACAAGTAAACTCGAAAATGAAAAATTATGAGTTGTGCCTCTTTAGCTAAATGTGTGCGATATGTTGCAAAAAAATAAATCGCTCACTTACTTCAAGACTGGCAAAACTCAAAAAACGTGATTATTGAGTAAATGATGCAAAAATATCCGCCATTTCATGTTTTATTTTGTGTGAAAAAATCAGAAAAGTATCTCATAAACTTGACTTGTGAGAAGAGTTTATGTAGACATACTTTTCATTATTTTCATATAAAAAGCAACTTATTGAAAACTTTAAATGCGTTTTTCTCCCACTTTACGTTTTTTGAGTTATGCCAGTCTTGAAGTAAGTGAGCGAAATGAAGAATACATATGGTTAAAAAAGGATGGAAAATGTTGAAATGGATTAAAAAGCTGAAAAATGTTGGAAAAGTCGGAAAAATATGGAAATGATCGAAAAAAATTGAAAGAAGTTGAAAAAATTTTGAAACAGGTGAAAAAGGCTCAAGGAGTCGAAAAAATATAGAAAATGTTGAAAAAAGTTGAATTAGGTTGAAAACGTTTAAATAAATTCAAAGGGGAAATGTTGAAAAAAGTTGACAGAGGTTTGAGGGGCTATACCAGTGTAACCCATGAAAAATTAGGCAATTTTCGCGTATTTTTTTAAAAAGAAAGTATTCGATAGAATGTTTTGAAGTTTTTTGGACATAATAAGGTATATTTTCAGCTATATTTTAAGAATTTTTTTTTACAAAAATATTGAAAAGTAACGGAGGCACAAAAAAAAAATTCCCCAACTGCTGACATGATTCCGGCCGAATGAGTAATTGAAACAAAAAAATTCAGAAAGGCTATTAAAGTTGAAGGTATTTCCTATACAATGACCTACGATTTTTAAAAAATATCAAACGTTATCAAACTGGCGTAGTTCTGAAAAAAAGTGTCGTTTTTTGGGGCAAAAAATGGTCGTTTTTAAAGCCAAAATGATAATTTTCAACCAATCAAAAATATCGTAGGTCATTAAATAGTAAATATATTTAAGAATACTCATTTTCAATTTGAAGCCAATCGGTCAATTTCTCTTTGAGTTATGATGTCAGCAATTTCGAAAAATGTCGTTTCGAGAAAAACGCGTTTAAAGTTTCAACTATTGAGGTTTATACCTGCGAGCGGTCGTTCTTTAGAACGCTGACATTCAAAAATTATTCAAGATACCGCTTTCACTGGATATTTTTGAAAGTACAGTGAAAGCTCCCGCAGGCGGACACCGACGGTTCCAACAAAATCGTCCGCTTACGGGAGATGTCCGCTTGCGGGAGCTGTCGAAGAAAGTACATTTTTACAATTCAAATACAATTCAATTAAAACAAAAAAACAATCCAAATTTTTCTTATCGGATGGTTTGTAGGAGTAAAATTGCCACGGTGGCGGCACTTAAGCATTCGTAACTTTTTTATTTATAAAATGTACTAAAATTTTATTTCAGGAAAATGTACAAACTTTTCAGAACAATTCTGTGAAAAAATGTTGTTTCTGAACATATGAGAAGTTGGTTTAAATTCTAATTGTTTAATAAAAACTTAATTTTTTATAAATAATAAATACAATTTTTATAAAACCTTTATTTTATATAAATTGTAAAACATTTTTTGTCCTATCACGAAAATTTCATTAACTTTTTTCCAATATTTACTGAGAAATCGCAATTTAAAAAAACACCCACATAAAAATTCACTTTTTCGTAACTTTTTAAAAAATCCAAATTTGGCAAAAAAAAAAAAAATATAAGGCGTTAATATTGATCAATAAATCTTCAAAGTTATGCAAAAAAAAGTTTAAGTACAAGTTGGTTTTTTTCTGTGCCCACTTGAGAAAACTTTACTCTCAACAACACAGAAAGAAATAGATTTTAAAGAATAACAATCGACAACCTGAATTACAGCAAATCAATGAAAGAGTTGCGAAAGAGTTTTTTCGTTTGAATGTTTTTTTTGTCCGCCAGCAGAGATGAATTGTATGAAATGTGTATAAATGTAGTGTCCGCGTTCGGCCAAGGGAGCGTCCGCCCACCGGATTGTATTTTGTTCTAAAAACATAACGAAAAACTTGGGACCAAGAAATTCGTCCGGTTACGAGAGATGTCCGCCTGCGGGAGCTGTCCGCGACGGGAGCTTTCACTGTATAAACTATCGAATAAGCCAACAAAAAACAAATCGATTTCTTAAAAGTGTCACACTGGTATAGCCCCTTAAACAGGTGAAAAAGACTGATAAAGTCGATAATATATGAAGTGTTGAAAATTGAAAGAGGTTGAAAATATTGAAAGAGGTTGAAAATCTCCAAAATGTTGAATGTGGTTGAAGAAGTTGAAAAAAGTTGAATGAGGTTGAAAAAATCGAAAATATATGGAAAAAGTTAAAAGAGGTTCAAATACTTAAAAATCGCTAATGGAGAAGATTGAAACGGTTGAACGTCAAAAAATATGGAATATATTGAAAAAAGTTGAATAAGTTCGATATGTATATTTAAGAAATATTTAAATATTGAAGAAGGTTCAAAAGCTGACAAAATATGGAACACTACGGAACAAATTTAATACGGTTGAAAAAGTCGAAAACAATTGATTGAGGTTGCCTAAAACAATTTTTTTTTTTAATATTGAATTGATTCTTTTCCATGGAAAATGATAAATAACATAACATATAAAAACATTTTTTTTATTTGTTTTATTTTTTGTTGGATTTGTAGTCAAAAAACTTTTAAAGCCCTTAAAAGATAAAAAAAAAATTCTTTTTTTTGTATCGACATTTTTCCATGAAAAATGGTGAATAACACAAAATCATTGTATATTTGCAAAAATTAGTGACTTCATCGTGTTCAGCGACTCAAAATACATAAAAAACAATTATCGTAGCATATGTATTTTAAAATTTCAAAGGGATCTTAAAAGCATCAAAAACTACACGGTACACGGTGCGCTTCATAATTTTATTAAGATTATCGGTAAAGCGTTTAGCTTAAAATAGCCATAAAATGAGTAAATGACCAGGTACAATTTTACAGATCTTGTTTTCGGAATCTCCGAACACTAAGTAATAATTGTGCATTGTCAGATTAGGTTGTCAATTTTTACCGATCTTGATCTTGCTTGAAACGAACCATAAAACGAGTAAGTGCGCAGCTCCAATCTTGCGGATTTTGTATTTGAAATCTGCGAACACTAAGTAATAATTCTGGATTGTCAGATTTGGTTGACAATTTTATCGATCTTGATCTTGCTTGAAGCGAAACGTGTATAAATAGTTTCTGTTTCTGCGTTTTCTGTAGAGGTTTGGTTTTTTTTAATTGGGAACACTGTTTCTAGTAACAGTTGATTTTTCTCAGTATGTTTAGCTATTGCACCATGACTAAGTAGGAAATAGTCTGGAAATTTACTGAAATTTCAACTTTAAGTTCACTCAAAACTTACATGATGTTTTGCAATTAAGAAATCAATTGCGTTATTTATTGTGGCAATATGTGGAGCCTCAGGCTCATACTAATAAACCAGCAATATTTAAAGCTTTTGCTATTTCGGTAATTAAGCCTCATTGCTGAATAGGTAATCGTAAGTTTGACCTTCAGACTGCGCTAAATATTGTTCTGTTGCAGCCTTCATATGTACAAAATCATTTTTAAATGCTGAATGGCACAAATAAAATTATCTAGCTAATAAAGCCAAAATCGGGGTATTTAACAATTGTATGTGATTTATTTCAATTCGAAAATATGAGTTTAGAAAAACATCCTGAATCAGCTCAGCACTGTATGAAACGGTAGATCAAGGGGGAAGATTAGAGTCATGATTAATTCATATTAAGGATTAAGTCATATCGTTGGCTCTTTATACTAAAATCACATTGGTTTTTAAGATTTTTATTTAAATTTGGTAATTTTGACGCTGAATTGAAATGTGGTTTTAATTAGTTTTTCAAATACTAGTATGTCTAAGATACTGAATTTTACTATTATCGTGCACAGGGAACCAACTGCTTTGGAGCATTTCACAAAAAAGTAGTGATAAAATTTATTTCATATGCAATTTTTCCCTTGAAGTTTTTGTTGTTCTAAGAACTATGTGCATTAATAAGTATAGTTAGTGTCAGTGCTAATTTGGTACTGTGTCATTACTGTTTTTAATATATTTGGCTGTAACATTATATTGGTACCCGGTCATAACCAAAATGGTTATAGTTCCCAAAACAATTTTGGGCCTTATGTCCGCTTTTTTCGATCATAATCCCTATTTATTTTTTGGGCTTATCACATCGTCAATTCCAAACCCCCTCCGAAATAAAATCCTGGATACGGCCTTGACTGATCTACTTGTAAACGATACCAGATCAAATAGTTTAATGAAGAAAGTAACTTCATGCGGGATACATGGTGTAAATGGCAACTCTAAGAGGCTTCCACCTAATTACATGTCTAACTTGCTCGACTTATTTTGTATCTCAGATAACTCCAATGTACTACATTTTGAACAACTGTCACTTGCAGGAATATCTGATCATGATATGCCGTTTATAGCTTACAATTTACAACTGGTACAAAATAATAATAGTTTACAATGCTCCTTCAGAGACTTAGATCTATTAATTTTGGTAAGCTTTCATCTGGTTTTATGCAGATATAAACCAAAAATGAACTAACTTTAATACACTTATGATAAATATCTTCATGATAAATATTTGCCCTTAAAAGTTGTATAAAGAAGAAGTATTAAACCGCCATAGTTTAAGATTGTAGTATTAAATGATATAAATACACGTGACAAATTATATTGTCGTTGGAAACGCAATCCCACAAATATTAACTGGAAAACCTTCAGAATTTCCAGAAGTCGTGCCACCTTCATAACTAAGTTATCGAAGAGACTTTACTTTCATTCCAAATTAGATTTGAGGTTACCCACAAAAATGTTGTGGAATAACTTGAAATCAATAGGTGTTGGTAATAAAAATAAAATAAAATGCAATGAGGATGTACTTAGATGTAATGAATTTGCACTTTTTACAATCTAATGTTATCCAAGATAATTCCAATTTTAATATTTCTCAAAACATGATTATTCATTCTTCTAATGAATTTAACTTTAATATTGTATCGGAAGTAGAAGTGTTGAAAATCTTCTCTTCTATTAAAACTAATGCAGTTGGAGCTGATGGCATTAGCTTAAAATTTCTAAAATTAATCTTCCCTGTGGTTTTGCCAACCACATTGTTGATATTTTAAATTATTCTGTTGCGACTTCTACTTTTCCGGATAGTTGGAAAATCGCTAATGTTATACCTATTGCAAAAAAATCTTCAGCAAATAAGCCATCTGATTTTCGCCATATAAGCATATTACCCATGGTGTCTTAAATTCATGAAAAGCTTATGGGAAAGCAAATCGTTAAATATCTGGACAAAAATCAACTCCTTACAGAGGATCAATCAGGATATAGGACAGGGCACAGCTGTACAACTGCAATGCCAAATGTTCTTGAAGATATCAGACCTGCATTTGGTAGAGGTGAGATAACAATTTTAACTTTATTGGACTTTTCAAATGCCTTCGACACTGTCGATTAAAAAACATAAAAACTAAATTTGAAAATGTAGTATCCAACCAGCTTGGAGTTTAAAATTAGCTCTGATCTTAAGCTAAGATGCTTAAGCCATGTCAACTATACTACATATAAGTAAAATTTACTACGTACTAAGAAAACTAGCTCACATAACAGATGACTATTTAATGAATGTTGCTGATTGTAAGTGGATGTTTACAATTAAAAATGATAAATTTGAAAACCTATCTACATAAATATAAAGCTCGTCTAGTGGCTCGGTGTTTCATCCAGGAATATCTGTTAAGTTAAGACGAAACTTTTGCTCCAGGGGTAGCATATCAAGTTTCTGAACTTTTTCAAGTCAATATAATATATTGGATCATCACATGGACGTAAAGACTGCCTTTTTAAATGGTGTTTTGAAAAAAGAAATATATATGAGAGTTCTGGAGGGTGTTGAAATGCTGGCATTCAGGAAGGCATTGACCTAAGTTATAGATCATGCTTTTATGCTTGCTGTGAGTCTATTATTATTTTTATGTATTTTTAAAAAAATGTTGCTTATGATATTGATGTTTACTTAATAAAAATGTAAATTTCATAAATTTCACGCAGTCTTTAAAGAAGGAGGAAACACCCCACCGAAACGTCGGAAAATAATGAAATAAATTTATTTTATTTGTATTAAAAAAGCTATAGACCACTTCGCTCGAAAAACAATAAATAAAAAAGTTTGATTAGGTTTTTCTGGGTTTTCATAATCCTTTATAACAAATGTTGGACTATTTATATGCGCGGAAGTGGAGCTTTAGGCCCATTGAAAATAAACTTGGACATTACTTTAAAGGTATTTGAAAAAATTATTCTATAACCTAAGGACGATTGATCTTTTACTTTTTGTGCGACATGGGGGCGATTATTTTGAGACAGTAGTAACATAAAAATAGTTGAATTGTTTTCAAGATATTAACTCTTAATATAAGTGGAAAGTAATTTTGTTTTTCTTTTTTAACGATCACTAAATTTTCCTCCATTTCTATTATCATTTTAGATTTATATTGCTCCTAAACATAATTTCCATCTTCAGTTAAGCAGGGAAATACCTTTAGAATATTCAAAAAATAGAATATATCATAATTCGAATGTATAATATGTTAAGAATATACTGTAAAAAGGAAAAAGCGAAATATCAAATATTTATGGAGCCCGCATACCGTCGTATCATATCGTATTGAAACTTTAAGCGCGATTATCACGAAACTGTATTTGCAAAAACTACTCGTGCTGTAGCTAAAAAAGTTATTGGGCGATCAGGCTGAAATTTGGAGAGGTTTCTTCCTTTAGTATTATCGGAAGAATGTGGCTTAAATTTCAAAGGTATCGCGTAAGTAAATATTTTTTTTGGGTTAAAACTGTTGAAAAAATAATTGATTATCTGGACCTTCGATTAAACAGCCAATATAAATTTTAGTTTTTAACTTTTTTATAATTCAATATATTTGTCCTTCCCTTCAACATATCAATAATCGAAAAACCAAACCTTTTTTATTTCAGACTAATAGAAAAATTTTGACAGCTGCATCAGTTTTCGATGCCTCGCAGCAAACGACTGAAGAGATACTATGCAGAGCCCCCATTTTGTTAAAAAAAAAAATCAGATGTTTTTTTACACTTTAACACTGTTATAAAATGTTGTTAAAATTTAAACATTATCCAATTACTTTATCATCTTCAAAAAATTCATAAAAAATTACTAATTTTACCCTGTCTAAAGGTGTTTGCCCCTTAAGATTGCTTGCAATCGTAATTTCTTTCAAAATTTCAAAAATCAGTTTTTTGATTTTCTTTTGCAACTGATCGGGACTTCTCGAAGTATTTATAGGAGGCATGAGTTGTGTTTACAGCCTCTCATAAAAAATGTTGAATATTCGTCAAAAAAAAAAAGTTATAAGTCTCCAAAAGTCTTTTTCATTGCAAGCATTTGCCAAAAATTTGATGAAATAAAATAATCGAACCGTTTGTTTTGAAAATGATTTCGGTCTTGTTTTATATATAAAATTATCAAACGGATTTCTTATTCTTGCTTTCTAAAAAAATCGCATCATACTGTTATTATATTTATTTCTTAAATAACTTTTAGTTTACCTGTGATTTGAAGAACTCGTCCACATCATCATGCTCAAATCCAAAGTTACTTTGCCGTAATTCACTTTTGATACTCTTTGTACAATTTTTAAAAATTTGCATATTAATTATATTTTAATTTTATAATTAATTAATATATTAATTTTTATTTCTTTCATCAAAATTAAAACATTTTGCTATCCTTAAAGGAATGTATTAGCACAGAAAACCAACGCAACTTGCACAAACCGAGCAAAAGCCACACTCAAAAATACCGACTTTATTTTGATCTTCCAACTGACACAGATTCCGTGTAAAAACAGAGCCTATGCGCTGGGCACTGCCAAAAGCACAGCAATTAAATAAGAAAAATTCTGACAGTGCTCAGCTTTATGTCACTATTAAGTACTACGAGCGTGAAATATTTGTATCGACTAAATTTCAATAGTATAATTGATCGGCAAAATTTATTCATTCAATCATTTTAATCTAATTTAATTGAAAGCACCAGGGTCGGATGCCCAAAAAAACAAGAGCCAAAAATGTGCGACGCGCGCCAATAAAGTAATGCTGGCAATGAGATGTTTATCATCACATAGGAAGATAGATGATGCATACAAAAGTACATTAACTACATAGTAAAACAAGTCTCCATAATTAGCTTCGTATTAAAATAACTGTGCCTTTGCTCGAATGAATAATATGGATAAAATAAATACTTTATCAATGCAAAATATTTTATAACTATTAAAAGATGTAAAGAAATAAATAATAATAAAATGAAAGCATTCTATTATTTTTTCTGTAAATATATTCTTAGAGCGCGACAGAAATGCAGACATAAAAGACTTAAGTCACTATACCATAGTGTTACTGCAATAATATACATTTTTTTGTGCCGCCCTAATGTACCCGATTGCGGCCCAGCGCAAGTAGTGTTTTCATTACTACGTGTACTCGTATTGTGACACTTCGACCACTGAACTTGACGCAAAAGGTCAAACATAAGGGTGAAAGCATCATATGAGAAAGAATACGGGATATCAAACCATCCGTCTGTCTGCATCAAATAAAATCATTTGAAATTTAAGTATACATATCGGTCATTCTTTTAATAAGTGCACACTTTGTTTTTTTTTGACGTTTTTGAACACTTTTTGAAACGAAATATCTCAAAAACTATAGATGTTATTATAAAAAATCATTTAATTATATTTGTTAAAAAAGACTTTATCTTTATAAAAAAAAGTTTAATTTTTGGTAAAACATTATTTTTTTTAATTAAAAAAATTTTTCTCAAAATATTTTTAAGATAACATATTTTTTTTTTTTTGGTTTGATTTTTTTATAAGTTATTCCTAAATCAATCCTAAGAATACATGCGCTTTCATATCGAAATTCCCGCCATAAATTTGGAAACTACGAATTTTTTACTGTTGACGCGCACCATGTTTTTTCAACATAAAATGGAAAATAGCATACAATTCATATACAGTATAATTCGCTTAGCTGCCTATTCGCTTAAGGGCGCATGTAAGTTACTAGCCCAAAATCAAGATTCTGCTGCATTTTTTTACGTACATATATGTGAGAAAATATCTTTTTTAGCTGCCTCCCGCTTAAGAGCACATTTGCTTTAACAGCACTTAATTATTGGTCAGTTAAATTCATTTTTCATTCTAAAAGTTACACTTAACAGCCTTTGATAAAAAATGCAACACTTCAAATTTCTAGTTTCCCGAAGGAATCTTAGGACACACGAATTTATGTGTATGTATTAGCGCTTTATTACTTTTAACTTGAATGTCCATATAAATGAATTGTTTTTTTTATCTTATGTTTTTTTATTAAAATAAACTTTATGATTTTGTTGAAAACTATGTAGATCTTTTTTGCTAAACATGTTCTTGAAAAAAAAATTAT
Source organism: Tricholauxania praeusta (assembly GCA_949775025.1). Lineage (NCBI taxonomy): Eukaryota > Metazoa > Arthropoda > Insecta > Diptera > Lauxaniidae > Tricholauxania > Tricholauxania praeusta. The sequence continues at coordinate 88,771,109 of OX459030.1, read as the reverse complement.
CACTCTTAACAGCCTTACTTATGCGCTATAAGGTGGTTAAAGAAATTTGGCTAAAGACATTTTTCGCTTAAGGGCGCAACATTTGCTGGCATTTAATTGGAGGCTGCTAAGCGAATTATACTGTAATTAGACTGATGCGCGCCTTTATAAAAACTCATATTTTCCAAAGTTATGTCGGGAATTTCGATTTCAATGCAGATACATTCTTAGGATTGATTGAAAATTACATTACAAGAAAAAAATTTTAAGAAAATTTAGTAAAAAATTCGTAGTGTCCAAAGTTATGACGGGAGAAATAACATATGTATAAGAATATCAAAACAAAAAAATATGTAATATTGAAAATATTTTGAGAAAAGTTGTTTTAACAAAACTATTTAAATTTTTTTAAACTTTTTTTATAAAGTTATAGTATTTCTTAACAAATATGATTAAATGATTTTTTATCCTATCTACTATAGTTTTTGAGATATTTCGTTTCAAAAAACGTTCAAAAACGTCAAAATAAGAAACAAAGTGTGCAGTTATTAAAAGAATGACCGATATATAAATATATGGATATTTTTGAAGATAAATAAATATTCTATGCACAAGATATATAGAAAATCTCATACAGAATCATTATTGCTTTAATACTTTTAAGTAGACCTTGAAACTTTTATACTTTCATTGAAAAAGTCATGAAAATAAAAGTTTCTAAAAACATCTTTCTTATAAAAGTTATTATAAGCTTTACTTAAAAAATTTTATTGAATAAAAGTTTTTCCCAAAAACTTTTAAAAAAAAACTTGTAGTTTTCTTTGACTTTTATTTTTAAAAGTCACAGGTAATAAGTTTATTTGAAAAGTTTTTTTTTAGACTTTAATTTTTAAAAGTCGAATATGAAAGTTTTAGATAAAAGTTTATTTTGCTTGAATAAACAAAGAAAATACTAAAATTTGGATCACTTGAGCGAAACATTCAAAGAAAAATACTTCGGTTTATTCATAATAAAAAGTGTCAAAAAGTGGTGATATTGACTTGTCTCCACGATCCCCTGATTCGACCTCTTCCGATTTCTTCCCATGGAGGTACTTGAGAAAAAAGGTGTACATCAACGAACCAACCATGAAAAATGTGCTTAACAGAGCTCGCCTTTGCGCCACGGTTAGAGGGTTAATGTTAAAGACCATATCATCAATCAATAAATTATAAATTAATATTTCATTTAAAAGTAATTAAAAAAAAATACATCGACCTGGAAAATGGCGAAAATAATAAAAAAAGAAAAAAAAAATGGTGCCATCAGTTTTTTCTCACTTTTTTCGTGGTGAAAAATAAGTTTGAAGTACAGAACATTTCTCTGAAACTCGCCACAATTTTTTTAAATAAAATTTACAGAAATTGAAAGAACAATTCTTCAGTAACACCTTCATAGATTTTCAGTAGGGAATAACAAGAAATGCGTAAATGACAAGCAAATAAAGACGGCGGCATCTAATTTATGTATACTGCCGTACTAAGCGAAAAAGACGTATCTCAAAAAACAAAAAAAAAAATATCCGAGATTCTTATGGCATCAGATAGCTTAAGAAATTACGCGTCTAATGAAATACTTCAAATGTTGGCATCTTAGTTCAATCATATAAAAAATCTACTAAGAAAATGTCCTCTATCTCAATTTTACAGGTATTTCAACAAATTGATGTAAAAAAATATCAATTATCTCGAAATGAATTTTTTTGAGATACGTCTTTTTCGCTTAGTACGGCAGTATACTGCCCTCAGAAGCGTAAAAGCGGTATTTCAAAAAAATGCATATTCTTGATACTTAAGGTATCGGATGAGCTACATGCTTCAAATGCCGGTATCTAAGATCAAACATAAAAAACCTCATAAAAGAATTTCCTCAATTCTAGCGGTATTTCAAGAATACGACATTAACTAAACATCAATTTTCTTGGAACTCACTTCTACTGAAATACCGCTTTTGTGCTTTTGAGGGCAGTATATGTGGTACAAGAAACATGGGAATTTTCACAAAGTGGGGAACATTAGGAAGATATTGTTTTTATACCCAACACAGAGGTAGTGGCGTGACGTGTATATATGGCGCCCGGGCAAATAGATGAGTTGCCGCCCCTACATACAAATTTTTTTTATAATTTCGAGGAAAAATATTTATTGACCAAAAAGAAAGAGGTCCTCACTTTTCCTTCTCCAAAAAAACGCTAGCAAAATGAGGTATTTTTCCATTGAATTGCACATCATCATCACACATCTTCTCCAATTATAAGGTCCTCCCTTTTAGATCAACAAAAACCCTAGCAGAATAATATATATACGAGAGCCATTTTGCTAACCCCCAAGTGGGCGCAACCGCCTAACCGAATTTTTCGTACTTAACGAAGCAGATTTTATTTGAATTCAAGTGGCCATATTTGATCGAGTGCTTTCCAATTAAAACAATTGCAGTGGAAATAAGTACATTTAGCTATTAAAAACCTTTGCAGTAGCAAGTTTCAGCGAGTTATGTTTTATTTTGCGATGGTAAATGCATTTTTTTCAACTTTACTGAAATCAGTCCTACTGCACGGCGCTATTGTCAACTAAGCGGAATCCTAAGTAGAAATATTTCCCAAATCGAATTTAATCTGCTTAGCTATGTAAATTACATATCAAATTATTTCATAATTTATAGCACAGCAATTTGACTTATCCAATTTATCCATACTTCTGTCAATATCTAAAAAATCCATTAATCAAACAATGAAATCTCTTCAGGCCCTATGACATTTTATTGTAAGAACTCTGCTCCATTGATCGTTTATTTACGATGCTAACGAACGGTGGTGCTTCTGTCAATTACCGACCCTTAAATTAAGTGGCTGACATTTTTGTTACGTCGATAACTTTCTCACAACCTTAGTAGGTATTTTAGCGCATCAGTCTGTTCATTGACTTCCATGGTACAATATACAAACAATTAAAGCAAACAATTAATTATTCAATGGAAATACTATGGAAATTTTTTATGGCGTTTGTCCGCAATAAAAATCGAGATCGTCATTGCTTCGAAAATTGAATTTGTGTTACAATCTAATTAAAATTGAATTCTTAATTTAGACAATGTATGTTAGTGGATAAAATGTATAGTATGTAGCTTATGAGTACATTAATCTGTTAGAATTACTTTGTCATTATGGTGGATTCATGAATAAAAATTTAAAACATACCACATACATGCATATGTATTATAAGCAAGGATAGAATGATAAGATCTTCCTTCATTTGCACCGGACTTATGACTGAGACATAATTCAATTTCCAGTTTTTTAGGTCTTCCATTGAGATACCCAGTAAGTTCAGTGATATTCTTGATCAGTTTGCTATTTAACTTTTTTGGAATATTTATGTGTTTGACACTTATTTTCTTAATTATTGTGTGCTGCTTAAATACACCTGCAATGCCCTCCCGTCCCATACTTACTACCAGTTTCTTGGCTATTTTTAAAAGCTAATGCCATCTTTACGTTTGCGAGACCCTTCAAAATTCTTGATCTGTGACTTCTCTTGAGGTCATCTCCAGTGTGCTTAATTTCCTTACGTTTTATTTCCTTGTTTGGGAACGCAGCAGACTTTATTCATTGGAAAGGTGAGCTCTAAAACTTGCGAAACCTACTAGCGGTAAGATTCGACATTTTCTCCTTTAAATGCACGTACCTACACCAGAGCGGTTAAAAAAAAAACGTTTTTTTTTTACGATATTTCAGATATCTATAGCATTAGACGTTTTAACAAAGCTCCCCAAATAGTCCAGTAGAATTAGTCGTGAAAATGAGAAAAAAAATAATTCGTTATAACACTCTGACAGCGGAATATTATTGAAATATCTCTTGTGAGAGACGACAAAATAAATCGAACCGACAGCAGCTATCCGGGGTGGAATGGGATGCATTTTTAGAGGTAGAACACAGTTTTTCACGATTTCTGGCTAAACTGTGCATCGTATCAGAAAAAGTTTATTCTAAAAGTTGTAGAAAATAAAAAGATCTACAACTTTTGAATGAATCATTTTCACCTTGAGCTCAAAATTTTTCGAAAAAATGGCTGAAAACTGGTTTTTGGTTTTTAGTTCTTTCCTTTGACAAAAAAGTTTCTATGAAGCTGCAACTTGGGCAAAAGATACTTTTTAGTGTTACACAAAGGCAGTAATTTTTACTGACATTTCTCTTAAAACTAGACCTCCTAAGGAAATTCGTTTTGGCTCATTTACTCGTTGTTATGTCTACTTTAGATAAATGGTAAAAATTGAAATCGAATAATTGAAAATCTGTGGTCTCTCCGCGAGTAGAGCTTTGGTGTTTCTTGTGTAACAGCTCAAATCCTTTGTTGTTTTCGCTGCATTCACCTTAATACAACATGACTTGAATTTGTCAGTGCCGCTACATGAATTTCCATCAAAAGAAAATTCTGGTACAAGGGGAGCTCATATTATTAATACATGGTTCTTTTTGCCTCGTTTTTACATTGAAAATTAAGATTTCTCAAAAACAATTTTTTTTCGATACTTTGTCAAAAAATATTCGATACGTGTCTTTGGAAAAGTTTTTCCGGGCTTATTTTCGAAAATACGATTTTATGAAAATCACAAGTTTTAAAAATACATGGATTTTCGGAAACTTGTATTTCAAAATGTACGCGTCATGTAGAAAAACCGTCAAAGCATAAAAGTTAGCATTTGACATCTATTTTCATATAATTGTATTAAAAATGTTCTTCTTTTAAGTTATAAGCGAAAATTTTGCAATTTAAAACTTAAAATTGAAAATTTTTTTATTTGGGTATATTAATTTTGTTGATTTTTTTTAGAGAAAAAATAAAATCCTAGCAATCACTTTGCAATTTATTTCAATTTGGAACGAGTCCTGGTTCTCTAGATATGAATTTTTCTGTGTCGCCACGCGCAAAAAGTAATCACAAAATATCTAACAAAATCACAAAAAAGAATCAATTCAAAGCAGTAACGCAAATGCATAACGGTAAATGTACGATGCACGATGTACACGGTGGGCTTTAACCAACTTTAAATGACAAGTTGAGTTACAACAAAAACTTGAATGTGGAATTATTTGGGATGTTAATCAAAGTAGAAATGCATCAAAAGGAAAAAAAATCCTTAGAGCTTTTTTTTTAATTCCATATTTACTGTTTTTTAGTAATATTATCTAGTATAATATGTGTATAACGTACGTATGAAATTTAAAAAACATCCCATTCTGCTCAAATTTTGACACGTTAAAGAACCTAAAAAGACAGTCTAACAATTCAAATTTCAGCTCCGTAGATATTCGGGGTCTTGAGTAATGTTAGGTCGAATTTCGAAAAAAAAACGAAAAAATTTGTGAAAATAGCCAAATTCAAGGTTTGATATCTCTGGACCTGGTCAACCATTTTCACTATATGGTATCACATTTAAAAGCGAATAAATAGGTAAACATAATAAGATCGGTCTTTAGTATTATTAATAAGACTATGATTAAATACACCGTTTTCAAAACAGTCATATTTTACTAAGACGTATTTAACTTAGTCGGGTCGCAAAAATAAGTCTTAAGGTCTAGAGGCTTAAAATTATTTTTTATGTATAAAAGATTACATAACAAAAAAAAATTGATATCCACAACTTTAAATTTAGATTTGAGGGCTTTTAGAACAAATATTTTTAAACCGGACTAAGCACCACTATTTTCTGGTCTAAATATGGTTCTTTCTCTAGACCCCGACCACATAGGAAGACTGTAGTGCTATCTATTAAAGTATTTTGACGTGTCAAAATTTGAAGAAAATCGAATAACTTTTAAATTTCATTGGTATGTCATGCATATGTAATTTCATTAAAAAACATTAAATATGGAATTCAAAAAAAAAAAAAAGCTCTAAGGATTTCTTATATTTTTCATATATCGACTCTAAATTAAATCCCAAATAATCTCTAATTAAAATTTTTGTTGTATCTCACACTTTTATTAAAAGTTGGTTAAAGCCCACCGTGAGAAGCTATGCTATAAATGTTACTTGTAATTAACCCGAATTTTTGTGTCGTCCTGAACAAAGGGTACGAAACTAAGCACTATTTTTAAAAGTTTTTATTTATCATAAAAAAGGGTGCTTTAGTTTTGTCCATTCAGTTTTCGGGCTTAAAATGTTCCTTTGATGGTAACTGTTTATTTATGAGATGCATATTTTTTTAAAAATTTTATTTGTCAATAATAAAGGAATAAGTAAATAAAATAAATACGAATTATAGTTCAATAATGTCGTTTTCATAAAAAATGTATGATATGAAAAAAATGTTCGAAGGGGGGAGAAGTGTTTTATTTTGATTGTGGTGAAAAAAGAAAAATCATCTTTCGTTTTGACCGTAAACGAATACATACATGTTTTCGCGGGTGCAGACATTCGCATGGGTATAAGTGCCTGATCCATTCCACATTTTTTTTTAAAGGGTAAGAAATGAAAATTTTAAAGTTTTAGTAAAAAAATGTCTATTTAACAAGAAGATATTAATAATATATGGAGGGATAGACTGATTTTCGAAATACATATTATATATATGTATACTCGATATATACATATGTATGTATAACCATAGCTGGGCACCGTTAATCAAATAGTTAATTTCTTCAATCGCTAATCCGTTACTAAAGAAGTTAACTTCGTTAAAGCGATACATTTCGGAAGACTTAAGGCAAATTAACGTTAATCCGTTAACACGCGATAAAAATTGCATTTTGCATATCGTTGCGTTAGTGATATTCATATAAAAACTGTTGGTTTGGTTTCTGGAAGCCAACAGGTTAGGAAGGAAAAAAAAAGACGTGTATGATTGGAGTGTGTAATTTAGTCATCTGGCATAATGTGGATATGCCCCTTTATGAACATTAATATGTTGAAGCTCTCGTCTGAAAGCGAGTCTCGTTTCGGCGCTAAAATATGTTTGCGCTTGAGGGCTTAGCAGTGTTATATTTAATAAACAGATTTATGAATGTCGGTCTTTTGATTTCGTGTCTAGTCACATATTGACGTGTTTTTGAGTTTTACTCTTTAAAGACTTGTGGCTTTTAAGTTTTTCTTAAGACTAAGTGACAGAATTGAAAAAGTTTTCCTCAACACCGTCGTTGTTACTCGCGTAGCTGCCTCCGCAAATTGAAGTATCTCTGTCCTTCGAACGTTCTGCAGCTTCTTGTCGTAAAGCATTTTTTTACTGCATTCACTCGACTGCTGTCATATCAACCGGAACGTGCTTGTTGTCAGAACGTGTTTTTCGCTGCACGGCGAGTTGCGTGCGGTATCTTTTTGGTAAATAGTAGGTCCTGGATTAACGATTAATGGACTTTAGGAAATTTAACGGAAGCTAACGAGTCCGTTAAAATTTTTTTAAGTTAACTAAAAAGTTAATTCGTTAGTCGAAATGTTAACTTCGTTAATTAAAGATTAACGAGTTAATGTTCAGCTGTGTGTATAACTCCGGAGTACTCTTGAACAAACCTCATAAAAAAAAAAAGTACTTTCTACAAATTTTGTATTATCAATTTAAAGCTATAATTTCAAAAATGAGTACAATTAGACAAAATAGTTTACGTTCACATCAGAGGTTTCAATTGGGAAGGGCTAGGGGGGCATTGGCCCCCCCAAGGATCTGATATTATTATTAATTACATCGGTTCAATTCAATATGATATGTCGATTTCGATATGTTATTTAAACTCTCGCCCCCCCCCCCCCCCCCCAAGCTTTTGGTGAAATCACGTTACTGGTTCACATACATATAATACATATACATTTGGTAGGAAGTGAATATTCCCAAATTCTTGATGCAAAGCTGTCTTTAAAAAAACAAGTTCTGTCAGTGTTCTTTTATAACCATTGTTAAATTAACTGTTCGTGGAAGTGCACGTTTAGCTATTAAGAAAGCTACAGTATTTTGGTCAAAAGCTGAAATTCCAACTAGAGATGAATAACGCTGTGTTGATAAATTAGAAAATTTGCAATTAGAAGAACTGCAAGATCCAATGTTAGATTAATACTGATTTATTATTTTGCTCTGCTTTCGTGTTTACAGTTCACATTAACTTAAACCTTTCACTACCCACTTTAAGCCCGCAGCTAAAAAACATTTTGAATTAATAAATTTAATTCATAAACTTCAACATTTTTTCCCCATTTCAATAGGCGTAACCAGGGAAGATGTCCACTTAAGTGGACATGAGTGGCCAGGGTAGTCAAAAAAGGGGTTACATGACCATCAAATTTTGTTGAATTAAGACTAAAACTAAATTAATATTTGCTTCAAATTAGTTGAAAATATTTATTTTTATGATTAAAGATTTGTATGAATACACAGATGAGCCACGCATTTTCGGCAATAGAAAAAATTTTTTGTGCGCATTCCTTAAATTTGCATCGAAATACATTGTTCTGCGAGGAGTCAAAACGAGGAAGGTGATCAACTTGATCGAAACGAGTATCAATTGGTGGAGGGATAAAATATTTTTCTTTTTTTTTGGTTGTGGTCCAGCCAACACTTCTTTGTTAATGTCCTGAGAAGGATTCCTATTAGAAGGGGGAATATTTACACTACTTTTACTTTTATTTACACTTTTTTTTTAAAGATTAGTCTTTAGTTTTCCTTTTCTTATTACACTGTGCGACAAATGGTAGGGGTCAGTGATCGGCGGGGTTCTGACTACCGGGAAAACTTATATCGGCCAAAAAAAAGTTATATGTGTCCCGGCGTTTCGTTGGATCACGTCTACGAATCGAGATATATCGATTTGAAGTTACATAGTAAGTATCATATAGGGGAATTTGTCACGTTTGGGGCTCTTTTGTTTGACATAACTCGAGAACGAATAGTTCGATTTTGCTGCAACAAACTTAGAACAATTAAGAATTACAATTGCTTTAATCTATTGATATGCTGTTCCCCGACATAATCAACAGTTTTGCGGTTATAAATAAATTTATGAAGAAAAAAAATAATTTTTTGTTTAAAAATTTAAATTTTTTAATTTTAATAATCTAAAATGGGAAAATGTGTCAAGTCTTATTACTCTCACGTAAAGTAACATAACCTATGAAGAAAATGAGACATGGATCATAAAAATCCATAAACGCGTTTTGCTTTTATTCACAATTAAGTGAAGGTATCTTCATTGAAACAAAATATCAATATTCTTGTCAAAATGAGATACCTTCACTTACTTGTGAATAAAAGCAAAACGCGTCAATCGATTTTCAAGATTTATGTCTCAATTTGCTAATAGGCTATGTGACTTTACGTGAAAGTAATAAAACTTAATTTATCAACGCTTGCGTGCGCATCTTTTACCTTGCTCGCGGCGATGCAGAAAAATTCATATTTATTAAACCAGCACTCGTCCCAAATTGCAAAATGATTGCAAGGATTTTATTTTTTCTCTAACAAAAAAAATCAAAAAAATTAAACATACCCAAATGAGAAAATTTTCGATTTTAAGTTTTAAATTGAAAAATTTTTGTTTATAACTTAAGAAAAGAAAATTTTTAATACGATAATATGAAAACAGACGTCAAATGCTAACCTTATGCTTATGCCTTAACGGTTTTTCTTCATGACGCGTACATTTTGAAATATAAGCTTCCGAAAATCCATGTATTTTTACAACTTGTGATTTTCATAAAATCGTATTTTCGAAAGTAAGCCCGGAAAAACTTTTTCCAAAAACACGTATCGAATATTTTTTGACAAAGTATCGAAAAAAAATTGTTTTTGATAAATCTAAATTTTCAATGTAAAAACGAGGTAGAATGACCCATATGGTGGCTCATTGACCTATTTAGTTTTCGATAGGGATTGCATGGGAAAGAATGCTTTACTAGACAGTTTCGTCTATACCTCATGAAAAAAAATTACACGAACAGACCCAAGCCCATTTGAGAGAACATACAATTTTAAACAAAAAAGTATCTAATTATTTCTTTCGTGAAGATAACATTTCGTCAGTTTATTAGCTTTTATTTTTAAGGAATATTTCGAATATTGAGGGAAAAAAACAATTCTTTTTATGTTTTTTTTTAATTTTTATTTAAAACTTTATGCTTTTACCAATGCACTTGGTGCCGTTCGCATAATTTTTTTTTCCACGATGTATAGACGAAACTGTCTAGTATCCCTAGTACAATAATGAAATCTTTGTATTAATACGTATACATCAAAAATTGTTGTACATTTTTTAGTATTTATTATAAAGGAAGGGGAAAGAAACTTATATCATTCGAAAGGTACTGTTCCATAGATGCCTGCCGTTAAGGAAGGTAAAATAAATTGAACATACACACAAATTTGCCTAAACAAAACTCTTTAACCAATTAAATGAAAGAGTTTTGATGAAGCTTATGGCTGTATAGGCTGCATTAGATTCCACTATCCTTTCATCTGGCAAACTTCAAAATAAAAAATAATATCCATCTTATAAGTCACGAACTGGTCATAATTGGTCAGTTAGTCCGATTAATTGGTCAGCATGAAAATGTTGGTCATCTGAAAATGTTGCCACCTCACGTTACGATAAAAAAAAAGAAGTTAAGAAATCGATTGAGTTTTTTATGCAGATAATTGGTCAGCTAAAATTAATAATTGATCATGCATAGAAAATTTTTAAAAAATTAAAAAATACTTCCATACTGCAGCGCATGCGCGGAACCTCGACTGTTATATCAGGTTGTCATTTAAGTCAATTAATTCTTATCTCTAATAACATATTGTAATATTTAATGAATTAAAAGATTATAATAGATTGCATTTAAATTGCTCAGAATTGGTCAGCCAAAATAAAATATTGGTCAGGCGTATTAAATAATAATGAGATAGTTATACAAACTTATTATATTTAACGTTTAAAATGGTTTTAAATTATCTATTTTTAATTTTTTATGCAATTTGGATGCTAAAAGACCTAAGAATAATTGGTCAACCGAATTTACTAATTGGATAGCTTTTTTTGTCATTCAAAAACTCCCTTTAATATCATCAAACGTGTGTTGAAGACGCCTTAAGGCCCCATTTGTATAAACGAATTGCTGGAACATTTTTAGATATGGGCGTCCGCAAAAGTCGCTTCAGCTGATTAGCTCGTCGCTATGAATTGAAAATATAAGAAGCTACGAATTGTTTATTATTAACGTATAATTATTACACAAAAAAATAATTTTTTATTTCTCAATAGTATCATCTTCATACAGCCCTATCTCGTAAGAGCCAAGCAATAAAAAAATAATTAAAATTATATAAAAATAAAAATTTTTAATTTGTTTTAGTCGACTGAATGTTATTAATTAATTTGAAATTTTTAATCGAACTTTACAGTCAATTGCAGTAACCAATGTTCTTGTGAAATTTCACAAATCGGTTAATGCTTTATAAACAAACATGACAAAGACAACAAATGGAACAATTTAACCTGGTAATTGGTGACATATGTTTCGGCTATTACCACATATATACACATATTCATATGTATATACATAGCCTCATCAGACCAGTTTTGGTTAATTTGTAATGTGATTCGAACCCCCGACCATTCCATGAATTATATGTGGACGGCCGCTCTAACACTTGAGCCACGGAGGTTGTGCTGAACGACATGTACAAAGTGCAATTTATATTATGCGATTGCGCCATCTGTTGTAATTTTATTGTCATTTCTCGTTTGCTGCATAGCTTTGTTAAACCATCGGTTTAAGGACTTGCTATATGATGTAGCTTTATTATTTCGAATTTCGGGCTTCCGCCACTTATTCTCCGAATAATTGTTGGACGTATTCTTCCGGTTTGCACTTTGTACATGTCGTTCAGCACTAAGTGCCCTTCCATCATGCCCTAGATACCCTAGAGCATCAAATGATAAGTTTAACAAGGAGGGAACGCTGCAAATTGATTTTGCTGAAAATTTCGCCTGCGAGGGACAAGAAGAAGTGCAAAGTGCATATTGGTATCAAAAACAGCTAACTTTGCTTACTACTGCCTTCTTTCACAGCGAAAAATTTCAATCGAAGGTTTTCGTATCTGCACAAAAAATTTACCTTTTACTTTTATTCCCTACATGTAAATTTTGCTGTCAGGACTATTTTACCACTTCTCACGGGAAAGGTTTTATCGATGGTATAGGCGCAACTACCAAAATGATTGTGATGGAGCATGTTTTGTCTCGTAAATGTATCGTGAACTGTGCTTCAGACTTTGTTGCTGCATTTCATCGTACAGAATCGATAATCGTCATCGAGGAAGTTAATGAACGCGATTTCTCCAATATAAATTACATTTTGAACGCGCCTGCGATTTTCACTATTGCAAAAAGTATCTGCGATATAGAGTCGGCTCACCAAATTCAAGTGATTGGTAGAACACTCATCACTTTTACAACTTCGAAGCAAGTATACGATTTTTAATTTTTACTAATCTCCACTTTCTTAATTATTTTTAATAAAATTTAATGAGTTCAGTGAATAATTAGAGCTTTGTTGGTTCTTTTGGATTCCATGTCAATTATCTGGAGCTTCTTAAATGTCTAATCGTAAGACCTCTGAATTAATGATATATTGGGAAATTAAACAATTTAAGCCATTTTAATGCTTAATTTTTCATTTTATACAAACGTAGATCGCAAAGGTAACGTAACAGTCTTTTCGCGTAACGTAACAGTCCGAACATATTTGCTTCTATAGAACTCAAAAAAATGTTTTTTGTGTAATTAAAACTTAATTAATTACTATCATTCTAAAGCTTAGAAATTATTAGCTTCACGTTGAAAATAGTCCACCAAAAGAGCAGACTTTTCCAATAATGTAAGGCAACTTAAAAATCTTCTTCCAAAATTATGTAACGTAGCAGTCCTTGCTGACACGTTCATAAATCCTAAATGATAAGGCATACAAAAATTTTTATATTAATACAAAATAGTATTACATAAGCATACCTTTAGATGCATGTATAAAACATATTTAAAGTACTCCATTTCATATGTTTTAGGAACAATTTATGTCGAAATGTGCATACAATCTGCGTTTTGGTCCATATACATATCGGTCATTCTTTTAATAACTGCAAACTTTGTTTTTTTGACGTTTTTGAACATTTTTTGAAACGAAATACCTCAAAAACTATACTGCCGTACTAAGCGAAAAAGACGTATTTCAAGAAAAAAAAATATCCGAGATTGCTATGGCATCAGTTAGCTTAAGAAATGAAATGCTCCAAATACCGGTATCTTAGTTCAATCATATAAAAAATGTACTAAGAAAATTTCCTCTATCTCAATTTTATCACAACGTACTAAGCGAATTAGACGTATCTCAAAAATACGAAGGAAAAATATTATTATATTCGTATACGAATAAAAAAATTAAAAAAATAACGGGAATTAAACGCAAAGCTTCCTTGACTGGATCACGTCATTGTCGTTGCAAGTTCTTGTCATTACTTGTTTGTTTTCGTTTCGAAAAGAACGAAAAAACCATGTTCGTTTGGAGAAAACTCCCTTCTTTTAAGGCTTGAGATTTCATAAGTAACAATCATGTATGCTTAATTTTTTAAATTTTTATTTTAGTATATATAGTATAGTTTTTAAAAATAAAATTTGATTTTAGTTTTTATTTAATATTATCTGTATTTTATAAGATAGAAAATATTATATCTTTTGTATGGCAAGATTAAAGTAAAAAGACGTATCTACATTTTTAAAGCTATAAATACTAAGCGAAAAAGACGTATCTCATGAAAAGCGTATAAACGCAGGAAATTTCGATATTTTGAGTAAGTCATAAATAAATAACCTTAAAATGATATTTAAGTTGCTATAAATAAGTTAAAAAATTCGTAGAGAAAGTAAGAATAAAACGACATTTACAAAATATCAATTATCTCGAAACGAAATGTTTTGAGATACGTCTTTTTCGCTTAGTACGGCAGTATAGTAGATAGAATGAGAAATCATGTAATCATATTTGTTAAAAAAGACTATAACTTTATAAAAAAAGTTAAACAAATTTAAATAATTTTGTTAAGACACTAAATGAAATAAATAAAATAAAACTTAATTAATTGCTCAGTAAACTCAATAATCTACCTTGTTAGGAAGGGAAAAAACTATTTAAGAAAAAAATATATAAATGTTAGGTGTTTGATTTTATTATTTCAAATAAATAATATTGCGATGTCTCTTTTCTCAAGATTTTAATATTTATTGATTGAGTCAATTTAAACTTTCTCGAAATTTTGCACTTTCCAAGCTATTTTTATATGTGTAAAAAAAATGTTTATGGTTCATTCAGGGTATTTCTCCAAATATTGATGCGATTGAACAAAAAGCCTATTTGTAACTTCTCAATAAAGAAATTTAGAAATTTTCAGAAATTCAAAATCAAAAATTAAAAAATTACGATTTAATTGAAATGTAATTAGTATATTGATTCAAACATTGCTTCTTTCAATGATAGACGAAGAGCCCGCTGTAGAAAAGTCGAGTGTATAAGATTACAGGATGGGATGTACGGGAAAGATAGTGACCCATTTTGGTGAAACTGACGAGCCAGGGTTTCCATGACAAAGCCTGTTCCGATGTCCGAAAATGCCCGAATTTTAGCCAATTTTGTTGTTTTAATTGAAACTGTTTATCTGCAATCTTAGTTCAATCACATGAAAAATCTCCTAAAAGAATTTTCTCTATCTCAATTTCAATATATTTACATTTACAAAAAAATCAATTATCTCGAAAAGAAATTTTTGGAGATACGCTCTTTTCTCTTAGCACGGCAGTATTGTACCGGCAGACGGTATTTTTTTGCATATAGACAGTATTATTTACTCTGCCCTCCCTGTTCTTATCTCTAGCCCCATACACATTCCCGTCTTGAACCGGCGCACGTTGTCCTACTTAAAATTAATTTACTTACCGGAAAATATTCTCAATACAAATTTCCCATACAAAACAGTTCCAATCTCAAGTTGAAGCCCCAGCCCTAGTCCTAGTATCAGTCCAATAGTAGTTCACATCTCATAGGGAGAGGACGTGTCGCGCGGTCCCCCTTATTGTTCTGTTGCGTCTTGTTTTGATGTTTTTAATGTTATGTCTTAATGTTGTGACTCGTGTCTTTTCTTATATTGCTTTCGTCGCGTGTTCTTTTACCTATGCTTAAATACAGAAAACAATAAATCGAATTACTACTAAACAATAACAAAATCTACCATTTAATACATATTCTATTAAACACCACAATAACAAACCGACAAGTCGTTCGTTAGACGCTTAACAAAACAAAACAAAATAAAATAATAATTCACTTAATTTTGGGATAAATTTGACGTTAAAATTAATGTTAACGTAAAGGGCTTTTCTATGCCCTCTCCTTTGTAATTTCTGTTATTTGTAATTTCTGTTATTTGTAATTTCTGTTGTTTGGTAGCCTTTTCTCTCCCTATTCCCATCCTAAGCTAATTGTAAAGTGTGGCTGGGGCTATGTTAGGAGCTTAAGTCTTGAGTGGTCAAAGGCATAACACTTGCCCACTCTTATTCTCTTCGCTCTTAATTACAGGCCTTTACTCCACTTACAATTTAGCATTAATATTCTTCTTGGGCTTTTGTGATGTCGCAAATGTCGGAGAGATTTCGCTTTGATTTTTGCAATATTTGTGGCCTTAGGTCAAACTTTTTTTCGGTCTATGTCCATGTTTCTAGTTTCCATCCACAAGTAATGGCGGTTGGTGAGACTCAGGTGTGTGGGGATGCTGATCCACTGGATTTCCGGATACCTGGTTATCATCTTCTGCCATTATTTTCTCCCCATAGAGCCTCGCTGTATATATACGTAGCGATGTTGCGTACCAGTGTCAGCAACATTTGAACACGACGGATGCCGAATTTAGTTCTATGTGGATTAAGTTCAAAATCCAGTCGCACATTCTACATTTCTGCTTCCTGTATAGAAGCCCGAATTTAGGGAGGATTCCTACTTTTGAAAAGATAGACGTCCTCTCTGATTCGATTTCCAAAATTTTAGAGTCGTACCCAGACAGTGAAATTGTAGTTGCTGGTGATTTCAATGTTCATAACTCTAATTGGTTGCGCCATTCTGGCCTTACTACTCCTGAAGGTCGTTTTGTTGAGTTTTTTGCCGAGTCCAATTTACTGACTCAACTAGTGAATGACCCTACGTACATTCCACGCGTTGGGGGGCATAGCTTAAGTACACTAGACCTCTTTCTGACATCACATCATGAAAAATACGATGTGTCTGTCCTTGCACCTCTTGGTAACTCGGACCATTGTACTATTTCCGCAGCTTTCACATTTAAAAGTTTACGCACTGTTTCGCCGAAAGCCCCGAAGCGGACTGTATGGCTTTATGATAAAGCAAATTGGATTGCGCTAAATAATTTCTTTCGTAATTTCAATTGGAAATTGTGTTTTACTGATAGGAACATAAATGCCGCGGCTTTAATGGTTCAAGAAATAATTTTATTAGGAATGCGGTCCTTCATACCTTATAAAAAAGTTAACGTTAAGCCAAAGGACCACTCTTGGTTTAATGTGACTTGCAGGACTGCATCCAGGTCCAAAGAAGAAGCATTTCGGAATTGGCGGCTCATTAGAAATGCTGATACTGAAAGGCTTCGCATTGAGGCTTGAAATTGCTGTAATGCCACGATTCAGCGAGAAAAGTTTCTCTACGAATAAAACCTGCGCAAAAGAATCATTTCACTACCAAAAGGTAGCAAAAGTTTTTGGTCATTTGTTAAGAGAGTGAAGAATCAGTCCTCATCGTCTATTCCAACTCTTTTAATGAACGACCAAATATTCACTGACCCTGCTGACAAAGCCGATCTATTGGCTAGCATCTTTGCGAAAAATGCTACACTCCCAGATAGCTGTCAGCCTTTACCCCCTGTTCAGAATAGGTCTTCGGCTATGCCAACTATTTACTTTCGAACAAGGGCAGTAAAAAGAGTCCTTGCAAACCTCAACATAAATAAAGCCTCAGGGGCTGATGGCATATCAGCCCATGTGTTGAGAAAGTGTGCCTCAACACTAGCTCGGCCATTACGCAATCTTTTTTTCATATCCTAAACTAGTGGGATATTTCCATCTTGTTGGAAGGTTGCTAATGTTCAGCCAGTTTCCAAAAAAGACGAGGTTTCCAACCCTAATAATTATCGACCCATTGCGATATGCTCTGCGCTCTCCAAAGTTATGGAGAGTGTAATAAACTTTCACCTAGTGAACTATCTGGAGCGCAACGAATTACTTAGTGATCGCCAATATGGTTTCCGTAGGTCTCATTCTACCGGTGATCTTATGTCGTTCCTCACTGAAAAATGGAACCATTGCGTTCACCTTTTCGGTGAAAGTATGGTTGTTGCTCTGGATATTTCTAAGGCGTTTGATCGAGTGTGGCATCGCGCCCTCGTATCAAAACTAATTGCCTTTGGTGTCGGTAATTCCTTTGCTCGTTGGATTACGAGCTTCTGCAGTGATCGCTCTATCCGTGTTGTGGTAGACGGTTTCACCACTAACGAACACTTCATCAATGCTGGAGTTCGCCAAGGTTCTGTCCTATATCCTACCCTTTTCCTGGTCTTTATCGATGACCTTCTGTCATCGACCACCAACCCAATCCATTCCTTTGCGGACGACAGCAACATATGTCATTCTTATTGCTTCAAAAAGCGCCCGAGCTCTGTGGAGGCTGAGAGTAAAAGGCGGCATATGAATGACTCACTCGTTTTCGACCTCAACAAAATCACCGAGTGGGGTCGTATTAACCGAGTCAATTTTAATGCTTCAAAAACTCAGTGCTGTCTGTTGTCTCACAGACGAATGGATCCCTCCCTTCCTTTCCTTAATATGGCTGGCTTAGATATTGCGAGGTCAATAACTCTTGACGTTCTGGGCATATCGGTTCAATCGGACCTGAGGTGGTCTGATCATGTATTCGATGTGTCGAAAGATGCGGCCAAGTGTATTGGTTTTTTGAAACGGTGTAAGAAATACTTCACTCCTGTTGATCTTCGTACTGTTTATTTCACTTATATTAGACCCAAACTAGAGTACAACTCACACATTTGGGACGGGGCTCCTAAAACCACCTTGGAGCTGCTAGATCGTGTCCAGCGCCGTGTGTTGAAACTAATAGGTGATGAATCTATCATCGCCTCTATCGATTCCCTTCACCACCGGCGTAACGTAGGGTGTTTAACCCTTTTTTATAGATATTATAACGGGATGTGCTCTAGAGAAATACGGGAACTGATCCCATCAGCCAGGATTTTCTCTCGCAGCACTCGGGCATCCCATCAGGCCCATCCTTTTTGCGTCACGCCGGTGTTCAACAGGACATCACACTTTCGTGATAATTCTTTCTTTGGCCGAACCATCAAGTTGTGGAACTGCTTACCTGCGTCTGTCTTCCCCGGCAGTTGTGACATCCATAGATTCAAGACTAATGTTCACCGACACTACTCCATCTATCCCCCTTCCCTCTAACCTTTCTCCTTTTCTTAAAACCAACACGGTGCATTGCATTTATAGGGGGCATCCCCTGAGCGTTGGCTTATGCTTTAAAAAAAAAATAATATAAGAAAAATACTCCAGGACAACAGTCTTTTATATGAAAAACATCTGAGTTACTGAGAAAGAGAACTGAGTTACCGTAATTTACGAAAAATAATACAATTTTGTTATAATTTTATGTTTTAGATGATGAACTAATTGTATTAGATTTGCGAATGAGTGTTTTTTTTCATAAATTTCATGGCTTTTTTCATAAAAAGTGAAATCAATCCAAAAAGATCAATTATTGGGTGTAAAAAAAATGTTGGCCCATATTCCCTATTCATGAACATTATTATGCTGAACTTCTTGTCTGGAAGCGAGGCTTGTTTCGGCGTTAAAATATCTTTAGCCGTGGAAAAAAAGTTTTCAACTGCAGCGCTTGAGGGTATAGCAGTATTATATTTAATGAACAGATTTATGAATATCTGTTCCCCACTTCGTTGAACAAGTCTTTTGATTTCATGTCTAGCCACATTCTTAAGAGATTTGAGCTTTACGCTTCAAAGATTTGTGGCTTTTAGGTTATTCTTTAGACTGAGTGGCAGAATGGAAAAAGTTCTCATCATCGTTGTTGCACTATCTCTGTTCTTCAAACTTTCGGCAGCTTCCTGTCATAACGCCTTTTCCATCTTTTTTTCATGTAGTTTTTTACTGCATCCACTCGACTGCTGTCATACGTTTCCAGCCATATCAACCGGAACGTACTTGTTGTTAGAACGTTAAATCCAAAGTTTCAAAATTTTACTTTTGTTTCAATTCTTTCCTATTGTAATTTTTGAAGGAGCAAAATATAGTTACTATTATGAAATGCTCTTACATACATATCTATTTGCATCAAAATTTACTGAAATAGCACATCAGCAAAAAGGACATACATTATGGGTATTCATCTAAGTGCGTAAAACCCTCGCAAGCTGTGCAAGTTGTGCAGTTTTGCGCCGTCGCAAACGAACTGTCACAAATCGTATGGAAAGTTTTTTGAACAAACTAGAAAAGTTTGCGTGACCAAATTAGCGCTGCTAATTTGTGCAATTGTTGTCACTCTCTTTTCCCATACGATTCTCTCAGCAAAAATTTATTGCCAACACATTTTGTATTTGTCACTCTCTTTTCCCTTACGATTCTCTCACAAAAAATGACAAGCTCATCAACTGCCACAAATTGCACAAAATATTCAAAGGGGCATTCGTGAAACACATCACGCAAAATTGCCTATTTGCACAAACGGGAAACTTGAGCGTTTAGATCAGTGGTCGGCACCAGTGCTGTCGTTTTGAAAAAAATTTAAGTGCTCAATTTAATATTTTTGGGTAGTACTTTGTGAAAATGGGTAGTACTACATTAATATATTTGTACTTACACCTACTCATACTATGATAGTAAGAAAGTATTAATAAAACTTAACAGCATTTTTTGAAATTCATTTATTATAGTATGTATTTATTGCATGAACCAAGCAGGCAAATGAGCAATGCCTGCCTCGGAGAAGGCCTGCTAGCACTGCTGCGATTATATAATGACTTCTTAAAACTAGATTTTCATGCAAATAAAAATACAATCACAGAAGGCATAATATGCCTTCCCACAACAGACGTGGTATCAGGCCTGATAATAGAAGGCAAAGAAGGAGGACCCCATTTACTTTAAAGATTTTCTGTTTATTTTTTTATTTCATGTATTGTAATGTTTTACGATTCGGCATTACTTTTTTGTCATATGCATTGTACATATACGACATGAAAAGTATACACATGGTTAGAAATTAAGAGAGGTGTGCATATTGCCAGGCTAGTCTTCTGTTGTTTCGTGTTATGTTATAGGAGGTATAGTTTTGAGTATTCTTTGTCAAATTGTAAATTAAGAAACATCACAAAAAAAATCATTACAAAAAATATCAACGCAAGTGAGAAGGCGCGGATAAAAAAACAATTAATATCTAGAGTCTTTACAATGCATTAAAATTTAATTTTTGTCAAGTATTTCTGAGAGTCCTACTACGGTAAGCGGTCTTAGAAAGCCTACTTAGGAAAGGCCTGTTTTCTTGGGACATTTCATATAAAAAAGAAAGTACGTTTGAAAGGAGGGTGGAAGGCCTTATACTTACCAAGGAAGGCCTTCTAGAAGCACTGTTAGCTCCTGCCCTTGCCTACTGGGAAGCTATTTCAAGGACTGATTTTTTTTCTGTGTTGGTACCAGCTTTGGGTAAATTGGCGGCTTCTGCTTTCGACTTTATTAGAAACCTACAATAAAAAATTAATCATTTTCCTATCAAGTTATACCTTGGTAAATTTGTAGCATACTTTTTCATAACAGCAAAAGAAAAAATTACATTAATTAAGTATATTTAAAGACGCGCACAAGAAAAATTGATACAAGCGAAATAAGTCGCGTTCTAAAGGTATGAATTTTTTATGAATCATAATTTATGATCGTGGCTGGGCAAAACGTACCGCGTGCGGGACTGCTCTGATCATAAACAAAGCTGGGCACCACTGCACGTGTGTTTCTCTTAAATGTTCTTCAATGCATGTGTAGCCAGCGTTGCCGTTTTTCGAATCAGGAAGCAAATATTTACATCTGGAAATAAGCTTTTGCCAACCCTATCTTCAACAAGTGGGTATGGTCTCTGTTGTCTTGCATACAAATTACGTTTAGGGAATACGCATATGTATGTACAATGTGACGAAATAGTTTTGCGACTGATCGCACATCTAAATTGTTGCATGTGTGCTCAGACCCGGCGTATTAGAAACAAAAGTTACTAGCGCTATTAATAACATAATTTTTTTGATCGCAGCTGTGATCAAAATCGGGTCGCTAAAAAAGGTCTTAAGTTCTAAGAACTAAAATTTTTTTATGTACATAAGATGACATAATAAAAAAAAAATATTTCCGTAATAATAAATTTGAATTTGTGGGCTTTAATAAATAGCATTTTAAAAACGGATTTTATGTATACGGTTATTGCCAGGCTAAAATATGACTCTTTTTCAGAACCCCGACCACTTAGGGTGTGTTTACCATGCTCCAAAAGAAGAATATTTTAAAATGTGCTCTTTTGCGAAATTGTTTTGTTGATGCATGGCTTATCCTGTGTTACTCAGCCATTAAAATTATTTTTCCGGAGAACTTTTCGAACGGCATGGACTTCTTAATGAAAATTAGTTTTACCATTACAGTAAGTTTTTGAGTTGATATGAATGGATTTTTAAAAATTTCTCGGATGGTACATTTTTCGTCTCTCGAGCTAAACGTTTTTTTTTTGCCACCGTTCGTTGTTTATTTGAAATCCTTTTGTCCTCTTTATATCATTTAATAATACCGTGAATTGCTGGCTTTCATTTTTTTAAAAAATTTGTAACTTTGCGATCGGTTTTGCCTTCAAAATGATTTTTAAATACTATTTTTCTTTCTTCTAACGTTGATCGCTTAATTGTACGCTGCATGTGTCATGTGGTAACTTTTTGCGCACACTTGCCCGACTTTTGATGTGAACCATTCTACACGATTTTGCAACAGAAAATTTGTGCTATATGCGGTTAAGCATTTTAAGCGACGACATACAAGAATATGTATTTTAAACTAGGGTTGTAACGGAAGTCCTCTATGCGGAGGCGAATGCGGAGTTCAGAAATTGATCTCCGCGGATGCGGAGTTTTAACGGAAGCGGAAGCGGAGGTGGAAAAACAGTTTGAAAATATTTAAAATTTAGTATTAATATTAAATGAACATTAGTAAGAATCCTAGATTTCCAACTGAAGAAGCTATTTCTCAGAATTTATTATGCAACTCTCAGTAGTAGATATTACTCGTATTTTAATTCTTTCCAGGATCAATAAATACACTTTTGAAATACACGAACAATGTTTTTTTTAATATATTTAAAATAATATATATGGGGCATACCATGCCAAATCACTGAGGTTTTGGCCCGACTCTTTTCGATTTCGCTAATTTTTTGATATGTTTTAGTGCGTATTAAAAGCAACAAGCACACCAATTTCCAGTCTTTTATTCGAATCGGTTTCTTAAATTTTAAAACAAAAAACGATAGACTAGTTATAAATATTGATATCAATAAAAAGTAGGATATCATTTTTTCGTATTTTAATGTAGTTTCCGAAAAAAAAATTAATCGCAGTAATAATCAGTTAGTTATTAACGTTTAAAGATTAAAATCGGAATTTTCGAAAAGTGCGACACCTTTGATTTTTCTTAAAAACTTTCTCAAAATTCTACTCTATATTACGCAAATTTTAAGCTGTAGTTCAAGATATTCTGACAATTTTTTTAATTTTTTTTCGAATTTTGAAAATTTTATATTTGTTTTTTATGATGAAATATTAGATATCAATAGTTTAAGCAAAAGAAGATATAGTTTCTCACATACTTTATTAATGTATTTTGAGTCATAAATTGTAGAAATGCCCACCATTTTTTTCTCTTAAGAATGGTTTTCGAATTATTCCCCAAAAACCAGTTTTTTGAGCTTTTTTCATTTATTTGGTCATATTTCCATAAATTTTTTTTTAAATAAAAAAAAAATGTTGGAAAAATAAGGATTTTATGGGTAGTTTCTGTTTGAAAAAAAAAATCAATTTTTTGACTCAATTTTAGTTCATACGATAACCATGAATGTGACGAAAATGTTGATAAAATTTCATAAGGATCGGCTCAGTAATTTTGGAGAAAAGACTAATAGCACCGTATGGAAAAAGTGAATTCGAGAGAAAAGCGTTCAATATTTGTTTATTGAACCGGAGAGTGCGCTCAAATAAAGTTGCAAAAATATACTTAGAGAGCGATGTTTCAAAACGATGTTTTTGAAATGGACTACTTTCGAAATCTGTGTAAAAGAAATTTATACTAGGTTGTACCCATAACCATATCTTACGAATCTATCCTATCACAAAACAATAAAATGTAAATTAGCTTAAACACAGAATTTTCCACTTTGTAAGCTCTAATGTTGATTTTATAACTTCCGTTATACCTCCGATTTACCTCATTAAAATTTGCGGAAGCGGAGGCGGAGGCACAATACAACCCTATTTTAAACAGCATTAAATGTTAATAAACGAATTCAATGCTGCAAAAGGTTTTTTTTAATGTGTAAAGTTTTGGTAGGTTACAAACGATTTTGGTAGGTTTTCGAGAAAATTTTGGTAGGAAAATAAATTTCTCAGTGGCAACACTGTGTGTAGCTGTGCTTTGTTCGCTTTTCAAAGCAAACTAAATTAAATTTTATGCTCTCTGCTTTACATACGTATATGAAAAGTTACTCTCATTCTGCCGCAGACCCGCGCGCGGTACGTTTTGCCCAGCCACATTTATGGTCGTTTCGCTTACCGGAGTACAGTTCTATGACATGTCTGTGTCCTTAGCTGGTTCCGCAGTGACTAACCAATATTTTCCAAAGTGCCGACATTATGTTTCGGCAGTCGTTGTTTGCCTAGTTCCCTTTCGTTCGTGGTGACATGACTTGTTGACATTATGTTTTACCACGAACAGCTGTTTTGATAACTTATTCTACAGTGTTGCCGTTTACTTATTTTAATCTTTAGCGTAGCATAATTTGTTACTTAAGTATGCTGGGCTTGACGTAACTATTTTATAAATGAAAACGATTCGATTGTCCCAGTAATAATAATAATATAAAAAAGAAATAAATGATCAATGATGAAAATAAATACAAATTGTTTCCACGCGGCGTGCGGCGCATGTAGACGCGTAAACGTTGACTTTATTTATTTTTCACTTTCTGCCGCTACATTCATTTCGCAGCCTCTCTCCTCTCACCAACACAGTCACACTTTTATGCTCGCGAGCAAACGAAGAGAATAAGCGAGAGTAAGCAAACTACAAAATGAGCTGGTTATTTCGTTAATGCACTGCAAAAATGTTTGAAATTAAATGGCAAAAGAAATATTTTTTAGCCGAAAATTGTTTTGGAAATGCAAGCTGCAAGCTAGTTTTAGTGATAGTTAGTAAAATTTTATATAGAAAGCCATTTTATAGCTGAAATTCAACCCCTGCAATATGAAATCACATGGACCGTTAACAGCAAAACGTGCAAATATTTTTCGCAGTGATTGGTGATTTTATCATTTCCCTCTCTTTTAAGAGTAAGAAAATATTTGATATTTGCGCTCTGTCGACCACTGGCTTAGATAAATACCACTACTATGCTTTTTAAAAAACGTTAGTTTGAGTTGAGGAAGGAAGAGAGGCACATTTTCAGACGTAAAAAAAGGGAGCAGGAAAAGCGTGAGCGTGAGGAACTTGAGGTGTACCAGGGCAAGAAGGATGCACGAAAATTCTATCAACAAGTTAAGCGTCTAACTCAAGGTTTCAAGCCCGGAGCATCCACTTGTGGAGACGGAAATGGAAATCTGGTTACAGATACACAAAGTGTACTGAGGTTATGGAGGCAGTATTTCTCCAACTTGCTTACGGGCGATGATCCCACCAATTCCGCCCAGAGAGAATGCAGTACGATACCACCAATCGATGATAACGCAGTGGAAGTACCATCACCTAGCCATGAAGAGGTTCGAGTTGCTATCCAGCGACTCAAAAACAACAAAGCAGCGGGTGCTGACGGCCTGCCAGCTGAGTTTTTTAAAGCTGGTGGCGATGAATTGATAAGGTGCATGCATCAACTCATCAGCAAAATATGGCTAGCGGAAAGCATTCCCGACGATTGGAATCTCAGCGTGATTTGTCCTGTAATAAAGAAAGGAGACCCGACAATCTGCGCCAACTACAGGGGTATCAGTCTTATTTCCATCGCATATAAGATCCTCTCGAGCGTATTGTGTGAAAAATTGAAGCCGTATACAGAAACACTGATCGGATCCTATCAGTGTGGCTTTAGACCTGGTAAGTCCACCATAGACCAGATTTTTACACAACGCCAAATCCTGGAGAAAACCCATGAATATCAAATCGACACTCACCATCTCTCCGTCGATTATAGAGCTGCGTTCGATAGCCCAGTGCGGGATTGCCTATACGCAACAATGTCTGAGCTCGGTATACCTGCAAAGTTGATAAGGCTCTGCAGGATGACGTTGAGCAATACGTGTAGCTCCGTCAAGGTAGGGAATGACCTCTCCGGAACTTTTAATACCGAGTGAGGTTTCAGACAAGGCGACCCGCTCTCGTGCGATCTCTTCAATTTCATTATGGAGGGGATCGTACGAAAAGCCGGTGTGCATCATAATGGCACCATTTTCTTCAAAGGTGTTCAGCTTCTTGCGTACGCTGATGATATTGATATTATCGGTCGGAGTAAGAGAGATATTACTGCTGCTTTCACTGCTATTGAAAAGGAATCAGCCAAAGTGGGTTTGACGGTAAACGAGGGCAAGACGAAATACATTATGTCTACTAACAACAACAAGAGAGCACGGGATCTAGACTCTCATGTTACAGCGGGCAACTGTAAATTAGAAGTTGTCAAGGAATTCATTTACCTTGGCACTGCCGTAACCAGCAACAATGATGTCAGTCTGGAGATTAAGCGGAGAATAACAATTGCTAATAGGTGCTACTACGGTCTCAGTAAGCAATTACGTTGCAGAGTTCTCTCTCGATCGACAAAGCTAACACTCTACAAGACGCTCATTCTACCTGTGCTTCTTTATGGCGCTGAGGCATGGGTGGTTTCGACAACAGACGCAGCCGCTCTTGGGCTGTATGAGCTCTACGCCGACATTGACATAGTTAAGCGTATAAAAATACAGCGATTACGCTGGCTGGGTCATGTCCATCGTATGGAAAAAGAAGCTCCAGCGAAAAAGGTACTCGAAGGGAAGGTCCCCGGTCAACGACGAAGAGGGAGACCATGCCTCCGGTGGATAGACCAAGCTAAGGAAGCCCTAACCGCGCTTGGCATTAACGATTGGAGAAGGCGCGCGTAAAATAGAGGCGCCTGGCAAGAGCTAATGAGGTCGGCCGTAACCTGACAACGGGTTGTTATGGCCATCTAAGTAAGTAAGTAAGTAGTTTGAGTCTTTCTAGTTTATATGTGAATTATGGTTACATTTTTTTTGAAAATTAGAACTTAAAAGTCATAACTGAGAAATTTCGCGAATTTTGACGTTAAAAATATAAAAGAATATCTCCGGATTTCTTTCATTTTTTTATACATACATACATATGTATGGTATATTACAAAAAAAGTGTGGATCACCAAAATCCAGAGTTTCAGCGTAGCAAACGTTTTTTAAATAATAACCGGTTAAAGTTCAATTGACACAACAGCACCAGGAAAATTACTAGAACGGCGGCGAGATTGGGGTGCTTTAAAGCTCGGTATAAGCAATGAAAGACGTCAATTGATACTTACACCAAAGACCACTATACCTTCGTAGGGTAACTATATGGTGCGCCATTTGGGCCGTCGCACACTGGCTTAAAAGTGGAAATAAATACCGAAATACATGAATTTCTATGTTCGATATTTAATTTTTAATATTCTAAGAATTGTCTAAATTGTTTCCAAAAGGTTTTGGTAAAATTTTCCCAAGACTTTTTTTTTTCATAAATTCCTTTGATGGAAATTCATGCAGTGGCATTCACAATTTCAAGTTATAGTGTATTAAGGTGAATACAGTGAAAACAACAAAGGATTTGAGCTGTTACACAAGAAACACCATAGCTCTATTCGTCGGAGAGATCACAGATTTTCAATTTTTCGATCATTTTTTCCATTGCAGTATACCTTTTTTACCATTTATCTAAAGAAGACATAACAACGAATAAATGAGCCAAAACAGAATTTTTTAGGAGGTGTAGTTTTAAGAGGAATCGCAGTTAAAAGTTTCGGTTTTTTTAGCTTAAAAATTAAATTTAACAACAACCTCTAAATATTTCCGTCTGACAAAATTACTGCCTTTGTGTGACACTGAAGTATTTTTTGCCCAAGTTTCAGCTGTATAGAAACTTTTTTGTCTAAGAAAAAAATTATAAACCCAAAAACCGGTTTCCAGCAATTTTTTTGAAAATTTTTGAGGTTAAGGTGAAAATTATCAGTAAAAAGTTGTAGATCTACTTATTTCCTACAACTTTTGCCTTAAACTTTTTTTGATATAATGCACAGTTTAGCCAGAAAACGTGAAAAACTGTGTTCGACCTCTAAAAATGCACCCCATTCCACCCCAAATAGCTGCTGTCGGTTCAATTTTTTTGTCCTCTTTTACAAGACTGTAACGAATTATTTTGTTGTTCAAACCCTATTTCTCCTGGACTAACAATGAAAATCGAAAAAATATTATAAATAAGAAAAAAATCAAATTTTCATAATTTTTTTGGCACAATTCCAAAAAATTAAAATTTTGCAGCTCTGGTAGCAGCCATAAGATTATTTTTTTTAAATGAGGAAGTACTCGAATATGAATATATTTTCGAAAATCGAGTGTTCTTGAAGTATTCTAGAACATGCCATTTATTTGAACATGTCTTATGTACATGTGTGTAGAAATCTACACACAAAAGCCAACAACGTAATTTTTTGAATAAATTATCAAAAAAAAACTTTTATTTAACGAACAACCCATTTTTGCTTGCGGAATAATGTTGGTGACAAAGTCAAACATTTTGGTAAATTTTCAACTGATAGTTTTAGAAAAAGTCAAAAATAGATTTTACATAAACGAACCACATGTACAAATTACTATTAAAAAGGCGAATTTCGTTGGATGAATTTTTATTATTTTTGAAATTATCATGAAAAATACCTTTAATAGGGTTTTTTTTGTATTTTTGTGGGTGTTGCAAGTAACTTAGGATTTTGGGACCTTGGTTTTCGCAATCAGCGGCTCAAAGACCACATCTGTAGAGATAATAAAATTAGTCTCTGGCCGTTAATCATCTTTAGCACCCACAACTACGTATTCAATAGTCTTGAATGCTTGTGGCGGATTGAGCGACCTCTAGAATGCACTTAAAGTTCTGAAAAAATTCATACTAATTTCGGAGGATATATAGAGTAATATACTAAAAGAAGAACGGTTTTTATAAACTTTCTTTGTGTCTGAATCACTATAACGTACAAGTCACCTCTAGGTTTGATCCCTTCGAACCACCCTAACGCTTCTCAATAAAAATAAATTAAAAAAATGAGTATGGGAAATTGTTTGGAATAAAATGGTCTACAAAAAACGTCTGAAGTATTTTTTTAATTAAATCAATAGAAAAAAAGTTATAGTCCTTAAATGATATTTTACCCGAAAATTTTAGTCGTTTTTTAACTATAACTTTTTCATTTTCAATTTTACGATGAAAAGTATGTCAATCAATATTGTAGAAAATATAATTTTCTACTCAAAAAGTCTTAAAAAAATTTTGTGAGACATACGGCTGTTAAGATATCGTGGAAAAGTTATTTACACCCATTTTTTAAAATGGCGGCCAAATGGGGGGCCTTTCAATCCCGAAAACTGAGACTTATACTCACACTGATCCCCTCTACACAACACAAAAAAAAAATCTTGTCCTATACAAAATGCAAGGTTCAGCCAAAATTTTGTAACATTTCAATGGACTAAGAACATGCCATTTATTTGAACATGTCTAATGTACATGTGTGTAGAAATCTACACACAAGGGCCACCAATGTAATTTTTTTTGAGGAGCAGATGAAGGTTAATGACATTCACCCGAGGCTGAAGTTAGAAAAAGTGAAGAAACTGAGTGAAAAGAATACCTTATGCAGTATTTTACATAGTATATAGTGTAAAATTACAGTCTATAGGGGGAGCTTTAGTCCCTATAGCCCCGCTTTACCCTTAGTCCATGACTGATGACAATGTGATTTCACACGGTGTTCAAATCGAGGACTTAAATGGAAAAAAAAATTGGAGCATCTTCTTTTTTGGGAAAATGCTGTGATCGAGGATCAGTAAAATTTAATTTCTTATCATTGGCACTTTTTACAGAATAATTATTTCTCAAATATATATATTTGCTAAAAACATTAAATTTTTATATGCATATTTTTTTGATCAGTATGTATTTTTTGATGCTGAATCCGCGCCTGGTATTAACTCTTTTTTAATCACGTCTGTGCTTTAACCAATTTGTACTAACGACATCAATTGCTTTGAAGCACTCCTGAGTACAAAAATGAAGTACATTGTGCAATTTTTTCTTTAGAATTCATTTAAAAAAACGAAAGTAAGATAATTTACTAAAATGATTTGAGCACTGTACAGCCACTTACTTACTTACATTAAAAACAGTGCTGATACTGATGGACCTAGAGCCGTTTGAAATTTGAGCTACTGGATTTTTTGACTGTGGCAACTCTAATGTCATTCGTATTCTGACAGATACATAGTTAGTTTGAAGTCTCCGGTTAATGAAATGGGTCGATATACACTTGAACAACGTTGGGAAATAATAAAAACTCACTTGCAAAATGAAGATGAGCATTCTTACCGAAGAATAATTTTTTCTGACGAAGCTCATTTCCAGCCCAGTGGTAACGTAAATAAGCAACATCGTCGCATCAGAGGCATAGCAAAGTCATACATGATTGGTGAAAAGCCAATGCACCGTCAACAAGTAACTGATATCATTGGGCCATTTTTCTTTGAAGATGAGGAAGGAAGATGCGTTACAGTGAATGGTGAGCGGTACCTCGCATGATAACTGATTTTCGAGGATATGGACTTGAACAACATTTGGTTTCAACAGGATGGCGCGCCGTATTGTGCCATTAAGCCATGCAACTATCGACCTTTTCCATTTGAAGTTTGAAAATCACGCTATTCACCATTTTGGTGATGTGCATTGGCCATCGCGCAGCTGTGATTTGATAAAGATATGTGCTATGGCCAGCGCCGTAGGATTCGCAAGCCCCTAGGCTGAACATTTGGTGCGGGCCCTACCGAGAGAGGTTTTTGGCTAAAAGATGCAAAAAAATTTGTTTTTTACGCAACAAAAATTTAATTTTTAGTATCATATTAATTATAACAGTGCTGACCAAAAAAAAAAATCATTAATTTTGTGGTGTGGGTCCCTAAGTTGCAGGCTATGCTTAAACTCGGCCCTGGTTATGGTTAACCCTTAATTCGGACGAAGAATTGCGAACGCAATATCAAAAATGTAAGAGCGTTTGAAAAAAAAATTAAAACATACCATAATTTCTCTCAGTGATGCGCTTTTGATTTTCATCTTTTTTAAGCGTAAGGAAAATTTAGAGTTTTGCTCTTTGCCGACTACTGACTTAGATTTAATTTTAATTTTACAGTCACAGCAGACAGATCAGTGTTGCATTTCGAATCAGGTTGTGCCAATTTATTTATTTAAGTTTGTAGTGTCAATTTTAATTCTATGGAAAGTGATTCTAATATAAATATGAACATAAATGAATTCAATTACATCGAAGTACTAATAGAAGAAGTATGTATGTTCTCGCAAAATAAAACAAGTTAAAGTGTTATCTTCGGCACGGCCGAAGCTCACATACCCTACACTGCACTGAAAGTCGTTTTTAAATAAGTGTATAAAGACGTTGAAGAGGTTGAATAAGTCGAAAAATTTGCGATATATGTATTATTTGCGATATATGCCGTAATTAGTCTTAAAATTTAGGGCGGTAACACACACACTGGGTTAATGTGGTCCGATTTTTATCCAGAAATAGCTTTTTATAAGCAACACTCTTTCACAAAATTTTAGTATGATTGATCACATATTTCGAAATATATGCCACTTAAGGTATTTTACTTGTATGGGGAGTGACACGCCCACTCGTGCTATTTCGCCCACTTTTGATTCACGTATACCTTATAGCAAGTAAACCACATTAATTAAATTTCATACCAATTGTTGCAATAGTTCAATCAATATAGCGATTGCAATTTTATGGTAATATAGGAGGTGCCACTCCCACTACTGCAATCTCATCAATTCTCATTTAATTTCAAAGCCCATAGCAGGCGATACCTCTAAACCAAATTTTATGAAGATAGCACACTATCTATAACAGTAAACGTTTTTTGTTTGTATGGGAGGTGCGACGCCCACATGTTCCATTGCACCAAATTTTTGCAAAAACATACCTTCTAGCAAGTATATATGCCTTATTAAATTTCATAACGATTACGTTGTTAGTTCTCTTAATATAACGTTTATAAATATTGTGGGCTGTGCCACGTCCTTCAACGAGTTTTTTCAGTAAAGTGGCAGAGCTTGTCTTGATGACTGCTTTCAGTGGCATCATCTCTAAAACTTTTATGAAAATCGTTTGAGCCACTTTTGAGATATATGGAATCAAAATTTTTAACTGTTGAAAAGATCCACGCCCACTTTTACGATTCCGCCCACTTTTATGATAATTCAAGATATATTTGAAATGTACCCGTTTACCAAATTTCATCACAATATCTTGCACGGCTTACGAGATATGGTGGTATAAAGGTTAAAACCTAGGGCTGTGCCACGCCCCTGTAGGAAGCTTTGAAAACTTGAAACCTAGCCTAATTCTAATATTGTTTACATGTGCATCAAATCACCAAGTTTCATCAAAATCGCTGGAACTTTTTTCAAAATTGGCCTGGGTATATACATATATGTACATTGGGTATGAGCGGTAGGCGTGTCCGTAGACCAATTTCGCCCATTTTCAATAGCAAGATGCCTGCAAGAAGATGTGACCTGTGTGTGAAAGTTTCATTCAATTAGCTCTCTTGGTTTTCCCGTAAACCTGATTTCGACAGACAGACAGACAGACAGACGGACATCGCTAAATCAACTCAGGATATATATACTTTTCCATACATGCCACGCCTCCTTCTATGTGTTACAAACGGATGGACAAAGTGAATATACCCTCGGTGTAGGGTATAAAAAGTTTCACTTTGTCACAATCAAAAATATTTATTTTATGGTACAACAAAATGACAGCTGAATTGGAACAGATTTTCTTAAGCTCACATTCGCCAATTTTTTCCTAATGCAAATAGAGCTATTTAATTAAACAAAAATTATGTAAGGAACAAGTGTAAAATTTGTACAGAACTTTTCTTTATTAACCCTTTTTTGCCGAAAAAAAAGTCATTCTGATGAATTTTGGCAAGTTTTTTAAATTTTTTTGATATAATGTATGTCTTTTGCCGCGGTTCACAGTACATAGTAGGTATGTCCAACACCGGCTTCGCTAGCACCGCGCGAGTAAACTTTTTTTTAAGAGAACTAATAACGTAATCGTTACGAAATTTAATGAGGTAAATAAACTTGCTATAAGATATCTTGTCACAAAAATTTGGTCCAATAGTACTTGTGGGCGTAGCACCTCTCATATAAGCAAAAAATGTTTATTGTTATACTAGATAGTGTGCTATGATAGTAATCTTCATAAAATTTGTTGTATAGATGTCAGTTACTATACTATAGTATGTTAAGTTTTAAAATTATATGAATTTCAACGGAAAGCATTTTTTTAAGTGAAGCACTTTTTTAAGTGAACTATTGCAGTAATTGGCATGAAATTTATTGTAAGTGGTTTACTTTTTGTAAAGTATATCTGAATCAAAAGTGACCAAAACTCTTTTTCGATGGTGATGTATTTTATTTCGTGCTCATTAACCCCTTCGTGCCTGATCCAAGGCCAGCTGCCAGAAACAATTTTTCTCTTAATTTCCGGACTCATTAAGTCTGGAAATTTGGAACATTTGGTCACTAGATAATTTGAAGTTGCAATAAGCAATAAAAAATTACACTAGTTTACACTCAAAATGTTCCATTTCTTATATACTTACTTATATGTTACTTTTCTTATATACTTTTTCGTGCTAAATTCAAAAATGAAAATGAAAATTTTTTGAATGGTACATTTTTCGAGATATTGTGGTTTTTTCATTTTTTCGACCACTTTTCACTTTAAAGTTAGAGCTAGAAATGTCCAATTTCATCGTTCTTAGTATCGAATTGAAGATAATACAATAGCAAACTAACATATATGTATATATGGGCATTTCCGCCAAAAATCCAACCGGTAAAAACCAGTTCAAAACGGTAAAACCACTTTTTCACAGCCATAGCACAACATAATCGCATAATTTTTTTTTGTTGGAAAGGTTGTGAAGAGAAGAAGGGACATGCATACTTTTTTTTCAATAGTAGGCGGTGCCACGCCCTTAACGGGAAAAAAGTTTCCACGGCTAAGCTAATTGACCGATTTTAATGAAATTTGGTTGAGAGATAGAATGTTCCATATAAAAGGTAGGTTAGCAGAGACTCTAATTCCTTTAAGTGGGCGTGGCATCACTCCAAATGGGAAAAAACCGTATCACGGATGTGCCACTTCACCAATTTGAAATTAAAAACATGCTTTTGTTATGTGTAACTTTTGTTTAATGTTATTTTATACCACTTAAAATAATAAAAAAAAATTAAATAAATAAAACCTTAATTTTTTCACATATTTTCACAAAGATTTAAGATCACAAATAACTTTGCGTTTCAATTTATTTCCAATTTAAACTGTTTTTCATGTTATCGTAAGTGCCATTTGCTGCAAGCACACCTACGAAACGTTGTGAGCGAAACCATCGTATGTGCCAAAAAATATGTTTTTCTCGGAAAACGTACATTTTTCCGCAGGAAAAATTCTGAGTCTTGTTATAAAAGTTAATTATCTAAGCACATGGAAAATTTGGTATTGATATTGCCAACCAAAGCACAGAAAAGTAGAAAAAACCCTCTCCTGTAAAATTTGGTTTTTGGCACATACGATAATTTCGCGCACAGGGGTCGACATGTATAAGAACTGTTCAACTGTTCGAAAAGCTCTGCGTTATTTATTTCAATTTTATCTGGTTGAACTATGCCTTTAAAAGGACAAGAATTCAAAAATGTTGTAGTTATATTATTAAAGCCAATAGAATTTTCACTAAAATGAATTATGGCTTGAATAGGGTTAAGAATATCGACCTATAACGGCGTCAAAATTTTTTCTTTTTATTTCAGTAACTTTGCAACTCATGGTTACATTTTCATTAAATTCATCTGTTAGTTTCGTAACAATTTCATATTTACTTAATTGTAACTTCTTCAATTAGAGTAGACCTATAATGGTAGGGCTACCAGATGGAATACTTTAGTAGCAAAAGTGCTGCTTTTGGAAGGCTTTGCTACTTTTCACTCGAAATGTACTACTTTTGGATGGTTTGTATTGTAAAATAAAAGTTATTTCAAATATTCTTTTAATTAATTTGCTGGGGTTTTGTCGTACAAAGTGAGGACCTTCTTTTTTTTTTGCTCATCAAAAATATTTCTATGGAACTAAAAAAATTTTTGGTTTTCATTAGAAAATTGGAATTTTTTTATATGTGCTACTTTTGTAGGCAGGCCATCTGGTAGCCCTATATAATGGGCTTGTTAAGTTTTCTTTGTATCTTATTTGAGAAAGATTGGAATTCATTATAGACATTGCGGAGCCAGTGTCTATTAGACAATCTATCTCCCGGTCCTCTGTAGTAAGTCTCGTTATTGGTAGAGACGATTTCGCCACATAGGACGAGAGTATTCCTATTCTATCGCGATTGTTATGGTCAACTTCCATAATTTCTTCCCTATCATTCATATTTTAAGAAGGGTTATTATTTGGATTAGAGAGCTGATTATGATTTCTATGTGAATCACAATATCTACTTCTGTTATAAGAAGTTCTACCTGAACTTTCGCTTTGGTTATAATTTCCTTTATTGTTTTTTGTGTTTGAATCTCCATCTTGTTGTTGGGTATAACTATTATTTTGATTGTGATTCCAATTTCTATTCTGATTATTATTGCAACTGCCAACACTTGCATTAATATTTCCATCGTAAAACCTATTACTGTTATAATAACCTATACTTAAATTTTTATTCTGATTATGTTTATGATTTCCAGATGCTGTTTCACTGTCGTTGCCGGTTTTTACTAACATAGTCTATAGTATCCTTCTTCTCATGTACAATTTGTACATTTTATTTCTTAAATATGTGAGGTCTGTCCTAAAGATTTTACTTAGAAACTTTTCTAGTATACTTTTCTGCCGTACTAAGCGAAAAAGGCGTATCTCAAAACAAAAAAAGAAATATCCGAGATTCTTATGACATTGGATAGCTTAAGAAATTACGCGTCTAATGAAATACTCCAAATGCACGTATCTTAGTTCAATCATATAACAAATCTCCTAAGAGAATTTTCTCTATCCCAATTTTACAGGTATTTCAACAAATTGACATGACAATTATCTCGAAACGAAATTTTTTGAGATACGCCTTTTTCGCTTAGTACGGAAATTTTGCCGTTGTTTTCTGGATTAACCGTATATAGCCTAAAATTTAAATTTAATTTATCCAAAATTTCACTCAAATCTAAATAAAATTGTCTTACATTATTGAATTTGATCCCGTCAGCTTTCTCCTTCAACTTCAAATGTTTTTCAAAACTGTGTGAAATTTGACCTCATGATTAAATGTTTCGTACGCATCAGCGGAACCTTTTTAGCGGTTCTTCCCGGAAGGTTTGTCATCTGCAAACAACGACGAATTGTAGGAGCGCTTACAACATTTCCGATTTCCACAGAAATTGCCTTGGACGATTTGAAAGTGTCTTTTTTTGAAAGAATAACTATTTGGCGACCAACTTCTGGAGAGTTTTTCGTTGGTCTACCTCTAGTTTCTTTTCCTATTTTCTTTATAAAAACATTTTGCACAAAACGCAAAGACTAATCCATCAAACTAGCGATGTCCCGCAAAGAATTTCCTCTTTTTCGTAGGCTCAGAACCAATCGTCACTCTACTGCTGTGCAACGAATTTTTCGGCCCATATCTATAATAAATTTTTCATAATTTACTTGCAATTAATTTATATTTCAATGTATTTTTACCGTTGTTTAAAAAAAAACACAAAAAAAATTAAGTTTTAGGTATAAAATCGAAAAACAAAACAAATGTATCTATTATTTTAATCAACGAATTCGCGCCCGTTCTCGATTTATATTCACTGGCGAAAAAATAGGGGAAGTACTTTCTTTCATTTCTTAGTTAACGGCATTGCCAGATTGTACTCTCTTGTTTCACAAAGAATTCTAATGCCAATTCTTCCAAATATGGAATTTATTGAGGATTGAGTGAAAATCTTTTTGGTGTATCTATTATTTTGATCAGGAGTGTATATTGTTTATATAGATTCTAATGATGGATTGGCTTTTGGTTGATCAGAGTAAAGTTTCTGACTGCTTTTCACCTGGGGATTGCCAGAGCGATCTCTGAGCCAACCATTAGCAATTTGACAAACAGCCTCCCCGCGGCTCCATCTGGGTAGCTATCTCCGCATCCGCTGAGATAGTGAGCGAATGTGTGCAGCGTGTCCTCCCTGGAAGTAAACTGGGTTGTGCGCAGGGTTTGGTACCCGCCACGTAAAAAAAAACACTCCAATGAAGACTAAAAAAGCCTCGGATACAGAACCCCTCAACGTTGACGACCACTGCAAACGAAAAAAGGACTATGATTTAAGGATATGCACCTGGAATATTCGGACCCTCCATAGGGAAGGTGCCTCTATCGAATTGGCGGATGCCCTCGGAAAAATTAAGGCTGACATCACCGCCATCCAAGAAATAAGATGGATAGGACAAGGTTGCTTTAAGCAAGCAAGTTGCGATATCTACTACAGCTGCCATGCGGAGAGGCGCGAATTGGGATGCGGATTCGTAGTAAGCAAGAGACTTCGCCACCATATCTCCAGGTTCACACCTGTGAGCGAAAAGTTGGCTACGATCCGCGTCAAGGCTCGATTTTTTAACATCAGCTTGATTTGCGCGCACGCCCCGACGGAGGAAAAGTATGATGCTGTCAAAGATGCCTTCTATGCGAGACTCGAGGAAGTATACGACCGCTGCCCGGCCCATGACGTTAAAATTGTACTCGGGGATTTCAACGGAAAGGTCGGAAGAGAAGGTATATTTGGCCCCACTGTCGGTCAATTCAGCCTTCACGGGACCACCTCAAACAACGGTCTACGGTTGATCGACTTCGCCGCGGCGCGAAACATGGTAGTAAGTAGCACCAGATTTCAACACCTCGATATCCACAAGGCCACCTGGCTGTCCCCTGATCAGAAAACACGCAACCAAATCGATCATGTTGTGATCGACGGAAGGCATGCTTCCAGCGTGCTAGATGTTCGTACGTTCCGGGGAGTCAATATTGACTCCGATCATTATCTTGTTGCAGCCAAGATACGCATGCGGCTGTGCAATGCAAAGGATGTACGCTCTGGTACGCAACGAAAGCTGGACGTCGCTAAGCTGCAATCACATCGGACGGCCGAAGCCTATTCCGCTCGCCTCTCAGAACTGCTCCTTCAACCTGACTCTCTACCCGATGATGCCGGTGGACTTTGGGCGCATATATCCCGCTCCATGCGATCTGCCGCTGAGGAAGTCATTGGTTTCCGACGCCCATTTCCGCGAAATCAATGGTATGACCAGGAGTGTCGCGAAGCTACTGCAGTGAAAAACGTCGCCTACAAAAGAACCCTGCAGTCAGCAGCAACGCGAGCCGTGCACGAAAACTACCGGGAAAAGAGAAAGGAAGAGAGTTGCCTTTTCAGACGGAAGAAACGAGAGCAGGAAAGGCACGAGCGTGAGAAACTCGAAGTGTTACGGGCAGGAATGATGCTCGAAAATTTTACCATCAAGTCAAGCGTCTGACCCAAGGTTTCAAGCCCGGAGCATCTACCTGTAAAGATGAACATGGAAATCTGGTTACGGATACGGAGGGTACACTGAGATTATGGAGGGAACACTTTTCCAAGCTGCTTGCTGGCGATGACTCCAACAATCCCGCCTTTGGGGAAATTAACCCGATGCCACCAATCAACGACGATGGTGTGGACGTACCACCACTTAGTCATGAGAGTTGTGATCCAACGACTTAAGAACAACAAAGCGGCAGGTGCTGATGGCCTGCCTGCTGAATTGTTCGAGACCGGCGGCGATGAGCTGATAGGGTGTCTGCATCAACTCATCTGCAAAATATGGCTAGTAGAAAGTATGCCCGACGATTGGAATCTCAGTGTCCTTTGTCCTGTACTGAAGAAAGGTGACCCGACAATCTGCGCTAACTACCGGGGAATCAGTCTTCTTGCCATCTCTTACAAGGTCCTGTCGACTGTACTGTGTGAAAGACTTAAGCCGTTTGCCAACACACTGATTGGGCCTTATCAGTGCGGCTTTAGACCTGGTAAGTCCACCATAGACCAGATCTTCACACTACGTCAAATCCTGGAAAAAATCCACGAAAAACAGATCGATACCCGATACGGGATTGCCTGTATGCCACCATGTCTGAGTTCGGTATACCTGCGAAGCTGGTGCGGCTTTGCAAAATGACGTTGAGCAACACAGCCAGCTCCGTCAGAGTAGGAAGGGACCTCTCCGAACCATTTGATACCGAACGAGGTTTCAGACAAGGCGATCCACTATCCTGCAACTTCTTCAACTTTGTGATGGAAGGGGTGTTGCGAAGAGCCAGTGTACATCGTAATGACACTATTTTCTACAAAAGTGTCCAGCTCCTTGCATATGCCGATGATATTGATATCATTGAACGTTGTAAGCGAGATGTTACTGCTGCGTTCTCTGCTATCGAAAAAGAGTCAGCGAAAGTGGGTTTGACGGTGAACGAGGGCAAAACAAAGTATATGCTGTCCACAAACAGGGAGACGCGGCGTATTGGATCCTTTGTTACTGCGAACAACTATACTTTCGAAGTTGTCAAGGAATTCACCTATCTTGGCACCGCCGTGAACACTCAAAACGATGTCAGCCTGGAGATAAAGCGAAGACTAACTCTTGCTTATAGGTGTTACTATGGTCTCAGTAAGCAATTGAGTAGTAGAGACCTCTCTCGCCCGACAAAACTGACACTCTACAAGACGCTCATCTTACCCGTGCTACTTTACGGCGCAGAAGCATGGGTTGTGTCGCAGACTGATGCAGCCACGCTTGGGGTGTTTGAGAGAAAAATTCTTCGCAAAATCTTCGGTCCTGTTCACGTCGGCGACGACTACCGTATTCGAATGAACCACGAACTGTACGAGCTCTACGCTGACATTGACATAGTCAAGCGCATCACTATCCAACGTCTGCGCTGGCTGCGACATGTTGTGCGTATGGACGAAGAAGCTCCGGCGAAAAAGGTGTTTGATGCGGAAGCCGCTGGGCGACGACGAAGAGGAAGACCATGCCTCCGATGGAGAGACCAAGCCGAGGAAACCCTATCCACGCTTGGTGTGAATGATTGGAGAGGCGCGCGCGAAGCAGAAGCGCCTGGAGAGAGCTTTTGAGGTCGGCCGTAGCCCGGTAACGGGTTGTTATTGCCACCCAAGTAAGTAAGATTCTAACATTTTCATCAGCTGCCAAGGCACTTATGTTAGAAACGAAGTTTGTTCATAGGAGTTATCCCCTCTGAAGAATGAGATGCTACGAGCTTCAGTAATTAGTTCCCTCACAGTAACTGCATCCATAATTAGTTGTTAAACTTGACTATCTGACTTTATTTATTATTTCTATCAAACCCTTAAAAGGAGTGAATATCTCTTGAAGTTATGTCGGTATCCTACCGAGTGCACCAGTAAACTTTTTTTTTCATATTAATTTTACTTCACTGGAGTCACACAACGTTTGTTCGTTTGCTCAGAAGTTACTTTATTATTTATCTTTTTATTTCTGCATAAATTTATCCTTTGCTTAAAAATTAACTTGAAATAAGAAATGCTGATTTGCCAAACGTACCAGATCAACATATTTTATGCTCCGGTCTTGTTCAAATTTTGGTTACTTGTAGTTCTAGTAAAGACTGATTAAACTCCGGCAGGATTTTGCTCCAACGTCATTAGTTTCTAAAATGCAGAGGTGTATAATAAGTAATTTTTGGAATTTATTCTAATAGATATTGTCATGATCTTTACCAAAAAAAGTACTTTGATGTTAAAAATGTTTTTTGTAGGCAATTTTATAAGCTACAAATTTGACTCGAATTATTTCTCGATGTAAGTGACCTTTAACGATATTTTCATGAAAAATCGTTTTTGGCGACCTTTTACACCTTTTACCCGTTTAAAATTTTTAGTTGCACACATATCGATGGGACTTTTGAGATTTTGCTTAGAACTACAAAAGGAACTTTCCAACTTTTAACTAATTTTTCCGAAGTTTGGCTATTTTTTAGTCTTTATTCCCTAGACTATACGTCATATTAATATATTCATCACATACATACATATATGACGATTAATATATTACTCGCGCAGATTTTTATGATTATCTTTTTATACAAATTCTGCATTTTTTTTATCAAAAATAGCACCGCATGCTGAAGTTATATTGTTGTTGTAATATAGTAGCATTTGTTGTTGTGAATATTATCCATAAGATCAAAATTTTCAAAAAAAATGTATTGAACTATTGTTTTGCTTTCCGGTAAAAAAAGGTTAAGGCAAGACAATTCAAAACAAAAGTTAATTAATTCTAAAGAGAATGAGTTGAGCTTTCTTCATATGTTAGTAAAACTATACTGACGTACTAAGCGAAAAGAGCGTATCTCAAAAAAAAAAATAAATATCCGAGATTGTTGTGGCATCGGATAGCTTAAGAAATTACGCGTCTAATGAAATACTCCAAATGCAGGTATCTTAGTTCGAACATATAAAAAATCTCCTACGAGAATTTTCTTTATCTCAATTTTACAGGTATTTTAACAAATTGACATAAACAAAACATCGATTATCTCGAAACGAAATTTTATGAGATACGCCCACTACGCTTAGTACGGCAGTATAGGTCATTAACAGCTTTTTTTTGGAAAAAATAACGGTTAAAAAAAAATCTGTGAAAATTTCAGGAAATTCGTAATATCTCGAAATCTATAAGTAAAACGTTGCACCAATATTGTAGCTTATTAAACTATCTTTAATATGAAACTCATATTTTAGGAATCAACACAGGTGTTCCCGACTTATAGCGATTTTTAGAAAAAATATAATACCATAATTCCCGATGGCTATATCTCCGTAACCAGATCCGAGCGACACTTTTTGATTTCATATTTATCCTAAGAACTAAAGTTCACATACGAAAAGTTTATTTCAATAATCATTTTCCATTGTGAGCTAAAGTACATTTAAGCAGCTGAATTTATCGTCGTTCGTCGCACATTGGGAAAAACATAGGCAAAACGAGCGCATTGCCTGTTTTAAGCGATAACTTATATACTGTTAGTGCTAGATACTTGTACTTTGGTAATTATCTTTAAAAATCTTCAAAAAATATTCTAATAGGATTTTTTTTTAATTTCCTGTGCAAGGAACTGACATCCTACAGCCGGAAGTTAAGACTTTTGAAGAACAACGCTGTGTTAAACCAAACTAAAATATCACAGTTTTGTCAACGGATTCTTGAAGCTAGTCAAAAATAAGTAAACACGTATGTCAGCATTTTGAAAATTGACATCTAAAAACTTTTAAAACAGAGTTTAAAGTGTGTATATTTTAACGAAATTTATATAATAAAATAATAACTACGTTTTCAATGTTACCGTATTATTTGCATAGAGCATGGTCTTTAATATTTTGGACAAAGGAGGGTGGCGCTTTCCAAACAACAATAACACTATAAGCGCTACGCCTTGACACCTATGGTAGTGCAACAAGTACTAAATGAAATAAAGGTTCAAAGTTTAAAGCTCAATTTATTTTAGCATCGCTTGCACTTCTGATGGTAAGTCTCTTTTCCTATTTTTTATTTTGTTTGATGCGCTTAAGCTACTTATTATAGGATCTGACATTACTAAAATTTTTTTAAAAATATCTGTCAAAGTTTCGATTCTCGAACTCCTGCGGGCATACTGGCTTCTGTACACTTTGAAATTTTTGTTGCAATGCTCTTGGGCTTCTTCAGACAACATACCTGAAATGAAAGCAATGATATTGATATATAAATATATATGTATGTACATTTCACAAACATACTTAATTTCACACTCACCTAAGGGTAAAATAGCATAAGATATCATGCCTCCACCATGTAAAAAAACTTTGTGAACTGTGGGAGACATGTACCACTAGCCATATTTTGAAATATAAAATAGAGCGGTTTCCCTCGCATACTGAGCAAATTTGTTTGCATCTATTTCATCGGAAGTGTTGATGGCAATTAAGACTATTGCAAATCGATGAATTAAATTTTTATTTAATCCGGTGATTTCGGAGGAAATTTCCGAATTATCAAAAAATTTTCTGGCAGTATTGTCATTATTGGATGAACCAAATCCTGTAATGAAAATCCTTAGGTATTTGATATTTCGTTTGCCAAATTTCGTTAATTACCTGGCTTAGGTACATCAACAATTAAGCCTAACTTTTCCCGAAATTTTTTGAATTAACGCTTTTCGCTCAAGGATGCACTGCTTCTCTTCGGCGGTTTTCCTAGTGCCTTTTTTTTAGCATTCTCTGTTAATGTAAGTCTAAAAAAATTATGTTATTGCAAAAATTAAGGCTGCAACAAAATAATATGCAAAAAGTAATGTACGGAATCTATTGAATCAAATATATCAATTGATTTTTTCAATTTACAGTGAAAGCTCCCGTAGGCGGACACCGACGGTTCCAACAAAATCGTTCGGCTACGGGAGATGTCCGCTTGCGGGAGCTGTCGAAGAAATAAGCCAAGTGTATTTTAATGAAAATATATGTATACGCACAACAAAACACAATAGAACCAAAATTAATAATAATCACATTCAACAAATGGTAAATTTACATACATATGTATTTTTATTCCTGTTAAAGAAACATATACAGTGAAAGCTCCCGTAGGCGGACACCGACGGTTCCAACAAAATCGTCCGCCTACGGGAGATGTCCGCTTGCGGGAGCTGTCGAAAAAAGTACATTTTTACAATTCAAAAAAAATCAAAATTTTTCTTATCGGATGGTTTGTAGGTAGAGTGCGTAGAGCACTCAAAATACACAATCGCTCTTTTTTATTTATCTTTCTATACTTATCTTTTTATTTATAAAACTCAAGAGCGCAAGCAAATCAGCATTCACTCTATTATAACTCCTCGTTTGTTTTCATCACTCGTTTTTTTCCTCACTGATAAATAATAAACGAGCGAACATTGTATTGATGCGTATCGTTTCGTTTTCATCACTTTCGAGTTTATCAAATGATAAACCCACTGGGCATTAAAATAATCCGCAGCTCTTGGTGAATTTTCGGAAGCATTTAATAAACATTTATAGGGCTCTTAGCTTATACCAGAGTATTTATTCGCCTCTTAAAAAAATAACATTAAATCTTGCGATGAAAATTATTTATGAAGCATTTCGAAACTCCCAATTAAGATGTTAACAAATACAAAAAATACTTAGAATTTTAAAAGTATTTATCAAAGTTTTAACAACGTCTTGTGAGAGGTTCTTAAGTCGTCTGTAAACATTTCTTTCTTAAGGAGAGCTAAGGTATTTATAAGGTCTTAAGAAGCATTCGGAAGATCTTCATAAAACGCTTATAAATATTTTTGTATTCAAAATTTTTAATATTTATCAAGATCTTTAAAAAATGTTTGATAAAAGCTATTTAATAAATAAAATTTATTTTTTACTTTATGAGCCATACATTTTATTGAGCTCTTCAATTTCTGAGTTTTTAAGTGCTATATAAATGCCAATATAAACTTCAACTATTACGTGAACTTATAAAATACCTCTGTAAATATCAACATTTAATGAAGAGCTTCTTAAATATAATTTATAATTAAACTAGTTTTCAAAATGGCTGCATTGGCTTAAAATGACAATTGTAGCTGTTGCTACATAGTTTGTGCTCAGTGCGTTATTAGATTGAAAATGGAAAACGCTTATATTTTAAGCTATCATAGAAAAACAAAAAAAAGTGGTGCTTTTGCTGACTTTGCTAATGGCCAATACAGTATATTATTGTATTCCCATGCTAAAGGCACAATACTGCCGTACTAAGCGAAAAAGACGTATCTCAAAAAAAAATATCCGAGATTCTTATGGCATCGGATAGCTTAAGAAATTACGCCTCTAATGAAGTTCTCGAAATGTCGGCATCTTAGTTCAATCATACAAAAAATCTACTAAGAAAATTTCCTCTATCTCAATTTTACAGGTATTTCAACAAATTGACATAAACAAAACATCAATTATCTCGTAATGAATTTTTTTGAGATACGTCTTTTTCGC
Organism: Tricholauxania praeusta; assembly: GCA_949775025.1. NCBI lineage: Eukaryota > Metazoa > Arthropoda > Insecta > Diptera > Lauxaniidae > Tricholauxania > Tricholauxania praeusta. The sequence continues at coordinate 88,726,203 of OX459030.1, read as the reverse complement.
TTAGTACGGCAGAATAGTCAACACAAAACTTTTTTTTTTCAATACTTTGCACTATTTTGAATGACATTTCCGCATCAAAAAATAAAATAATTTCTAACGTTGAATGAATTCAATCACACGAGTACATTAAGATTTTTTAAAAACAAAACACCAGAATAACTGTACTTTCACTTAAATACCTCTTTAAATTTTTTCAAGATCTCTATAAAACTTTGTATGAGTTATTGTATTTATCGAACTCTTTCCAAGAGCTCTATAAAACTTTATTTGGTTTCATGTATTTGTAGTACACTTCACAAGAGCTCCATAAAATTTTTATCGAAATGTAGGGTTGCCAAATGTCCGCAATTCAATACAAATTTTTAAATGACCAGTACTCTTATAAAAATAGTAAATAACTTTTAACTTATTTTCTTAAAAATTAAAGTTTTGGAATTTGATAAATTCTTGATTCAAGTCCCCAAAAGTAGTATCGTTTTTTTGACTTGTTTACTCCGTTTTCACATTTTCGCAAAGTTAAATATTATTTCATTCGACAATGCTAGAGATGTACGTCATAAAAATGGCCGCCTACCTGTACACTGGTTGTCCAATGCCAAGATCTGATCAATTAAAGAGGCCGAGAAACAAGTTTTACTCAAAAACTCGGAAAGTAAGCCACAAACAGAAAAATATATTGAGGCCACTGTTGTAGAGGAGCAGATAAAAACACATCGATTTCATGCTCGAAAAAACTCCATGTGACAAGTGACCCAACTTTGACTTAAACTTACAATAAATACTTTAATTTTGATCAGAAATAATTATTTAGGGCGAAAAATTTAGTTTTCGGAAGCTATGAAAGGAGGGTCAAATCTTGTGATACGAAGACTTTTTTGATATGAAATCGATTTCATCTTCTCTAGAACATTGGCCTTAATATATTTTTCTGTTGCAGCTTACTTTCCGAGATATTAAGCAAAACTCGTTTCTCGTCCTCTTAAATTATCCAGATCTTGGCATTGGACAATAAAAAAATATGAGGCACAAATTACCAAAACTAAATTGAGAAAACAAAAATAAACGCAAGATGGCCCAAAATATGTTTATTCAAATTTGGGTTATAATTCGTATTCCTATAAAGAAAACAGCTCATAAAACATCTCTTTCTTAATTTGCCACTTGTTCATATGGTAACCCTAACAATGGACTCAAAATTAATTTAAATAAACAATTTTAGCAAATTAAAACTGTCAAGTTTTATTAAGCCCTTAATATAATCCTTAAGTTTAAAGTACCTCTTATGAAGCTTTAGAGATAATGCTTAAGTTTTATATGCCACTTATCGAGGAATTTTAAAAACTTGGCGTCGTCGGCCATCTTTTTTAATATACCTGCCGACAAAATAGCAACAACAACAAAAAAATAAATGCGTTTCTTTTTTTTTTGCCAAATTTATGATTTTTAGTGCACCAAATCATTTTATTTCGATTTGCTTTTACCTAAAAAATCACTTAAACGTATTTTGAGACATAAATATTAAAGAAAAACCTAAAAATTAATTTTAGCCCAAATATTTTATTTTTCTAATATGTAATATTTCAGAAGCGCGCTAAGTTTTCCGAAGCAAAACCCCAAACTTCACGATAAATCTTTTCTCGCACGTAAATTTTGGTCAATAATTTTGCCGAAAATCATAGTTATTCGTTGCAACATTTTCAGATTGCCATTTTATAATTCCATTTGCTATTCTCTTTTTATCTATTTACCTTTGTAATACTGCAAAAAGTATGTATACCAAAAACAAAATCTTTATTAAAACTTCGTCAAAATAAAATAAACCTAATTAAAATTCCGTTCGAAAAAAAATTGTGTATAAATATTTCCAAGAGCACAAAATATTTATAGACCTCTAGGTGTATTAATTTATTGACATCTTCGAAGTCTTTATAAGACTTACGATTTTTTTAACCGAGAGGTTAATAAATCCTATAAATATGGCGACTAAGTCTTGAACAGCACTAAACACATCATTTATTAAACTCTTGAAAAGGTTTTGAAAACGTCATAGCTAACTCTTACATAAACCTCTTGAAGGTCCCAATAGAAGGTGCCCTTTTAGTCTTAAGTTGGATTTATTCTACGTCTTAAAACTTCTTTACCGAATATTTTCAAGAGCTCTGCTCTTAAAGAATAGTTATATAGAACTCTTGAAGACCCTAATAAATGCAAAAATGCCTAGTGGGAACTCATTTTGAGATGATGTGAAAAGCCCCGTTGTCTTATTCAAATGATAAATTCATTTGTCGATTTTTCTATTTCAAGCAAAATGTTTGTCGTGAAGGGAATTAACTTTTAATACAAGTATGACAGAGTTCGAAAATATTCCTGTATGTGCACTCAAAATGTCGCATTTTATTCATGAATGAATTTTCTTAAATTTTTTTGCAAGATTGAAAATCGCTCTTTATTGTACCGCATTCGTATGTGAGTATCCGTTTTTTTTCAACAACGAATGAATAAAAGAATGAATTCAAGCCAACAATTTTTTCACCGATCATAAATGAATATGAACTATGTGAGCAAGCGCGATATGCGATTGTGCAAGAACAAATTTTCTGTCGGTCAAAAATGTGCGCGTAAAGAAAATGATCTCTATCACGCAGAAATGCATACGCCCGATCAGCGTTTGTATTTACAGTTATTTTACACTTTTTTGACCCGAAAATGTATCCCCGGGCCATGCTACCCGTTTTTGACTCATTTTCGGGGGAAAATTTTTTTTTTTTTTAAACGAAAGATAGCTCAAAAATATTTTTGGACATCACTAAAGAAAGCTCGGGACCCTGGAAACAAACGTTTTTGACCCGAAAATGTGTCCCCAGGCTATGCTTCCCGTTTTTGACCCATAATGACAGCAAAGCAAAGAAAGAGTTAAGAAAGAGTTTTGTCGTTAGAATGTCTTTTTTGTCCGCCAGCAGAGATGAATTGTATGAAATGTGTATAAATGTAGTGTCCGCGTCCGGCCAAGGGAGCGTCCGCCCACCGGAATGTATTTTGTTCTAAAAACATAACGAAAAGCTTGGGACCAAGAAATTCGTCCTGCTACGAGAGATGTCCGCCTGCGGGAGCTGTCCGCGACGGGAGCTTTCACTGTAGATAAATATTCTGAATTCAATTCAATTCATACCTACATATACAAGTTACTGCTTAAAGAAGACATGATAAAAAAGGCTAACATAAGATGGACCCAAGGGTTAACCTGCAATATAACAAGGCAAATCTGGCCGGAATGGAACGCTAAGCGATCTCTAGAACTGATATCCCGCACTAGACACAGTGTCTCGTCAGTTGTTGCAGTAATAACTGGCCACTGGCTTATCGGCAGACATGCGGAGAGATTAGGTATTCGGTCTTTTGACTACTGTAGAAGTTGTGGGGATGTGGAGGAGGAGGAAAACATTAAACATTTTCTTTGTTCCTGCCCTGCACTTGCTAGAAAACGCCACAAAACACTTGGCTGGTTTTTGTTTGATGACCTGGAGGACCTTAGACATGTTAGCATAGGTCAGTTATTTAGTTTCATAATGAAATCTGGATGGTTCAATGAGAGGGTATAGTCAAGTACCCTATGGTATCACAATGGACCAAACTTGGTCTAAGTGAGTCGGTTTTTGTAACTGACTGCCACTCCTACCTAACCTAACCTAACCTACATATAATTTATATGGGTTGAAAAAATTGGCGAATTGTCGCCTGCTTTCTTCCATTTCCACTACAATACCTGAAAACGACTTTCTAAATTGTTTAACTGTTGATATGATACAAAGTCATCTCTGACAAATTGTTTTAAATGGGCAATCTGTATCAATGCTGCATCATATGAATTGATTGAATCAGTTGCTTGTATGTTAAAGTCTTCCGCTGAATCACTTAGGATCTCGTCAGTGTCATTTAGACAGAATGACAACAAAGCAAAGAAAGAGTTGAGAGAGAGTTTTTTCGTTAGAGTGTCCGCCAGCAGAGATGAATTGTATGAAACGTGTATAAATGAAGTGTCCGCGTCCGGCTAAGGGAGCGTCCGCCCACCGGAATGTATTATGTTCTAAAAATATAACGAAAAACTTCGGACCAAGAAATTCGTTCGGCTACGAGAGATGTCCGCCTGCGGGAGCTGTCCGCGACGGGAGCTTTCACTGTATTCAATTCAATTAATCAATTATTTCTTGGTAATTCAACGCATGCTAGATTCAGATCATATTCATATTTGTATTGATCTGGATGCGAATATTTAGATTTGATCACGGCAGCAAGTAAGTATAAAAGCTTATCTCTAACCGATAGGTAAGTTTAAAGGTGTTAATAAGTTGGCCGCATAGTTATTAAAAAAGCTAGGTAAGCTTTAAATTTATTGAAAGAAAAAAAATTTACCTACCAAAAATTTGTTTGAAATTTTTTTATAAATATACTTATTTGAGGTGACATCTTAAAATTGATGCATCTTAAATTCATGCAAACTCCTGCAGCTGACTTCGATACCATCATTTAGGTAAATGATTCTACTAATCACTACTGAGAAAATTTAGTGGAAACCTGTGGAATCAAAAAAGTTCCAGTCCATAAAAACTTCTTTTTTTTTAAAAAATCTCAAAAAATGACACCTAACTTTATTTACCCATATCTTCGTAAGTAAGTACTACTAAAATAAAATTTTAACAACAAATCAATTATTGCAATATTTTTATCCTACCCATAAGAAATGGTAAGTTTCCATTGAAAAATGTCGATTCTACTGACATCTACATAAAGCATTGATAATGATACTTTTTATTAAAAAAAAATAACTTCATTAGAAGCTCAACTTTAAATGGCTGTTGTGCAAAGGCTCTTTGGTCAAATGAGTTGCGAAATTGTTTTTCGACATGCTGAATGTATCTTAATTACAAAAAGCGAAAAAATAAATTTATTCCTGCAACTTTTGAAATACCTCCAATGCGCGTCGTCCGTCGCAATTCTGTTACTCGAACGGATTTTATGACCGTTTTACCGTTCAAGGATTTTTACGCTGGCAATATTTCCGTCAACATTCATTTTTTTTTTAAGTCAAACTTCGTTAGCACGGGTGTGATTTGAAATTAGGTATGGCTTGGTTGACGGGATCTAGAATAGCTACAGCAATAAATGATATATCAAATTAAAGTGCTCATCAAGCAGAGTATCAGCTTCGAGATCGGTTAAGCATAAGCTGAGGTATAATTGTTGAAAGATTTCCTATTTTGGTTAACCGATATTGAAGCTGATAGTTTTCGGCACTCTGCTCGATGAATACTTTAATTTGATATATCATTTATTGGTATAGGTATTCTAGATCCCGTCAAAACCGTATTATCATTTTAATAAAACATTTTCGTCTCATTCTATCGCAGTTTAGTTTTCTAAAGGTTTCACTTCTACCATTCTGATTTTTTTTTTATTGTAATGACGTCATTAAACTTTTTTAGAAAAAAAATTCTCAAAACAAAAAAAAGACTTTTTCTGCGATTTTTGACCAGTTTTATGAAAATTACTTTTAGACGAAAAAAGTTTATAGCGTCTTAAAAAAAAGGTTTTGTGCGTTCGCATTCACTGTTTTTGGTCTCAATGTGGTGAAATTGATTAAGCGACAAGTCGAGATTTTATTTGTGTGCATTTCATGAGTAAAGTAAGTATTACAGCCGAAGTACTAAAATTTGTTAGTAGATGAATATACTTTGTAAAAAATAATGTGAATTCTTTATTTGCTGAAATGTGTTTTAATAAAAATAACTCGAGTATATTAAAACTGAAATTCGGGTAATGTGATATAGTCCAATTTGGTCCACCCAGCAAGGACATTACCTGTGCTTTTTGTAGCAAATCCTTACAGAGGGATACAATGATTCAGACTTGAGTTCAATGCCTGCAATGCGATTTAATTTAGGCTCACAATGATTGTCTTCGAAGACGACAAGCAACTTTTGTACGTGTCTCATCGATTTGACTTTAATATGTTCTGCTTTTCGCCTATTGATTCAGTTTAAATATAGTTTCCTTTTTTATGGAAATTCTATTGAAAAATGTAATGTTATTGTATTATTACATTTAATTTAGAGGCGTCACTTGGCTTTTTTCCATCTCGTTGAAATAGCTTCAGATTGACATACGCTATAGAGCTCCGAAGTTGTAATATACTGCACAATGCATCAACAAACCATAAAACATAAAGAAGTAGAAGCTATGCTATAAAAGTTACGTGTAATTTAAGGTACAAAAATACCCATATCACAATACCCGAAATTACTATATGATTGTGATGTATGGTGCCGTTTTTAAATTGTGTATTTCACATCAATGTTTAAAATTTAACTTAACTCAAATATCCTGCAGAATATTTTGCAGAATACGATCTGAGATACCCAATATTCAGTTGAATTTTTGATATAAATCGCACTGGATTTCCGCAAGGGATTCAATGATGTTGTTGTCCAAGTCGTTAATTGTCACTGGCTTATTGGTAGACGGGCCAGCAACATTACGGTGGGCTTTTGGATATGGAAACCCCACAAGAAATGGAAAATTCGGGGCTAACCTCCACAAATTTTTTGAGATTTAAGTACACTAGGACGAGTTTTATGCTAACTTGGAAAGTATGGATTTTTTGAAAAATCAATAAGAAAGTCAACAAATTTTTAATGATAAAGAAACTTTTTTATTAAACAAATAAATGGAAATGCAGTATAATTCAAAAGCAAAGGAATATACTGAATTTCTTTACATCATAATGTTGTATGAGATCAAACACGTTTTAGTGATTGGAACTGTTCATTTTCCAGTTAAAATTTCTGTCCATTTGGGGTCAAATTTTAAAGTTCCAATGACTAAAACTGATTTTCAATGTTAATCAGACAAAGGTCAATATGTAGGTTCATTTTGGAAAAGGTCAGTTCTATATTTTTGAAGTCTCTTTCTGGAAGAGAACTATAAAAAAGAAGCATGTAATAATTATGAAATGGAATATTAATTAAAACAATTGATTATATATTTGGCGTGTAATCTTTATTAAGCTCACGATGTTGGCTGTTTTTAGGTTATACACTAACTGAAGTATTATTATTAGCTGTTTCGTGAAGTATTTAAGTGTACGTTTAAACGGCACACAACTTATCAAATCACTATATTATACCTTCTTCTTCTGGAAATTCGCCCTGAGTGAGTAGTTGGATTTTAGCTCGATGACTTCAAGTTGAAGTTCAGAAGGCACAAAGTCAATATCACACTCAAAAGGGTTTTGAAACAACTGAATGTTCTCTGATCCAATATCAAAATCTTTAAAGCGATTCCCAAATTCTAGTCTTAAATTAGACATAATTTTCAATGCGAAGCCTTTGGCGGAAGTAGCACTGCCTTGTGCAGAAAACTTCTTACAAGTTTCAAACTGTACGAAAGTTCAGGTACAAGAAGACGCTGCCCCACTAGGAATTTTTGCATTTATTAGGCTCTTCAAGAGTTCTATATAACCATTCTTTAAGAGCAGAACTCTTGAAAATATTCGCTAAAGAGGTTTTAAAACACAGAATAAATGCTACTTAAGACCAAAAGGGCACCTTCTATGGGGACCTTCAAGAGGTTTATGTAAGAGTTAGAAACGACGTTTTCAAAACCTATTGAAGAGGTCAATAAATGATGTGTTTTATGCTGGTTAGAGGTCTATAAGTAATTTGAGTTTTTGAAAATATTTAAACACAATTTTTTTTCGAACGGAAATTTAATGAGGTTTATTTTATTTTGACGAAGTTTTAATAAAGATTTGATTTTTGTTATACATACTTTTTGCAGTATGTACTACAAAATTAAATAGATAAAAAGAAAATAACAAATGGAAATATAAAATGGCAAGATGAAAATGATGCAGCGAATAATTATGAATTTCGGCACAATTATTAACAAAATATACATGCGAGCAAAGATTTATGGTGAAGTTTGTGGTTTTGCTTCGAAAAATTTAACGCGCTTCCGAAATATTGCGTTTTAGAAAAAAAAATATTTGGGCGAAAATTTTTTTTAGTTTTTTCTTTAATATTTATGTTTCAAAATATGCTTTAATGATTTTTTAGGTAAAAGCATATCGAAATAAAAAGATTTAGTGCAGAAAAAATCATTACTTTGGCAAAAGAAAAGAAACTCATTTAATTTTGTGTTGTTGTTGCTATTTTGTCGGCATGTATTTTGAAAAAGATGGCGGACGACGCCATTTTTTTAAAATTCCTCGGTAAATGGCATTGAAAACTTAAGCATTATCTCAAAAGCTTCATAAGAGGTACTTTAAACTTAAGGATTATCTCTAGGGCTAAATAAAACTTGACAGTTTAAGTTTGTTTAAATTGTTTATTTAAAATGGTTTTGAGTCTATTGTTAGGGTTACCATATGATGTAAAGTAATGAAGAAGCGCTTTTGAGCTATTTTTGTATGCAGTCTTTATAGAAATATGAATTATAACCCAAATTTGAATGAACATACTTTGGGCCATTTTGCGTTTGTTTTTTTTTTCTCAATTTAGTTATGGTAATACCTTATATATTTAAAAACAAATTTAGCATATATAATTTTTAAACGCTTAATTTTGATTAGTGATTCCAATCTACAAAATTTTGTAAAAATTTCGTAAATCAAAGATAAATTATGTTTCATTCGACAATGCTAGTGGTGTAGGTAATAAAATTTGTCACCTGCCCGTAAACTGGTTCAATGCCATGACAGAAACAGAAAAATATATTAAGGCCAATGTTGTAGAGGAGATGAAAACAAACCGATCTTATAACCGAACCATTTCCGTATGGCCAGATTTGACCCCCTTTCATAGCTTTAAAATATCCATCCGCCATCGCGATTTAACAATAGTAAGTATTTTGGCGAAAAATGTTTGTATGGAAAATTTTAAGGTAATATTATTTGTTTTATTCTGAAAACTGGATTTTGCGCCCAAAATAACTATTTTTGCTCGAAATTATAGTATTTATTGCAAATTTTAATCAAAGGTGGGTCAAATCTTGTCACATGGAAATTTTTCGGGTATGAAATCGATGTGTTTTCATCTGCTCTACAACATTGGTCTCAATATATTTTTCTTTTTGTGGCTTACTTTCCGAGTTATTGAGCAAAACTCGATTCTCAGCCTCTTTAGATGATCAGACTTTAGCATTGGACAATCAATGTGGGGGCAGGTGACCATTTTTATAAACATAATTTAACTTTGACGGAAATGTGAAAACGGAATACATACATAAGTCAAAAATAGCTATATTACTTTTGGTCACATTAATCAAGAATTTGTCAAATTCCAAATCTTGAATTCTTCAAAAAATGCGTAAGTTATAAGTTTATTATAATTTTTGTAAGATTAATGGTCATTTAAAAATTTGTATTGAATTGCGGATACTGAGGTTATGGAGGCAGCATTTCTCCAACTTGCTTACGGGCGATGATCCCACCAATTCCGCCCAGAGAGAATGCAGTACGATACCACCAATCGATGATAACGCAGTGGAAGTACCATCACCTAGCCATGAAGAGGTTCGAGTTGCTATCCAGCGACTCAAAAACAACAAAGCAGCGGGTGCTGACGGCCTGCCAGCTGAGTTGTTTAAAGCTGGTGGCGATGAATTGATAAGGTGCATGCATCAACTCAGCAAAATATGGCTAGCGGAAAGCATGCCCGACGATTGGAATCTCAGCGTGCTTTGTCCTGTAATAAAGAAAGGAGACCCGACAATCTGCGCCAACTACAGGGGTATCGGTCTCATTTCCATCGCATATAAGATCCTCTCGAGCGTATTGTGTGAAAGATTGAAGCCGTATACAGAAACGCTGATCGGATCCTATCAGTGTGGCTTTAGACCTGGTAAGTCCACCATAGACCAGATTTTTACACTACGCCAAATCCTGGAGAAAACCCATGAATATCAAATCGACACTCACCATCTCTTCGTCGATTATAAAGCTGCGTTCGATAGCCCAGTGCGGGATTGCCTATACGCAACAATGTCTGAGTTCGGTATACCTGCAAAGTTGATAAGGCTCTGCAGGATGACGTTGAGCAATACGTGTAGCTCCGTCAAGGTAGGGAATGACCTCTCCGGAACTTTTAATACCGAGCGAGGTTTCAGACAAGGCGACCCGCTCTCGTGCGATCTCTTCAATTTCATTATGGAGGGGATCGTACGAAAAGCCGGTGTGCATCATAATGGCACCATTTTCTTCAAAGGTGTTCAGCTCCTTGCGTACGCTGATGATATTGATATTATCGGTCGGAGTAAGAGAGATGTTACTGCTGCTTTCACTGCTATTGAAAAGGAATCAGCCAAAGTGGGTTTGACGGTAAACGAGGGCAAGACGAAATACATGATGTCTACTAACAACAACAAGAGAGCACGGGATCTAGACTCTCATGTTACAGCGGGCAACTGTAAATTAGAAGTTGTCAAGGAATCCATTTACCTTGGCACTGCCGTAACCAGCAACAATGATGTCAGTCTGGAGATTAAGCGGAGAATAACAATTGATAATAGGTGCTACTACGGTCTCAGTAAGCAATTACGTTGCAGAGCTCTCTCTCGATCGACAAAGCTAACACTCTACAAGACGCTCATTCTACCTGTGCTTCTTTATGGCGCTGAGGCATGGGTGGTTTCGACAACAGACGCAGCCGCTCTTGGGGTGTTCGAGAGGAAAGTTCTCCGCAAAATCTTTGGTCCTGTTCGAGTTGGCGACGACTATCGCATTCGAATGAACCACGAGCTGTATGAGCTCTACGCCGACATTGACATAGTTAAGCGTATAACAATACAGCGACTACGCTGGCTGGGTCATGTCCATCGTATGGATAAAGAAGCTCCAGCGAAAAAGGTATTCGAAGGGAAGGTCCCCGGTCAACGACGAAGAGGGAGACCATGCCTCCGGTGGATAGACCAAGCTGAGGAAGCCCTAACCGCGCTTGGCATTAACGATTGGAGAAGGCGCGCGCAAAACAGAGGCGCCTGGCGAGAGCTAATGAGGTCGGCCGTAACCTGACAACGGGTTGTTATGGCCATCTAAGTAAGTAAGTAAGTAAGTATTGAATTGCGGACATTTGGTAAGCCTATTATTCGAAACGTACGTTGCTGCCTCGGTATCTGTGAGATCATTAAAAGTTTTATGGAGCTCTTGTGAAGAGTTCTATGAATACATGAAACCAAATAAAGTTTTGTAGACCTCATGGAAAGAGTTCGATAAATATTAACCTAAGTATACAAAGTTCTATAGAGATCTTGAAAAAATTTAAAGAAGTACAGCTATCATATTCCGATATTTTGATTTTTAAAAATCTTAACGTACTCGTGTAATTAAATTCATTCACCGATAGTAATAATTTTAGTTTTTGATGCGAAAATGTCATTCAAAATAGTGCAAAGTATTGAAAAAAAAGGTTTTGTATTGACTACTGTACCTTCAGCATGGGAATACAATAATCTTTCTAGTTTATCGAACACTTTTTGAAGGCCTTGATAAATATTTAAGTTTTCGAATACAAAAATATTTATAAACGTTTTATGAAGATCTTCCGAATGCTTCTTAAGACCGTATGAACACCTTAGCTCTCCTTAAGAAAGAAATGTTTATAGACGTTTTAAGAACCTCTCACAAAACGTCGTTAAGACCTTGATAAATACTTTTAAAGTTCTAAGTAATTTTTGTATATGTAAGCATCTTAATTTGCAGTTTTGAAATGTTTCATAAATATTTTTCATCGCAAGATTTAATTTTATTCTCTTAAGAGGCGAATAAATACTCTGGTATAAATTTAGAAGCTTATAAATGCATATTAAATGCTTTCGATTTTCATCGAGAGCTGCCGATTATTTTAATGCCCAGTGGGTGTTTAGTCATAAAACTGGCTATAATTTCACGAAGTTCAAAAAACCGCTGCATATCAATTTCAACTAGAAAGTTTTTAAATTTACCACCCCATGAATGTCAGATCGCGCCACCGTAAACTAAGTGAAAAATTCAGTCCGGTTATTTAAAAAATATACTGTGTATGTAGAACCATATTTAATATTTAAATAAACTAAAAGTTTACAAATATTTTTCTGCAATATTATTTTTTTATTTTTTAGTCCAAACAAAATATTTCTGGATATCAAAATTTCAATGTTTTTCTTACTAAAATTAAAGAAATGGAATTTGTTGTATATTTGCTAATAATCATTCTACATCAAACCGGAAAGTAAACACCTTTTAACTTCTCATTACAATCTCCTCATATCAGTCCATTATTCATATCAAATGTACGATAACAATCAATGAAGACCTAACGTTTGATTGACTGGCTAATCAAGCTCTAATCAAGCAATTCATTGCAAATTCGGCAGCCAACGTGCGAGTTAGATAAAAACTAAATAATGCGTTGGTTGTTTTATGCGGAATAAACTTTTTCGCAAATAATTTTTAGACAAAGATGCTGGAAGACGCTTGCTCATATTTTATTCATCCGATAAAGATAGAATTCCAACGGTCGAATTTTGGCTTAAAACATGAACCAGCAGATGATTTCCTCAAATCGCAAGTAAATATAACAAAATCTAATCAAATAAATTTTTGAAGTTTTTTTTTCCATTTCTTGTACATAGTGGCAAAAACAAAACAAATCCTACTGGTGGCTACTCTACCGATGGCTCTTAGCGGCCTGCTTTTTTGCTGGTGTGGTCGGTAGTATGGTGGAGCAATTCACAGCTGGCAAATGGTTTATTTACCTTACAAACTGGGGCTTTTTGCTTTGCATGCTTACGAGTGTAAGTGGTGCCATATTGGTTTCAATTTACCACTGTAATCAAAATAAATTCGGTAAGACATTAAGTGCTTAGTTTTCAATACAAATTGTTTTGATTTTTATTAAAATTGCAGAAAATTGCAGTTATTACCTAAAATTGTACTGGGCTTTGCATTGGTCTACATTGGTAGTTGCCGTAATGATAACATTTGTATATTGGATTTTCATATTTCCTAGTAAGCCATTGAAGTCGTTTTAATACTATGCCACTTTAATGTAAACAATTTATAGCTGATGTGGCCAGCCCAACTGCCTTATATAACCTATGGGCACATGCATTTAACACTATACTGATGGTGCTGGATCATATGTTAGTAGCATTTCCTACTCGGCTTATGCATTTTGTTTACCCATTGGGCGTAGGTTTAGCTTATAGCCTATTTTCTGCAATCTACTATCTTGCAGGCGGTGTTGACAAGTAAGTTTTTGTTTTTAACTAAAATCCTTCCTGTTTTCACTAGTTGTTAATTTCAGCAATGGTAATGCGTATATATATGAAATTTTGGATTGGTCACAACCTGGCTGGGCGTTACTTACAGTATTGGGTTGCATGATTATGCTGCTAATATTTTGCTTTATTTTATTTAGTTTTTATAAATTACGTGCCAAAATTCATAAAAATTGTAACAAATCTCAAATGACATTGGAAGCATAAGAGAGCAAATTCATGTTTTCTTCTACGACTTATAAAACAACAAAAAAAAATAAACAAAAATTTGACTAGGCATTATTAGAACAAATCACATTATTTTATTTAATTTTTTTAAGTAGCTATAGACTGAAACTAGAAAAGTCACAGCCTAGGTAATTTTATCTGAAAATTTCAAACGCCATCATGTTTTACAGCATGATTATAAATTTTAAAGACTGCCCTTTAGTGCCCATTTTCGGGACCTTGAGAACATCATTTTTTTTATTTCAACGACAAAACGAAGAACATTGTAATGGCAGAATTTTTTACACATGGTCTAAAACATTGGTACTTTGGAAAAAAATTGACGAACTAAAAATGACCTTTGAAATGAGTTATATATCGTTAGTAGAAACAAGAAAGATGATTTTAAGGTCTAACAAATGGGTTCTACCGAAAAAATACAACGTTACACGCCAGCCATACTTTGATATTTATAACCTGGAAGAGGTGTGTACCAAGGTGGCATTTGAAATTTTCATTACAAAATGATGTAGGTTTTGACGTTGTTAGGTCTTAGACTATTAGTGAAAATGTATTTTTTGCTTTAATTTATCATCGTATTTATTTTACATCTTATGCCATTTTATTTACAACTGCCAATTGCAATGAATGTATTTGGTTTGACCATTTATCCATGGCATTATAGCGCGCAGCACAACTGTTTTCCTTATCCAATTGTAACACTTGGTTAACTTGATCGATGCGTCCTTGTATCGTGCTAAGATAAGCAAAATAAAAATTAACAACAAATATGATCACGATATATGTATGTACATGTGTATAATAGCTAACTTACTTATCTAAAATACAAGAAACAAGCAAACTTTCCACCTCTGCTGGCTCTATATTCAAGGCATTCGCAATGAATGGAATAGCAATGTTTTTATAGGGACGTATTAATTTTATTAGGACTTGTGTGCGTATGTTTCTCAGTAGATCTTCAATGTGCTCACGTATAAATGGATCAGCCATAATATTGCTGCGATTCATGCGTAAAATTGATTCAAACTCATTAATATCATTGTTTTGGTACGATACTACAAGATTTGTCATTGCTAATATTTCAGGATCGTTTTTGTAAGGCTTAGCTTCTTGTGAATCGAAGGGATTAATGCCTGATTTCATAAGCCTGTATGCAAAGATATGGAAATTAAAGAAACTGAATAAAAAATTGTAGAATAAAAATCATGCATACATGTTTGCTAGCACCAAATATTTTAGGCAAGTAGTTCGTCTTGGTGAGCCGGACTCATCATAATTTTTAAAAGCTTCAAAGAAGTCTGTATGTGCTTTTTCGAATTCACCTTCACGCAAATGCATTTTGCCACCGCATTCACGTATAACGCCCATGATAAGTGGATGTGGTATAGCTGACTTAATATGTAGCGATTGTTCGTAGAGCGCTTTAAGTTTTTTATTATTTTTCTGAACGGTGTACATTTGAATCTCCAAAGCGTAGATTTCGAGCAATTGTGTGCCCTTTTTAAGATCATCCTCTCCATCATCCGTCTGTAAAAATATGCATACATAACTATTAAATTTCTATGGGAGATAAAATAAAATTCAATTTAAAAAAAATATATATCTTAAAATTAATCTAGTAGCTTTTCAAATTTTAACTAGTCTTAGCCTAAGCCTTATAGTTTAAGGTGCCCCGAAACCTGACTACCAAACTTCGAGGGTTGACAGGAGTTGCCAAAATAAAATGTGTGGATAGGAATTAATTTTCATCAAAACAAAGTTGGAAGAATTTCTCTAACATTTATTTACTTTCTCCACTCTAGCTTAAACATTGTGTGACGCAAATATGGGTAAAAAGATGGCAACAAAACATAGCTACTGAACTGGTTTTAATAAATAATGTGTCATTCTTTCAGTAATACTAAAAAGCTAGGCATTGTGATATTTAAGCCTCTAAAATTTATTCAAAGGAGGTGGACAAAATAATTATTTTTTTGTCAATGTCTTATTTTAGCGATAATAATTAGCCAAGTTACGAATTTTTTAAGGATTTGATTTGATAGTTTTTCTAATTTCTCGCTAACATTTTAAATGTTAAAATTTCTTTTAACGTTAGCATGTAACTAAATAAATAAAGAAGTTATTTTCTACGCTAAAAAAAAAGAAAAACAACACAAATCTAATGGTGAATTTTATTTTAGTTTTTTTTTTTATTCATTTGATGTTGTTTGGGACATACATACTTGATATTATGCATGTACTCATTGATATTGAGGGTTTTTGAAGTTGAAGTTTAAGTGCTTTAATTTCACGTGTGACTGATATAGACGACTTATGAGCGTTATAAAATAGAAACGTATGTTGTTGTAGTAGCAGCTCAAACTAGCTTGCACTCGAATAGTTGAATGAGATGGCGTTGTAATAGAGTTCTAAATTGTGAATATACCTTTTGTTTTCGGATCATTAACTGATTAACGTGAGAACTGAGTAAAAAGATTCATTCTTCTTACTCATACAACTGGTTAAGCGCCTAACATAACGCCAGTGGAATGTTTACTTTGTGACATATATGAGACGTTCTTTTACAAACCAAACAGTTTCTTACCGCCACATTTTTAAATCACTCCAAATTTTTTTTACGTATTCTATGAGTTATATTAGTGGACACGTGTGCCGGGAATTAAGGGGAGGGTAACGTTAATTCGTACAAAAACAGGTACATTTTTGTGAATTTTTTTTGACAACACAGTTAAAATCTATTTATTAAAACCAATGGTAGATCAAAGTTTAACATTTGAAGAATAATTTAAAAAATTTTCAGGTAGAAATATTGAAAACTACGGCAATGGCAGCATTTTTTTGGAAGCGTCTCAGAAAAAAGTAGAATTGCGGTGTCCACGATGGCTATCGGCCATTTTCACGAAAGCGATTTCACGAATGGTCATTTTCACGAATGACCATTTTCACGAATGACCATTCTCACGAATGACCATATTCACGAAAGACCATTTTCACGAATAGTCATTTTCACGAATGACCATTTTCACGAACGACTATGTTCACGAAAATTATTTATCAGTTGTTGGTTTATTTTTCTGTTGTACAACATTAAATAAATATAACAGTTTACAGTATAATATTGGTTTATCTTTCTATTGTAAAGTATTTAAGACTGTATGAAAACATCCGGAAATAATCCAAAATTTTATTTTGCTCTTTGTAAGTGTAGTAACTAGCCACTACAGTCCTTATTCTGTCTTGGAGCATAGTCATTTTTTCTTCGGAGCTGCCTTCACGTTCCTCCCTAAATTAAACTCTTGTGTTTCGATTTTCGTATCGTGAAAATGGTTATTCGTGAAAACGACCATTCGTGAAATCGCTTTCGTGAAATCGCTTTCGTGAAAATGGTCATTCGTGAAAATGACCATTCGTGAAAACGGTCATTCGTGAAAATGGTCATTCGTGAAAATGACCATTCGTGAAATCGCTTTCGTGAAAATGGTTATTCGTGAAAATGGCCATTCGTGAAAATGACATGGAATCGTCCACGATAAGTCGGTGCTGGATCATCTCAAATAAAAAAAAAAATTTTTTCGTTATATAATCGATTTCCCCAGGTAACGCTGGGGGGTTTTTTTGAAATTTCAATTTTTCAATGTTATTATAAAATAATAAATATTGACAAATTTGAAAAAAAACTCTCCAGCGTTACCTCGTAAATTATGTACAGAAATAGTGTTCAAAATTTCAAAAGAATCGATGCAGTAGTTTTGAAGATACGGTGGACACCGACTTTGAAAACGCAAGTTGTGGGAAAAACGCTTTAAAGTTTTAAACGTGCACTGAGTCATGTATGAGGCACAGTTGCTTAAACTGCTGTATCTTCGTTGTTTTTGCTCCGATCCGTCTCAAATTTTCACACAAAATTCTTGGAAGGTTTTTCATTTAGATAAAAAAAATAAAAAAAAAAGTGAAGAAAAAATACGTTACCCTGCCCTTAATTTGTTATTGAAGATATCGAGCTGTGAAGTTCGAAGGTTTTACGTTTTATAGTGTTTTATGGTCATATTAAAATTGTCATATCTCCGGTAAGTTTTAACAGAAAAATAATTTTTTTATATTGTTTTAAAGCTAAAATCTTTTTTTTCCAAATTTTTTACTTGTGACATTAAATGAAAAATTAAAATTTTTTATAAAAAATCAATTGCTTAAAGTTAGTTAATAGAGCGATGGCCATTCGAAACGAAATTGAAAAAAATATTGCTAAGTTCTTTAAAAACTTATTTATTCAGAGTGGTAGGCAAATATGGACTATCTCAGATAAATGAATTCTTGCGCGTACTACTGAAAATAATGCAGTGGTCCCGAATCGAGTTTTGGTTCAAAAATCGCTAGACCGCAAACTTGTCGGAAATGAAAATTTTTTTTTTGTTAATAAAAGCTAACTTAAATGCTAAGTGCCAGTGCCCGAATTTCGAAAAAAAGTTTCGTTTTTTATTATTTGAAATTAAATTTTTTTAAATATTTTTAGTTTCAAAAACTACTACAAACCACAAATTTTGTCGGAAATCAACAATTTTTGTTATTAAAAGAAAGTAAATTAAAGCGCCAAAAGATTGTCATATCCCAATTTTGAAAAAAAAAAATAAATTAATTTTTAGTAATTTTATGTTAAAAGCCAAAAAAATTTATTTTCAAAATATTTTTGGGTTCAAAAAATGCTTGAAGGTGTTAAGTTTTGTCGGAAATTAACATTTCTTTTTTTTAATAAAAGCTTATAAAAAGCGCCAATAAATCGTCAGAGCCTGAATTTCCAAAAAAAAGGTTTTCGGCTTTAATTATTTCAAGTTAAATGTAGAAAAAATGTTTTTTGGGTTTTAGCTAAAAAAAAAAATTAAAATTTGTTTGCAAAATTCAGACATCGACTATTTATTGGTAGTTTAGTAAGCTTTTATTTTAAAAAAATTAGATCATTTCCGACAAAATTTCCGGACTCCAGGAATTTTAGAACCAAAAAATATTTTAAGGAATTTTTATTTAAATATTTCCAAAAAATGATATTTCTGTTTCAAAATTCAGATTCCAAAAATCTGTTTAAATTTAATTAAGCTGTAATTAAAACAAAAAATTGTTAATTTCCGATAAGATTTGCGCTGTTTAGCCATTTTTGAACGAAAAAAAGATAAGAAAAAATCAATTTTTTTGGCATTAAATTTAAGGAAAATTTGACGATGAAATTAATGATATTTTTTTTTAATTTCGTATCGAATGGCCATCTATTAACTAACTTTAAACTGTTGATTTGTTAAAAAAAAAATTAATTTTTTATTTACTGTCACAAGTAAAAATTTTGTAAAAAAGCTTATCTTTTTAGCTTTAAAACAATATAAAAAAATTATTTTTCCGTTAAAATTTACCGGAGATATGACAATTTTAATATGACCATAAAACACCATAAAACGTAAAACCTTCGAACTTTACAGCTCGATATCTCTCGATATCTTCAATAACAAATTAATTCCCAGCACACGTGTCCACTAATATAACTCATAGAATACGTAAAAAAATTTTGACCGATTTAAAAATGTGGCGTTCAGAAACTGTTCGGTTTGTAAAAGAACGTCTCATATGTACATACATCAGGGTGTTTGTTATGAAAATTTTGTAGATGTATTGTATTTTTTTGTATCTATATTTTAGCTGGAGGTTTAAAAATAATCGTCCCAATATTTGGGTTTCCTAGCTCAAATCTGTAAACGGTAGAAAAAGTCTGCCTTAGGTCCCAAGATATAGCGTTTCAGGTATTTTAGTTGTATGGGAGATGCCACCCACTGCGGTCAAACCACGCCAACATTTTTCATGTGGTTGAAAATGCGGACAAAATCCAGGGGTGTTTTTTTTTTTAAAAAAAATTGCGCTCCTCTACCAAATTTTCAGCTTCCTATATCAAACCTGCGAACGGCGCAATCATTTTGTTTCCTATTACAATTCATATGGAAGCAACGACATTTTCACTAAAACGTAAAAAAAATATGTATTTTTTTCTGCTTTTTCGTTTTTCCATATGAATTTAATAAGATTTTTAAAAATTGTATAAAACTCAGATAATTTTCTTTTTATCTAAAAGAGACTTAAATATAACAAAAAAAGCTCCATAGTTTTAGAGAAAGTATAATATTTCGTTTGTTAAAATTGATGCAGTTGCTTAAGAGATATGGTTTTTTAATATCTAATACGTGTAAATGTCTAATTGTATAGAAAATTAAATAGTCTTTCTTTCTTATTAGTATATGAATTTTGCTATGATTTTTTACACAACAAAAATTCTTTGGGCAAGAATATTTCCAAATATTTGCAGCATCAACCCAATCTTAAATTAGAAATCAATGAACTTTCGAGCAATCGTTTTCATTTTTATGTCAACATTGTATTATAAAGTTTAAGATAGGGTACAAAGCGTTGAAAAAACTTATTTTTTAAGACAGTTAATTAGTTTCTGAACATTTTTTTGGGATTTCAATTAAAATATTTATTCCTGAACACATCAAACTCCACTCGAAATTTCACTCAAAAAATAAATGCGATTTAACGGAGGAAAGAAATCTGATTTTTCCGAAAAATAAATTTTACGAAGTCTCGTAAATTTATATTACTGGTTTTAGCCTACAGAAAATTTACATGCATAATTGGAGTTCGAAAAAAAAAATAGTTTTTTTTTTTCTAAGTTGTGAACTTCCGAAAACATGACGTATTGAAATATTTAACTAATTCTTTGTTTTAAAAAACTATGGTAGAGTAAGAATACTTTTTATCATATTTAAGCAAAAAAGTATGAAAATTAAAAAAAAATATTTTTTTCTCAAAAAGTTGAATTATTTTGATTATACATACTATAATATAAATATTCAGGATACTCTTTTAAACGCGAAAACTCACAAATCGTGTAACACTCGAAAGTTTTCGAGCTTGTTTCCGGAAACACCGCTATTGCTGCAAGCGTCCCAACCATAAAAAAAAATATCTCAAACCAAAAAAGGAATATGTATCATCTTATGAGGAGAAAATGTACTTATACTAAATAAAGCCTTTGGGAATGTTTCTGTATTAGTTTAATGAATTAAGACGTTTTTTTAAGTCATAGGTCGGGATTTTATGTTGCTTTTTATGTGAAACTTTAAAAAATCTTTCAGTGTGGGTGAAATTTTGGAAACAACAAATTTTATTTGAGTGCTGCCAAATCGCTACCGCTTGACACCAAACTATGCTTCTTTGAAAAGGTTACTTTTTATCATGATACAATATTAACGTAAGAATTAAATAAATAAATAACAAAACAGAAACTCTGACAATCGCACTTTTAATATGCATATTTAAAAATCGTAATGTTAAATTCACGTGCACCTCGAAAGTTTTCGAGGCATCTTACGCTTAGATATTATTGTTTTTAAATTTAAAGAAGCTTCAGTTACTTCTGTTCCCTATTTTAATATGTGGGATTCAGATTCAGCGACCCAAAATTAAGTGTCCGCGTTTGTATTTATTGTTCTATTCAGCATTTACTCAAATATATATCATCGCCATTCTTCGTTATTCCTTCATCTTGCAGATTATAAATTACAAATTTTATAATTTCAAAATATGTCAAGCCCTCAGAATCTAGTCCTACCAGGGAAGTTTAGGGTCAAACACCATTCAAACTTTGATATTAACCACTTGGGATGAATGAGTAACAAAATGTAATTTGAAAATTTCTTTAAAAAAATATGTAGAGTAACTCCATAGAATAGAAAAAAATTACTGATTTTCGTGGAAAAATCACTTTAGTTTTCTCAAATTTATAAAAATTTTAGATAAATCCTTTTGTTTATGTACGGAAGCAATCCGCTTCCATAAAATTGGCAGTTTGGCAGCCCAGTTTCAGGACACTCTCTATATTTACTAGATCTTTGTTACAGAAGTCGCTAGATTATGCCAAGAAAATAAAGAAACTACGAAGCTGTTATGTATTTGAATCGCAACATTGTAACATTATATTTGTTTCAACGGTTTCAAATGAATCGAAGCTTTTTCTAAAATTTCTATAGCAGTTCTCGATCGTCCTAACTTAGGTTCGACCTAAAATTAACATAAACATATACATATGGGTACTTCTACAAAAACCGATTTACTGCACATATTTAGATCTACTATCGATCATATTTAATAATTACGAAAAATTTATAGCAAGAAAAAAATACTTTATGCCGCAACAACAAAAAAATTAGGTTTAGATTATATTAAAAATCGTATTATTTGTTTAAAATGTCAGTCCCTTGCCATGTAACTATTACAAAATTCAACAAAAAGATGTTCATATTTTAAAAATTAATAAGTTTGAAGAGTTTCTTTATGTTTGACTACATATCGTCACCTAAAATCCCAAAAAAGTAACATTTCTTGGTTTTTTACAAGAAAAGCAAAAAAAAAGTTGTATGCTGAAAATATTTTAGATTTAGAAAGCAAGTTTTCAATTTGGCTTAAAACACAACGTTAGATTTATTTCTGAAGTTTTTTTTGTCTTTCGAGTTATGGTTGCTAACGTCCTTTTGGATTTGTTTTTCTCTGAAACAAAATGGCGTAACAACAATAAAACGTTTGTGCATTATATAAAACAAAGGTTATACATAAATTTGAAATATTTTTGAATTACTATGATTTTCGGTGTGAATTAATTTTTTAACTGTAAGAGAAATGTTATGATTTTCTTATGTAAAAGATTGAAAAGGGTCAAATATTATTCAGTTACCTAAAAAATTGAAATATTGTTTCTATTTTTTCATATACCTAAGTGTGTTACGTTTATTTGCTATATGAAATTCAGACACTTGTTATTTTATGCCTTTTGAATATCGTTAATAGAATCGCTATTATTGGACATATGATTTGAAAATTTTGAAGGAACATGTAGTTTAGTCAAATGCATCATAATCAATTAATTGTTACGTATTTTTGGATGCTATGTGACGATATGTATATTTGAGGATTCCTAACAATGTATTAAAAATTGACAAATTTAAATTTTGAAATAGTTTCGAACAGAATAATTCTAATTCAAGTAGCGTATTCAATATCAAGTCACAAAGAAAATTTACAAATTTAAAAATTCGAAGTATTTTAACAATACTCGAAACCTAATTATCGATTCCGTATAAGCTGATGGCATTAATTTAGCGCACGCACTATCCTTAGTAAGTAATTTTATGTAACGTAATTTTATCAAAATAAAAAAATCCAGTTTTTTTGTTTCATTCAAAAGGTTTTCTTTGTTTTTCATGAAATTTTCAGGTCCTGAGTATCAGTTCATATAGCAACACGAGTCATATACCATCAGCGCTATTTTTAAATTTCTTAATTTATTGTCGACTGAACACATTACCGCCAGTCTGGCGCTCTGATCTTCTAACAGGTGGCGTGGGAAGGGCGTGTTTGTGTAAATCAAATAATACATTTGACTCATTTGTAAGCCAATGAACTTTATGTATGGGTAGTTAAGTCTTATACACGAAATGAAATAGGTCTGCCGCCTTAATTACAGAACAAGGTTCGGATTCTAAAACGACCGCTTGACTCGTTTGCAAACAAATGAAACTATGTATATCTTTTGTTAACCATCGTTTCACGGCTCTAAAAAAAATGTGTAGACAAACTCTGGATGAAGTAATACTAATTTGTGCATATATTCTAATAACAGTTGCATAATCAAAAAACTTACTTTTTTTAATAACAAACTATTTTTAAAATTTTTTGTTGCATATCATTTTGAAATAATCGTATTTGATTACATAAATTAACATCCAAAACGCATTTTCCCTAGATGCCCTAGATAGAGCTATATTTTTCTCTGAATTTCATTTCACCCCTAAATTTTTAAAATATTATATACAATTTTTGCACACAAAAAACGATTGTTTGAGTACATACATATACAGAAAAAAAATTTGGAACAGGTTTACTTTAGCTCACATTTCCCAATTTTTTTTTTAGAGGTAATGGAGGGTCAAACAAACAAAAAAAAATGAAAAACTGTGTTGGTTGGACGTAGCTTTTTGAAAAATCAATATAAGTTGGGAACACCTGGATTGATATAATAATAATCTACATAAAAGTAAGGGTAAATGAGCAGTCTTCGGCCGCAGATCTAGAATTACATTCTCCAATATGCACAACACTGTCTTCGAGGCGACCCTATAAACGCAACTTCCCATGGTTATATCTCCGATGCTAGATCCGACCAACATTTGTTTATTATGTATTTAGTCTTAGAATTGATAAGAATTGGCGAATGGAGTTAAAGTAAACTTAAGCCAAAAATGTACTCCTCTAAATATTCTACTGACGATAATTATAATCTGCGCAAAGTTACGTAAGAGCTCAAATTTTCCTAAATCTGACAATAGTGATATTTTAATCACTACACTTTTCTGTCCCTCTTTATAAGTGACAGGTCAAATTATTATTATTTTATGAGCTTATTCCGCATTATTATGACCACATACAGACCGAATTTATTTCGTATATTAGACTAAAAACTCATGGTACATAGTCTCATTTTAATAAAGGTTTTATCGGAATTGCACATTCATAAATTAGCAAGATAGTCTTGTCTGGTAGCTTATGCTGTAGACCGGTTTTATTTCATATAATAGACTTACATCTAACGATATACAAAGTTTTATTTGTTTACAAATGAGTCAAAATATCTTCTCAGAATTACAAATTCATGTAACCAGCACAGTAACCCTGCAACCTTAGACTAAAAACTAAAGACAGACAGTTTTATTGGTTTGCTAATAAGTCAAAAAGTTTTGTCAGAATTACGCATTCATATATTCGGCAGACTAGCCATGTTTCGTAGTGAAGGCAGAAGGCTTTCGCATATTAGGTTAACAACTAACGAAGTACAAAGTTTCATTTGTTCGCAAATAAGTCAAAAGGTCTTACCAGATTGGTTTTATTTCCTGTACGAGAATTATTTTCTAAACTGCGCATATTAAAAGTTTAATTTGTTTGGAAATGAGTCAAATTTATATTTTCTCTCACACAAACACGCCTTTCCCACGCCGCCTGTTTCACGAACTGATCGGCACTGTGTTCAGTCGTACTCTTGGTTAACCTCCTTCGGAGCATTATTGCAAAAAAAAAAAACTTAATTTCTCTTAAAATACTTTATAAAGTGACTGTTCCTTTCATTTAAAGTATAACCAGTCCATTATTCAATAAAAGCATTAGAAGAAACATAATTAAAGATGAAAATCATGTTATTCAAATTCAGCTGTAAAGTTACCAGATTTTGCTTGAAGTATCCATACATATGATTTTTCGGGAAACCACGATCTATTGAGAGCAAATCAGCCGCTACAAGCTACAAAAAGGGCGAAGTTATACGAAGTTTAGAAATTATTTCAAGCTTCTGTGTTGCTTCTGAGCGCGAGCCCAGAATTTGTAGAAAGCAAATCAGCCACTACAAGATATAATACAAATTGGGCGTAGTTTTACGCCACATTTTCAAAACTAATTGATAAAGGTTATCTGATTGCCAGAAACTTACTTGACAAGATTGATGTAATTGCTTTAGAATCTTTTGCAATTTGCTAAAATCGTTACGATCAAAGTAAAGTTTTCCAAGTTTGGTGTTGGTTTTAAACCATAGACGATCATTTTTAGCATCCTTCAAAGCGTCTAATGTTGTTTCATAGAAATTCTGCAAAAGTTCCATCTGCAAAACAAACAAACATTATATTAGTAAGCATGAATTTTCGGAATTTTTCATAAAAGGATACATTTTTTGAGGTCGAAATGTAGTCCAATATTGAATTAATAGATTTTTCCGAATGATTTCTAGTTACTGCACTTTTAATGTAGGTCAGCAGCTGTTTGTAGCGCACCATCATTTCCTCATAGTTATTCTGAAAATATTTTAATTATTTTTAATTTTTTCTTAATTACCGCCAAATACACACCAATTTAAAGTTGATTTTAATCATTTGCTTTAGCGCCTTGAAACCCCATTCGCCTTTTTCACCATTCTCGAGATCAAGCACTTTTTGAAAGGAAGCTAGCGCCGCTTTAGGTTCGTCTTCCTTAAGCGCTTTGCTATTATAATATTGATTTTCAAGATCTACATCGGGCTCCGAGTTACTATCTTCTGAATATTCCTGCAAGAATTGTATTAAATAAATTAAATGCAATTTTCGTAATGGCGCTGTTGTCGTATGTAAGCCGCCAAAGGACTGTCAATAAAAAGGCGTATTTCCATTTATTTTCTTACCAAGCCATAATCCTCGTCATCTTCGCACATAAAATCATCATCATTATCTGACATTTTATTAAATTTTAGTTAATTTACAACAATGCAATTCCAAATTAATCTGTCGCTGAAGCTCTTCACCAGTAAACGCCGACAGAAATTAATATTTTTTTAATATCGACTGTCAAATAGAGTGGTTGCCATATCAAGAATTAACATGACTAGATAGTGTAGCCAGCGGATTAGGAACCCCTTAACACGTTCGCGGGCAATGCGGCTTAATGTATAAACAGAATTGGGACGAGCGATTTTTCTTCTGTGTCAAACCGCACCAAAAAACAGAATTTATTTTGTTTCCCTACTATAAATTTTGTAGTGTTAATTTTGTACTCACTACAAACGTATAGGAAAAATAAGGACAATATTGCACGTTCCAATTCTGTTTAGACATTTATGCCGACATATTGAATCGCAATCATATCGTAAAGCCGTCATATACCTACATTGAACCTCATGCCAAACTGAAGTCAATTCAAACAAAACAATTACAGAAACTTCTATGCCATATGACAATTAACAAAATGTTAAAAAGACAGAACAAACCCTAGACGACACAGATCGTTGGCACAAGTCTGCGTTTGTGCAGATTACTGTACAGTGTGAGGTGCTCTTCTCATGTTTACGTAGTCCGTTTGTATAAAATCACATTTTTTTAATAGCTCAATTCACGATCCGGTGCATATGACATTGCAAAATTATGCAATTGCAAAACTTTGCAACGAATTGTGAGAGAATTGAGAGAAACAATAAATTTTTGCTGAGAAAATCGTATGGGCAAAGAGAGTAACAACATTTGCATTTGTTACAAATGCTATAGGGTTTGACTGTAGCATTTTTGCAACACCGTAGGATTTGCAAATGTGTATATTTTGTTGTTGCGATTGCAAACTTTACAATAATATTTTGCATATGCTCTTTTGCAAGACTATATGCACCGGATCGTGAATAGGGCTAATGTTTGTTCGAATCGCACAATTTTTTTTCAATTTTCCAGACTTCTTAAATACATTGCATTGCGTAACTTTTTTTAGTCCGCGAAACTTTTAAAGCATTTTCTCCCTCATTAATAAAAATTTTAAAAATGGTTTTTATTTAAAAAAAAAAATAATTTTAATGGAAACAAATTAAATCAATAAACTTGCTTGAACATTGAGCAAAATGTCAAATGTCACTACAAATGTAAAGTAAATCTCAATATTTTTGTCATCCGCAATGAGTGGAACTTAATAGCCGCGTTTTATTCGCAATGTTTAAACCTAAAAGTGAATAAAACGCATAAGTTTAACCTTTTATAATTCTGCATTTGCCCAACAGCTGGCATGACAGTGTTTGACAGAAATTCTATTTCAAAACCAGAACCGAATTTATGGTCGTGTGGTTGAACGGGGCCTAGCGCGGTAAGGGGCCTCATGTATCAGTACATAATTTTTGAAGTGAAAACTTCTTATGGCACGTTGTGCAGCTGAGGAAAAAAGTATAAACTCGCGACACCGACCGTCATCGGGATTCCCCGTCATGAATGCGATAGTAAAATTTGAATGTTCTATTGTTTCTTTTAAATAAATATTCCAAGTGGAAGACAAAAAGCAAAGCAGATACACTAACTGACACATTCCATTCTCATTCAACGATAGTTATGCTTACATGTTTGTTTCTTTCAAATTCCGCGTTGTTGCGTTGACAAATTGAGAATGAGAGCGAGAGCAAAATTTGGATACATATTCCGTTTTTGTCTTCCATTGCATCGTCATATAAAAAGAAAACGCACACATACCAACTAACACACTAACTTGCCATTAAACGATTTGTTTTCACTTCTGTCAGCACTCCCGGAGTGCAACCCGCCGTTTTTTTTTTTTTTTTTTCAAATTATTGCTGTCATATCATTTCAAACTGTTTTTATAGTGTCGCAGACGCTAATATCAAAGTTTTCTTTTCGTTCTCTGTTGTTTCATCACTGTTTTTATTTTTATTATGTGTTTCTATTTTAATCTTTCGACCTAGCACTGACTGGATGCACGGCCTCGCGTTACTCAAAAACGCTTCTTCAACTCCATCACAGTTGCCATATATTTTTGATTATTTTAGGTTTGTGTCTAGATGCTTCAAACCTTAGCAAAGACAAAAAAAGTTCAACCAGTTGAACTGGAAATTGTAGCGTGTGCCTGCAGCGGCAAAGCAGTATTTAAAAAAAAAAAATATATAAATTCGAAAGATACAAAACAAAAATAAAAAAAAAAATAATAAAAGATTCTCCTATGTTTTTATGACGAACCGTATGCTTGCCTGCAGTTGCATTGTTTAGGCCTGTGTTGTTGTTGTTAACAGCAAATTCTTTTACCATAGGTACATACCAGTTACTCCTTTCAATTGAATGTAAGTTTTCATTTGCATTATTACTATTAAAAAAATAGTTGTCATGCATATCTTTTGGAATACTTTGACGAAGCAATGTATTTACTACAAATAAAAGTAAATGTTTAATTAATTTGTGAAATATAGAAATCAAAAATTTAAAAAAAGGTGTACATGACATATACACAAAAGAAAAGAGTAGACAAAAAAAAGGTAAACAATGGGCGCAGCCATTATTGAAACTTTATTTAACGAAACACTATCCCAGCAACACTGCAGCCAAATTGCACCAACAAAGGTTTTTGATGCATTAGAATAAGAAGAATCAAAACAAATGATACAATAATGATAATTTCAATGTCAGGTTCATTTGCATACTGGGTTTAAGTGCGCCTAGTATGCTAGGCAAGATACTCTTAAAATATGTAGAGCGGGATCGGAGATGCGATTTTTTTTTGAATTGAAGGTCGATAGTAGGAGTTCGTGAACCTCAGATCTTTCAAGGGCAAGAAAAAAAAAAGAGAAAAGAAGACTTAATCCACCTAAAACGTTAGCCTAAGCAAAAACGATTAAAAAAAATGTTTGACCAGAAAGGAATCTCAAGGTTTCTTCAGTTAGAGATATTGACCCTTAGAACCGTTTTGGTAAATCATGCGATTTCAAGTTAAAACGGAAAATTCAGCGCTGCCAACACAAAGCTCGCCAGGTTTCCGGGGGCAAAGATAGGTGATGAAATGAACTAGCGAGAAATGATAAGTCAGTCAGTTTTGAGTTGCACATATCGAAAAATTTAAAAGTTTAAAAATTTTAATAATTCTTGCGTAAAGTACGTCGGAGGAAAAAAACATTTTCTCTTGTATAAAATCCGTCAGCAAGGAACATTTTAATCCTTCGGTAGTCCTCGGAATAAAATTGTCGACCATGGCGGTAACTTGCCTAACACAGTGGCGACAGTAGTAATATAAAAAAAAATATAATAATATGAAATAAAGACATATTGAACGTCCTAGTCGCAAAATTAGGACAAGGTGTCTTTGTGCAATAAGGAGAAATTAAAACTTCAGGAGTAATTACCAGAACCGACAGAAATAATGAGATTGGAACATCTTACAAGCATGACAAGTCACGAGGATGCAGAAATTTGAGGACCTGCACGACAAAAATTAAGCTAAGTCAACATTAGATATTTTTTTCGTTATAGAAAATTTTTGATAAATACAGACATAAACTTCATTATTAGTAGAAAATAATAGGATAAAAAAAAAAATGGGAAAAAAAAAATTATTTGATTTTTTTATATTTTTTTGTAAAAATCGGATTGAGACCCCAAAAAGATTATGTAATTAAATTAGGATTCAATTTATAATAAGAATATTTTTCTATATGATTACGAATACTAGGTTTGTTCGAGACTGAAAAAATAGGTAAATATTTATAAATATTTATAAAGTTTTACCACAAAAAGTGTTCGAGACAGAAAAAATGTGGTGTTTGAGAGAGAAAAAATGAGAGTAAGAAACAGCTGATCACTTCCCCTCCCAAAAATAAGTTCAATTTTCACCAAGATAAATTTCTTGTGGCTAAAAATTGAAGACTGTCAAAATCGTATGCAACGAGACTGGCGACTCACTTTTTGCATGCGAGGGAAATGAAATTTCCTGTCTGAATTATACCTGTCAAATACTTTCCATATAAAATAATTTTCAGCGTTGATTTTTTTTCACTTCTTTTAAGGTTGTGTTAAGAAGAAGCAACATAACAAAAAGCTTGAAATCAAAACATTTTTGGTAAATGCTCATTTATTTAATTAAATAGCTGAGCGATTTTTTATTGAAAAGGAATCGTAAAGTTGAATGTTACCTGAATGGTTGTAAGGTAGTCGACCAGATAATTATTTTTAAGATACTGTTTTTCGAAGTGCGCAGTTTTAACATAAGGAATTGGAAGTGTTGCTAAATGAAAATTGCTCCATTTTTTTTTTGTTTTTACAATTCCATCGAACATAACCAGTGGTGCCCACTACTACATGCAAGCGCGCTCACGATAAGTATGTGTTGATGATTTGCTGTATTCTGTATATGTGCACGCTTTCTTACGCTCTTTAAGCGCCTTCTCGTTCTCAATTTTATGCTCTTTGAGCGCCTGCCCGTTCTCTGGGCAGCACCGAACATAACGCTTTGTTTGAACAAAAAAAAAAAATTAGTGCACAACTTTTCTGGACTAACTAGCTGTTAAAAAACGTAAATTTCGTAACAGCGTATGCGAAATTTAAAATTTTTGCCTAGCATAACATGCATCAAAACTGTTTAACTCAAAATGTAAAACAATTTTGGCTAAAATTTACTTAACGTCAAACCTCTTATTTTTATCCTAAGCATTGTTTTAAAATGCATTTTATGCATTTAAAATAAATCAAAGTTCAAGATAATTTATGAAGCTATAAAAATCAGGCAGAAAACTTTTTAAGTTATTTCAATAATATTCTCGAAAATGCTTCACTCGCCTTGCATTCAGAATGTCTTAAACAAACGGTTACGCAACTATGGTGCTGGTTTTAGCTCCTAAACTCTGCCATTGTTTGTTTACTAAAATACGCGCAACTTTTTGACAGTCTTCAATTTTTACCTATTTTTCCGTTCTAGACAGAATTGTGGTGATTCGAGTAGTCAGAGAAATTTTAGCTTTTACTCTCTCAAAAATCGCGATTTGACACTTTTCAATTTTTACCACAAAATCTGCTTCGAACAAACCTACTGTCAGGTTTTTTGTTTTTTTTTATGTAGAATAAAAGTGTGAAATTTATACAACCCTTTGCGAAGTTAAAGTAATTGTTTTTGTTTTTGCCTAGCATACAGTCCCACTCCAAGTAGCTACTTTGAGGTAGGTTAGTATAAAAGAAAAAAAGAACAATAGAAAAAAAGAAAAAAATTTTCGTAAAGGTATTTTATTTAGAAGAATGAAAATGTATAATAGATCGGCTTCAGAAGGTTGTATAGGTTGGTTAGTGTAGAAATAAGGAAATTAAATAATCTAGCTTTAATATTGATAATATTTAAGAAGTAGACTTGTAGTTTTTTTCCTTTATTTGAATTTCGTTAAAGGATTTAGTTCATGTTTCTATGTTAGTTTTGTTTTAATACCGAGCAATGTTAAATTATAGAAATGTTTAAGTAATCATCGAAAAATTTTTTTTGCCAATAAATTTGTGAAAATTTCTTATTTGTAAAAAGAGAAACAAAATTTTTTTTGTCATTTTTCTTTTCTGTCGGAAATCTGGAAATAAAAAGTAGGTAACGCAGATAAAACTAAAAAAAAACAAGTTAAGGTGTTATCTTCGGCCTGGCCGAAACTCACATACCCTACACTGCACTGAAAGTCGCTTTTAAATAAATGTTAAAAGACGTTGAAGAGGTTGAATAAGTCGAAAAAATTTGAAATGTAAAAAAGGTCGAAAGAAGTTGAAAAATTTCTAAGGTCGAAAGAATATGGAAACCATTGAAGAAAGTTGAAAGAAATTCAAAATGTCGAAAATATATGAAAAATGCTTAAAAATGTCGAAATAATATGAAAACGTTGAAAAAAGTTGAAAGAGCTCAAAGTCACTGAAAAAGCCTTAAAAATAAAGAAAATAAGTAATGAAGAAAAACGAAAGAGGTTGAAAAAGTCAAACGAATACATATGGGATATACTGGAAAAAGTTAAAAGGTTGATAAAGTCAAAAGAATAATAGAAAATATTAAAAAAAATTGAATAAAAACTAAGAAATTTAAATGTGCCACGCCCACTTCTCCAATTCCGAAAGAAAGTTGAAAAATTTCTAAGGTCGAAAGAATATGGAAACCATTGAAGAAAGTTGAAAGAAATTCAAAATGTCGAAAATATATGAAAAATGCTTAAAAATGTCGAAATAATATGAAAACGTTGAAAAAAGTTGAAAGAGCTCAAAGTCACTGAAAAAGCCTTAAAAATAAAGAAAATAAGTAATGAAGAAAAACGAAAGAGGTTGAAAAAGTCAAACGAATACATATGGGATATATTGGAAAAAGTTAAAAGGTTGATAAAGTCAAAAGAATAATAGAAAATATTGAAAAAAATTGAATAAAAACTAAAAAATTTAAATGTGCCACGCCCACTTCTCTAATTCCGCCTACTTTTGGGTTACTAAATCATATTCGTCATTGACATCCACATACCAAATCTTAGCCCAATAGGTTGTATAATTTACTATATATGCCGTAATTAGTCTTAAAATTTAGGGCGGTAACACACCTACTGGTGTAATGTGATCCGATTTTTATCCAGAAATAGCTTTTTATAAGCAACACTCTTTCACCAAATTTTAGTATGATTGATCACATATTTCGAAATATATGCTACTTAAGGTATTTTACTTGTATGGGGAGTGACACGCCCACTCGTGCTATTTCGCCCACTTTTGATTCAGGTATATCTTATAGCAAGTAAACCACCTAAATCAAATTTCATACCAATTGTTGCAATAGTTTAATCAATATAGCGATTGCAACTTTATGGTCATATAGGAGGTGCCACGCCCACTACTGCGATCTCATCAATTCTCATTTAATTTCAAAGCCCATAGCAGCCGATACCTCTAAGCCAAATTTTATGAAGATTACTCTCATAGCACACTATCTATAACAGTAAACGTTTTTTGTTTGTATGAGATGTGCCACGCCCACATGCTCCATTGAACCAAATTTTTGCAAAAACAAACCTTCTAGCAAGTATATCTGCCTTATTAAATTTCATAACGATTACGTTGTTAGTTCTCTTAATATAACGTTTATAAACATTGTGGGCTGTGCCACGCCCTTAATCGAGTTTTTTCAGTAAAGTGGCTGAGCTTGCAGTGATGACTGCTTCCAGCGGCATCATCTCATCTCTTTTGAGATATAAAGAATCAAAATTTTTAACTGCTGAAAAGTGCCACGCCCACTTTTACGATTCCGCTTTTATCACAATTCAAGATATATTTGAAATGTACCCGTTAACCAAATTTCATAACAATATCTTGCACGGCTTACGAGATATGGAGGTATAAAGGTTAAGATTTAGGGCTGTGCCACGCCCCTGTAGGAAGCTTTGAAAACTTGAAAGCTAACCTAATCCTAATCTTGTTCACATGTGCATCAAATCACCAATTTTCATCAAAATCGCTGCAACTTTTTTCAAAATTGACCTTGGTATATATACATAGGGTATGGGCGGTAAGCGTGTCCGTTAACCGATTTTGGCCATTTTCAATAGCAAGATGCCTGCAAGAAGATGTGACCTGTGTGTGAAAGTTTCATTCAATTAGCTCTCTTGGTTTTCCCGTAAACCTGATTTCAACAGACAGACAGATAGACAGACAGACGGACAGACAGACAGATAGACAGACAGACGGACAGACAGACAGACAGACAGACAGACGGACATCGCTAAATCAACTCAGTGGGTGACGCTGATCAAGAATATATATACTTTTCAATATCTGCCACGACTCCTTCTATGTGTTACAAACGGATGGACAAAGTGAATATACCCTCGGTGTAGGGTATAAAAAAGAAAGAATTGAATAAATATCTTCTGTATTGAATAAAGACAAAGTTAGGGTGGATTGAACAAATGTCGTGAGTGACTTAAAGTTTTTTTTTTGTCGTTACTTTTTCTCCAGGAAACTTTTGTTGCAATTTTTTTTATTTTTGCGCAGAGAAACATGAGCGGCTGAAGTCGTATTTTGGGGGGGTTTGCGGGTACATCAAGGATATGACGCGGTGCTAGAGTAGATTTTTTTTGGAATAATTTTGCTGAGGCTTTGGGGTGGCAAAATGTAAGTCAGCCACTATGGTAGGGTGGGTGCGCAAAAAGGCATAACATCAAGCCTTGCAAAGATATACAAGTGGGTGTGTGCGATCGCGAAGCAGTTTTTTTTGTGTACCGAATTTGTTTTTTTTTTTTTGTTGCTATAATTTTCTAGTTTTTTTTTATGTGTCACCAGACACATTTTATTGTCCTCCCACGATCAACCACGCCCAGGCACAAACTGAGCTTGCTATGCCGGACAGACACATCCGATACGATAGCAAAGGGGTCGGTAACAAAATTGAGCTGGTTCACGTATTTGTATGACATTTTGGTTTAACCAAACCCAATATAACACGGCTAATGATATGGAGACAGTGATCTGCAGCCAAGAATGATAGAATCTATCAATACATATATGTATATCGGTCATTCTTTTAATAACCCGTTCGGCATGAAACGTTACATCTTTCAGAAACGTTTCTGAAATGTTTCATTTTCACTTCAGAAAGCTTTCTGCAACGTTTCAATGTCCGCTTTTTTGCTTTCATTTGAAACGTTTCTGAAACGTTGCAGAAACCTTTCTACAGGGTGTAAATGAAAAAAATAATTATTGTGTTTTGGGAAAAATTTTTATCATTGATTGTTTTTTTCCACGTCTTTCGGTGCACATAGTGCATATTTTTATATGATTTTTATTGCCCATACTTCCCGGTTAATATTTTTGTTGACTTATTTCAAATGAATTTAGTTTTGTGACGTTTATTTATTTATATTGTCAGTCGTCATTCATACAGAGAGTTCATATTTATTCATTCACCCAGGCAACATCCACATAGCTCATCAGATTTTTTTCATTTTGGTTTATTTTTTTTCTTTGACAGTTAAATGAACCGATGTAAATTAATGTTCCTTCTGATTTGAAAAGTTGCTTTACTTTATTAAGCTTGTTTTTAAATGATTTTGTGTGAACTGGGTTTTAATTTAAGAAAAAACAGATTTATAATACAAAGCTGACGCTTACTTGGGAAACCGAGACCTCTAATGTACCATAAATATTGGGAGGCGACCGAATTCTGATCATTTCTGATATATTTTGGATATTTGTGGTTTTGAAAAAAGTTTTTAGAAACAAATTGTAGAAACATTTTTTGCTTCTGGTCGTTGCTATAACTATTTAAGTTAGTCCAGCTTTATCTAATGTACATGCTTTTGAACTACTTTAATCCCAATTCGAAAAGATATATTTCACATAATTTGCGGCATCTTGCAGGCGATGAAAAAAGTTTTGGATGAATTCAGTGCAATCGGATTTCAAAATTGCATTGGAATTCTATCAAAAATGGCTAAAAAAGGGAGATTCCATTGCAACAAATTTATCGCAAAATAACAACAACGAACAATTTTTTTCAATTACCAAAAATAAATGATACAAATAATGTTAGATTGAGCATTGCAATTTAGTGCAAGCGGTAAACTGTATGACACAATGAAATCTTACGCAAACAATTATTTACTTTATAATTGTGACATTGTTGTTAAATACATAAGTAAAACTGCATTTTTTAAAAAATTCGGCACTTCATAACTCAGTCGTATAACCACTCTTTCGTCTCTAATTTTAATTCTATTTAACAAGAACTTCCATAACTATATTCTTGAAAAGGCTTTTTTGTTTGTATATCAGTTTTGTATTAAAAATATGTTGAAACAAAACTGTTTTATAAATAAATAAAAAGTCGTTGCTACAGTAAGCTTATGTTATTTTAATATTCTAATTCTAATTATCGAGCAGCTACCACATAATTTTCCAGCAAAAAAAAAAATTAACAAACATTACAAAAACAACCAAACCTGGGGACTTGATAAAATGAAAATTCAAATATGACGGTTAGAAAAAGTATTATTATTTGCTTTTAGTGAGTCAATACACAAGAATGAGTTTGGCTGATTGCGTTAAGCAGCGCACCTAACGACACGGAATGACCAGGTTCAACTCCAGGGCAGGAAAAGTTCTTCGAAATATTTTTTTTTAATTTGACTTCGCATTATAATGTTAAAACACCAAATTTATATATGTATCACGATCAATATTCATTAAAAAATTTAATAAAATGATGAAAATCAAAGTTTAAAAGTTCAGGAAACGTTGCATCTGAAACCTTTCAGAAACGCTTCAGAATGATTGCAACCGAAACATTACATTTGAATCACATCACAGAAATCATCAGAAAGATTTCTGTAACGTTTCATTTGCAACGTTTCAAATGAAGCGTTTCTGCAATGTTACGAAATATTTCTGAAACTTTCAGAAACGTTTCATGCCGAGTGGGAACTGCACACTTTGTTTTTTTTTTGACGTTTTTGAACATTTTTTGAAGCCCCACTCGGCATGAAACGTTTCGTAACGTTGCAGAAACGTTACGAAATATTTCTGAAACTTTCTGAAACGTTTCATGCCGAGTGGGACGAAATATCTCAAAAAGTGTGCAGTTATTAAAGGAATGACCCACTCGGCATGAAACGTTTCAGAAAGTTTCAGAAATATTTCGTAACGTTTCTGCAACGTTACGAAACGTTTCATGCCGAGTGGGGACCGATATGTAAAATTAATTTTAGCTAAATGCTATTTTAAACAGTTATTTTACTTACATATTAGCTTAATGCCTAGTTACCATGTAATCTTTCTTTAACTTATCTTATCAAATATCAGGGAGGACATCACATGCTATAAAGATAGCAAATGTATGCTATTCACTCTCGCATTAGGTTCTGTTCGCATGCTTTTTCTTTCTTACAAAAATTTTTTTTTTTTTTTTTATTAATATTTCTTAAAAGTTAAAAAAAAAACAGATAAGAAAAAAAAGTCTAAGCATTAGCGACTAAGGCCTTCCGCTTCGAAAGTAAATAATGCTAAATATCAAAATATAAGTTTAGAGTTTTCAGAAATTTGTTGAACAGAATAATATTTTCTTCAGATACGTTGGTAAGTAAATGTATGACATCGTGTTTAAATTTATTCATCCTCATTTTATCTGCAATTGCTGGGCACGATTGGAGCAGATGCATCACGTTTAGTGGTTCCACACTGCAAAACCGGCAAATTGGTATTGGACCTCTGGATAGTAAATATTGGTGTGTATGTCTTGTGTGTCCTAGTCGGAAACGGATGTAGTTTATTGTTTGTTTTCTTGTTGGTGAGATTGGGAAGCATGGTGAAATACAGTTCCTATTGAGGTTCTTGTAGTGATGTTCGTATGAATTCCAGTTTAAACGGATTTTTTCGGAGCAATAATTATTTATAGCTTGTTTGATGTCCTTTATGTTGCTTGTGTTTTGTGTGCATAACGGGGATCTTGTAGCAAGGTCCGCAGATTCATCTGCAGCGGTATTTCCGCTTATGCCAATATGGCTGGGAATCCAACAAAGTTTTATTTTTTTGTTGCCTATCACCGAGTCTCTGATGGCTGAAATTGTTTTATCGCTGTAGTTGCAGTTTGTTACGGCTTTAAGTGTCGACAGTGAATCCGTAAATATAATGTATTTTGAGTTTGACTTTTTTGCAAACTGAGCTGCATAAAGGATACTTTCGGCCTCCGCTGTGAATATTGAGGTGTGATTTGGAAGTAGGATCATACGTATAACTTTGTTGTTTTCATCGACGACGCTATATGCAGTGCAATTTTCTTTTTTGGACCCATCTGTATATAACGCTTTCCAATTGTTGTGTTGGTTTCTTATATTTGTATATAGCTGATGATAAACATTTGGATTTGTACTATCTTTTCTATAGCAGCACAAGTCAAGAATGACTGATTCATGTCTTAAGAACCACGGCGGTGCTAGTAGCTTTAGTTTTTTTGTTGGAGTTGGATCGATGTTTATAGAGATAGCAGCATTAATAATTCTTTGGAGAACTGGTTCAATTTTAGTATATGTTTTTCTCTTCAGCCTATTTTTTGTCAGGAGCGCTACGTCGGAACCATCGGCGTAGATTATTTTTGGAATCATTCGTCCCGTCAAGAAGGTTATTCGGTCATGAATTGATGGCATCCCACTTTCAGCTAATATGTTCCGAGTTGGGGTCGACCTGAATGCTCCAAGTGCCATTCTGATTGCATTATGGTAGTTTGATTTTAATTTTTGTAGATTTCTTACTGATGTGGAACCGTAGATAGGTAGTCCATAGTCGATTTTTGTTAGAATTATCGTTTTAACTATGTATATTAATGAACTTGTATTTGGTTGAAGTTTTTGATTACAGAGGCATTTTATAATATTAAGTCTATTTAAAAGATTATTACATATATAATTTACGTGTTCGTTCCATAAGTATCTTTTATTAAAAATAATTCCTAAGATTTTTAAGTTATCTACATTTTCGATTTTTAATGTATCTAGGATAACATCTTGCTGAATACAATTGTGTTTTTTGCATATATGTAATAATTTTGATTTAGGAATAGATAATTTTGTTCCACTATATTCGCACCAATTTTTTATATTAGAAAAAAGTAATTGCAATTTTGGTTCAAAACTAGTATAGTCTTTATATTTTGTAAATATATATAAATCATCTGCATATATTGCATGCTTGAAAAAAGATTGGTTGTCTATAATTCTACTTAGTTTATTTGTGGCTATAAGAAATAATGTAACAGATAGCGGTGAACCCTGTGAGATTCCATTGTAGAGAGGAAATATATCAGAGTAAATGTTATTCACTTTGACACGAATGTATTTTTTTGATAAAAATTGCCTTACAAAGCTTATAACTTTTTCCCCAAGTTTCCATTCTATTAACTGATCAATTATGCAATGAATGCCAATGCGGTCAAAAGCCTTTTCCGAATCTAAAGATATAATAGAGAAATGGTTTCTGCTAGAGAGGCTGTTGCAAATATGTTCGTCTAAGCTTAGCAAAGTTTCCATTGTGCCTTTACCTGTTTTGAAAGCTGTTTGTCTGGTTGTCAAGAGTTTGCTTTCAGTTAAATACCACATTAGTCTTCGGGAGACGATTTTTTCCATGACTTTGGACATGCAGGGTAACAAAGATATTGGTCTAAAACCTTCTACTGTATTTTTTGGTTTGTTGGGTTTTGGGGTTGGTAAGACAGAGGCGATTTTCCATTGCTGCGGAATGTATCCTGAGCTAAAGATATTGTTATATATTATCAATAAATTTTGTTTATCTTGGATGTTTAAGTTTTTAATTATCGGGTAAGAGATCTGATCGTAGCCAGGAGTTTTCCCTTTGAGTGTAGAAAGGCATGATTGGAGTTCTAACATGGTAATAGGCTTTTCAATGAGGCTAGCGGAATTATTTGTTGTGTAAATTATTTTTATTTTGTTAGGAATGGTATTCTTGCTTTGCTGGAATTTAGGTGGAAAATTATTGTCCTTTGAGAGATCTGACCAATTTTTTGCAAGGGTGTTAGCGATGTCCTTTGAAACGGTAGTTAAAGATCCGTTGAGTTGCTCAATACTATGTATGTGCAAACTTTTTCCTATTTTTGAAAGGCTTCTAACTTTGTCCCATAAGGCATTTAATGGTGTTGAGGGATTTATTTCTTTTGTGAAATGTATGAATGATTTTTTTTTGCTATTCTTTACCTCTCTTTTAAACTGTGCGTTAGCTTTTTTGTACGCTAATATATTTTGAGTAGATAGGTTGTATTTAGCTATTTTCCAAAGGCGTTGCTTCTCTTTTTGTAACTTTCCGAGTTCAGCATTCCACCAGCAAACACGCTTTGAGCATCGTTTGGTGCTTGTGCGCGGTATAGCCTGGATAGCTGCGCGTTTTATATGCTTGTTAAATAGTGTAATATGCTGGTTTAAGTTATTTCCATTAGGGAGTGAGAACGGTTTGGAAGAGAGAAAAGACTGGAATTTAACCCAGTCGGCCAAATCGATTAAGAAACGAGGCTTGATTTTGGGCATGGTTGGTGTTGTTTGAAAAAGTTCTATAGTAATTGGATAGTGGTCACTACTATAAAGATAATTATCAACGTGCCAAGACGATGCTAAATTGAGTGGTGGAGTTGCAATTGAAAGGTCAATGTTTGTGAATGTATGCCGAGTAGAGAAGTGGGTTGGTGATTTGTCGTTAAGAAGAATAAGGTTATTATGTTCAATAAATTTCGAAATTATTTTTCCTTTGGGGTTGTGTGTGGCTGAACCCCACATGGGGCTCCATGCGTTAAAGTCGCCAATAAGTAAAATTGGCTTATTAAAATTATCGATTAAGGAGTTAAGATTTGATTCACTTATTTGCTCACTTGGAGCAATGTATAAATTTATTACAACGAATGATATATTAGAATTTATTTCTAAGGCAATAGCTAGAATGTTTGAATTTATGTTTAGTAATTTGTGGGAAATCCTGTTTGAAACCAGAATTGCGATTCCTCGTTTCGAATTTTCATTAGCGCTAATATCATTTTTTGCATAAAAGCAGAAGTTACTTGGAATGTTTGAAAAGTGGGGGTTCTGTTTTAGGTGTGTTTCCTGCAGGGCAACAATTTGTGGTAACTTACTCTTAATAATAAGTTGGAGTTGGCTGTAATTATTTAGGTATCCATTAATATTCCACTGAAGGAATCTAAGAACCATAATAATTAAAAATAGAAAAGAGGGAGATCTCTTAATTTTGTTTACTAGTATAAGTATACGAGAGTAAGAGATTATGATAGTTCCATGCTGTGTTCGGAGTCTGAAGTTATTGTTTCTATATGTGGAGAGAGTGCTATGTTGTCATTAGTGTTTTTGTTGGGAGAAGGCTTTGTAGTTGAAGAATGTGGGGGAGAAGTTTGTGGGTGATTGGGTTCGTTTGATGGGTTCGATTGTAGGTTTGAGGTTGCATCGTATATATTTTTTTTTGTTGCTATTTTTTGTAGTTGTGCTTGAATGAGAGCACGTCTTTTTTCGTATAGATTTTCTGGTGTTTCGTTATTTTTATTTTCTACGTTGTTGTTTGTTGTTATTTTGTTTTTAAAAGCCAGAGCTTCTACTAACGTTTCTTTAGGAGAGTTTAGTGTGAAATTTGTTTGTGAGTTGTTTACGTTTTCAATTGCTTTTTGAAATGTGCATTTGCTTAAAATTTTTTCTTTAATAATTGCTTGACGTTTTTTAAGAGTCGGACAATCGCGATTATTCGAGCGATGCTCATTTTTACAGTTGATACATTCTACTTTTGAGCACGGTGTTGGTTCGTGTTCTGTAGAGGAGCATACGAAACATTTTTTTTCATTTTTGCAGTGCTTTTTTGTGTGTCCAATAATGTGACAATTTTTGCATTGCATTGGTGTAGGGAAATACGGCTCGACTTTGGTTTTTTCCCAAGCAACATTAATATCACTGGGTAAGTCATACAGGTTGAAGGACAAAATATGGAGTGGAGTGTTAATGATTTTTCCATTAATAAACTTTGTTATTTTTTTGCATTCCACCACATTTTGGTCCTTCAGTCCATCAATTATTTCAGTTTCAGTTAATTGGGCTA
The DNA here is from genome assembly GCA_949775025.1 of Tricholauxania praeusta. NCBI lineage: Eukaryota > Metazoa > Arthropoda > Insecta > Diptera > Lauxaniidae > Tricholauxania > Tricholauxania praeusta. The sequence continues at coordinate 88,684,678 of OX459030.1, read as the reverse complement.
ACCCTTTTGAGTATACAACTCCTTTCGTTATATTTAGAGAAGGGTGCAGCTCAACTTTAATGTCGCATAAGTTTGACAATTTTGTTGCTTTAAGGAAACGTGTAGTTTGATTGTTGTTTTTTGTAAGAATAAGAAGATGACCTTCTCTTGTATAAGAGGTTGAGAGAGTTTGTTCGGAAGAAATGCTCTCAATTGCTTTAGAAACAATGAAAATGTTGAAGCTTTGAATAGGAATAGACTCGTTTACATTTTTTATTACTATAAATTTTGATATTTGGTTGTTTTTGTTAACACTAGTTGTTGTTGTTCGATTGTTTAGGTTTGGAAAGTCTTTTCTGTTGTCTAGACTTAGTCTTTTTCTTTTCGTCTCACTACTAAGTATAGCAAATGAATTACCACGTCCTCCCGGATCGGAGGCCATAGCGAAGAGATAAATTGACCGAAGTCACACAGAATCTGACACAGGCTGCGAACAAAAAACAATACCTTATTAATCTTTGACAAATCACCGAGAGAAGAAAACACAGTCGACCGTTCACTATGGGAGATGATTGGCAACTGCTTACAAAAATTTGATTTGATATCCCTGATATGGGATCAAGAAAGATACATGGAAATTAGGCTTAAGCAGTTTTGACATTTGAACGCCAACGCACAAATTTCCATTCATATTACAGCGAACTTGTGCTTCGACTCACTATACTGACGAAGAAATACCAAACAATAGGCGTGTTTTTTTTTGACGCGGCTATTCGCTTAAAAATTTTTTTTGTATGAGAAATTAGTCGGCGATGAGTATCGACACGAGGCAACCGTGGCAATAACGTGTTTTGTTTGTTCACTACATACGTGGCAACTGTCGCCGCAACCTCAGTACTGTGTGTGCAGTTTCTAACCCCCTTGATTTCACTTGATTTGCATTAAGCTCTTTAGACTCTGGTGGGCAAGTTGACTGCATCTACACTGACTTCAGTAAAGCCCAATTTCCATGTGATCTTATCTTATCAAATATCAGGGAGGACATCACATGCTATTAAGATAGCAAATGTATGCTATTTACTCTCGGATTCTCCAAGCGCATTAGGTTCTGTTCACGTGCTTTTTCTTTCTTACAAAAATTTGATTTGATATCCCTGATATGGGATAAGATAAGATCACATGGAAATTGGGCTTAAAGCATCTGACAAATTACGACATAATTTGATTTTGTTTAAATTACAGAAGCTTTTATTTCCTTGTAAGTTTTGTCAGCTGTATTGAATCTTATTTAGCTGATCGTTCATATCAAATAAGATTTCGGAGGGTGTTTTCCTCCCTTTCAGCGCGACATCAGCTGTTCCACAAGGAAGCCACCTGGGGCTTCTTTGTTCATTAAAAACTCCTATCTGTTAGTATATGCAGATGACATGAAAATATACAGGAACGTGAAGGGGGTTGGTAATACTTTTCCACTTCAGTCTGACTTGAAATCTTTTGAACTTTGGTGTTCTAAGAATAACTTACATCTTAATCCTGATTAATGCCAAACTGTGATTTTTACCAGGAAGAAAAATATTTTGGAGTTTGATTGTAAGATAAGAAAATTTGTCGTGTCGATTTTGTCAAAGATTTAGGTACACATTTTGATGCTAAATTGACTTTTAATGAGCATATTAATCAAATTTGTAAAAAATTCTCATCTCTACTTGGCTTTATTAAGAGGTGGGCAAAATAATTTAATAGCCCTTTAGTAACGGTTACTTTATATAATACAATTGTACTTCCTCACTTAAGGTACGCCAGCCAAGTATGATCACCATTTTATAATTTTCATATAAATAGAATTGAAAGAATTTAAAAGAACTTTATTCGTTTTGCACTTAAAGACTTAAATTGGAGTGATTCCTTAAACCTTCCTCCTTATGAGGATCGTTTGAAGTTATTTCATATGCAGTCTTTGATCTCCCGTGGTGGCGATCCTGGAGCTTTTTTGAGTATCGGGATCGAAAGTCAAGGTTTACACGAAGAAATTCGATGAAAGAAATTCTTGTACATTCCCTTTAGTGAATTTGTTTTGCGTTTACACACGAAAACTAGAATTTCGTTCTGCTTGTGAATATCTTAGCAGTTACTACGTCGATCCACCACAACAAACGTAGAGTCAAAGCATAATATAAGCTAACGAACAGAACGAAAGAGAATTTGCGGGTACGGAAAATTCTGCACACCACCCTTTCGTTTTCCCCCTCTTGCCTACAAACAAGGAAACTTTCCGGCAAGAGGTTCCTCGTGTAAACGCTGACAAAGTCAAGGCTTACACGAGCAAATTCGATGAAACAAATTGTTGTCCATTCCCTTTTGTGAATTTGTTTTGCGTTTACACACGAAAACTAGAATTTCTTTCTGCTTGTGAATATCAAAGCAAAAGTAGAGTCAAAGCAAAATATAAGCTAACGAACAGAACGAAAGAGAATTTGCGGGTACCGAAAATTCTGTACACCACCCTTTCGTTTTTCCTCTCTTGCCTACAAAGAGTCTATCCCAATCGATATCTTTTTACCTAGGCAAATCGCTGTGAAAACCATTTTTAGCCTGGTGATTAAAATTTTTACTGTGGTGACTAAAATTTCCAATTTTGCTGTCCCATTCGATATCTTTTTATGAATTTGATGAAATTTTGACAGCACAAAAATTTCTTGAAAATGAAAGCTAAATTTTTCGATCGCATTTTCATTATTAATTTTGAATAATCAAAATAGCCTGTATATGTTGACAAAAAGATGCAAACATAACTTTTATTAGGTTTGCATAGCTTTGACATCATTTTCGCTTTTTTGCCCACTCCCTCCTCGTTGTACAACCTCACATTTAACGCAGTCCTTACTGCATAGTATTAGGTCCATGCACAAAATTTCACAGCTCGGTATAAGTACCAAGAATAGCGATTTAAGTAGGTTTGTTGCTTTGGAGTTGCCACGCCCCGATGCTCAATCCCGTTCACATTTTGCGAGTAGCTTGGCAGAACCAATGTTGATCAATTTATCAAGTTTCACAACAGTGGCTATCATAGATGCCAAGATATAGCATTTTAAGTGTTTTTGTTGTATGGAAGTTGCCACGCCCCGTTATCGGAAAATGACAAATTATGTAATGCATCTTAACGAGAGAAATCTGTCTCAACGGGTATGCTGTGGAGTATACCTACAGGGGAAACCACTGTAAAAAAAAGCACCAAAACTCTACCGCATAGGTGGTGTGGAAATGAGTAATACATATGTACATATCCACAACTTGATTATAATATCACGTATCTAAAAAATATAAATTTCAACCCATAAAAAATGCAGTCTTTACTATTTATATATGAAGGTGATCTAATGAATGTTTTTGATTCTTCCTTAACACCATCGACAGTGTCAGTTGGTCACAATCATGTACACTAATTACACAGGCCGACAAAAATTATACCCAGAAACCGGACTATATATTTCCGTAGGTTTTCGATGCGCTGATTCCGAATCTGGTCGCAGAATTGCTCCATCACGTCAGGTTTTCGAGATATCCTAACCTAAAAGTGCAAAAACCATTGTTTTTGCCCATTTTTGAGGTTATGTAGCACCGTGAATTTTCTTTTTTTCAAAAAACTATATGTGTGATCTTAAAGAGCTGTTCTTCTTCTTTCCAATGTCGTTGAGTTTTCTGAAATATCTTTCTTTTTTGCCGATCTATCGCATTTTGAAATTTTCATATTTGTGATTTTGCCTGTACCTGCAAGCTCATTAGGAACATTTGTGTGTCAAAAAATTTGAAAATTTCAAAATGCGATAACTGGACGATAAAGAAAGATATTTCAGAAAGCTCAAGGGCATTTCAAAGAAGAAGAACTGTAGTTTAAGATCCTATACATAGTTTTTTGAAAAATAGAAAACTCACGGTGCTATATAACCTCAAAAATGAGCAAAAACAGTGTTTTTTGCACTTTTAGGTTAGGATATCTCGAAAACCTGACGTGATGGAGCAATTCTGCGACCAGATTCGGAATCAGCGCATCGAAAACCTTCGGAAATATATAGTCTGGTTTCTGGGTCTGAATGTTGGTTAAATTTTGTCGGCCTGTGTTATCTAATACTTGCACTTATACAACTGAATGAATAACTTAACATAAGCTAGTTTAGTAAATTACTGTTTGCCGGTGCACGAAAAAATTAAAATTTGGTTCGGAGTATACATGTTTATATATTCCTTACCACATGTTACCATCCTCATTTTACATCATGTCTGTAACAAACATACCATACTAGACATAAGTACATAGGCATTGGCATTAAGTTTTCAAAATAATGAAAGCATAATTTATTATCATAAAAAGTGTAATGCTAATAAGAATTCCCTCATTGGCATAAAATATTGTGTTTAATTTTCTTCAGCTTTCCTTTATTTTTATAAATATACATTACAATATTCGTAATACGATGCAGTACATTAAAAGTTATCAAAACACCGCTGCTCATGCCCAGTATTTGTAGCACGAATTGCTCTATCGATTTATTTAATTAATTTTTTGATAAACAATTTTCATAAATTTAGAAAACAAATGAATCTAAAGGATTTTTTAATAAAATTAAAAATTCTTATTGCTACATGTATTATTAATGAATACACATCCAAAATCCAAATTAATTTGATTGACTCGATGAGCAATTGTTTTGAAAACTGCATTATAGTAATCCTTTTTGGAGGTGTGCAATTTTATTCCATTTAGCGATTTTTACGCCTCTCATTCTGCTTGCGTTCCTCCTTCTGAGTCAAAATGATTAACAAACTCCTGAACATGCTTAATACATCAAAGAATAAGTCCAATGCATGTTGAACAACATCCCGATTACCTAAGCGACATTTTTCAATAATGCTTTGTGTATCGTAGACAATAAATACAGCCATAACAAAAACGCCAATATAAAGGGTGTTTTTTTTAGAGGTTTGTTTTTCGAATAGAGATAAAACTGGCATTTTATGGTCAAATCTGGCAACTCTAATGTCATTTATGTTCAGTTTGGTTTGCCATTTCATCATGAACAGGTTGACAAAAGAACAACGCTTGCAAATCGTGCAAATTTATTTCGAAAATAATGGTTCAGTTCGCGAAGTTTACCGCAAGCTCCGTCCATTTTATGGTCGACATAATCGTCCATCAGAGCAATTAATTCGGTTAACCATGGGTCGTTTTCGCACTACGTTTACTCTATGTGATAATACGCATCCGCAGAGACGTCGAACAGTGCGCACCGAAGAAATAATTGCCGCTGTAGAGCAAAATGTTGAAGAGGACCCGAATGAATCGATTCGCCACCGTGCACAGCAATTGGAGCTTAGTCCATCAACTTTATGGAAGATTTTGCGCAAAGATCTTGGCTTGCGACCTTACAAGATCCAGCTTGTGCAAGAATTAAAGCCGCGAGACCATGCAATGCGTCGTGATTTTGGTGTATGGGCGAAAATGAGATTGATCTCGATGCTGATTTTCATCGCAAAATTTTGTTCAGTGATGAGGCTCATTTTTGGTTGAATGGCTACGTCAACAAGCAAAATTGCCGCATTTGGAGTGAAGAGAATCCACATGAGACCCTTGAGACGCCATTACATCCACAAAAACTGACTGTTTGGTGTGCTCTATGGGCTGGTGGAGTCATTGGGCCATACTTCTTCCGAAATAATGCTGGAGAGTCAGTTACCGTTAATGGAGACCGGTATAGAGCCATGATAACCGACTATTTTGTTCCCGAATTGGATGGCATGAATGTGGATGAGTTGTGGCTCCAACAAGACGGCGCTACATGCCACACAGCGCACGTCACAATCGATTTATTGAAGGAAACATTCGATGAGCGCATAATTTCGCGGAATGGACCTGTCAATTGGCCACCAAGATCGTGTGATTTGACACCATTGGATTATTTTCTTTGGGGATATGTGAAGTCGCTCGTCTACGCCAACAAACCAGAAACGTTAGGGGACTTGGAAGCCAACATTCGTGGCGTTATTGCCAACATACGGCCCCATATGCTCGAAAAAGTGGTTCAAAATTGGACCTGTAGAATTGGCTTTATTCGAGCCAGCCGCGGCGGTCACATGCCCGAAATCATATTTAAACATTAATGGCATAAAATTATCCTTCCAATAAAGCCAAATTGATGGACATTAAAACGATTTTCTTGTGTTTTATTTCAATTCGAAGCTCTATACCTCTAAAAAAAACACCCTATATAATAGAGCCAGCTGCACAAAGTACGACTGGAAGAACATATTGAACAAGCTTAATTTGGCAATTGTATTAATGATGCTCACTAGTAAGCCGCCTAAATAAAAATATTTTCCACGCTCGGCTAGCAATGCGGCCAAAGAAAGTGAAGCAAAAGTTATTGCCGTACCCATCAATGCAGTAAATATAATGGCTGGATTTATTGTGATTATGTACTGCATCAGTGGGCCCAATGTTTGTCCCGAACAAAAGCCAAATGCGAGCAACATTCCCAGACGCGTATAATAATTCTTGCCATCATCTCTGTAAAAATGTAAACCCAATACGAGTATCAATGGACCAATAGCTGCTAGAACTCTGGCATCAATTATATGATTTATTTGCAAAATTGCACCGAACGCAGCAGACAATGTGGTGCCACCAAGCACCATATAAACTGTGGCCAAATGTTGACGAACATTTCGCGAAACGTTGAAAATGTGAATTAAGTGTCTTTGACGACATTTTCTTAGGCTTCTGTCGTTTCTCCGGGGGAGACTTGCGTTCAAATTTTCTTTGTGGCCATAGCTATTTCATCGTCACAATATGCTCCGTCGTCAGAACATCGAGCAAGTCCTGTGGCTAATAGAAATATAAAGACATTGTAAAATTTCTAATATTTTTTTTTTTTTATTTGTGTTTTTGGAACAAAATTTAATAATAACAATATTTTTGTACAGAGCTTCTTGTTCAGTACTTTTAGTGCAAAAAAACAACAAAAAAATTACAAGCAAAATGCATTAAAATGGGCAACGAGCTGCTTATACTAGTTTCAATGACCGCTACGTCATATCATCAGTAAGCTTTGTTAGCCGAAGTATAGTAGTTCTACAAGCCTACTATGTAATGTTTCTTGCGTTGATCTGTTAAGAATCACAGCAGTAAACAAAACAAAAACTTCTACATCTTAATGCAATTGACCTTGTAATCTCTTTGATATCACACATTTCTTGACGAGCGCTTCGTTGTCCGCTTTTTTGGCGATCCGAACGAAGTTGCAAGTGCTACATGTAAATATCGGCGAGCTCACCGAGGGTAATTTTAAACAACAAAAAATTTTAAACAACAAAAAAATTACAATTACAAATTTTTGTTGTTTTTTTGCACTAAAAGTACTGAACAAGAAGCTCTGTACAAAAATATTGTTATTATTAAATTTTGTTCCAAAAACACAAATAAAAAATTCGACAGTGTCAGTTGGTCACAATCATGTACACTAATTATCTAATATTTACACTTATACAACTGAATGAACCACTTAACATAAGCTAGTTTTGGTAAATTACTGTTTGCCAGTACACGAAAAAAATTAAAATTTGGTTATGTTATCGGAATATCATGTATATACACTGAAATTCCCCATTAAGGACAGCCCCCATAACCGGACAGCTCCCATAATCAGACATATTTCAGCGACACTCACTAACTTTTCCATACAAAATACATTCCGATAGCCGGACGCTCCAATAACCGGACAAAAATACTGCGACGGTGGGTGTCCGGTTATGGAGAATTTCACTGTATATTCTTTACCACATGTTACCATCCTAATTTTACATCATGCCATTAACAAATATATAATAATGAAAGCAAAAACTATTATCATAAAAAGTGTAATGCTAATAAGAATTCTCTCATTATCATAAAATACTATTTAATTTTCTTCAGCTTTCCTTTATTTTTTATAAAAATATATATTACAATATTCCTAATACGAAGCAGTTCATTAAAAGTTATCAAGACACCGCTGCTCATGCCCAGTATTTGCAGCACGAATTGCTCTATCGACTTATGCGATGCTGATTGCTCCGGCACCTTAAGTAAATAAAAATTAATATTCATGTATTCAAGTAAAAAGCTATTATTATTTCCCATATCAACTACTGCAATGTATATAAAAAGACCAGCAGCTGCTGCAACCATCCATTGAACACCCTCCTATGACTGCCCAAAAACTATACCAAATATCATTCCAACGAAGCTTAACACCCCCGTAAGCAGATTGTAATAAGCAGCCGACTTAACAGACATACCTGCCTTCATAAGAATTCATGTGGTAACTCATGACAGAATACAGCAAGTGTAGTTGAAAACCCACCAGCAATGTTCTCAGCAAAAGCAGCACCTGAAACATATGAAAAAATTTATGACTGCGAACATACATACAAAAGACGAATTTCAACACGGTCAAGCAATAACACAGCAAAGTGTGATTTAAGCAAAAAATGTAACGATATTTTTTTTTTTGCGAACATTAAATTTCTTACCTATAGCCATGCCATCAGTAAAACTGTGTATTCCATCACAAATAATATTCATCCACGCAAGTGCACTAAGTGATTCAGGTGGTGAATGCACATGTCCATGGAAATGGCTATGCCCATGGTGAGATTACTCATGCTCTCGTAGAATCACTGTGACAGTGTCGTTATTTGTCAATGAACTATCTTTATTTCCATTTACATTACCAGCAGCAACGGAACCACCACCTGTTGTAGAATGTTCATCTAAATTAGTTGACAAAGTATTGCTATCTGGTAACTGCTGATGATGATTGTGATAACTTTTATGATTATGATTCATCTTATAATTAAACATTATGAACTTACAGTCATTTTAGCAAAGACCAATATTGTAAATTTTACTTATTGATCAATGCTATTTTTTATTCAACAAACATGACAAAGATAACAAATGAAACAATTTAACCTGGTAATTGGTGACATATGTTTCGGCTATTACCACATAGCCTAATCAGACCAGTTTTTGGTTAATGTTGTACATGGAGTCGATCCCCTGACCGTACATGCATTTCAATTGCATATCTGTCGACGGCCGCTCTAACAACTGAGCTACTGAGGAACTGACCTTGAACTGTACAAATTGCGTATATCCATTTATTATCTCTTGTCACTTTCTCGCTTGTTGTCACAGCTGCTAAGCCATTGGCTTAGAGACTTGCTATGATTTTATTTTTCGAAAATTGTGGTGTTGCCAGCCACATATTTTTTGAAATTGGCGTGTTCTCCGTATGGTTTAAGAAAGTTGATTTTTGCGACTGATTATTTTTATTATAATTAAACATTATGACCTTACAGTCATTTTAGCAAAGACCAATATTGTAAATTTTACTTATTGATCAATGCTATTTTTTATTCAACAAACATGACAAAGATAACAAATGGAATTATGATGGATTATGATTCATCTCAGGTATAGGAGCATCTGTTGAGTAACTTATATATAAACGTGCCTCAACGTCCCATGAGACGATTTGTACTGCTGAATTTAAAAACATGCAGATCGAATTACTTGCTACATGAACCCTTCCGGAGTGCATGCACTGATTTCAACAGTGTTTACGCCGTTATTGACTTTAATCAATCTCAAAGCATAACAAAAAAAAGCATTTTACGTTTTCTTGAAATTGTTAACATTTAATTTGTTTTATTTGATGTAGACGCTTATGGAATGTGGATGAATGAACGCATTTGCAACAAATACCGCCTGCTGCTGTCGGTGTAATGCTGTTTTCGCATTCTACATCTACACTGCTGCTTGTAGGCGTCTACCTGACCAAGTGTGGCCGGAAGTTTTTAAATCACTGCTGCTTTCAGGCATCTACCCGACCAGATGAGGTCAGCCGTTAGCGCGGAAATTTTTAAATCACTGCTACTTTCAGGCATCTACCTGACCAAGTGTGGCCGGCCGTTAGCGCGGATTTTAAATCACTGCTGCTTTCAGGCATCTACCCGACCAGATGAGGTCAGCCGTTAGCGCTGATTTTAAATCACTGCTGCTTTCAGGCATCTACCAGCCAGTTGAGATCAGCCGTTGGTGCGGAATTATTTTAAGTACTTTCATTTATAATTTCTCAATTTATGAGGGCTTATGAGCCCAGTAAATAAAGTTTAAATAAATAAATAATTGTTATGAGATGTAAAAAGCAGACTTTGCACTGTTTCATTAGTATCGGTGCAGTTATGAGAATCTTTTCCAACGTTGTGTTCCGGAATCAACAGTCATAAATATTTCAACAAATCCTTCGATGATCCCTCAGATGCTCTTTTTCTTGGGCTAAACGAAATTCATCCGCATTTTCTACGTGAGGAGCAAAAGAAACAGGATTCCAAAGTTTTTGGAAGCCTAAAGTTGATTGATCCACGTAACAAGCAACCTGTCACCCAGTTCTGTATTGACACTAGGCGACAGCCCCCAAAAATTTTTAAGAATTGTCAGCAAATATCCAATCTTTCGAAGGAGCAGCATGTAGTATGTTTGTGGGTATTACAGGCGTTAAAAAATGGAGAGGAGGTTTCGGATGCAGATCTTATTCTCTACAGACAAACAGCTAAGATTCGAGAGAAAGAAAAACTGGAATTCTTTAAATTCGTCATGGAGTTCAATCAATCGCAAGGTGAGCGCATATACGCTCCCTTTAATCGTTTGGTGCTACTATACAATAACTGGTACCGTAGCAAAGTGAAACTGCTTATCAGTTTGAAGGAGAACAAGAGCTACAATACTCACACAGGATTACCGCACGTAAATGCATGCAACAATAGTGGCCAGAATGTGGAGGTGGTCGATGTGGAGGTGTTGGAACGCAAAGGAATTTTGCCTGTGTGGAATAAAGAGGAAGCCGTGCTCGATATTTTGTCTAAAAATCTTGAGACTTTCTCGGGTTTCTGTGCTGAAACAGCAGGAAGGCAAGTAAAACAAATTAGTGCTGACAGTAGAGCGCTGGAAAATGTTAACGCATTTAATTTTGAAATACCATTTGATGCTGTATTATTTTTGATGACTGCTGGTGATTACGTGGATTTGCCAACAGAAATGTTGCTAGATATTAAAAATGATGATGGACATGAAAGACTAATTTCATTCCATACGATTTTACCAGATAGAAATTGTGGTTGGCACACGAATATTCAAGTTGTAGAGCAGGCATTTCGAGTTTATCAAAGTATGACACCCCGAAGAAAGTGCTTACATTTCGATCAGAACTGTGCAGCAATTTTTTTACAATCAAAAGAAAGTGAAGAAATCACTGCAGGGCTTGGTACCGCAGAACGCACATTTAAGCCACAGCTATTTGATGATTATCTTCAAGATCAACCTATTGTTTTGCAAGATTCGAAACACTAGTGCAATGGAAACTCAGAGAAACGTGTAGCGCTGACGATATTAAAATTTGCACGGTTCTGCCGCAGCCTCCAGCCATTGATGACGCTGAAGAATTCTTAGGCGGACTTACAATTAAACTGGAATACAAACCACAGTTAGGATGTGAAGTTATGACAAAATATGAACTACTAAAGGAATGGCTTACGTTGCGCTTATTGGCCGCGCATAGAAGCGAGGCAGTAGTGCAACGACTGCGAGTGTCTGCCGCAAATTTAGAGACTTTGTTGATCGAGCGACTTGTGCGGTCTCAAATTGAACATGAACTTTCAACAGTTTACTCAGTCAGTCTGCCACGTTTGCTTAGCGGTCTATATAATTTTTTAAAAATATTACAACGCATTCCATCTGGCCAATACATGTTGCGTTTCAATCCAAAGTTCCGCTATAAACTTATGCTTTGCGCCCCATCACAGGAAATCACGCAAAACACAATAATTTGGCTTTTATAACAGAGCACAATTTTTTGCCCATCGAAAATGGTTTGTGTAGCGCCATGCATTTGCATCATAAGGTTTTGCCATGTGCTTTTAAGCCATTGCTTAAACCAATGACAGAATTTACTAAAAAAGGTCTCGTTTACAATCGAAGTTTAAGCTACTAACCGACCGTGACTTTATTTTATCAAGATTACAAAAAAAATCTGCTATTGTTAAGGCAAAAATGAAGCAACATGAAAAAAAGCGCAAATGTTCACAGAAGGTAAGACGACGGAACCGTTTAAGAATTGCAAAAGAAATAGAACGAAAAAAACAGCAAGATAAAGAGGAATTGCAAAAAGAAATTGATTTAGATAAAATGTTCTTTGGCTTAATATAAACATTTTAAATATATGTTAAAATATTTTTAATATAAATAATTTTTTATATAATAAATACTATTAATTAAATTATATATTTATAATCATTCCCACAAGTGAACTTAGTAGAAAGAAATGCGACTCCAATATAAATTGCAGTTAGTGTTCTTCAAATCAAATCTTTCCTAAAGAGGCTTTAATATCGATCAATTTTAAATTTTTTTACTCGAAAAAAAAAAAACCTGATCTTTTAAGCTTACATTCGCTAACGAAACATTTGGAAAAAGTTCGACAAAAATATTAAGACTAGTTAGCGAAAAGGATGCCCTGAGTATGCGTTTTTATGAAAGATTCAGAAACTGTTTGAAAAACATTTATCTAATTAACATTTAAAAAATCGAACTATCAATAAAACGTTCTTGAAATTGGTCAATTGGTACGTCATAAATTTTTTCGTCTAAAAAATGTTATTAAATTAAAAATTGTGTATTTTGACCAACTTTAAGAACTTTTTAGTCTCAGGAACACTGAATCCAAAATCTGATATCAGATTTAAGCTCAGCAACCCCAAATTACCCTTAGTTGATGTCAGTCGATTTTTCTCCAAAATTTAGGTCTTATTTTTGCACTGTAATGAATAAATCGATTCGTTTAGATTTGGGTCTAATGACATCAGTTTGTTAAATAAGAGATATGCTTATGTCTTTATTCTAATAATTTTATTGTTGTTGGTATTTTTTACTACTATACTTCCTATGAAATGCATTATTTTTTAATAATTTAATAATAATATTCTGTCGTTATTGGTATTTTTACTTTTATACTTCCTATGAAATACATTATTGAAAAGGTACTTGAATTCGTTGTGATATAATCTAAAATGTTGTTATTTAGTTGCTAGTTTAACGTTAGTTCATAAGACCTTCTGGTTTGAACTTGTTATACATATATAATTCTGAAATGTGTTCATACAAGATAGACTTCGATAAATAAATAAATAAAAACGAAGTTCAACTTTATTTTGAATTACATGTATACCAAAAATGTAAGTTTGAGTTTTATTGTTACTTTGTAGTTAATTGGGAATTTCCAGGACTTGAAAATTAAATTGGCCAGCGCACTCAGGAATCCAATTATTGTACCAGAACAAATTCTACAAACTTATTTTCATAGCTTACTTTTTTATCTTAAACGTTCGACTACGTCAAAGTCAACTTTTTAAAGTCCTCTGCTGAAATCATTTCTACATCTTTATATGTGGGCATCTCTTTTTTTGTCCAAAAATCATGCGCCGATGGGGGCATTTCGCAAGTTGGAAAAACATGAACAGACAAATCGTTGAAAATGTTACGAGTTTTGTATTCATCCTCCAGTGGAAACTCTTTTACATATGGCAGAATATCTAAAATATAACCAGAGTCCTGACGCAGCAAACGCTCTGGTTTGCTGCTGGCCAAACTGCTAAAGCTGTTGTTGATAAGAACAGTGTTTTGTAACAGCTCTGGATGCCAGTTGCTCCACAGTAAATTGTTTGTAAGGCAATTAGGGCAATGGGGTAGGTAAAACAGTGTCACCACATCCGATGCATATTTGGCTTCACAGTTTTCACGCATGATTGCGCATTTTAAGCGCTCTAGTACTGTTTTTTCAGAATCTCGAAAAATCGGATCAAAGTAAAGAGATTCTATCACTTTAATATGCCTTTGTGTTTCCAGTATAAAGGCCAGCTGATACAGCGCCTGAAAATTGCGCGTGAATGGACCAATGCCAAAACATACAACGCGTGTCAGCCGCTCGTCGATGGGTAGAAGCTTCAAGCTCTGTTCGAGCGTTGTCATCGCTTGGGTGAAGTAGTCACTGTTTCTCATTTGTGTACAAATGTGCTCCAATCGTCTGGGTTAATAATTAATATGCAAATTAAATTCGTAAGATAAAGAGAAAACTCACTCGAGAAACTTATCCGCATCAACATCAGGACAATCACTATCATAGCATTTTTCTGAAATTCGGCGTGGCCGCCGCTGCAGTCCGCGACGTGACATCCACTTCTTACGAGTGACCACACAAAATTTTTCCGTCATATTGAGCCTTTTCTTAAAATTTTAAGAATTAAAATTGATGTCCAAATCTTCTTGGACTACGGATTGACGTTTTTTGTTTCGGTAAAAAAAAACAAAAAAGTAATCAAAAAGAGTAGTCGAGTTGCGTAGTGTGGATGTGAACGACTCCAATGTCACTGTATATGATAACCTTATTATTTTATAATAAAGGGTGTTCAAACCGTCAAATTATTCATCAAATTGTTTGTCAAACAATTTGACAGCTCAGCGTACACATGATCAAATTTTTCGTCAAATTTTAGTTTTCTTCTGTCCACCGAAGAGAAAACATCATGATGGCGGACAGATAATTATGTTTATGAAAGTAGATATGTTGATGAAATAGGAATTTAATTTTATATAACTTAATACTTAATGTCATTTTGAAGACCATATAACAATCCGTAATTTTTATGTCCACTATACCAATTAAAAAAAGAGATAAAATTGTACATACAAACTAAAACGTTTCCAATAATCGAAATAATTATAACTTAATTGGTTCCGTCGTTGCTTAAGTATAAAATTTATTTTAATTAAAATTTACATCCTCTGATATTGTCAACATCGACTCCTCTAGCAATATTTAAAAAAAAAAAAACAATAAAAACACCCTTCTAGTATGTAAAATAATTAAGAGCCACATAGCATTTCATCATCCGCACGATGTTCACTCGTTGAAATCTTTTTTCAAGTGACAAAATTGTACTAGCAAATTTGACGAGCGTACACACCATCAAACAACTCATCAAATTGTTTGTCAAACAAGCAGAAAAACAAAATTCTTTGTTTTCCATCAAACAATTTGACCAGAGCTGGGCACCACTACACTTGTGTTTCTCTTAAATGTTCTCCAATGCATGTGTAGTTGTGCTTTATTCGCTTTTCAAAGCAAACTGACTTAAATTTTACGCTCTCTGCTTTATATACGTATATGAAAAGTTATTCTTATTCTGCCGCAGTCCCGCACGCGGTACGTTTTGCCCAGCCACGAATTTGACCAACAATTTGATGAGCGTTCACATCTTCAAATTCTCATCAAACTCCATATATTTTTTTGTTGGTCAAATTATTTGACAAACAATTTGATGAGTTGTTTGATCATGTGTACGCCCCTATAGAATCGTCTTAATAACAGTTGTAGTTGTACTAATCATTGTTGTTGTTGTTTTTCATTGTTTTTGTCCACAAAAACATAGTTTTCATAAGAATTCAACTATAAAGGTTTTCGCAAGCTGTCAAACTCAAAAAAGTCATTAGTCAAAAGTCAGATGTACGAATTTCAGAATTGTTAAACAAAGCAAAAACACGAAAAAAACAATTACAATTCGTGTCACAAATCTGATTTTCTCAGACGCTTTAATGGAACCTCATGTTGCGACAGCGCTGCCACGAAACATATTTAGTGATGTTGAGTTTCATACTAACGCTGAAGCATGATTAGCTTCTTATGCTTATCGTCTGCAACGTTCTTGGGTGGTAAACAAAAAACTTAATTTTAAGTTTCGTAGCTTTAATCTATTTTTTAGTTTATTGAAGTGAAAACTTCTTATGGCACGTTGTGCGGCTGAGGAAAAAAGTATAATTTCGCGACACCGACCGTCATCGGGATTCCCCGTCATGAATGCGATAGTAAAATTTGAATGACTTTGGAAACGAACTCGATTTTGGAATTTTGAAGACTTGGGAAACGAACTCGATTTCAGAAATTTGAAGACTTGGGAAACGAACTCGATTTCAAATTTGGAAAACTTGGGAAACGAACTTGATTTTGGAATTTTGAAGACTTGGGAAACGAACTCGATTTCAGAAATTTGAAGACTTGGGAAACGAACTTGATTTTGGAATTTTGAAGATTTGGGAAACGAACTCGATTTTAGAATTTTGAAGACTTGGAAAGCGAACTCGATTTCAAAAAATTTAATAAACGTTGCCTACTTTTAGGAGCTATTAATAATTTGCCCCTAAAAGTAAGCAACACTTTTTGACAAATTTCAAAATAGCGCCTTTAAAGTAGTAGGCAACGATCTTAAAAATTTCAGATAATGTTGCCTACTTTTAGGCGCTATTTTTGATTTTTGTCGGAAAGTGTTGCATACTTTTAGGGGTAAATTATCAAAAGCACCTAAAAGTAGGCAACGTTTTTTGAAAAAATTGGCCCATGAAAGTATTCAATTTTTTGTAAAAAATTTTTAAATTTGTAGCATACATATGTTGACTTCCGGTTAGCTGTTGCTCAGTCAGCAAATTTTTCTCTGCAAGCGCAGCCAAAAGCAGAGCCAGCAGCCCAAAGCAGAGAAAAATCTGAAATACCAGGCCACCATGAACCAGCAGCAAGAAAATTTGGTTTTTTGAAAAACTTTAAAACGTTATATCTCGGCTATTACTAAACCGATTTAGACAAACGAGGTGTAATAGTTGTTTTAAGGACAAGCAGATTTTTTTTAAATCAATTGTGTTTTGAGAAACTGTCACTAGATGGCGTTTTAAGCAGTTTGAATATTCTAACAGCCATAACTCGGCAACGAATAAGCCGATTTTGATAAATGTGGTGCCATAGTGTCTGTAGGAAGAAGCAGATTTTTAAGTTAAGTTTTAGAAAAATTATGTTTAAGCTAATTAGTCACAGGTTCAGGTACTTTCTTTACCTGATTTTTTCTTATACTTACATAATTCGCAATGATGTTTCTTACTGCAATCAGAATAAATTTTTGTTCTCAAACATTAGGAATACTTAGCTCAAATTTAATTATTCACAGTTGAGGCTACTGAGCCGAATATACTTCTTCCAGCAATTTTTGAAGTGAAAACTTCTTATGGCACGTTGTGCGGCTGAGGAAAAAAGTATAAACTCGCGACACCGACAGTCATCGGGATTCCCCGTCATGAAAGCGATAGTAAAATTTGAATGTTCTATTGTTTCTTTTAAATAAATATTCCAAGTGGAAGACAAAAAGCAAAGCAGACACACTAACTGACACATTCCATTCTCATTCAACGATTGTTATGCTTACATGTTTGTTTTTTTCAAATTCCGCGTTGTTGCGTTGACAAATTGAGAATGAGAGCGAGAGTAAAATTTGAATACATATTCCGTATTTGTCTTCCATTCACTAACTTGCGATTAAACGATTTGTTTTCACTTCTGTCGGCACTCCCGGAGTGCAACCCGCCGTTTTTTTTTATAATTAAAGTTGAAATAAACAATTTTGTTTTTGTTAAAGAATTAAAGAACTGAACAAATTTGCCGTTTTCTACCTCTAATACGATAACACATCTCGTCCCTTAAGTATCCACTGCATTAAAACATGACGTCCCTCTGATGCTTCCCAGCCATGTACATTTATGTGCTTTACTTCGCGGGCTTAGGAAAGTGGCAGCGTACTTTAGTTTTAATTATATCGCGATTGAATATCAGCTGCGCAGTGCTAAAAGCAGCCGTTAATGTTCTACAAATAAAAATATGCAATGAACAATTTATGCGTATTTTGCAATCATTTAAGTAAACGAACCTTTGCAATATATTTCTTCCTTCGAGAAATCCGCGGAAACAAATTAATTTATATCTTAAAACAAATTTTTTCAAATTTTAATGCATTTTTGTTAAATATTTGTTTTTCACAAAAAAATTCAAATCGCATAAAAACGTTATCACTTTTTGTTGTGATTGATCAATTCTGACATTAAACCAACTATGGAAGCATGATTCAACTATATTCAATCATGCTATGGAAGAAGCAGCATTTGACTTTTGCATAAACCTGTATTATTCAATCATGGTTTTCATGAGAATTCATTGAATAAATTTTTTTGTTTTTATTCAAAAAGGGTTTAAATATAAAAAAATTTGTAGCAACTTGTATATCATTTTAAAGGAAATAAGTTAAGATTTCTCAACATGCTGAAAATTTTAGGTCATTAACACATTTTTTGGAAAAATAAGGTTTTTTCAAAAAAAAAAAAAAATTGGTCAAAATTTCAGAAAAGTCGTAATATCTCCAAAATTATTGATAAAATTTCAAAGCTTTGCTTAACATTATCGTAGGCCATTAATTATCTTTCTTATGACACCCATATTTTTCCTTTTCTATTCAGGGGTTCCCAACTTATAACCATTTTTAGAAAAACTATATCCGCAACTTCCGATGTCTATATCTCCGATACTAGACCCGAGCGACTTTTTTTTTAATATTGTATTTTTTTATTTTCGACCCCCTTTTACAAAATAATAAATAAAATTGGACAATGTCAGCTAAAGTAAACCTGTTCCAAAATTTTGTACTACAAGTTTTTGAATGCCTACGAAAATGCGAAAAAGAACATTTATATAAAAACATTAAAAAACTGATCTATCGAGTATTGAACTCAGCGCAAGTGATGACGTCATCGACCATTGCACTACCACGACCTCCATCTCGCCGTTCTGAAATCGCACCTGGACGTGGACGTCTTCAATGAACCGTGCGGATAGCATCAGTAGTTTAGAGTTCCGCACTGCAGTAGGCGATATAGGGCCTTCACGTGGTCCTTCACCACTTACTATTGGCATTTCAGATACAATAACATTAGCGGTGGCATTTCATGAAATAATTCATGCATATTTTAAGTATCCACCCACAAATCTAATCCCTTTTGCGAAGTATTCTTATTGTTAATATATTTTTAATAGAGGCAGCGACGAATCAAGGTGTCAGGCAAAAGTTTCTGGCGACATGATGTTATCATTCCCTGCTGCCATTGCCGGCAAGAGTTTCCTCGTGTAAACGCTGACAAAGGGTCGAGCGTAGAATCTGTCACTCTCGGAAATTCTCTTTAGGGCGGTTCACATTATCACACATGTTGTCCTTCATTGCTTGACAACATGTGTGACTGTCAATATTGCTTTGCGTTCACATTATCGAGCATGCCATCAAACATCAATTGCAGAACAATTTATTAGCGTCCACATCGAAGTAATCTGCCTGAAATCTTATTTAAAATTAAAAATGTTCACAAGGCTTTACAGTCAATTCACACAGGTAGTATAGTTCGACAAGCTAGCAGAAAAATCAAAAATTTTTGAAATCCATCCAACATGTGTGTCAAGCGGTCCATCCTACCGTTCTTATTATCGAACATTGATGTTGTCACACCATGTTGGACAGCATGTGTGATCTGCTTTTCGTTCTGTTCATTCGGTGATAAGGGACAATTGTTAACTAAGCCATGTACACTTTGACTGCAGTCAACTTATGCAAGTGTGCGAATACACACAAATCGTATATCAAAACTACAACGTACTTAACAAAAAGTTTCGTTCAATTTCCACAAATGTCATTTCCTTAAGGAAAGAGCGAAACTGAACGCACTTTCTGTACGGAATCAGCTGTCTATGCATTGTTTACATAAAAAAAAAATATGTTTGCAATGGAGCTAGAAGTGAAAAATCCATTTATTTTGAAATTAATAGGAAATGGGAAAAAATAAGAGGCTTATACACTAAAATTAACGCATTTCATTGTAATTAAAATATAAAGGAACGGGCTTGGAGTGCAGTTGCAGAAATATGCATTTTAATATAAACACACAATACATACAACAATTTGTTTGACAATTCAGTGATGCCACGCTTTGCTTTTGCCAATACTTTTCCCCACAATCTACACTCATTGTACAGGGTGTTTTTTTTTAGAGGTGTAGAGCTTCGAATTGAAATAAAACACAAGAAAATCGTTTTAATGTCCATCAATTTGGCTTTATTGGAAGGATAATTTTATGCCATTAATGTTTAAATATGATTTCGGGCATGTTGCCGCCGCGGCTGGCTCGAATAAAGCCAATTCTACAGGTCCAATTTTGAACCACTTTTTCGAGCATATGGGGCCGTATGTCGGCAATAACGCCACGAATGTTGGCTTCCAAGCAGTGTTCGAAAACAAACAGTACAATTCGTTGTGTACCGAGCCGAAGCACAAAACCTTATTTATTTTCTATAGTGTGCAATCCAATGCACAAAACAATATCAGCACAAAACAGAAATGTGTACTCAGTAAGGTACAAAATATGAATCGTTCTGTGCATTTGTTGGCTTTTGTTTTGTTCTGTATTTGTGTTTGCACCGTAGCATGTACTTTATAAATAGAAATAGAGTGTCGTGCTTTGGCTCGGTACAATTCGCAATTGTGTCGTTTATTTCACTCAACAGCGAATTGCACCAGTGCTACCACCGGTTCAAAAAAAATTTAATTGTTTTTTTTTTTTTGTTAAATTTTTTTTTAATTCCAAAATTTAGAATAATCATGAAATATGTATTTAAGTCTGAGTTACAGTTTTTATATTGTTTTCTGAAAAAATTTAAAATACACTTTTTTTTATTATTAAACTGTTTTTTTACATTTTTTTGTCGCATATGTCAAAAAATTCGGAAAGTATCGAAACATGTGGCCACATTTATGTAAGCTTCTCACAGCAAGAAGAAGCAAGTCTGACATGGTAACGAATTGGTTTTGTTTCGTTCTATTTCACAAAACATAATGAGAATAAAGTTATGTTCTGTGCTTAGAGACGTACAAAAGAAGATTGGTTGTGTGCACTCTTCGTTTATGAAAAGTATGTGTAGTCGTTAGAGCTTCGGCACGCTATTTTTATAAGGAAAAATAAACGTATTGTGTTTGCACAGTACAATACTGAATTGTGCGCACATATTAAAATCGTCACAAATCACGATTGAATTGTACCGTACTGTACATTTTCGAACACTGCTTCCAAGTCC
Organism: Tricholauxania praeusta; assembly: GCA_949775025.1. NCBI lineage: Eukaryota > Metazoa > Arthropoda > Insecta > Diptera > Lauxaniidae > Tricholauxania > Tricholauxania praeusta. Next base: position 88,663,568 of record OX459030.1, on the reverse strand, counting down.
CCTAACGTTTCTGGTTTGTTGGCGTAGACGAGCGACTTCACATATCCCCAAAGAAAATAATCTAATGGTGTCAAATCACACGATCTTGGTGGCCAATTGACAGGTCCATTCCGCGAAATTATGCGCTCATCGAATGTTTCCTTCAATAAATTGATTGTGACGTGCGCTGTGTGGCATGTAGCGCCGTCTTGTTGGAACCACAACTCATCCACATTCATGCGTCAATTTTGCTTGTTGACGTAGCCATTCAACCAAAATTGAGCCTCATCACTGAACAAAATTTTGCGATGAAAATCAGCATCGAGATCAATCTCATTTTCGGCCCATACACCAAAATCACGACGCATTGCATGGTCTCGCGGCTTTAATTCTTGCACAAGCTGGATCTTGTAAGGTCGCAAGCCAAGATCTTTGCGCAAAATCTTCCATAAAGTTGATGGACAAAGCTCCAATTGCTGTGCACGGTGGCGAATCGATTCATTCGGGTCCTCTTCAACATTTTGCTCTACAGCGGCAATTGTTTCTTCGGTGCGCACTGTTCGACGTCTCTGCGGATGCGTATTATCACATAGAGTAAACGTAGTGCGAAAACGACCCATGGTTAACCGAATTAATTGCTCTGATGGACGATTATGTCGACCATAAAATGGACGGAGCTTGCGGTAAACTTCGCGAACTGAACCATTATTTTCGAAATAAATTTCTTTTGTCAACCTGTTCATGATGAAATGGCAAACCAAACTGAACATAAATGACATTAGAGTTGCCAGATTTGACCATAAAATGCCAGTTTTATCTCTATTCAAAAAACAAACCTCTAAAAAAAACACCCAGTACAAAATGAGCAATTTTGTTTTCTTAAAATTAGTAAAAACAATATTTGGATTGCATATTTAGTACCTAAATTAATGTCATTGAATAACATTTTGAGAATGAATTCAATTTATTTAGGAAATATAAGAAATAAAATTTATGCAATTGTGGAACATTTCATACGCTTGCAACTATGGCTACATCGCTTTTTAAGTTTAACGAAGTACAACATAGCCACTAAAAAGTCTACTCTGAGTTTCTTAAGCATATGGCAGACTTTTCGTTCAAATTTGACAGTAGGTTACGCTAGGCGATGCATGGTTTAGATGGGCTATAGACGAGACGAGACATAACAAGTTGGAGTGTACATACCAATGTTGATAGCCAAAATGAGCCTACGTAATTGATCGAAAGTGAACGAAACATTTTGACGAGACGTGTTGTTCCGTAAGAACCGAACTTCAATACGTTGCTACTCGTCATAACAGCTTTTCCGACTCTTTGGCTAGCGTAACATTTTGGGTTGAATGTCAAAACAGACGAAACGAGTGCAAACGTTCGTTCAATTGCTATCGTCTCGTCACGTCTATTTTGGTTATGGCTTAAGCTTTGACTCATGATTGAATAATTATTGAAATATTATTCAATCATGCATTGACTTTACGTTTGGTGCGGGTTGACGCAATTACCGTTTTGACATTTACAAGCACAAAGAAATTTTAGTTTTCGTGTATAAACGCAAAACAAATTCATAAATTCTTTCTCAGAACTTCATAGTGTAAACCAGTTCTAAGTTTTAAAGAAGCTTAAAAAAAAGTTCATTCTTCGTTTGATTTTATTTGTGCAGGATAAAATACCATCAACAGGCTGATAATATTAAAATATATAGAAGAAAAAAGATTTTAAAATGTATGCGGAAGCGAAAAATAAAAAAATAGAATAGATATTGTAAAAAAACACATTGGTAGCAGCAGAGAAAGTGACCCGAGTGCATATCCAAGGTTTTTTTTTTAATGTAAGCTTGGAACCATTGATTTCTGTTCATCCTGCATTCCACATTTCTCAAGTGTAGCCTTTTAGTGAATTGCGATGCCCGCGATTCGTAAATACCGACGAGAAACCACTGAGATCAGCTGTTGTCTCAAGTATTTACTTTTTACCAGCAATGTGGCTTTTTGGGTAACTACCGTCAAAGCATATAATTACAAATCAAGTTATGCGATTTTCGTCTTTAGATGGCAGGACTCTGTGTGCTGGCGATAGGAATTTGGGCCTGGAATGAAAAGGACATGTTCAGTAACATAACTAAGTTGACATTCATTGCGTTGGATCCTGCTTTTGTGCTTATCTGCACTGGAACAGTTACATTTATAATTGGATTCACAGGAAGCGTCGGAGCGTTACGCGAAAACACCTGCCTTTTGGCGATGGTAAGCTATGTGATAAAAGAGTAAAGTCTTTAAAATTATTCTTGAAATAGCGAATTACCATAACTTTGGCTACTAGTTTGTATACCACCTATATCTTCTTCTTTCCATACTGAGGATATAAAAAGTTACTTCCAATAGATATGCCATACGATCAATAAAAATGCACATCAGTGCTTTGGTGGAATGCTAGGGTGACAAAGAAAGACTTGGAATTCTATAACGACGAACGATAGAAAAGAATGTGTCAAAAGTTGGAACAAACTGGTACAACAAATCATGAATTGAAATAGGAAAGAGATTTACTTTAGCTTGCTCAATTTTTTTTTAATGTTATTAATGTAATTAATTAATTTACAGTTTATTAATGATATATTACTAGCATTTTAACATTACTTTTGTGTTTAAAAATTAAAACCAGCATGTTATATAGGTAAAAGTTGGTGAAATCGTACAAAGTAGGCAACTTTGAACAACTGTATCTCAGCCAATTTTTATCCAAAACACTTTTGTGGGTCACCAATTTAATGGAAGTTATATCACCTTTCTTTCTTGTTCGCTTAAAAAAATCCCTGAATCCACTCAAAAACAAGTTAAATATATCCAAAAATTAGGAAAAATTTAAATTTTTCGGTTTTTTTTAAATGGTTTTTTTGAATTTTTTTGATGAAAAAATAAGGTTTTTGATTTTTAAAAATGCCATTACGATAGGAAACTTTTTCTGCAATAAGTCTAATAGTTTCTATATAATAAAACTACATAGTTTTTGAGTTATAGCAATTGGACAAATTTGCACCGTTCTAAAAAGTCCAATCATAAATTTAATCGCACTTTTGGATTTATCATTTTCAGGTTACAATTGAACATCTGAGATAATAAAATACCTTCAACGAATTAGTTCTTTATTCAAATACATACAAATTCAGTAGCCTAACGGCATAAAGGTAAAAATTGCTAAAACCATACAAAAGCAGGTAACTTTGTACGACTGTATGGGTCAGCATTTTGACAGAAACTACATCACCTTTTTTTTATGTGAACCAAAAAAATCCCTAAACCTTCTTTTAAAAAAATTATACCCAAAAATGAAAAAAAAAATTCAAAATATTGAAATTTTTCGGTTTTTTTTAAATAGTTTTTTAACTTATTTTGATGAAACAATAAGTTCTTTGACTTTATAAATTGTCATATCGATAGGAAATTTTATTCTCTACAATAAGTCTCGTAGTGTGTAAATGCTAAATATATATAGTTTTTGAGTTATGATTAAAAATATAAAAAGTGGGCAAATTTGCACCGATCTCAAAAGTCCAAGCCTAAATTTAATCGCATTTTTGACTATATCATCTTCAGTGTATTTTATTTTAGTAAAAAAAAGGTCCTAAAAAAAGTTTGCAGAAAACTTGCAAATTCTTTATTCTAGCTAAAAATAAACCAAAACTAAAATATTTCACATTTTGATTAACTTGGGTAGTTATTTTTATACTAAGTTTTTAGTGAATAGTTTTGTGACTTAAACTAATAAAAACATTTTAAATAATTTTTTAATATTTCATGTGGCCGTAATGATGAGCTGCATTTTCTTAGGCATACTCGCTAACAATTTGTTTAGTATTTGAGTACTGATCACGGACTACTATCCATTGGCGATCTTCCATAACTTGTCTAGATTTTGAAGGGTTGTTTGACTCATAGGTATTTTTTTTAAATATTCCACAAATTTTCAATGGGGTTAATATTTGGGGACTGTGCTGGCCAGTCTATGCACGTAATATTTAAGTCTCAAAGTCTCTTAAGTCTCATTTCGTTCTATTTTTAGCCATATATTTCGGGTCATTATCCTGCAAAGAGATGGTATCACCTGGTTCGTAGCCGAACTTTCCAGACTGGGTGGGTATAAGGCCACTTAAATATTAAAATAATCTCTTGCTTCCATTATTCCCATAAATGATTTTACTGAAATTTTGAAATTATTTATTAAAAATCGCGATCATTAATACTGATCTGCAAGAATTTTTTTTTTTAAACTCCTTCAAACGAATTCGATGTTATCAAACGAATTAGATGTTGTCTTACTAATTCGAGATCGCTGGACACGAATTTGTAAACCAAATTTTAATAATTAAATGGTTATTGAACTTCAGCCATTTTTAGCAGCGATCAACATTCATGTAAAACTTTACAAGTTGATACAATGCTTTATTTTATTATTATTATTATTAAACAAACTTTGACAACAAAGGAAAAAACAACAACTCTAGAATATAGACATATGTTTCGATTCTTAAAATCTCATCAGTATATTTTTGGTTGATGTATACGTCAGCACTCAAATTGCACCTGCCATATTTATGCAAATCTAACGAAAAGCTAATTTTTAATTTCAAGTGTTTACGCCAATAATGAACACCCTATGTCCTAATACCGGCATAGTGGTGTTCGTTAAGTTTTTTCTTCTTTTGGGCTGCGCTTCTCGCTCCCTCTCTTTTTTTGTACCATAATGTAAGTTACTTCCGAATTGTTACTTAAACAATAAAGTCGTTTGAAAGTTAAATCGCCGTGTTTTCTTTTTAAAGTGTTTTATTTTTCAGTTGTAAATTCAAAGTGAATTTTCCCCTTTTTTCCCCCTGCGAAACATTTGGTCCTTCTCGACCCGTTTTTAGTGCCGCGCATTTGAAAAAAAATAAAAACATTTTGAAAAAAAAAAAAAACAATTTTTATATTTTTATTAAAAAATAAAAATTAAACTCCCGCCGCGAGTTTTTTTGTGAAACACAAACACAATTTAAAAAAAAAAATTTTTTTTTAAAAAAACAAAAAAGACTTTTTGGTGAACAGCAGCATAATCTACATCCTCATCAACTGCGTCTGCAACATCATCAACAGCAGCAACTACACCTGCATCAACTGCTCCAGCTTCATCTGCAACTACAACAGCAGTTTAATTTTTTGCGTTTTGCCGACGGCATTTTGATTTTTTTTTACCTTAAATTTTTCTACGAACAGAAAAATAACCAAGTAAGTGGTTTCTTTTGAAATTTAAAAAAAAAAAGTGAAACTAAGTTGAATTCAAATTCAACCATTTTTACAAAAAAGTCTCGGTTTCGAATTTCGCCCATAAATTCGGTTCGGTTCGGTTCGCTAATTTTGAGTAATTTTTTGAAATTCGTGAGTTTTGTCAAATAATTTTGCGTGTGCATGTACATATGTATTTAATTAAAAATTGCCAAAAAGTTTCATAAAGGAAAGGGGAATTCGTTGACCTTTCCAATTTCTTTTATATATATATGTATATTCATACATATATGTATGTAGATTTATTTTGTGGCGCTATTTTTTGTACATAAATTGGTACATACATATATGCATAACGTTTCTTGGTTTCACCAAGGTTTTGCATTCTTTTGTGATTTTTGTTTCAAAAAGAGATTTTTACTCTTTTGAACTACCGAAAATTATTTGTGCTAAGCAAAAATTTGAGAATCGGGTTTCAAGTAAAAGAAATTTAAAATCAGTGTTTGTTGTTTTTTATTTATTTTTTTTCTTCTTAGAAAAACTGAGATTTATTGTGATAGAGTACAAGCAGCCTTTCTGCACTCTTCACTCACACAATTTTTTTTTTTGCCGCATAAGTAACTGCCGAAACCAAAGTTACACTCTGTGCTTGGTAAAGTGCAATTTTTTGTACAAAGAGATCTTGCTCTTGTACTTACTAGACTTTTTTTTTCATTTGCTTTGTGTCGTCTCCGTTCTGGTCAAAGCCAACACAGCGCTTTGTGCTTGGACATCAACACACTCACTTGTTAAAATCTTCAGTGTTTTTTTTTTGCAAGTGAGAGTAAATCCGTTGCACAGTGGGAATAAACCCTGCAATTTCAGGCAAATTTAAAAGAATTTTATTTCTTGTACAAATCGCACAGTGGGCAAAAAATATTTTTTTTCGGATGAAAAAAAATATTAAGAATTTAATAAATTTATTTACATTTTGATTATTTTTGTTTTTTTTATTAACATTTTCAGGTAAATTTTTTTTTTTTTTTTACCACTACTAAAAGTGTTTACTCGTAGTTGCGTTTTTTGTCTGCAGTAAAAAACTTTTCTCAAATATTTTTTTTTTTGTTTATAAATTTTTTTTTTAATATAGTTTCTTTGAAGAAAACTATATTTTTTTTCTATTCGAACTGCATACAAGGTATAATAAAGCAGTAACTATGTCTCATTTAAAGACATTTATTCGTCTGACCGATTCACTTATTGAATTCGAAATAGATTTCAATGCTGTTGAGTCACATCCAGTATTTTCTCTGGATGCTCAAAGTGAAGAGCTTAAGTCTTTGTGGAATAAAATCAAAGCTGCTTATGATACTTGCTTAGACAAGTTATCACCTCCAACTGAGCAAGCAGAAATTGACTCAGTTAAGAAAAAGTATCGCAGTAGCTACCAAACATATATAAGAGTAGCAGGAAAACTTTCGGAGCTTTCACAAGCGAGGCCTTCCCGTCATACAGTTGACGCAGAGCCAGAACCTGTATTGGGTCACAGCATGCCTGTACCCCCCTGCGATACTGAGGTATTCGATGGCGATTACCTCTCATGGCCGTCCTTTAGGGACATGTTTACGGCCATTTACATAAGTAACTCGCGGCTAACTTCAGTGGAAAAACTTTTCCACTTAAATAAAAAAACACGTGGCGAAGCAAAGGAGATTGTGCGGAATTCTCCTTTGACAAACGAAGGTTTTGTGCAAGCCTGGCAAAATTTATCTGACAGATACGAAAATAAACGTATCTTAGTCAATAGCCAGTTAAAAATTATGTTCAACTTGCCTCACGTGCCTAAAGAATCTGGCACAGAACTCAAGAAACTTCAGAGGGATATCAATAGCTGTATTTTCGCGCTCAAAACGCACAATATTGATATCTCGAATTGGGATGCAATCCTTGTGTACCTTTGCTCTACACGATTGCCAGAGGTCACGCTGTCGTTATGGGAGCAATCCATTCAAAATAAGAATGAAATTCCGAAATGGACAGACCTCGATAATTTTTTGACAAGTCGGTTTCAAACGCTAGAAACCGTTTCTGACATTCGCAGCTCAAGTGGTGCGATTTCTCGGCAAAATTCTATGCCATCCTCCTCCAAACAAATTACCTCTAATGCCAGTAAGCGATTAAATAACTATCAAGTTAAAATCTCGCCAGCAAATTGCAAATTATGTTCGTCGGAACAGCATGCGCTGCGCTTCTGCCCTCGATTTTTAAAAATGGATGCAAAAGAACGCTTAGCAATTGTTCGCAAGCATCACTATTGCATCAATTGCTTAGCAAACTCTCATGAAGTAAAAGAGTGCAAGAGTCTGTATACTTGTGCAACGTGCAAACAACGTCACAATACACTTTTGCATCGCAATTCGACTCCAGCCCCTTCTCCTGCTTCGAGTGTAAACTCAAGTAAGTCGAATTCGCGACCCAACCCCCCGGGCTCTAATACTCAAACCCACTCCACACAAATACAGTCCACTAATTGCGACATCCAATCATGCTTCGCTTCTAGTACCAAGCACGTATTGCTAGGTACTGCAATGGTGACCGTATGTCACTTAGGTTCGGCGTACACAACCAGAGCGCTTATCGACTCTGGCTCTGAAGGTACTTTTGTATCCGAACGTTTGCAGAAGTTGTTGAAGCTCCCTACTCGTGCTGTCAATGCTCAAGTGTCAGGGCTTAATAATGCGGTTTCAGCGCAAGTTACTAAAGCTTGCGATTTGATTTTAAGTTCCCCAAAAAATAGGCAGTTTCAAATTGAAGCTACAGCTTTTGTTCTGTCCCGCTTAACTGGTAATTTACCCTCAGTTTCTCTTGAATCTTCCTTGTTGAAGAGCCTGCCTGATTTTCAACTGGCAGATCCACATTTCTTCCACAGCGGCCAAATAGATGTACTTATCGGTGGCGATTTGTACCCCGCCATAATCCTCGATGGCATCCAACGCAACATTCTTGGGTCACTTCTTGCCCAGGAAACTGTTTTCGGTTGGATATTTACAGGCCCTATACCTCGTAGTGAAATATCCAGTTTTACTACTTGCCTTACTCATTTTAGTGAGGTTGCGATCGACAAGCAGATCGCACGTTTTTGGGAGTTGGAGGAACTTCCTAAAAAACAGTTTCTAACACAAGCTGATAAGTTTTGTGAAGAAAACTATAAGGAAACGACTAGACGAGACGAAAGTGGTCGCTATATAGTCACTTTGCCTTTCAAAAGTGGCTACCCCGATGAAATCAACTTAGGATTTTCTCGAGGCATCGCCTTTAAACAATTTCTTAAAGGTGAAACTCGTTTAACAAAAAATCCAGATTTCAAAATTCAATATGACGAAGTGGTTAATGAATATTTTAAATTGAACCACATGAAAAAAGTCTCTCCACCAAAATTCGAGATTTCGCCATCTCACTATTATTTACCGCATCATGCGGTCATCAAATCAGAAAGTACTACAACGAAGGTTCGTGTAGTATTCAACGCGTCAAGTCCCACTTCAAATGGAGTAAGCTTAAATGATGTCCTATACACAGGTCCAATCCTTCAAGCTGATTTAACGCTTCTGGTCTTAAAATGGCGTTTTTTCAAATACGTTTTTAATGGTGATATTCAGCAAATGTATCGCCAAATACTTGTGGATTCAAAACATTCCACTTTCCAGCGAATTCTTTTTAGAAGCTCACCCGATAACGAAATTCAAGATTACGAGCTTAAGACCGTAACTTTCGGTGTTAATTGTGCACCATATCTAGCGATTAGAACCATGCTGCAATTGGCAGATGATGTACAGCAGCAGTATCCCCTTGCTGCTCAAATTCTTCGGCACTTCACATACGTTGATGACGCTTTAGCTGGCGCTCACGATGTTGAAACTGCCATAAAAGCTAGAAATGAGCTGATTTCTGCACTTGACTCAGCAGGTTTCACAATGCGCAAGTGGACAGCTAATGCGTCAAGCATATTAGCTGACCTTCCTGTCGAGCATCTTTTGCGTGAAAACTTTTTGAAACTAGAAGATGAAAGTTGTGCAAAAGCTCTAGGAGTTCGTTGGAATGCCACTTCCGATTCATTTTATTTTTCTGCAAAACGTCTCGAAATTAAGTCGTCCTATAGTAAAAGGGAAGTTCTTTCAGTCATTGCCCAACTATTTGATCCTGCAGGTTGGCTGGCACCAATTGTTGTGACAGCGAAAATTTTAATGCAGCAAATATGGTTGGATGAAATAGATTGGGATGAAAGCATCCCCCCGCACAGTCTCCGTTCCTGGCAATCATTTTTGCAGGAATATGAATTTATTGAAGAAATTCGCATCCCACGTTATGTCAGCTATTCGCCAGCCTCAGAAGTAGAGTTTCACGCATTCTGCGATGCTTCTGAGAAAGCGTATGCTGCATCAATATACCTCCGCGTTAGGCAAGGTGACTGTATTGTCAGTCATCTGCTTTATGCTAAAAGTAAAGTTGCTCCAGTCAAGACGATCTCATTACCTCGTCTTGAGTTATGTGGCGCTACATTACTTGCGGATATGGTCGATTCCTTGATCTCTCACCTCGATATTGATAGGCACCGACTGTATTGTTGGACAGACTCCACAATCGTACTTGCCTGGCTTTGCAAGCCTCCTTGCTCCTGGACAACGTTCGTAGCCAATAGAGTTTCGAAAGTAGCGGAAATGGTTGGCAGTCGTAACTGGTTTCATGTTGAATCACATGAAAACCCCGCTGACTTAGCTACTCGTGGTGTGACACCACAAGACTTAAAAGATAGCTCACTCTGGTGGCATGGGCCGTCATGGCTGACAATTGAAAGTTCTTCATGGCAAAATAAACCTCAGCCTTCAGTTTTTGACACTGCGCTCGAGAAAAAGACTGTTAAGGTTAATTTCTCATATTTTTCAAAATATGAAGACATATTGGAACGTTTTTCATCGCTTCCACGTGGCTTACGGGTCTTGGCATATGTTTTTCGTTTCCTGCGTCATACCCGGCCACATACTAACTCATCTTTTTCACATAAATCACTACGTATAGATCATGCTGAAATCAAGTATGTCAAAAATCGTTTGATTTTGTTGTGCCAAAAGGTTGCTTTTTCGGATGAGTACCACAACTTGGAAACAAAACAACTCGTTGGTTCCAAAAGTGTCATAATGTCTCTTAATCCGTTTCTGCATACAGATGCACTATTGCGTGTTGGTGGACGGCTAGCCTCTTCACCCACGCTTTCATTTGATGAAAGATTTCCAATAATCTTGCCGTACAATTGTCAATTTACTCGTCTTTTAGTCAGTTTTATTCATGAAATTTCAATTCATGGAGCAAATCAGCTAATGCTTCGTCTTATTCGAATGCAATACTGGATTCCGCGTGCTAAAAATCTCATTAAAACAACTTTGCACAATTGCAAGACTTGTGTGATTTATAAAAAACAACAGCGGACTCAGATTATGGCTGCTCTTCCGGCAGAACGAACTGTGATCTCACGTCCTTTTTCGTCCACTGGTATTGATTTTGCTGGTCCATTCGACATAAAAAGCTACATTGGTAGAAGTAGTCGAATTAGTAAGGGCTATGTCTGCCTTTTTATTTGCTTTTCAACTAAAGCAATTCATCTTGAAGCCACTAGCGACCTTTCAACTGCTACATTTTTGGCAGCTTTTGCCAGATTCGTCGCAAGACGTGGCTGTCCAGCAAATCTGTACTCTGACAATGGAACTAACTTTGTCGGAGCTTCTAAAGTTCTGAAAAAGGATTTTAAACATTTCTTAACCCAATCTCAAGATGCCGTGTTAGCACAATATACTCATCAAGAGATTTCTTGGCATTTCATTCCAGCAGGTGCTCCCCATATGGGAGGATTATGGGAAGCTGGTATAAAAAGTTTTAAGTCCCATTTCAAAAAAATGGCCGGAAGTATGAAATATACTTTCGAAGAATTTCTAACTTTGCTTAGTCGAATCGAATCGTGTCTAAATTCGCGTCCACTAAGCGCCATGTCTGAAAATCCAGATGATTTCCAGTCTCTAACTCCAGGTCATTTCTTGGTTGGCGGTCCACTTTTGTCTCAAGTGGAGCCAGAAATTTTTGATCAGCCTCCGAAAATTGTCAATCGTTGGCAACGGATAAAGGCTATGCAACAACATATTTGCCATAGATGGAAAAGCGAATATCTTAAAGAAATGCACCGTCGCGTTAAGTGGAAATCACCACAACGAGACCTCGCCATTAACGATTTGGTCGTGGTTAAAGAAGATAATCTTCCCGCGAATGAATGGCGCTTAGGTAGGATACTCAAGACGTATCCCGGTAGCGATAATCGAGTACGGGTCGCCGATATTCGAACCGAGAGAGGTTGCATTACGCGACCTATAGTTAAATTAGTCGCTCTACCGTCGACTGAATAAAATTGTTTCACTTTTTTTCCTCTTAATTCTTTGTTTCGTTTCAGCATGTCTACTGCCAACATCGTCGCCGATCTTATTGACGAAATGGTCCTCAGCACCGATGTCAGTGATGTTGAGACGGTCCGTGAATGCGATCCCGAGGTGCAATCCGCACTGCCAAATGTGGTGCAAACCGCATTGCCAAGTGTGGTCGCCGTGGTGGCGCGCAACGACTCCTCCATGAGGTGTCGTTTATGTTTGTTTAAGCATAACCTGCTGTCGTGCAGGCAGTTCCTCGAGATGAATCTGGAGGAGCGGTTGCGAGCAGTACTCATGCATGGGTACTGCTCCAACTGTCTTTCTTCGAATCATTCGCGACGGGACTGTCGGAGCGACAGAAGGTGCCGCCACTGCGGAGACGATCACCATAGCCTGCTCCATTCGCATTCGCGGAAGCGGCCCGGCCGACGAGATAGCAAGAAGTCTCGCGGTAGACGTGGTTCCGTAAAGCAGCGTAGCAGTCCAAAGCAGCCCAAGCGTCATCAGCCATCGACATCAAGGAGGTTAAAAACAGGACCTAGTTCGTTCTGTGAGAGACCGCGACCAGGGCCTAGTTCGTCCTCGGTTAGGAACCAAGTTCCGAAGCGGGCTCCTGCCAATCCTCTTTCGGCAGCGACCCTCCAGCGCGTAGTCTCCTTATTCCCGACGGCCATAGTACGCGTCTTGGCAAATGGGCGCATAGTATCGGAGCGTGCAATTCTGGATGCATGCTCACCAAGATCCTTGATCTCCAAGGACTTGGTTAGGAAGTGGCGCATTCCGACGAGCTTCGTTGATGGCGAAGAAATATGTGTTTTGTCGCTACGAGCCAAGCACGACACCAACATGAGTCTGGAGACTATGGCCAAGGTGGAAAAAGGGTTGGAGGTCGTTACGCCAATGAGAGATGTCGATGAGCGAGTGCGGGAGCCCTTCACTAATATAAAGTTGGCTGATCCAACATTTTATAAATCGGCGCCGGTTCATCTCCGGCTTGGGGTAGATGTGTACCCCAGGATCATGCTGGCAGGCATCTTCCCGACCGGAGTTGGTCAGCCGCTAGCGCAGAACACCATTTTTGGATGGGTTCTGTCAGGACCTTGTTCCTGGTGATCGCCGTTCTAGAAATGCTGCCGGTAGGCGTCTACCCGACCGGATGAGGTCTGCCACTGGCGCATTTTACCTATAGGGCTCCCGTTCCAGTTTTTGCCGTAAATTTTTTAAGTGAATTCTATGATCACACCATTGCGTTGACATTTCAATCAGCTGTTCCGCTTTTGTTTACATCAGCGGTGGGCACAAAAATCTAACAAAAGAGCAAAACAACAACATCAAGCAACAACAAACGAAATTTTAAAGTTTTTTTTACTTTCATTTCCAAAATTGCCATTAACACAAAAAAAAAAAAAAAATTACACTACAAACAAAAACAATTGCTACATTCGTCAAGACACAATGCGGCGCCGTCATTTATGCATTTGTGTTTTGTTTTTGTTTTCATTTGAACTCAAGTCAACGCCGTGCCTCGATAGCGTTGAAATTCTGCGAATTTAGTGCCTCGATAGCGTTGAAATTCTGCGAATTTTTTTTCGCTTGCTTGTGCGTCGAATAACGGTTAGCGCAATGTGAGCAAATAGAGCCACTATGTGCCCTTCACTGGTTTACATCACTAAAGCCTGACGTCACCTGAGTGGATTAAACAGTAATTCTCTTTTGTTATCGCAGTTTCTTAAATTATTTGTTTGTTTTCACACAAAACTTACAAAACTGTTCACAAAAAAACATATTTCTGGTCCGTGATCAGTACTCAAATACTAGACAAATTGAAAGCGAGTATGCCTAAGAAAATACACTTTACCACTAAAGCCAAAAGCGGCCACATAAAATATTAAAAAATGATTTAAAATGTTTTTATTACTTTAAGTTACAAAACTGTTCACAAAAGACTAAGTATAAAAAAAACTACCCAAGTTAAACAAAACGTGGAATATTTTTGCTTTGATTTTTTTTAGCTAGAATAAAGAATTTGCAAGTTTTCTGCATACTCTTTTATTAAAACCTTTTTTACAAAAAAAAATACAGCCTTAAAACCAGAAATATGTTTTTTTTGTGTACAGTTTTGTAAGTCACTGTATGTGGGGTTGTATGTTATATGTTAAAATTGGCGATATTGTGAACTTCGAGTACTTATATTAGGCCAGGGATGCGCACAAAAATTTGTTCGCGTGCTGGCAGCTCCAACAACATCAATTTAGGTAAAAAAATCAAAAATATTTTGCGAAAAAATTCTTAGTATTGATGAAAATTTTGAAATGCGGCAAGCTAATTGCATTTAAACAACAACAAAAATCTCATGCTGAAGCAGCAAATGACTTGAAAAGAAAATCACACAAATAATAAAGTGCGTTAAAGAAAAAATTTCAGGAACAAAATACATGTGGTGATTGCGGACCGAAATTATTTAGCTCGAGATGACCTCAATATTTTTTGTTAGAGCTAAACGAGCTATGGGCTGCGCATCCATGTACACATTAGATTATCGTGCGTAATTAATTTCAATTTACGATATTTCAGAGAAAAAAAAAAAGATAACAATAAGGGTATTCCTCTAAACGCGAAAACTCGAAAAGCGCGAAAACTCGAAAGTTTTCGAACTTGCTTTCGGGAACACCCCTATCAATACAAACTCGTAAATGATTGAGCAATGGCAATTTGACAGTTTGATCAGTGTTACCGCTGCCATGAAAAAAAAATGTATCACACCAAAACGAAAAAATATGTAGAATTAAGTTAATAAATAACAAAACACAAATAGGTAAACAAACAAAAATTCTGAGAATTGTGCTTTTTATATATTTAAAAATCATTCTCTTAAGCTTATGTGCAAAATTTCTTAAGAAACTTCAAACTGGCAGCAAATTATTTCGACAAACGGCAACACTGATTAATTTTCCAAATTTTCGAAACCAATAGCTCAACTAATTAGCCTCGAAAGTTGCGCAAACTTTTCTTCATACAAATTATTTTCCAGGCTCGAAAATGTGCTCAATATAATTCAAAATAGGTTTTGAAGAAAAAAAACTAAACTTTTTAGCTGTATAGTTAAATACATTCCAAAAAATTTGGCGCCGCTAAACTAAATATACAAAGTTGAACAAAATCGACGATTTCGAAATATACATTAGGGTGTTTTTTTTCAAACTTTAATACAGGGATTTTGTTTATTTTTTCCTATATTATAGCTTGAGGAATAAAAATAATTGTTCCAATATTTGAGCTTCCTACCTCAAACCTGAAATCTGCGCGGACAGAGTTTATGTCCAATTCCGTTGAAATTTAACGAAAAAACCGACTTACTAAAACGTAGAAAAAGTCTGCCTTAGGTGCCAAGGTATAGCGTTTTAGGTTTTTTAGTTGAATGGGGGTCGCTACCCACTGTTGTACAGCCACGCCCACATTTTTCGTGTGACTAAAAATGCGGAAAAAATACACCCAAAGGAGGTATTTTTTTTTTTTTTTTTTAAATTTGCGGTCATTAATGCCTACATAATAGAATCGGGCTTGAAGAAAATTCTCCCGAAATTTCAGCTTCCTAATCAAACCTGCGAACGGCGCATTTTTATTTGTTTCCTCGTACAATTCGTATGAAAAACAAAAAAGCAAAACAACGAAAAACAGATTTTTTTTGTGTTTTAGTAAATTTTCTGATTTTCGTTGTTTTGCTTTTTCGTTTTTCATACGATTTGTACGAGGAAACAAAAAAAAAATGCGCCGTTCGCAGGTTTGATCTAGGAAGCTGAAATTTTGGGAGAATTTTCTTCAAACCCGATTCTATTATGTAGGCATTAATGACCGCAAATTTAAAAAAAAAAAAAATAAAAATACCTCCTTTGGGTGTACTTTTTCCGCATTTTTAGCCACACGAAAACAGTGGGTGGTGATGTGAAAATTTAATTTGCATATTCGTGTTCAGCGATCTTGAATTAGTTTAGTAAAGTATGATTTATTTAAAGGAGGAAAATGTTACAGACCAGTGTAATCATATATTGTATAAATTTAGCATTTTTAAATAAAAATAACACTGCACGCCAAATTACTTAGATGGCCATAACAACCCGTTGTCAGGTTACGGCCGACCTCATTAGCTCTCGCCAGGCGCCTCTGTTTTGCGCTCGCCTTCTCCAATCGTTAAAGCCAAGCGTGGTTAGGGCTTTCTCAACTTGGTCTATCCACCGGAGGCATGGTCTCCCTCTTCGTCATTGACCGGGGACCTTCCCTTCGAATACCTTTTTCGCTGGAGCTTCTTTATCCATACGATGGACATGACCCAGCCAGCGTAGTCGCTGTATTGTTATACGCTTAACTATGTCAATGTCGGCGAAGAGCTCATACAGCTCGTGGTTCATTCGAATGCGATAGTCGTCGCCAACTCGAACAGGACCAAAGATTTTGCGGAGAACTTTCTTCTTGAACACCCCAAGAGTGGCTGCGTCTGTTGTCGAAACCACCCATGCCTCGGCGCCATAAAGAAGCACAGGTAGAATGAGCGTCTTGTAGAGTGTTAGCTTTGTCGATCGAGAGAGAACTCTGCAACGTAATTGCTTACTGAGACCGTAGTAGCACCTATTAGCAATTGTTATTCTCCGCTTAATCTCCAGACTGACATCAGTGTTGCTGGTTACGGCAGTGCCAAGGTAAGTGAATTCCTTGACAACTTCTAATTTACAGTTGCCCGCTGTAACATGAGAGTTTGGATCGCGCACTCTCTTGTTGTTGTTAGTAGACACCCTGTATTTCGTCTTGCCCTCGTTTACCGTCAAACCCACTTTGGCTGATTCCTTTTCAATAGCAGTGAAAGCAGCAGTAACATCTCTCTTACTCCGACCGATAATATCAATATCATCAGCGTACGCAAGGAGCTGAACACCTTTGAAGAAAATGGTGTCATTATGATGCACACCGGCTTTTCGTACGATCCCCTCCATAATGAAATTGAAGAGATCGCACGAGAGCGGGTCGCCTTGTCTGAAACCTCGCTCGGTATTAAAAGTTCCGGAGAGGTCATTCCCTACCTTGACGGAGCTACACGTATTGCTCAACGTCATCCTGCAGAGCCTTATCAACTTTGCAGGTATACCGAACTCAGACATTGTTGCGTATAGGCAATTCCGCACTGGGCTATCGAACGCAGCTTTATAATCGACGAAGAGATGGTGAGTGTCGATATGATATTCATGGGTTTTCTCCAGGATTTGGCGTAGTGTAAAAATCTGGTCTATGGTGGATTTACCAGGTCTAAAGCCACACTGATAGGATCCGATTAGTGTTTCTGTATACGGCTTCAACATTTCACACAATACGCTCGAGAGGATCTTATATGCGATGGAAATAAGACTGATACCCCTGTAGTTGGCGCAGATTGTCGGGTCTCCTTTCTTTATTAGAGGACAAAGCACGCTGAGATTCCAATCGTCGGGCATGCTTTCCGCTAGCCATATTTTGCTGATGAGTTGATGCATGCACCTTATCAATTCATTGCCACCAGCTTTAAACAACTCAGCTGGCAGGCCGTCAGCACCCGCTGCTTTGTTGTTTTTGAGCCGCTGGATAGCAGCTCGAACCTCTTCATGGCTAGGTGATGGTACTTCCACTGCGTTATCATCGATTGGTGGTATCGTACTGCATTCTCTCTGGGCGGAATTGGTGGAATCATCCAAATACGCCAAAGTAATAGTGATGTAATTATAGTAGGTTGTTGCCTTTGCTGTTGTTGTTTTTTTGTGGTTGTCCATAAATAAACTTATACCTCGATATACGGCCTAAATACGTTCTTGATAGTTGTCCGTGTAACGAAAAGACAACGAATTCCTAGTTTTTTCTACAAATCAATTATTTTTGGAAAATAACCGAGTTTGTAGTTGAGAATGCATTTTTATTCTTCATATTGGTAATTCTTTAAATATTTTTTTTTGAAACAAAACATCTCAAAAACTATGATGTCATTTTTGTTTATAAATGCTTTAATTTAATAAAAAAAATAATTTGCTTAAACATAAATTTTTATATTTACAAAAATGTTTTCAATATTTCTTCAGCATAACATTTTTTGTTTTTTGATTTTTTATATGTTATTCTTCAATCAATCCTAAGAGTGTATCTGCTTTCAAATTGAAATTCCCGACATAACTTTTAGTACAGTCATTTGGTAGTAAAAAACGACGTTACCTGGAAAGTTTTGAGGTAGTTTTGAAAATTAGTATTTTCATAGATTTTGATGTGCTCTTTCTGAATTTCAGCTTTGCCACCTCTTATTGTTGCCGCTCGCGCCGCCATATTGGAAAAACGGCGCCCAAAAGCAGTTTTTTGACTATATCTCCTTTCTGACTCATTTTACGAAATAAAACTAGAGGAAATTTCCTACAATTTATGTTATAATCTTTTTTTTCATAAAATCAATAGTTTTAGCGCACAAGCGCCGCAAAGTGTACTTCCATAATTACGATAATGCCATTAGATATTTTTTTCTTGTTAAAAATATAGAAAAGATTGAAAAATTAGTGATAAAAACTACATTATAGAAGCATTCGTACGTCAAATACTTTTTTTGTAAAAAATAATGAGCATCAACCAAAAAAAAAAAAGACACGTCTGCGACGTTTTTCGCTTGGACAAAATTTCATGCGAGACTCATCTCATTTTCTTATTGGAAGGTTCCCTTACGCTATCTTATTGGCAGGATAATTCTTATGATAGTTCAAATTACGGTTCTATCAATTTCTTTGTTTTTCTCTTATTAACAGGATTCTCTTATCTGCGGTGTCTCTAATTGACAAGTTTGAGTGTAGTATTATTCACATAAGGTTTTCACAACTATAGTTTTAATTAAAACTGAAACCGCCCGCGTTTTTAAATTAAAATTTAAAACGAAATAGCCAACCTGCGAATATAAATTTATGTAGCGGAACCTTGGACCACGTCGAGCCAAGATCCCGGCCGGAAGGTTCGTCACAGTGGCTTATAATCTCACTTTTATGTTTAATTGATAGTTTAACAATATGTCTTGTAACACCCATTTAACGAAATTGTACCAAATCAACAATTAGGGGAGGGTGGGGCTAAACCGGACGCGGGGCTAAACCGGCAGTCGCGATTAATCAAAAACTACTTTGGATATCGGAACGGCCATATGCGCGATGAACGCACCCTGTCATAAGCTACTTACTTCACAAGTGTCGATGATATTTCATCATTCAGTTTAGCGTCAGTCATCGAAGAGTGCAGACAAATGTATTTTTTCGCTTAAAGTAAACATTTTTTTTGCAAAATATTTGGGTTGTGAAGTTAATATACAAGTGCGCAGAATATTTTGTGAGTGTTTTTAGGTAATTAAGATGTTCTGAATCGAATGGTGTTAGTGGTTTTTATAATAAAATATTTTTCATCAATGTTTTTCGATCGAGTTAACAAAATGACACGATGGGGCTAAGCCGGACACTTTTTGGTGGGGCTAAACCGGACACCTTATTTGTCATTTTAAACTCGTGTTTGTTATTCATAAGCACTTCCGAGGCACAGTGAATGTTTCTAAGACATAAATAAAGCACAATAAACATTGATATTATTTTAAGTTATTCACAGCAAAATGGTGCGTAATTATAAACGTAAAACGCCTGCAATCGATAAGAAAAAGATGAAATTAGCTGTTATTTCGGTGATTCGTGATAAAACGTCGATTCGAGAGGCATCAGAATTGCATGGTGTCAATCGAGCAACATTGGCAGATTGGATCAAGAAAACCACAGCTGAACAAGTTGACTGTGTCCGAACAAGTGATGATGTGTTCACATACATTAACTGCTTCTCGGAATCCGATTCCGATGCAGATTTTGAATGAATTTCAATATTTTCCGATTTTTCGTTAAGTTTTCGTTGAAAAAAAAAATATTTTAATTTTTCTATCCAAAATTTTTTTCATCATCATTTTGCGTTTAGCACTTAAAATCAACACTTTTTCAATCAAATACATTCTTTTCTTGTACGAAACACATCGAAATACATCAAGAAAGATTCAAAATAATTTTAAACATAACGTGCCTTCATGTTTGTTATTCATTTTGGTTTTGGCGCGACTGTCCGGATTAGCCCCACCCCTGTCTGGTTAAGCCTCACCATTTTTGGCTTTTTCGATTTCGAGGTTGGTATTGTCTGAGTGAGCTCACGCCAAACTGAATACATATTAAACCATCAAACGATATGCGATTTGTAGCTAAAGGATGTAGCTTTCGAATGATATATAACACCCCAGGTTTCGAATAATTTTTTTACATTATTTTTGCAAAAAGACAAAAAGTGTCCGGTTTAGCCCCACCTTCCCCTACTATTATTACGGTTGAATAGCAAATGCTATAGATAATATCGAGCAACACGTTTGGATTACTTATTTATTTTACGCATTGATACCTTTAACCCTTACTGATCCTACTTCAAGTGAAATTTGGTCTAAGCGGCCATTTTTATTTATTGGTTCTTAGGGGCAAAAAAAATTGAGAACGCACCCTCAATTGGTTCGAAATAGGATAAATTCATTTTAGGGGTTTTTAAAAATTGTTATTTTAACCCTTGCTGACCCGATTTTTTAAAACTATTTTTCCTACGAGGTTCTTAATATTAAAAAAGAATATATTAAAAATAAATGTCGCTCGGATCAAGTTTCCGAGATATTACAATGGAAAGTTACGGATACGATTTTGAATATATTGATGTCATATGGAAGTTAATTTTACAGTCTATATGACTGGTGCATTAACATAAATATTTTAAATCGTTTCCATATATTTTGAGATATGAAGGTTTTTTTTTGAAATGTTCACAATTTTTTTTAAATAACCGTTTTTCCTCTAAAAATTGTATTATTGATACTTATATTATTTATATTAGCATATTAAAAAAGCCCAATTAATTTAATTTAATATGTTACTTGTTAGTTCTTCTCTAAGCGTATTATATACAAAAATAATGAACAAACTGGTGTCTTTTCAAAGGTTGTTGCGCAATTTCATCATACACACTGTGCTTAAAAAACACACGTAGACAATGAAGGGAGAACGTATTACGTTTTTGAATCTTTTGCTTTGTTTTGTTTGCTTCCTTTTCAATTTGAGGAGATCAGTGTTCATAAGGCTTTTAAAAATTGAAATTAAATTAAAAAAGTTTACACTTAATTTGCAATGCAAAACACTTGTGTTTTCCTAGCTTTTAACGAGTTGAATCAAAAAAATTGCAAATAATTTAAAGAATGCTCAAATATTCTGCCGTTGTACCCGCTTAGGAACAGGCTCAAAAACCTACTGATTAAAATTTTTTTTTGTTCTTTTCATATTTTATAAATATCTTATGTTATTTTCATAAAAATGAAATACATGAAGGTGATGATTTTTGATTTTAAAAGGTTTTGGCTTTTAATGGGTTAACTAACTTATTCAATTTAAAACATTTCCATAAGTGTACCTTTGTTTGCATTCGTAAACTTTTTACGATATGCGTCAATACCTAAAAGTGGCGGTTGAGGCCAAATTTCTCATTAAAATATGGTCAGTAAGGGTTATAAATAAATATTTGAAAAAATTTCGAAAATTTATAACCAAATCAGGGTCGTGTGGTAGTGAATAAGTAGGCTGGTCGAGAACATTAGTCAAGGGGAGGATAAGTCAACTTAACGATTTGTTTACAAATGAGGAGCAAATGCTAATTTGAGTGTTGCTACTACACTCCTGCTCATTTGTTCAAATATAGAACAATGAAGTTATCCACGAGTTTTCCAGTTTGTTGGAAAAATCGTTATATTATAAAACGCTAATCTGCACGATAAATGGCGAAAACGCGTCTTTTCGTTTTAACGTTTATTGAGAGAGTGAAAAAACTTAAAACTAAAAAATATGAGAAGCTTACAGAAATCAAAGGAGACGATGAAAAGAAATGAAAGCGGAAGATTTCTATGATTTGGCACTTTAAAGTAAAAACAATAGATATACATGGGCTATTATCACGAAATGGGAGATTTTCAGAACTCATAGAGAACAAAAAAAAAGTCACTGCCGCAAATTTTTGGTTTTTTTTTATTTCGTTTTTAAGTTATTTTGACATATTTATCACTGGATACAGTGAGAGTCGTCAAAAAGTGGTTTGCTTTAAAATAAAAAAATTCCAGAGCTTCGGAGGCGACAGAAATCGAAAACAAAGAAGAAGAACTGTAGTTTAAGATCCTATACATAGTTTTTTGAAAAATAGAAAACTCACGGTGCTATATAACCTCAAAAATGAGCAAAAACAGTGTTTTTTGCACTTTTAGGTTAGGATATCTCGAAAACCTGACGTGATGGAGCAATTCTGCGACCAGATTCGGAATCAGCGCATCGAAAACCTTCGGAAATATATTGTCTGGTTTCTGGGTCTGAATGTTGGTTAAATTTTGTCGGCCTGTGTTATTAATGTTTTTGCCGTGCCGCACAGCATCATCTGCTGTTCTTTTGATAGTGGCTCCAACACCATCCGCCGGTCCTTTTCCATGTCCAGCCTCCGTATAATTATACGTGATGGTATAGATTTGATTAAAAATACCGGGTAAATACTGAGTTATCAAATAATACATAAATTTATTCCGATATTGGGCCGTTGGCCCGTCACTCTGAAGATTAATATGCTTGATATGAGGAAACTTTTCAAGATAATGTCGCAAAATTTTTATAAGATGCGCTATTACTGCTGGAGCTGAGTGACTCAGGCAATCAGAAGCTGTAACAAAACCTTGTTTGAAACTTCCTGGTCCATAAAACATTCCAGTATGTAATGCGATTTGCTGACGACTTGCTCCAAAGTGAAATGCGTGAACTTCAATTTCACATTTACACGACCAATTTTCACTAAAGTCGACAATTAAAAAACATTCGACTTTTTCTAAGTTT
Organism: Tricholauxania praeusta; assembly: GCA_949775025.1. Taxonomy (NCBI): domain Eukaryota; kingdom Metazoa; phylum Arthropoda; class Insecta; order Diptera; family Lauxaniidae; genus Tricholauxania; species Tricholauxania praeusta. The sequence continues at coordinate 88,640,906 of OX459030.1, read as the reverse complement.
TCGATCTTCGCTTTTAAAGCTTTTGGCTGATATTGCGCTCGAAAATGATGTGGAAGAAATTCAGTCATCCTGGTTTGTAGTAGTTCAGCTACTTGCGTGGAGACCGCGGTTTGGACTTCAATTTTCGTAATGAGTGGTGTAATGGTTTTTTGAGTCGTCGCGCTGATTCGCGATTCCTTTTTTGACACCCATTGATTATAAAAAAAGGAGCCCACGTTGTTCTCTACTTCCACATTTAATTTTGAGCTTTTGCACTGTTCACAGGTCCGATAATAGCAATCTTTTGATGCTTCTTTATCATTGCATGTGACTGTACAGACAGCTTCAAAAATTGATTTTTCCATAATAATCTTGCGTTGATGTGCGGCGCTGAGTAACAACTTCAAGTTTTCATGTAATCGACAAGCACACGTATCTCTTCCTGTAACTGATGGCTGAACATAATTGAAAGGACGGTATCGGCAGAACGTCATATAAATTTTCAGACTAGTTTCTTTAGTGAATTCTGAATGTAAGTCCTTCATTGAAGCCTCCAAATAATGCTTCTGTTCCTTAACTTTATTTTGAGTGATTGTGGCTCGTTTGCCTGGATCAATCTTGCTGTGGGTCAATAAGAATTCTTTTACTTTCCTTTTCATTGTATCCATTTTTAATATCCTTTGATTGTGAATCGAATCTTTGATTGAATTTTTATTGGAGATTCCAATCAATTTCCGTACGTGATGCTGATTCTTGTATTTTTTAACAATATTGCCATAGATACAATTTTTAATAGTTTTGCGACTCTCTTTTTTTTTCATGAACTCTGTACGGATTTGTTTGCGTAGGACCGCATCGAAAACTTAGAAAGTTACCATACTATATAAAAAACTTGTTACGATTTTCCGAGATAAGAAAAAGATCTCACCATCCGCTCTTCGATGTCTTTGGGAACCTGTCTGCCATTCAGAAATTTTTTCACACCTACGACGGGGGACGGTAAATTCTGAGATTTTGTCAGCCGCGCAGTGCTTCGCTGCAACCTTTTTTTAAGACATTGCACTCGTTTAATCAGGACTTGGTTTTTTACCTTCAGCTTAGAATTTTCTACGTAGCACTTTTGCCTCATTTTTTGTGATCGTTTTTGACCGCTTGTAACCTGATGGGGTAAATTTTCAGGAGACGGAGCAGTGACAGTACATGCCACAGATTCAATCTGAATAGCTAATTTTTTCCTGTATCGTTCAGCCCTCTTATTCTCTCTTTTCTGTTGCCGAAAACTTTTCTTTTCTCTTCTGCTCATGTCAGCAACTACTTTAATTTTACCGTCGCGTTTCCGTTGCTGACATCTTTTCCGCTCGGCTTTCAGGTGCACGGAAAAAAAGGTTTTGTAAAAAATAACGTGAGATATTCAAAAAAAGCAAAATAATCAGAAAAAATTGTTGTATAGCCCTGTAATTTTTAATTTCATGAAATACTCAGTATAAATTGATGCGCAAACTGCAATCATTGCAGTCTAAAATTTTATTATTACAGTTTCATAATGGAAAATATACAATGTGGTCAGGGAAATATTTAGTTAGCAAAACGTACTAAATAATTAATGAAAATTTCATATGATCGACAAATAAAAATTACAGGGTAAACTGTAAAAACTTCAATAAGTATCACATAATAAATTATTTATCTTATGATTCGATATAACTTTTTTGTCACCTGCGTTGTACAAATACGACGTAAAATGTAGATATATGGTTACAAGAAAATAATTATATGAATGTTGCCAGGCTGGTTCTCTGTTTCGTGCTATGTTAAGAAGTATGCTTAGGAAGTATAACGAAACATAAAATAAGAGAAAAATTAAATAAAAAAATAAAAACAAAAAGTAAAATTTTCGCTTTTAAAATTTTTTCGGAGTAAATAATAAATTTTACAGTGTGAGCACTGTAATTTTTCATTGACAATCACAATCGATTATTACAGTTTTTCGCTTACTATCTGGGCATTACAGGGAAAAACTGTAATTATTGTCGGAAATCCAATGAATTTTTACAGAATTTTTTTTTCCGTGTGAGCCTCATACTTTTCAGGTTTCTCTTTCAACTTAGCCCTTCTGGCTCTTTGCGCAATCCTCCTCTGTTCTTTTTGGGTATTGACTTTGGCTGTACTAGCGGGTTTCTAGTTCGAAGACAAAAAAAAAACAATTTTCAATAATACACGGACCGACGCACAAACAAACAAACGCACGAGAGAGATACTCACTTTTTTATTTGTCTGTTGTTTCTTTGATTTTTTTTGTACCTGGATTCTTAGTTTATAATTTAGTCGAAGGTCTTCACTTTTTTCTATCTTCTTCTGCCCAGCATTACGTGTTGTAGGCCCCATTCCTCAATCGAAACTTCAAAAACAATAATACGTTTATAAATAATATTCTTGGTTACGGTAGCGACAACTACGGAGGCGACTTTTCACGGAAATATGCGTCTTGGAGCCGAGAGAAGAGACGTAAGATCTTTTCCGCACATATAGTCACATTAAAAATGAAAACGAAGTGAAATGTCAAGCCTTTGAAAAGATTTAAAGCAGGGGTCGACAAGGATTTTATTTCGAGAGTGCAACAACAAAAAACCAACAACAACAACAAATCGTTGGATACGGTACCATAAGGATTTATTATCATATAAAAGCAACAACGCGCATGCCGGTAGCGCACACGGCAGCGCACCAGTTCGCAAAATTACCAACAACAAAAAAAAATTACCAACAACAAACAAAGCATAGCAAGAATTGTGCGCAGTCGCAAGCGCTACGTATTTACCAACAACGACATGCAAAGCAACAACACGCAAGTGTTGAATTTTTTTGGTGCCGTTGCGCTTGTCAACGATTCGGTGAATTACAACAATACGAAGTTGTTGTAGAAGAGTGCAAAGAGTGCAAAGAGTTAGGCGCTGTCGACCCCTGATTTAAAGCATGTAAAGAAAAAACTGCCAGGTTACAGTAGCGACACATTTTTTTCTTCTTATTGTGTTTACGAACACTTGGCGTGAGTTAATAAGATTTTGACTTTTAATATCTGCGATGTCCACCCGATTTTGTAGTTTTATGTTCAGACACTTGCTTCTTGTACTTATTAACCCACTAAAATCGATTGTCGTCTTGTTTACTCATGTTATATCACATATATGTTAACTCTATACTGTTCACAGAAAAATCGATGTACAAATTTTAAGCCTGCAGTGCGGGAGAGGGAGGACTTTTGTAAACATATTCTCCACGGCATTTAGGTGCGCAAGCATTTCACTACTATTTGGGAATTTCCACGCTCGAAATTTCGAATTAGGGGTCGCACAAGCAGACCGTTTCTGTATTGAAAGCGGGAAATGGACAGGTTACGGAGGCGACATATCTGTAGATTCTCGCCCTATAATTTTATATTAGAGAAATTTAATATGGATGCGTATGATGGAAAATGTTGTTCCTCATCTTGAGAATAATTTGCGAAAAAAAAAAAAAATTCTTGAGTACTTGCAGCTTTCCAACTATACACAGACATACATTACATCCATTTCGTGATAATAGCCCACATATGTTCAGTGGTTGCAGTACAGTAAAAGTTAGGTTCGTGAAATTAAATTTAAGTAACGAAACAATTTAAAACTTTATCGCTTAGGAAACGTGGAAAAATACCTCCAAATTTTACTCTATAATTGATAATTAAAAAAGACTTAAAGAACTGTTGCCGTTGCTAGATCCAGCGGTACATTAATTTTTTTTATTTCAATATAAAAAGCTTACTAAACAGCCCCAACTGATTCAACCCTAGTTGAAGTAGAGCCAGACGAGGGGTGAGTTTTTACATTTCATCATTCCCCAAGTAACATTAAAATACTACTGTGCAATAATTGTTAGGAGTGTGCTGTAAAAACACTTTTAATGCAATTGACAAGTAATTTTTATTTAAAAAAATATTTTTATTCTTTAAAAATGTGTCAAGCTTAATATTAGCATTGCTTTAAAATATTTTCTTAACCTGCTTTAGAAGCGTTTAAACAGCCAAAAAAGATAAAGATGTTAAGACCTAAGTAGCACAGCTTCGTTGTTATTTTTTTATTTTATTGAATTGAACTCGGAAGACGCCATTACATGAGAGTTGTGCAAAAATTATTGAAATAACGAATAAAATCATATTTATATTCATTATCACAATAACGAATAAATACAGCTCTGCGCAACTAATTGAGGACAGTAGTTTCTGATTTATATGAAGACATGCGATTTGAAATGCGCAACAAATTCCGCAGTATCAATACTTTTTTAATTGTTGAACTTTGATACTTTAAAAATACAACATAGGCAATACTTTTTTTTACCGTTATTCTTGTGAAGTGAAGACATTCGATAAGGAGGGGGTAGGGTTTTGGCGCTACATTTTTGGCATAAGTTCAAAAATGTTTTTTAGCGATACGGTAAAAGTAAATTTATTTATTTAAAGAGCATATAAAAGTACAATACATATTTAAAGAGTATTCTGTAAAAAATTTAATTAAAAAATATTGGAAAATAAGCCATTGGCAGCAAGTTTCCGCGGATGCCTAAAAAAAAAGGTGTTTTGCGGTGGACAAGATATATCATCACGTTATCATCTGAAATCAAAAAAAAAAACAAGTTAAGGTGTTATTTTCGGCTAGGCCGAAACTCACATACCCTACACTGCACTGAAAGTACCTTTTCATCAAATGTTAAGAAGACGTTGAAGAGGTTGAATAAGTCGAAAAAATTGTGAAATGTTAGAAAGGTTGACAGAGGTTGAAAAATGTTGAAAAGTCGTAAATATATGCAAAATGTTGAAAAAAGTTGAGAGAGGTTGAAAAACTCTAAAAAAAAATGAAAGAGGTTGAAAAAATTTGCAACTACATATTCAAAATTGATGAAAAAGTCGAAAAAATAAAGAAACTTATGAAGAAAGTTGAAAGAGGTTGAAAAAGTCGAACAAATACATATAGAATATATTGGAAAAAGTTAAAGGGTTGAAAAAGTCGAAAGAATATAGAAAATGTTGAAAAAATCGAATAAAAATTAAAAATTTGAAATATGCCACGCCCACTTCTCCAATTCCGCCCACTTTTGGTTCAATAAACTATATTCGTGATCGACATCCTCATATTAAATTTCAGCACAATAGTTTGTATAGTTTGCGATATATGTTGCAGTTTAATTTAAAATTTAGGGCGGTGACACACCCACTGGCACAATCCAGCCGGTTTTGATCCAGAAATAGCTTTTCATAAGCAAACCCCTAACACCAAATTTTAGTATGATTGCTCACATATTTCGATAAATATGCCACTTACCGTATTTTATTTGTATGGGAGGTGCCACGCCCGCTGGTTCGATTTCAGCCACTTTTGATTCAGATATGCTCTATGGCAATTGAACCACTTACATTAAATTCCATAGCAATTGCTGCAATAGTTCACTTAAAACAGCGCTTACAAATTTATGTTAATATGGGAGGTGCCACGCCCACTGATGAAATTCTGTCAAAACTAATTTATTTTTAAAGCCTATAGTAACTGACATCTAAACACCAAATTTTATGAAGATTACTCTCTTAGTACACTATTTATAACAATAAACAGTTTTTGCTTATATGGGAGGTGCCACGCCCCCAGGTACTATTGTACCAAATTTTTGTAATAAAAGACCTTACAGCAAGTTTATCTACTTACTTACTTGGGTGGCCATAACAACCCGTTACCGGGTTACGGCCGACCTCAAAAGCTCTCTCCAGGCGCCTCTGCTTTGCGCACGCCTTCTCCAATCATTCACACCAAGCGTGGATAGGGTTTCCTCGGCTTGGTCTTTCCATCGGAGGCATGGTCTTCCTCTTCGTCGTCGCCCAGCGGCTTCCGCATCAAACACCTTTTTCGCCGGAGCTTCTTCGTCCATACGCACAACATGTCCCAGCCAGCGCAGACGTTGAATAGTGATGCGCTTGACTATGTCAATGTCAGCGTAGAGCTCGTACAGTTCGTGGTTCATTCGAATACGGTAGTCGTCGCCGACGTGAGCAGGACCGAAGATTTTGCGAAGAATTTTTCTCTCAAACACCCCAAGCGTGGCTGCATCAGTCTGCGACACAACCCATGCTTCTGCGCCGTAAAGTAGCACGGGTAAGATGAGCGTCTTGTAGAGTGTCAGTTTTGTCGGGCGAGAGAGGTCTCTACTACTCAATTGCTTACTGAGACCATAGTAACACCTATTAGCAAGAGTTAGTCTTCGCTTTATCTCCAGGCTGACATCGTTTTGAGTGTTCACGGCGGTGCCAAGATAGGTGAATTCCTTGACAACTTCGAAAGTATAGTTGTTCGCAGTAACAAAGGATTCAATACGCCGCGTCTCCCTGTTTGTGGACAGCATATACTTTAGCAAGTTTATCTACCTCATTAAATTTCATCACGATTACGTTGTTCGTTCTCTTAATATAACGTTTATAAATATTGTGGTTTTTTCAATAAAAAGGCTGAGCTTGTATTGATGACAGCTTTCAGCGGCATCATCTCCAAGATTTTTATGAAAATCGTTTGTGCCAATTTTGAGACATATGGAATCAAAATTTTTAGCAGTTGAAAAGTGCCACGCCCACTTTTTCAATTCCGCCCACTTTTATCTCAACTCAAGATATATTTGATATGTATCCGTTTACCAAATTTCATAACAATATCTTGCACGGCTTACGAGATGTGGTGGTATAAAGGTTAAAATTTAGGGCTGTGCCACGCCCCTGTAGGAAGCTTTGAAAACTTGAAACCTAACCTAATCCTAATCTTGTTCACATGTGCATCAAATCACTAATTTTCATCAAAATCGCTGCAACTTTTTTCAAAATTGACCTGGGTATATATACATAGGGTATGGGCGGTAGTCGTGCCAGCTAACCGATTTCGCCCATTTTCAATAGCAAGATGCCTGCAAGAAGATGTGACCTGTGTGTGAAAGTTTCATTCCATTAGCTCTCTTGGTTTTCCCGTAAACCTGATTTCAACAGACAGACAGACAGACGGACAGACAGACAGACAGACAGACAGACAGACAGACAGACAGACAGACGGACATCGCTAAATCAAATCAGGTGGTGACGCTGATCAAGAATATATATACTTTTCCATACCTGCCACGCCTCCTTCTATGTGTTACAAACGGATGGACAAAGTGAATATACCCTCGGGGTAGGGTATAAAAAAACTTCCTTTAGCTTATAAGTTTTTCAAGGTATTGTCGAGAGGTTTTTTTTCTTTGACGATTTTTAAGATTTTGGCATAATTTTTAAGCCAAAAAACGAATTTTTTTTTAAAAAAAAGGCAAAAATCGTGTATTTATTATTGCAGAACTGGTTGTAATGAAAAAAAAAAACCCTCGACATTACCTGGTTTTATATGTATTAAAGAAGTGTGTCAAATTTCAAGAAAATCGGTCTCGTAGTTTTCGAGAAAAAGTTTCCACCGACTTTGAAAAGTTAGTTTCGAGAAAATCACGTTTAAAGTTTTAGCACTGTTTTTTTTTTCATATACTTACACAGAATCATCGCGACTCAAGACACTGTATCTTCGTCAGTTTTACTCCAATCGACCTCAAATTTCAACAGGATACTTTTGAAGAGTTATACTATTAAATAAAACAAAAAAAAAAAAAAAAAAAAAATGGAAAAAACAAAATTTGGCAAAACCCTACCCCCCCTTAAGGATTAGATCGTGCAACTAATTAGGGATATAAATATAACTTTTATTAATTCAAAAAATTAAGAAGAGGTTTGTTCTATATTGTTTATGGTTACTAGTAATTATAAAAGTTATTTGTGGTAGTTAAAAATGGTTAGAAAAAAATTTTGTGACGTCAGCACACGAAAAAACATGTTATAGACAAATCGCAAATGCCTTAGAAGTTTCCATAACAATGGTAGGCAGTGTGCTACAATATTTAAAAAAATATTCGACTATAGGAATCGTGCACCGCAAGCAAAAAATCTGCATAACAACTGCTCGAGAAGATGCCTTTACTGTCTGGGAGTCTAAAAAAAATCCGCATAAATCCACAAACGACGATGGGATGGCTATCAATGGCGAAAATGAAGCAGCCCCATCCGTAGACACAATAAATAGATGTTTCCGTGAAGTTGAACTTTGGACGGATTTCTCGGAAGAAGCCCCTACTATTTGAACGCTACCGTAAGAAGAGAATTGAGTTTTCCAAAAAGTTTCGTCTTTGGAATGGAAAGCAACGGAAAAGTGTTGTTTTCCTATCGGGTGACACTCTATTTATTTTAATTTCGTCAGAAAACAACACTTTTCCGTTCCTTTACATTCCCATGACGATACTTTTTGGCAAACTCAACCCTCTTCTCACGCTTGCATTCAAATAATAGGGGCTTCTTCCGAGAAAGCCGTCCAAAAAGTCCAACTTCACGGAAACATTATTATTTTTTATTTTATTATTATTAATTCTTTATTTCAAATAAAAACTTAACATGGTTAATACAAATCATAAAACAATATATGAGCATTTATAAGTTTTTACAAGAATAGTTATGTGCATTCTATTGCCATAGGCAAGAGGCAAATGCACCAAGCAAATTATAATTTATTTTACATGTTTATATAATCTAGATGGGGAATACATGAAGTGATATAATTTTGCATATTCAGTTTTTAAAAAATATAGGAATATAGGTTTTTACATAATAAATCCAAAAAACAATAAAAAACATTTTCTATATTAACGTGATCAATTGAAAAGAGCCACTGCTTGATATTTTTTAAGTATACTGATTTCACTCTCTCGCATCTGATCTCTTCGGGTAACTCATTGAATAATCGAGGTGCTGTGACACAATAAAAACGTGTAAATAAAGATTTACATAATATGTCATATTATGACGGGGGTTACAACATATTTTTCTAAATTAACTCGCAAGTAATAATTTTCATGGTAACGTATAGAATAATACCCCGATATGTCGAAAAATATTTTCAATACCTTATAACAATATAAATGCCTCAGTGGAAGCACTCCAACAGATATGAATAGGTCAAAACTGGGTGTTCTTCGATTAGCCGTAGTTTTTATTCTGATGGCATGCTTTTTTTTAATAAGAATGGGCACAATGTTATTAAAATAGGCTCCACCCCAACATGAAATACCATATAGTAATTTAGAATTTATTAAACCATTATAGACAAGTTTCAGAATTGGCTGCTGGCTGTATAGACTTAGGTGATACAATTGCCTTACAACTTTGTTCATATATTGCCTTAGATATCCAGTATGGTTTTTCCAGTGAAGTTTGCTATCCATTATTATACCTAAGTATTTGAAATTGTCAACACATTCTATTTCAAAACATTTTTCTTGACATCTAATGCCTGTTTTAAAGTTTTCGGAATTGCTACATCTATGATATAGAAGGAATCTTAAACAGTTAGGCGAACGATACAACAAAGGCAAGTCCTTATAGGATGTAGTTTTAGAGCTAAAAACCATGAATTTGGTTTTATTACTTATTACCAGTTTGTGTTCATTGAACCATCTTCTGAGCAAATCCAGGTCATGATTAACATTTAAGATTAAATTGAAAATTTTTTTGTTAGAATATGAGATCGCAGTGTCATCAGCAAAAGCTGTTAATTTTCCTTTAAAAGGTTGATGAAACAGTGAGTTCACGTATGTATATTAAGAACAAAATGGGACCTAAAACAGACCCTTGTGGTACACCTAGGCTTAAAACTACTTCTGAGCTAAAACAATATTTGATTTTTACTACCTGTTTCCGATTTTTTAAATACGATGCTAGCTAGTCATAAATACAACCTCTCAAGCCAGCATTAAACAGTTTGCTTAGTAAGATACATTGATCTACCGTATCAAATGCTTTTGCTATGTCGATGAAAAGCGTGGCAGCTTTTTCAGAACCATTCAGGCTATTATGTAGTTCACTACAAAGCTTTAGAAGTGCATCTTCAGTGGACTAAAGATCTAAAGCCAAATTGAGAGGAACTAAAGAATTGTATTTTTTCAAAAAATGAAACAATTCATGACTTAATACCCTTCTCAAAAACTTGAGAAAATGAAGAGAGTAGCGATATTGGTCGATAGTTGTTAACATTTGTAGTATCACCTTTTTTATTACCAGTTTTGAGGGCTTCAGTGAAGACTCCCGACATAACACTAGCATTAAAGATAAAATTAGTACGTCCGATATATGGAATGAAATTTTTTTTAACAATAAGCTGGAGATATTATCAAAGGAAATAGAGCTGGCATTTTTAACGATTTGATTATTTTATGCACTTCAAAGGCCGTAAATGGCGCAAAGAAAAAGCTCTCAGATGCATAATTGGACTGTCTTAAGTAATTAAATTCACTGGAGGAACTTGTATTTTGCATGGCCTGATAGGAACTTATGTTGGCAAAATATTTGTTAAAAATATTAGCTATATCTGTGGGATCCGCTATAACTTTATTATCGCACCTATCGCATCTATTAATTGTGTTTACGGATGGGGCTGCCTCATTTGCGCCATTGATAGCCATCCCATCGTCGTTTGCGGATTTATGCGGTTTTTTTTTTAGACTCCCAGACGGTAAAGGCATCTTCTCAAGCAGTTGTTATGCAGCTTTTTTGCTTGCGTTGCACTTTTCTTATAGTCGAATATTTTTTTAAATATTGTAGCACACTGCCTACCATTGTCTTGGAGACTTCTAAGGCATCTGCGATTTGTCGACAAGAGCTTCCATCTTGATCCATCTATAACATGTTTTTTCGTGTGCTGACGTCACAAAATTTTTTTCTAACCACTTTAAACTACCACAAATAACTTTAATAATTACTAGTAATCATAAACAATATAGAACAAACCTCTTCTTAATTTTTTGAATTAATAAAAGTTATATTTATATCCCTAATTAGTTGCACGATCTAATCCTTAACAAAATATCGAATGTCTTCACTTTACAAGAATAACGGTAAAAAAAGTATTGCATATGTTGTATTTTTAAAGTATCAAAGTTCAACTTTTAAAAAAGTATTGATACTACGGAATTTGTTGCGTATTTCAAATTGCATATGTCTTCATATAAATCAAAAACTACTGTCCCTAATTAGTTGCATGGAGCTGTACATAGAAAAATTTTCAAAATGAAATTTGGAAAGGGGTGCTCGAAGGCCCTCCTTTTTGGTTTCATTTGTGAAAAAACATTTTGCTGTACCAATCGATTGGAAAAGGCTTAATATGGACTAAAAAGAAGGGAATACTCAATTTTAAAAAATAAAAAAGGTCTGAACATATTTTGGAAAGAGGGATATTTCTCAATGGTTCCGTCTTGCCCCGTTTTCGAAAAAAATGCGGTCAATGGGAAAAAGACCCAAAACGGATTTTAGATAGAGGAAGCTAATACATTTGTTTTCTGAAATGCAACCTTAAAGGGAACCCCCTTGTTCCAAAATCCGTTTTGGCTCCTATCCATTTTGAAGCCTTTTCTGTCGAATTGTGGAATTAAATATTGTTTCTCAAATAAAGCTCCATGGGGCATACAATATACCTTCCTTCAAAAATTGATTCTCTACCTTTTTATGTCGATTGAAAAACTCAACAAGTCTTACAATATGTTATTCGAATAATTTTTCGGTTAATAGTATTTATTCGTTATTCGATAAAGAAAATCTATTCGAACAATCAAAAACGCCCAACACTGATTATATTACAATGTATTGCATGGGAAATAATTTTTCAAAATGAACTATTATTACAGCTAATAATATAAATTACCATGAAAACAATTTTCTTATTGCTTTTTAAATTTAGAAAGTGCTAGATTATTGCGAGAGGGAAATATGCATTCTAATAATTTTTTTTTGTAATAATTTTTTTTTATTGTCTTAAAATTTATAAACATAAAGAAACTTTAAGGCGCATTATTTTTCTAAGAGTTTCAGGAAAAACTAGTCGACAAATTTTTATTCCCACACAGTTTGTTGATCTGGAAGATAGCTTTTTCGAATTTTATGTAATTGATATATTAAAACATTCTCATATTTTTCTTGAAAATAAAAGGTAAGCAGTCAATAATAACAAACCCATTTAAATAAATGCCAATAAATGTCACTAATGCAAATACTTTGTGTACATATTTATATAATAAACAAATACTTAACTACAATCATAATAATGTCAATTCAAATTTTTTGGCAAAAAATAGTGCTTTAATTATACTTCTAAAACATTTTAATAGCTTAATTCTTGCACCTTTTGTAAGAAATAGACAATTTGTGGTATGGCAATTGGGCTATTTTTTTGCATTTTTCCATGGTACTTTTTTTTCGAATAAAATTTATCAATTTTTTTTAATTTGATTTGATGTAATTTCATTTGAATAAATTGGAAAATACATGGTGAAATCGTTTTATGACAATGGTTAGATTTTGGGAATGGCGTTAAAGATAAAAACTATCTTCCTGAAATATTGAATCTTACGACATACCTACTTATTCCCGATATATTCTATAATTGCTTTTATAAGTAGTACCAGGAGACCGACCATAGTTCGGTTTTTCGTTTTGAGGTTGAAAAAGTCAAAAAAATGTAATGCAATTGAATGAGAAGTCGGAAATATTTAAAAAATATTGAATAGGGTTGAAAACCCGAAAACAAGTTAAAAAAAAAAAATTTGAAAGAAGTTGATTATACAGTGTTGGAAAAAATAATAGGGACAAGCGCAGCAAAAAAATGTATTATTGCATAATTTTTTATGCTACAATCTGTTTTTAATGGAATTGACTGTAAAGTTACCTTATATAATGGGTCTCAATTTAGCAAAATCAAACAAGTATGAAAGTGCACGGATTTTGCATAGGAGCGTCTTGAATGGGCACAGTTCATTTTTTAGCTGGAAAAAATAATAGGGACAAAATATAATTTTGAGTTCCTTGGACAAAGTCTGTTAATAAAAATGATCTTAAGTGGTAAGTTGTACTTTAGAATAATATAGTAAATACTTTATATGTGGACCTTTTACTTACTAGCTAGTCTTAATCGATATTTATTGGAAATGGGTCGTGGAAAACATTGTTCCTAAGCTTAAAGAGATGCTTTTAAAAATTTGGGAAATTCAGGCCAAAAATTCGAGATATGGCCAGTATAATGGAGTGCTCTAAGGACGTGATATCCAATGCTCTAATCAGTTGCAAAAAGAGAGAGCAGATTAAGAAATCTAAGATTTCACCAACTTCGACGGACGTTTTGGATCATTGTCGTGCATAAATTCCCATTGAAGAGGCATTTCCTCTTCTGAATAAGGCAACATTGTAGAACTAAATATGTTTACGTAATCTAGAGTGCATATTGTTACGAAATTTCTGTCTCTTTGACGATAATTTCGATCTCTCACACTTTTCTGAGTTCGATCACTGGATTGTGTAACAATTAAAAACACACATACTTATTTAGTTATAAAATGGTTTATTTTATTAACGTTCAAATTCTAATATTAATTTAACACTGTATAGAAAACTGTTTTACTTTACTACGGATCACACTGTATTCACTTTATTGCTTTATTGCTTCACTGTTTAAATACAACTGTGTCCGAAAACTCAAATGACACCCTTTTATACTACAGGCATCACTTTCTCGAATAATCTACTATCTCCTAGATGGCGTATATTCTACCATTATCTACAACCTACCAGTGCTTCCAAGTGGCGTGCATTCTACCACCATCCACAATCCACCAGCATGGCGCACTGACGTTGAGCTCACAATTATCTAGAATGTTGCTATTATGCTAGATGGGGTTGTACGTTGTACGACGGCGATAATTTCTCTCGGTTGTCGACTTTTTATTGTGTACTGCAGCGTCTGTTCGGTTTATTATTTCCGCTAGATGGTGCTAGTATCGTTTAGTTTCTTTTGTTGGTTTTGATTTCAAGAGTTTTCTAGCATAAACCAAATTTCGCTACACTACCCTCCGCTTAAACTTGTTCGTCCCGAACAAGAGTCTCTCCGTTTCTAGTATAAGGTGCCAGCCTTTCGATGTGGACTACCTTTAATTTACTTTTGTTCCCGGGGTATTTTTGGATTCGATACACAACATCATTAATCCTTGTGACGATCCGGTAAGGTCCCTCCCAATGAGTCTGTAATTTAGGAGACAAGCCTCGTTTTCGTTGTGGGCTATGTAGCAGCACTAGTTGACCTTCTTTGAACCCTTCAGTATTTGCTCGCAGGTCATACCGAGCTTTCATCTTGTCGCTAGCCAATTGAGTACGTCTCCTGATAAGCTCGTGTATATCTGCTAATTCTTCTCTTTTCCGCGACATGTAATCGTCAGCATGGGACGTTTCTGGGACAACGCTTACTCCGTACTTCAAATCTGCTGGAAGCCTTAAGTCTGTACCAAAAATGGCTTTTGCTGGCGTGACTGTAGTGGTATCGTGTATTGCCGACCGATAAGTCATCAGAAACATTGGTAGATGCTCATCCCAATCTTTTTGTCTTTTATCAACAACCTTTTTTAAATGCTCCTCTAGAGTACGGTTGAACCTTTCGACCATGCCATCGGACTGAGGATGCAAAGCTGTGGTGCGTGTCTTCTGTATTCCAAGCGTGTCACAAAGCTCCTTAAAAAGTGTCGACTCAAAATTTCGTCCTTGGTCGGAATGCAACTCAAGTGGAGCTCCATATAGGCAAATCCAATTTTTGATGCAAATGTCTGCCACTGTTTTTGCTTCTTGATTGGGAATGGGATATACTTCTGGCCACTTACTGAAGTAATCAATTACCACAAGGATGTATTTATTTCCTGCATTGCTGATTGGAAAAGGTCCCGCTATATCCATGGCTATCCTCTCAAAGGGAGCTCCAACGTTATACTGATGCATTTTTCCCCGAGTGCGTTGCCTTGGTCCTTTAGCAATTGCACATTGGTCACAACGGCGGATCCAGTCAGCAACTGATTCTTGGCATCCTACCCAATAAAACCGTTTCTTTATTTTCTCTGTGGTTTTCGTTATGCCCAGATGTCCACCACTCGATCCATTGTGATAATCCTCGATTATTTCCTTAAATTTGGCCTTTGGAATAACCAGCAGTTTTGAGCGAGTTTTACCATCCTCGCTTTCCCAGATTCGGTGGAGACAACCATCATGCAACTCCAAACTTTGCCATTGCGCCCAGTATGCTTTACAGATTTGGCTTTCATTTGAAATTTCTTGCCACGCCGGTTTCCTACCCAGCTTTTTATACTTAATTATAGTTGCCAAATCTGTATCACTGCGCTGGTCCCGTTTTACCTCCTATTATGTCTACTTTTCTTCAGGCAAAACGTTCAAAAGGCGCACATCAATTGTTCCAGCTTTATTTTCCGTTCGTGAACAATGACCGCATTCTATTTTACATGGACGACGGGAAAGTGCATCCGCATTTCCATGCTGGCTTCCTTTGCGATGCTCTATGGTGAAATCATAGCTCTGCAAGCGTTCTATCCACCGTGCGATTTGACCTTCAGGATCCTTGAATTGAAGTAGCCACCTTAATGCCGCATGGTCTGTCCATATAAGTACTTATGGAAGTGTTTCACGCATTCCATTACTGCCAGTAACTCTCTCCGAGTTACGCAATAATTCCTCTCAGGTTTCGACAGAATTTTGCTGAAATATGCGACGACTTTTTCTTGTCCATTGATGATTTGAGACAAAACTCCTCCAATACCATGGCCACTCGCATCGGTGTCCAATACAAATTCTTTGCCAGGTATTGGGTACGCGAGTATTGGCGCTGTAGACAGTAATTCTTTCAGCTTTTGGAATGCAGTTTCCTGTGCCCCACTCCATTCGAATTTCCGATTTTTCTGTGTCAGCTCATGTAGACTGCCTGCAACACTTGCGAAACCAGGAACAAAGCGTCTGTAATAAGTGCATAGACCCAGAAAACTTCGCAACTCATGAAGATTAGATGGTCGGGGCCAATTTTTCACAATTTATCACAGCCGTTACTTTCTCACATTGCGCTATAAGTTCACCTTTTAGCATACATTTTGGCTTATTTGTTGGATTCAAAATTCGCACCGGTATTTTTCTGTCTGTTCTTGTGTTTACTAGGGTCTTTCCAATAATCAGGTCTTTCTTTAAATTTATCTTATCTGCTTCCACTACCCACAGATGGCTTGTCCCACAGTCTTCATTTGTTGTGGCCCAAATAATTTCTTCGGTGTTGGGTTCAATTCGACAGCGCTCACTTATGTAGACTCTTGCCATTGTTAATTTTTGTCCACAGCCATGTCTAAAGGCAACTCTACATTGGCATACCTCAACGTTTTTTTTCTTAAGGTCCAAAGTGAACCCGTGTCGAATCATGAAGTCCACGCCAATGATAAGGGGCCGTTCATAAATTACGTAAGACGTTTAGGGGGGGGGGGGGTCGGCGGATTCTTACTACATCTTACGAGAGGGGGGGGGGGGGGTAAATGATCATCTTACGTAAGATTTAAAATGCGTATTCATACATTGAAGTTGTATTAACGCATCGTCATTTGTGACAGTAATGAAATAAATATAATAAATATATTTGAATTTTCGACAGTCACGAAAGATTCAGAAATATCGATTACAATCGATTTAAGTAATCGACTCTGAACTTCTCTTCTGTTTATGTAATGAAATATATGTATGTTGTTTACACGCAGGGTCGACTTGTAACACCGTCTCACAAGTTTGATATTATTCAGGCATTTACACGCAGATACGTCGACTTTGAAATTTTGTTGATGTTGTCCCGGTTCTTTACCACCCCCTTGCACTTGTCGTCTTCAACAAGAAGATTCGCTTTCGATTCCTTCTTCAACAGGAGACCAAAACAGCAATCAGTTTTATCCTTTATTTCTTCGCTTAGCGTTAAATTACGATTGGTCAAAAGTACAGCTTAGCGTTAAATTACGATTGGTCAAAAGTACATCCACAGTTCAAAATCATGCCTTCCGATTTTTTTTGTCCTTCGCTTGCAAACGTCTTAGCTGATCGAGTTTGTAATATTTGTGACTAGTACTTTGCCTCGAAAAAAGCTACTGTAATGCACAAAAAACTACATGGAAAAGACTGTAGTCGCACTCACATGATTCAACCAGTTTCAATTTTGAAACGTGGAAAGGGGAAAAGCCTTTGCATTTTAAAACAATCGGAGATTTGTCAAGTTGCAGAGTGGCATGACGACGAGGATATTGATGTTACAGAGTTTGAATGTGAATCAGAAAATTCAACAGACGAATCGGGTGTGCCAATTGTAGGTTCACTATCAGACTGGTTGAAAAGCGCATGGACTAACGATGACTTACGATGACTTTTTTTTATTCATCTTGAAAAACAAATGTGTAGTTTGTAATTTCGTTATATTTATTTAATATGTAACATAGTAATATAGTACATCACATGAAAAATACATTTTTTGACTAGTTTCACCTTAATTATGAATCTTACGTAAGATTTCGGAAGGGGGGGGGGGTAGGGGTAGTGAGAATCTTACTAAATCTTACTCGGGGGAGGGGGGGGGGGGTCAAAAAGTCATGAAATTGTCTTACGTAATTTATGAACGGCCCCTAACCTCATCGCTGATGTTTGCAACAATAAAATCATGTTCCACAGTTTTGTTGCCGATGAGAATACTCGCTGTAACTTTTCCTACTATTTGCGCAATTTCTCCTGTCGCTTTTCTCAATTGGATCCCATTTAATGGCGTTACTCGTCGTCTATCAAATAAGTCTCTCCTCACAATTGAATGCGATGCGCCTGTATCCAAAGTAAGCTTACATGGTCTTTCATTGATTTTTCCACCGATGGTAAGGCTGTTGGAATTTCGGCAGAGCTTCGAAACTAAGACTATGGGGCAATCATCTGTAAGAGTCAGCTCACGCCCCGCTGTACTGACTCTCTTTAGTTTAACGATTGCTGCTCGCTACCATTTTCGCCATCGTTCACCCTATTTCCAATTTTTCTTCTTGGTGAACGTGATGCAGATCGTTTACGACGTGATTTGCAGTCACGTGCCATGTGTCCCTGTTTACCACAGTTGTAGCATTTTCCGCTGAAGCTACCGCTGGCGAACGATGAATTTTTCTTTTCAGCCTCCACCTCCATCCGACGAGTTTTCAGTGATGGGCGGCATGTCAACGCAATCGTCTCCTGCGTGAGGGCAACCGTTACTGTTTCATTAAATGTTGTCTTCGGGCTCCTCATTGTCTCGCGTTTTGTTTCTGCATCACGTATGCCGTCAATAAACGCCTCTATTTTGAATTTTTCAGCTACGACACTTAACTCGTCAGGATAGGAAAGGTGTGCCAATCGCTCAATATCCGCAGCATACTCCTGCAAGGACTCACCAGATTTCTGGATACGACTTTTCAACTCCAATCTGTGAATCTGCTTCATGTGGTCACTGCCATATTTTCGCTGTAAGGCATCCATCACCGCCTTGTAATTTTTCTGCTCCGCCACTGGAACCGTTTGCAATACTTCTGCAGCTGCGCCTTTTAATGCCACAATTAGCGCTGCAGCTGCGCTTTCGTTATCCCAACGATTGTGACCAGATGTTGTTTCAAACTGGAGCTTGAAAACACTGAATGGCGTTGTTCCATCGAATGAGGGTGCCTTAAGCCTCTCTGCGCTGATTTCTCTTATAACTTGAGTGGTTGGTTCACTTATTTCCAACTGTTGAATCCTTTTATTAACATCCTCAAAATTATTTTGAACTTTTTCAAGATTATTTTGAACCTTTTCCTTGAATGATTCAACGTCATCTCGTAACTCAGTAATTTTTGCATCGAAGCCATTTACCATTTTGATCACCTCCGTTCGAACAGCCTCAATGTTTTGATTCATTGCGTGGATTTGCGTCGCGTTCTGACTTAAGCTCTGATCAATTTCTTCCCGAACCGCCTGGATCTGCAGCGCGTTCTGACTTAACTTCTGATCAATTTCTTTCTGACCCGCCTGGACCTGCAGCGCGTTCTGACTTATTGTCTGCGTCATCGCCATTAACATTTTCTCGAACTTTGACATATCTAAAACTTCACCACTTGCCGCTGATCCAGAAGCTTCTTCCACTTTCGCTGCTGATTCTGATACATCACTATAAAATTCATGCTCTTCCAGGCTTACACCTTGAGCCTCAAGAGCCTGCCGTAAGCGTTTCTGTAACTCCACCTTTCCGCCAGTAGATTGCAGATTCATCTGCTGCAACTAAAGGGTGTTTTTTTTAGAGGTTTGTTTTTCGAATAGAGATAAAACTGGCATTTTATGGTCAAATCTGGCAACTCTAATGTCATTTATGTTCAGTTTGGTTTGCCATTTCATCATGAACAGGTTGACAAAAGAACAACGCTTGCAAATCGTGCAAATTTATTTTGAAAATAATGGTTCAGTTCGCGAAGTTTACCGATAGCTCCGTCCATTTTTTGGTCGACATAATCGTCCATCAGAGCAATTAATTCGGTTAACCATGGGTCGTTTTTGCACTACGTTTACTCTATGTGATAATACGCATCCGCAGAGACGTCGAACAGTGCGCACCGAAGAAACAATTGCCGCTGTAGAGCAAAATGTTGAAGAGGACCCGAATGAATCGATTCGCCACCGTGCACAGCAATTGGAGCTTTGTCCATCAACTTTATGGAAGATTTTGCGCAAAGATCTTGGCTTGCGACCTTACAAGATCCAGCTTGTGCAAGAATTAAAGCCGCGAGACCATGCAATGCGTCGTGATTTTGGTGTATGGGCCGAAAATGAGATTGATCTCGATGCTGATTTTCATCGCAAAATTTTGTTCAGTGATGAGGCTCATTTTTGGTTGAATGGCTACGTCAACAAGCAAAATTGCCGCAGTTGGAGTGAAGAGAATCCACATGAGACCCTTGAGACGCCATTACATCCACAAAAACTGACTGTTTGGTGTGCTCTATGGGCTGGTGGAGTCATTGGGCCATACTTCTTCCGAAATAATGCTGGAGAGTCAGTTACCGTTAATGGAGACCGGTATAAAGCCATGATAACCGACTATTTTGTTCCCGAATTGGATGGCATGAATGTGGATGAGTTGTGGTTCCAACAAGACGGCGCTACATGCCACACAGCGCACGTCACAATCAATTTATTGAAGGAAACATTCGATGAGCGCATAATTTCGCGGAATGGACCTGTCAATTGGCCACCAAGATCGTGTGATTTGACACCATTGGATTATTTTCTTTGGGGATATGTGAAGTCGCTCGTCTACGCCAACAAACCAGAAACGTTAGGGGACTTGGAAGCCAACATTCGTGGCGTTATTGCCGACATACGGCCCCATATGCTCGAAAAAGTGGTTCAAAATTGGACCTGTAGAATTGGCTTTATTCGAGCCAGCCGCGGTGGCCACATGCCGGAAATCATATTTAAACATTAATGGCATAAAATTATCCTTCCAATAAAGCCAAATTGATGGACATTAAAACGATTTTCTTGTGTTTTATTTCAATTCGAAGCTCTATACCTCTAAAAAAAACACCCTATACTTCTTCAGTTGATCCACTTTCAGATCTTCAAACTTAACCATTTTAATTGATTGTTAATTCTTTTTACACAATCCCACTTCTGACACCAATTGTTACGAAATTTCTGTCTCTTTGACGATAATTTCGATCTGTCACACTTTTCTGAGTTCGATCACTGGATTGTGTAACAATTAAAAACACACAAACTTATTTAGTTATAAAATGGTTTATTTTATTAACGTTCAAATTCTAATATTAATTTAACACTGTATAGAAAACTGTTTTACTTTACTACGGATCACACTGTATTCACTTTATTGCTTTATTGCTTCACTGTTTAAATACAACTGTGTCCGAAAACTCAAATGACACCCTTTTATACTACAGGCATCACTTTCTCGAATAATCTACTATCTCCTAGATGGCGTATATTCTACCATTATCTACAACCTACAAGTGCTTCCAAGTGGCGTGCATTCTACCACCATCCACAATCCACCAGCATGGCGCACTGACGTTGAGCTCACAATTATCTTGAATGTTGCTATTATGCTAGATGGCGTTGTACGTTGTACGACGGCGATAATTTCTCTCGGTTGTCGACTTTTTATTGTGTACTGCAGCGTCTGTTCGGTTTATTATTTCCGCTGGATGGTGTTAGTATCGTTTAGTTTCTTTTGTTGGTTTTTATTGCAAGAGTTTTCTAGCATAAACCAAATTTCGCTACAATATTTTGTCTTTTATTCAAAAAATTTGTCTAACACCAGCCGCCGAAAGGAACCCTCTTATCATTAGAGATTCGCCACCATGTTAAACAGTGTATCTAAAATCTAATTCCGCATTTCTGGGCCGGCTAACGAAGATTTTTCCGTCAGAACTAAACAAATTAATTTTAGTTTTGAAGGTGTTGTACTTTGGTCCAACGAAACCAAAATTAATTTGTTTGCTTCTGGCCTAGAAACGCGGAGTTCGATTCGATATAACCTGTTGAGCACGGTGGCGAATCTATAATTATAGGGGGGTTCTTTTTCGGCGGCTAGAAATGGGCAATTTTTTTTCGATAAAAGACAAAATATGCGCTACAGATAACGTAAACATACTTAGTTCAATAATGTTGCCATATGCAGAAGAGGAAATATGCCCCTTCAATGGGAATTTATGCACGATAATTATCCAAAACGTTGTCGAAATTGGTGAAATCTTGGATTTCTTTCTCTGCTCTCTCTTTTTGCAACTGATTTCAGATCATTGCAAGTCATGTTCTTAGAGCACTCCATTATGCTGGCCATATCTCGAATTTTTGGCTTGATTTTCCCAATTTTTTAAATGCATCTCTTTAAGCTTTGGAACAATGTTTTCCACGACCCATTTCCAATAACTATCGATTAAATCTAGCAAGTAAGTAAAGGGTCCCCATATAAAGTATTTACTATATCATTTTGAAGTACAACTTACCACTTAAGATCATTTTTATTAACAGACTTTGTCCAAGGTTCTCAAAATTATATTTTGTCCCTGTTATTTTTTCCAGCTAAAATATGAACTGTGCCCATTCAAGACGCTCCTATGCAAAATCCGTGCACTTTCATACTTGTTTTATTTTGCTAAATTAAGTCCCGTTAAATAACGTAACTTTACAGTCAATTCCATTAAAAACAGATTGTAGCATAAAAAAATATTCCAATAATAAATATTTTGCTGCGTTTGTCCCTATTATTTTTTCCATCACTGTATATGAAAAATGTTGAAGGTGAAGAAGTTCGATAAAATGATAGTATATTAAAATGTTGGAAAAAGTTGAAGGAGATTGAAAAGCTCGAAAAAAGTTGAAAGTCTCGGAAAAAGTTGAATGAGATTGAAAAGCCGAAAAAAGTTGAATGTGGTTGAAAAAGTTCAAAAAATACGGAACGTGTTGAAAAAATTTGAAAAGATTGAAAAAGTTGAAAGAGTTTCAATATCTCGAAAAAAGTTGAATAAGGTTGGAAAATTCGAAAAAGTATGAAAAGTGTTGAAAAAAGGTTGAAAAATGTTGAAACAGTTGAAAGAGGTTGAAAAATGTTGAAACAGTTGAAAGAGGTTGAATAACTCAAAAAAAGTTGAACAAGGTTGAAAAATTCGAAAAAATATGGAAAATGTTGAGAAAAGTTGAAAGAGGTTGAAAAATGTTGAAACAGTTGAAAGAGGTTGAATAACTCGAAAAAAGTTAAAAAAGGTTAATAAATTCGAACAAATATGGAAAATGTTGAGAAAAGTTGAAAGAGGTTGAAAAAAATTTGAATGAGGTTGAAAAACTCGAAAAAAGTTGAATGAGGTTGAAAAAGTCGAAAAAATTTGGAAAATGTTGAGAAAAGTTGAAAGAGGTTGAAAAATGTTGAAACAGTTGAAAGAGGTTGAATAACTCGAAAAAAGTTAAATAAGGTTGAAAAATTCGAAAAAATATGGAAAATGTTAAGAAAAGTTGAAAGAGGTTGAAAAATGTTGAAACAGTTGAAAGAGGTTGAATAATTCGGAAAAAGTTGAATAAGGTTGAAAAATTCGAAAAAATATGGAAAATGTTGACAAAAGTTGAAAGAGGTTGAAAAATGTTGAAACAGTTGAAAGAGGTTGAATAACTCGAAAAAATTTGAATAAGGTTGAAAAATTCGAAAAAATATGGAGAATGTTAAGAAAAGTTGAAAGATGTGGAATAACTCGAAAAAAGTTGAATAAGGTTGAAAAATTCGAAAGTATATGGAAATGGTTGAGAAAAGTTGAAAGATGTTGAAAAATGTTGAAACAGTTGAAAGAGGTTGAAAAACTGGAAAAAAGTTGAACGAGGTTGAAAAAGTCGAGAAAATATTGAAAATGTTGAGAATATTTGAAAAAGGTAAAAAAATCGCGAAAACAGTTGAATGAAGTTAAAAAGTCGGACAAATGTAGAAAATCGTTGAGAAAACTTGAAAGCGGTTGAAAAATAATGAAGCAGTTGAAAGAGGTTGAAAAACTCTAACTAAGTTGAATAAGACTGAATATATTGAAACCAAATTTTATTAGGATCACTCCTATAGTACGCTAAATATGGCATTTAACGATATAAGTTTGTATGGGAGGTGCCACGCCCACTAATGAAATCCCATCAAAATCCATATAATTTCGAAGCTTATAGTAACCGACATCTCTATACCAAATTTAAAAAATATTTCTCTCATAGAACAATAAATGTAGCATTTAACTGTTTTCGCTTGTATGGAAGGTGCCACGACCACAGTTGTCGTTGCGCCCAATTTTGGTTACAAGATACTTAATAGGCAGTATATCTAATTTCATAACGATTGCGTTGTTAGTTCTCCAATTATATCGTTTATAAATATTGTGGGCTGTACCACGCCTTTCAACGAGTTTTGCCAGTATAGTGGCATAGCTTGTTATAATGACTGCACTCAGCGGTATTAACTTTAAAATTTTAATGAAAATCGTCGGTGCCGTTTTCGATTAATATTGAATCAAAGTTTTCAATTATTGAAATATGCCACGCCCACTATTCCGATTCCGCCCACTTTTGATAGCATTTAAGATATTTATGATCTGCATCCGTCTACCAAATTTCGTTGCAATACCTTAAATGGTTTGCGAGCTATCACGTTATAAAAATTAAAGTTTAGGGCTGTGCCACGCCCCTGTTAGAAACTTGATAAACTTAAAACCTAGTCCAATCCTAATTTTGTTCACATATGCACGAAATCCCGAAGTTTTATCAAAATCGCTGCAGCCGTTTTCGAAATAAAGTTCAGCCATATACAAATATCTAAACATACAATTTTAGCTCGTTTAATAATAGTAGATAATAGATAACAGTAATAACTTTTTTTTTCATTTTCATGGAGTAATAATCTATTGGAAACTTCAAATGCGTTTTGCTCCAAATTTAAGTTTTTTGAGTTATGACAGTCTTCCAACAAACGAGCGATTTTTTAAATGACAATTCAATTATCTATGAAAAAGTATGGTGGCTGTAATTGAGTTACCTATGGCAATGCAACTGAGTTTAATGTTTACTTTAAAATACATATTTTTAAATATTCAATTACATAGTTAATTTAAAAATCATACTTAATTTAAAAATCAAAGTCATTGCGGATGAAGGAACCATCCTTTGGTCTTATGCAATCTCTACTATTTACATAAAATTACTTTTATGGATATGGTTTTTAACGCTTTGGCGCTAAATATACTGAATCGATTTCAACAATTTTTTTTTAAAACATACTTATGGTAAAGAGGCTTATTTCATACTTATTTTTTTATTTTTTTAAAGTTAAATATTATTTTTTTAGGATTAAAAATTTGCAAAACCTCACACAAAAATTGTCGTTTGATTTTTCGAAGTTGCTTCTTAAATTCTGAGTACCTTTTGTTGTTTTCTTCTTTTTTTTTATTTGTACCGTTTGAATTTGTCTTCAAAGGACAAACTCTCTTTCAATAGTTTTTTTGTTACTTTTGAATAGAAAAGATAGAATGCGATGCTTAGAGAGAAATTTCATTCAATCGATCGAAGCCGCGGCTTCCACTAGTACTTAAATAAATTTTTGACCAACATTAAAATAATAATTCCTTTTACATAATATTAAAGTAGGTACTAAAATGTTTTTCATTTTGTAGTATGCGATTTTCCTTTCTATCTTACTCATACTGGAAATAAGTTTTGGAGCGCTTGCATTTGTGCTTAAAGACAAAGGATGGGTAAGTCAATAAATTGTCTGCAATCACCTTTCATTTAAAAACTATGTCTCCACAAACAGATTAAGGATCAAGCGACAGAGGGTCTACGTGCATTTATTATACACTATCGTGAAGATCCAGATCAACAAAATCTTATTGACTGGATTCAAGAAGATTGGCTACAATGTTGTGGCATTGAAGGACCTAAAGATTGGGACAGCAATAACTATTTTAATTGCTCATCTGGCGCGGTGGGAAGTCGTGAGGCATGTGGTGTTCCATTTAGTTGCTGCAAAAGACGTCCACATGAATTAATTAAAAATAAACAATGCGGCTATGATGTGCGCAAAGAGGGCTATGTAAGTTAATGTTTTGTATTATGCAATTTGAACTAATTCAGCAAGTGTTTACTGACATCAACTAAATAACTAATTCTTTTAACAACTACTAATTTTTAATTTTTCTTCTTTGCTATCACTTTTAAAATAACTTGGTGTTGAAAACAGCCAGCGGAAAGACACATTTACGAACGTGGTTGCTTACGCGCTGGTGAAGACTGGTTAGAGGGACATCTGATTGTTGTAGCTGGTTCTTTCATTGTTATTATGATTATGCAGGTCGCGTTGGCTTTATTTTAACAATTTCAGTAACCAAATAAAACCAATGATAACTCAATTGCAACAAATAAATATAAAATCTCGAAGTCTGCAAAATTTTGCCATTGGTGCAGTTGAGTTGCTTATTGTGTTAAAAATATAATTTTGCTTAGCTTTGAAAATTTTTGCTTTTGATGAACATATTTAAAATACATATGTATGTATGTAGAAAACACACGGATAGCGACATAAGAATTTCATTTAATGTTAGTGTAACACCTATTTGAAGTTTGTCCTAAAATTCATATTATAGGTTTCAATAAGAAATGTCATTATTTCATAGTTGGTAGCATTAACTTAACAGTTCTTTCCCTACATTTTCATAATATATACGCATACTACATCACCCTTCCATGAATTTTTGATTTAGTTTGTATTTTTTATGTAGTATTGAATATTTTTGATTTTAATTTTTTCTAATTTTGTTTTTGATTTCCATGACATTTCACCGATGCAAAAACCTTTTGCGTAGAATTTTGATATATCCAAAATAGTCTACGAAAAAGGTTGTGTCCAAGCTGGTGAAGAGTGGTTGGAACGAAATTTGATTATCATTTGTACAAGTGCAATTGTAATGATTTTCTTTCAGGTTTGTAATGTTTTCCTTAAGTACTTATATTGTTGCTTATTTACATGTTTATTCTTAAATGTTTGGTATAAATATTGAACAAATTTTATTTATAGATCTTGGGGATTTGCTTTGCACAAAACTTACGCGCTGACATATATGCTCAAAAATCAAAATGGCACTGACCATTGCCACCTGCCCCCGTTTAAGTCACTCGTGTTTAATGCCGGATATAAAGAAAATTCAAAAAAACTGTTTGGTTTGTATACTAATAGATGCATTTCTAGTTGTTGTCATATGTTTATTAACTATATTTTATACTGCCTTGCAACACAAAACACAAACAGTCTCTTTGTTGCGTTACATAGCCTAGTTAAAAGATAAATTTCATGTTAAAATTCATTAATTTAGTGCAAGAGAAACTGTAAATGCTGCTGTGATATCTTTTGTAATTGCCAACATGAATACTACATATGTATATAAATATTCTGTTTTAAGTTTGCAATACAGTGTCATTTTCAATATCTATCGTTTTCTTGTCTCTAAGCTAAATTTTACTTTCATAATATATATAACTAGCGGGGGTCTAAGATTAGCTTAACGCATTTTTAGATAAATAAGAATATTAAAATTAAGACATTTTGTAGAATCTCTGCAAAGTTAAAATTATTATAAAATTTTAAAGACTAATACATACATCATATTTTTTATCCAATAAAAGACTAATACATATAACTTTTAAATGGTTTTTTGCTCAAAACTTTGACCTTTCAAGCGTTAAAGCATTTAAAATTTGACTAACACTAGGTTTATAAAGTATCGATGTTACTCAAAAAATTTATAAAAAATTAGTTATGGCAAATTTATTTTTGTTCATTATGTACCTATAAAAGTTCCATTCACAAAATTATTAAACTAAAAACATTAAAACACGCTACATTCCATAATAGTTTGCAACGTATTTTTTGTGATGCTAATTACAAAAACCACATTAAAAAGTTTTGGGTGGGGAAATTCTTCCAGAATGAAACTTGGTGGAAATGATTTACTCAGTGCTAAAAAGTAAAAAACCGATTACCTGATTGGATTTTTTTGTTACTTTTGAAGAGGTCGAAAAATGGTTTTCGTTTATTCGAAAAGTTTGAATCAAATTCAAAAATGTATGGGGCACAAAATTGTAGAGGAGAGAGTTTTGTCTAAGATATATAAAATTTGACTAAGTTACGCTGCAGAAAAATCCGACCGCAAAAAAAAAAAAACCATCAGTTACATCATTTTTATATGATATACATTAGAGCACCCATGAAATGCATGAAATGTGAAAAAGTGTTAAATGTTTCGCTCCACACGCCTTTTCTAATAGAAAGGGGTTAAAAAAGAAGATCTGCATAAAAATTTAGTGTTTCTGTTGGAAACATGCCAGTCGCTTTTGACCCAAAGGCTGAAAATGAGCTTAAAATGAGTTTTTTTATTTATCGATCTACAACTGTTAAACAAAAGATTTTTTGTGATAACGACTCAGGACATTTCGATGTAAAATTAAGTGGCTAATACATCTTGCATACACTATTTTGATCTATATGTGTTCGTTCGTGGTCTTAAATGATGTTAAACACAAATTTTATGATAAATTTTTAAATTTTTTTTTTTAAGCGACACTTCCTATTAATCTGGTCATACTTGACTCGTTTCTTATCAAAACTGAGTAGTTAAAACAATCGTATGAGAAATTTATGTAAGAGTCCTTTATAAACTTTCTCTGGCCAAACTTTATAAACTTTAACTCTATCAGCGAAATCGATGTTGATAGAATTTTGTTGATTCACACTTGTAATAGCAATGCAAGGTTTTTGCTTTGAACTTACTAATGCGGCTTCCAGTTTCTTAAGGATAATCGCATGAGCCACTGTAGTCTTCCATTTTTCTCAATCGCTAGTAACACCTTTTATGTTTGTAAAACTAATTGGTCTGGTAAATTGTTAAAATTTTTAAAAATATTTATATTTTCACACAAGTTTATCATTACTATACCACAAAGCTTTACTTCACTTTCAGTTCATAATGCTTGCAAAAAAATTTAGAAATAATTTAATTTGCAGTGCAGTACAATTAGTAATTAAAAATGAAGAACATCTGAACCCAGTTATTCTGAATAGATTTTAATGGTTCTTTCTTTTTTTGGATTCTTATTTCAAACATAAAAAAAGTGTTCCCCTGAAAAATGTGTGATTTTGTTTGAAAATCCATTTATTTTTTGTAGTCATTTTATTTGAGCCATTTGTAGCTCATTGAACAAAACTAAATGTACAGTACAGTATTGTTTGATACTCTTTTTTAATGATAATAAGCAAAAAAAAAACGTTTTCTTCAATATAAATTTAAACAGTTGTCTGAAAAAAGCACAAATAGGTGCCAGAATATATAGTGCTAGGTATTTTGGTTGTATGGGGGGATGCCACCCACTGTTGTCAAACCACGCCCACATTTTTTGTGTGACTGAAATTTCAGACAAAATACACCCGAAAGGGTTTTTTTTGCGGTCCCATAGGCCTATATTATATAATCGGGTTTGAAGAAAATTCTCCCAAAATTTCAGCCTCCTAGATCAAACCTTTGAATGGTGCAACCAGTTTGTTTCGAATTACAATACATATGGAACGTAGAAAAAATCTGCAATTCGATTTTCCCATATGAATTGTGAAAGGAAACGTGTGTATTTTGCTCGTATTTTCAGCCACACTAAAGATGTGGAATTGTTTTGACGCTATATATATTTTGGCACCTAACGCATACAAAATCGGTGTTTTTGAAATATTTGACCCCATTTTTCTCAAAAAAAAAAAAAAAAATCGGACGTGTTAAAAAATCAGATTAGGATACAGCGACAAAAAATGAAAAAAAATTTATGAAAAAGAATTTATAAAAAACAATTTATAAAGAAACGATAATGTTTCAAGCAAATTTGCATTGTTAAGAAAAAAAGTGTGCGTTTTCCCTAAAATTAAAGAAAACGTTGACCTTGTTTTTTAATTTACGTTCTCCATGTGAGTACCGTGATCATTTTTTACGAATGAAATCCAATTGTTAAGTTTTAAATTAGGTGCCATCCATAAATTACGTGAGCCGAAATACGGGGGCAGATTACATCTAAAAATTATGTGACAAGTCTCACGGAAGGGAGGGGGGGTCCCGTCAGAACTCACCAAATCTGACCAAGGGGAGAGGGGTCCGAATTTTCAAAAAAACACCTCACGTAATTTATGGACGTACCCTTATCTTTAGTTTTAAATTATTTCTTTATGAAATTAAAATAGTGTTTTTTGAATCCAAGAAATAAATAAATTTTGAAAGCATATTTTTACTACGGTAAAATTTTTTGATTTAATGTAGGAAATAAAAATCGGGATATCGGAACCCAACGTTAAAAAGCACACAACTTTTAAACGTTCAACTTTTATATTTGATTTAAGAAGCAATCATTGAAATCCATTTAGATAAATCCCAGTGGCAAATACGCTACAAGCAATACCGATGAACAGTAACAACTTTTGTAGGCAGTAATGTTCACAACAGACACAACTCTAGATTACATTTGACTGGTGCCCTACACGCACGGATACATATCCTGGAACAAACATTTCATTTTTCAATTTATATTTATTTACAATTGATTTAAAAGACATATTAAAAGACATTTATTTAATTGAAATTTGAACCTGCGTCGTTTCGAGAATAGTTTGAGAGCGACCACGTTGCTTAGCTAGCTCGGCTACAGAATGTTGATATGATACAAGACAAAATTGAATAGTTAAAATATGAAACCGGGGGTAAGTTACTTTTCATCGATGAATTGTCGGAATAGTCTGTTTGTACCTATATACGTACTGCTGGGATGTTATTATATAGAAACTAAGTTTAAAATTTAATACTTTTGTGAGATCTCTTTAATTTTCTCTTACTGCCAATTATTATGTTCATATTGATGTGATTATGAATGAAAATAAACAATGAGTTCAAATGTAGAAAAATGGTCAATACTTGTAGCTAAATTTAAATCATTGATAAAAAGCCAATATATGTAATATTTTCCTTAAATACGAACAAAATAAATATATGTTTTAGAGAGTCGATTTTATATTTAGTTCGTTTACCTATAAAAAACAAACAATAATACTAAAAATTTGAAAATAAATAATAAAGATATAAAATTTACTGTAACGTAGTATTTTTATTTTTTTGAATACACAACTTATTTATTCACTCATCTAATCTAGGTGTATCCACAAAATGTACAGCTGTAGTACCGGTGTTTGAAACTTCCGGAACACGTTGAAACTCGATAAATAAAATATAATTTTGACCTAAGTGCAGCGCTTCCCTTGGCGCATACATGGTGATTTGTGGTCCAGCTTGAGGCCAATAACGTCCTAGATTTAAACCATTCAAATAAGCTACTCCTTTGCCCCAACCTTCGGTACTAATGTACGAATCACCAATTTCGGAAACACTAAACTCGCCATAGTAGGCAACTGGCCCCATTAACAATGAATTTTTGTAGGTAAAACCCTCTTCTGGTTCAATTTCTCCATTTTTGTATTTTGCTATCAACGTTTCAATTTGTGCTATTTCTAATGGAAATGAGGTGGAACTCCATTCATTTAATTCCTGCTTATCACCACTTAGTTTTTGTAAAGTCACTGCTCCCAGTATACCTTTTGTATCCGTAGTAACATTAAAGTTAATTCGTCCCTGATTTTCAACGAGCAGTTGTAGCTTGGAACCAATGCCTTTGCTAAGCGATACTGTGTTAATTTGGTTTTCACGTGAAAGTGTACCGACCCAAGTTTGATTTACATAAACGAAAGCGCGATCATGCAGTTTCTCAACGTGTAACACTGTAGGATCGATTTCAAATTTCGGTAAATCAGTCTCATACAAAATAAGTCCAGAGAATTGATTCAGTTCTTCAAACGATTTTGGCTTCTCAGATGTGGCGGTACTGGTTGAAAAAGTCGCTCGTCCAGATGATGACAAGAGCTTAACTATTGGCTTCATTTCCACACGTCCATAAGCAATTTTTGTTGATTTTCTTGTACTAGGCAAGTTAGGCAACGGAAGATAATCGGATATCACTGCCCGTACAAGATCATATTTGTGGGTTGTATCACCAGCTTCGTCTAAAACTGCATCATAATCATAAGAAGTAATATCAGGAGTGTAATTTCCATAGCCCCAATCATTGGCACCAGCAGTAAAGCCGAAATTGGTGCCACCAAAATACATATAGAAATTTACGCTGGCTCCGTAAGTCAGCATTGTACTAAAATATAAAAATTTTGATTTAATTTTTCATTTGTAAGCAAAATAATAAGTACTGCATTAATATTTTCTTTAAAGTCTTAAAAACCATATAAAAATTATGTTAGATCAGGGCTTCTGTTTACGTTTAAATTAGTTTTCGGCGCATTTTTTCCATCGATTAATCCATTTATACTTTTTTTTCGATGAACCTGTAGCCATCGATAGATGCACTAAAGGCTTGAATAAAAACTCTTTCTCGAGCATTCCTTGGCCATTTTCAAAATACTGTATCGGTCTTCGGATCATTTTTCGATGGAACGAAGTTTCTAGGGTCGGGATAGTCCTGGTCACATCTATAATTCATTTCCGCTCTTTTACTATAGATTGTTGACATATAGCTTATACATTTTCTCATTTTTTCTATCCTTACAAAATTAACGCAAGCGTTACCGAACAACATAAGTAAACTTGCCTGTTTACTCGAAACTCTCAGTCAAAAACTTACCGCAATGCTGATGCAACCAATTCAGGATCTCTTCTCTGATTTTCCTCTTGCCAATGTGTTAACCAACCTGGATAAAATTCAGAATTCACCAATGGACCTGTGGGCTGAATTTCACGCAGCATTTTCCAGATTTCGTCTATTTCATGAACTAAAAAAAAACACCTTTTACAACTCTATAAAAGAACAAATAAACTTACGATCGAACTAACTTCTATCAATCCCAAAATCAGTTGTAGCAAAAACTCCTTCAATTTTTCCGCATGCAATTCGTTCATTGGGTATATCTGTTGTAAAAAGCAAGGCTTGTCCTTCAACATACTTTTCAGTCTCATCCCTCAGCCAGGTTAAGTAATTTTTGTCGCATGCATGATACACGCCATACTCATTTTCCACTTGTACCATTATAACTGGACCCCCATTACCATGTAAAAACTTTTTCATTCGTGGCATTAGCTGCCCGTACCAACGGCTCACTTCGTACAAGTAGTCGGGATCGCTTGTGCGCATTTGAATGTTCGGGTATTTATTAAAAAGCCAGTGTGGTAATCCACCCTAATGAAAATAAAAAAAACAGGAATTCAAGAATTGAAATGTAAAGAATTTGACCAACTTACATTATCTCTTTCAGCACAAATATATGGACCAGGCCGTAGGATGACATATAAGTCTTCTTCAGCTGCAATCTCAATAAATTTCTCCAGATCGGCTATACCATCCCAGGTGTAGACACCGTCCAATGGATTGTGTAACATCCATTCTACGTATCTGAGTAATTTAGTAGTTGTTAATGAATATTTTAATTTTGTATTATCCATTTAGTTTACGTGTCAACAGCATTTAATCCGCCTGCGCGCATTGTGCGCAATCGCTCACGCCATGCCGGTTGCAAAGCCCGAAAATAATGAAAAGATCCAGAGACATAACGGAATGGTTCACCATTAAGAACGAATTCGTTCTTTTCATAATCAATACCAAATGTTCTTCCCTCCTAAGCAAGAAAAAAAAGTTTTTTCACACAATCGGAAATGGATGCAGATATAAAAAAGATAATATGTATTCGTATTGCAATTTTCAGTACCACTAAAAATATTTTGACTACCACTAAACTATTGTGTAATTTTTTTTTACTAAAATGTCTGATACTAAGCATCGTAGGTAAAATTAAAAACACACCATGTAAAGTTTGTTGTTATTTCAAGAAACTAATATGAAAACAGAGATATGTGTTTGTTATCCGGCTTCCTTGAATTAAAGTAAAAAGTAAATTTGGATTCAAAAAATTAATTTACGTAAAGCTTAAGGGGAGGGTAACGTTAATTCGTACAAAAACAGGCACATTTTTGTGAATATTTTTCGACAACACAGTTAAAATCTATTTATTAAAACCAATGGTAGATCAAAGTATAAAATTTGAAGAATATTTTGAAAACTTTTCAGGTAGAAATATTGAAAACAATGGCAATGGCAGCATTTTTTTGAAAGCTTCTCAGAAAAAAGTAGAATTGCGGTGTCCACGATAAGTCGGTAATTTGTTATAAAATAATAAATTTTGACAAATTTGAAAAAAACCTCGTAAATTATGTACAGAAATAGTGTTCAAAATTTCAAAAGAATCGATGCAGTAGTTTTGAAGATACGGTGGACACCGACTTTGAAAACGTGAGTTGTGGGAGAAACGCTTTAAAGTTTTAAACGTGCACTGAGTCATGTATGAAAAAATACGTTACTCTGCCCTTAAATAAGACTGACCAGGAGAAAATCGACCATAAAATGATGTAAATGCATGAAGTGAAATTGAAAGTTTTATAAAATTTGATTTTTTTAAAAATCTGGCCTATTTTCGTCGATATTTTTAGAAGCGCTTATCCAATGAAAGATCTTATCATATACTTTTGCTTCTAATTTTAGTACCTTTAATTTGGAACAATGAAATTGGACATTTTTATTGTGTATGTCCGTGGATAATAAATATTTTTATGTACATACGCATGTACGAACTTGTGCTGAAGCTGGGTAACAGATAAACGAACCTCTTTTCCATGCGGTTACTGCTAATTGATAATTTTTGTTTATTTTTTTCTTTGTCATTTTTCGATTACTCACGTAAGATACTTTTAGATAAAACAAATTCGGGCCAGTTCTTTTAAGATACACTGCGCGTCACTTGAATAAGGCCACATATTTTTTATTGGATTTCTTCTGATTTTTCTCCTTGTAGATGTTTTTAACATATTTTTTTATAACTAGGTAAAGTTTAGCGGGCTGCAGGTCAATAAATTAAAAAACGTTTATTGTTTTAAAATTTTATTTTTAATTACTTCCGATATTTCGAATTCCTTTGGAATTCATCATTAGGGGCTAAAATATACAATTATTTGACATTAAAACTATGAAACAATCACAAAAAAAAATTTTAGCAAAACTTACACATTTAAAAATTTTTTATAAAAACTTAAACTTCATAATGACTACAAAAGAAATCACAAAAAACTCGACATTGAATAACAAAAAGTTTAAAAAATATTCCAGTTTAAAATATTGCACGTATTCGTTAGCCCTTTCGTTATCCAATGTTTTGCTTTCAGAATTCTATTTATTTTGTGATCTTTGCTGTTAAAAAATCTTTTAAAATTTTGAGCTCTTGACTGTGTCAGTCTTATAATTGAGTCGCTTTTGTGTAGGTGTATTGATTATATGTAACATTTCAAGAGTGTATCTTCGCGCGTAATTTTGTTCTTGTTGTAGTACAGTAATCCTTCGCACTGCGCGGTAGTTACGTTCTGAAAAAAGTGCGCAGGCCGAAACCGCGCACTGTGAACCCACTTTTGTATTAAATTTATGGAATACGTTCCAAATCCTAAATTTTATATAAAAAATTTAATTTTAAGTAGGTCCATAGTTCAAATGAAGTCTTTATTAAGTGACTAGTTATATTATATATACTTAGATAAACGTAAAACATAAACAAAAATAAATAAAAATTATAAATTCATTTATAAAAATACATACATACATATGTACAGCTGTGCTAAATTTTAGTTATTACAAAAAAAATTTATTTCAGGAAACTTAGTTCTTAGTATTTAGCAGCACTTTTACAAAAAAAAAACAATAACTTAAATGCGCTACATATTTTTAAAAAAAATAAACTTTACTTCAACTTCATATTCTGGCTGTTCAAAATAATAGGAGTGTTTGCTAAAACCGTGAATATATGCTAATAAGAAATTACAAATTTAAAATTTTGAAATTATTTGTTAATAAAAACATAAACTAAGCTTAATATTTAGTCGGAAAGCCATTTTTTTTAAACGGCTTCACCGCGACGTGGAATTGAGTCCATAAGATTTTGAGAGCGTGTGGGAGATATCTTTGTCCAGGGTTCTTGGACGACACTCCAAAGGTGCTTTTTATTTGTTGGCTTAGCATTGCTTACATATTTTTTGATGTCGCACCACAAGTTTTCGATTGGATTTAGGTCTGGTGACTGAGCAGGCCACTGCATAACCTTTCACCCGAAACCACTCCTTTGCCCGTTTACTGGTGTGCTTCGGGTCATTATCTTGCTGGAAGACCCAACAAAGCGGCATTTCATCTTCGGCAAAAGAGAGCATAACGTCTTGTAAAACGTTGACATACACAACTTGGTCCATAGTGCCTTTTACTTTTACCCGAAAAAATATAAAAAGAGAAATGGAGAAACATGTACGCGCTGCTGCGAAACTTACCGCGCAATGCGAAATTTCGGTGGTAAAAACAAAATCGCGCAACTGCGAAACCGCACAGTTCGAGGAATTACTGTACTCTAACTTCGTCGAAATTGGGAGAGTGTCCAGTTTTACTACAGTGTGCAGTAAGTGCAGTCTTTTGTTCTAAATGTTTATCCCGTGCTCTATGGTCTGATTTATGTCCTGCTACTCTTGTCCTTAATTATGTCATTGTTGTTCCAACATATAATTTATTGCATAAGTTGGATCCGTCTCCCTTACACGAAATTTGATACGTCAAATTCGATTTGTCATTTTGGTCAATTTTATTTTTTGTGTTGCTAAATTGCTTAAGTATGTTGGTCGTCTTAAAAGCTATCCTGTAATTGTCTTTGTTGTAAAAATCGGACTTCTTAAAATTTTCGGAGTAGCCTGGTAAATATGTCAATGATTTAAATATTTTTTGGTGGATTTTCCATTATTAGAGGCTTGTTTTGCTCAGTCTTATAAGTCTTTAGCAGATTTCTTGCAGTCCAAATTGGGAAGTAATTTTTCTTTAAAATATTTAAGATTTCCTTTCTAATGACTAGTGTGTCTAAATATGGGAGTCTTCCATCTTCTTCTTTTTCTACAGTAAATTTTATTCTCCTGTGAAATGTGTTAAGTTTATTTAAAGTTTGTTCTATGTTGTCATTTCTAATTATCGCAAATAAGTCATCTACATACTTAGTCAATAGTCTCGGTTTTACGTCAAGTTCACTTATACATTTGTCTAACAGATCTTCCATCACTATATCAACAACAATTGGTGATGCCGGTGATCCCATAGGCATTCTTTTTAATTGTAAAAATGTTTTATTGTCATATTTGAAATATCTATTGTCCTTAATGCAAAATCTAAGAACGTTCATAAATAATTGTTTTGTCATTTTAGTATATTTTCCAATAATTGTCCATTTTTTGTCATTAAAGGCATATTCAACCGGTATACTAGGGAATAAAGATATTACATCAAATGAGACTATAATTTCGTCGTCATATATGTGGCTGTCACTCAGTCTGTTCCTTAAGTCAACCGCGTCACTTACATTATACATTGAGTCTTTAGTTATATTTTTCAAAATCTTAACTACATATTGACATAAATTGTACGACGGAGGGTTAATTGACGAACATAAAGGTCTAAGTGGCATGTTTTCTTTGTGTATTTTAGGTAGTCCATAAATTCTTGGTGCTTTTGCAGTTTTTGTGGTCATCTTCAATTTTCCTTGTTTAGATAATATTCCCTTTTTGAACAATGTCTCCAAAATATCATTGTTTTTCTTTTGCAATGTTGATGTAGGATCCATCCTTCTTTCTTGATATGTTGTTATATCCCTTAATATTATTCTCATTTTTCTTTCGTAGTCCATTTTGTTCATTGCAACTGTGTTATTCCCCTTGTCAGAATCTAAAATTAAAATATCTTTGTTTTTGTTTAAAAATTGTCTCGTCTTGCCCACTGTACTAATAATAATTCTATCCCTGCTGTCTAATTGTATGTTTGCAATATGTTTCTCCATGTGTGTAATGTGTCTTAACTTAAGACTCTTAAGCCTTAACCAAAATAGACGTGACGAGACGGTAGCAATTGAACGAACGTTTGCACTCGTTTCGTCTGTTTTGACATTTAATGCTTTGAACACAATTAGAGCGGTGACGAATAAACGCTGTCAAAAAAAAAAAAAACGCGACGAAAAATCGTTTGAATAAACACAATTGCGGCGTACGACGAATGACGGAAAATTCAGCTGTTATTCATTTTGTAATTATTATCAATATTTTTTTTATTTCAATTAAGTTAGTTTTAGTTATTTCTTTTATTTAAGATAAAATTACTTCGCGCAGTTCGCATTTCAAACGTAAACAAAAGAATTGACACAAGCTGATTGGAAAGAATTAAATCTAAGTCGACGGCGAACCGTCGGCATTTCACATGATCAAGTATGTTATAATTTTTGACAGCGTATATTCGTCGCCGCTTTACCGCCACCGCTCTAATTGTGTTCAAAGCATAACCCAAAATGTTACGTTAGCCAACGAACCGAAAAAGCTGTTATGACGAGTAGCAACGTTTTGAAGTTCGGTTCTTACGGTAAACCAATGTTGATAGCCAGAATGAATTTACGTAATTGATCGAAAGTAAACGAAACATTTTGACGAGACGTAAAGGCCCAACTAAACCATGCATCGCCTAGCGTAACCTACTGTCAAATTTGAACGAAAAGCCTGTCAAATGCTTAAGAAACTCAGAGAAGACTTTTTAGTGGCTATGTTGTACTTCGTTGAACTTAAGAAGCGATGTAGCCATAGTTGCAAGCGTGTGAAATATTCCCACAATTGCATAAATTTTATTTCTTATATTTCCTAAATAAATTGAATTCATTCACAAAATGTTATTCAATGACATTAATTTAGATACTTAAAGCAATATTTATGTAATCCAGATATTGTTTTTACTAATTTTAAGAAAAAAATAAGAAAACAAAAATGCTCATTTTGTACTATGCGTGTAGATTGTGGGGAAAAGTATTGGCAAATGCAGCGCGTGGCATCACTGAATTGTCAATCAAATTGTTGTATGTATTGTGTGTGTACATTAAAATGCATATTTCTGCAACTTCACTCCAAGCCCTTTCCTTTACATTTTGCGTCTATTTTACTGTTTAATTATCTTCTTTTTCACATTTTCTATTAATTTCAAAAAAAAAGTATTTTCCACTTCAAGTTCCATTGCAAAAATTTTTTCTTATGTACATATACAATGCATAACCAGCTGATTCCGTACAGAAAGTGCGTTCAGTTTCGCTCTCTCCTTAAGCAAATGACATTTGTGGAAATTGAACGAAACTTTTTGTTAAGTACGTTGTAGCTTTGATATACGATTTGTGTGTATTCGCACACTTGCAGAAGTTGACTGCAGTCAAAGCGTGCATGGTTTAGTTGGCCCTTAAGAATTCCGTAAGAACCGAACTTCAGAACGTTGCTTCTCGTCATAACAGCTTTTTCGGTTCGTTGGTTAGCGTAACATTTTGGGTTAAATGTCAAAACAGACGAAACAAGTGCAAACGTTCGTTCAATTGCTACCGTTTCGTCACGTCTATTTTGGTTACGGCTTTACTCGTTACGTCTCGTCTCGTCTATTTTGGTTTAGGCTTTACTCTAGCTGTTTCTTGGTCTTCTTTTTCCGCAATAGTTTGTATAAAATCCTCTCCTTCGGCAATGCAACTGAACGTTGGAAATGATTGTTTTGTTGTGGGCGATGCATATTTAGGTCCATGTGAGAGTAACCACTGTACATATGTTGGTATTCCTTTGCCTGTCTTGTTGATGAATCACTCAGTGTTGTTGTTGTTTTTGTTAATGTTAAGCTTATATTGTTCGATGATCTTGTTAAATTTGTTAATTTTTGTCAGCTCTTTTTCGTATAGCAATTCCTCACTCGCGAGAAGCAATTCTGCATCATCTATGTCAAGATTCCTTTTTATTGTTGTCGTTGTTTTTGCCATCTCCGTCTCACTATGTTTTAAAATTTTGTGTTTATGTTTGATCAGCTGATTTAAAATTTTTGTTTGGAACTTCCGTATGATTTTTGTTATTATCTTGATGATTTTTGGCGGGACTCTTGTCCCGGAGTTTGCTGTCATTTTTGAATTTAAAAACACCAAATCAATTGTTGCATAATATGAAATGGCCCCCCATACCATTACGCCACCTTCTCTGCTGTGATGTCTACCCAAAAAAACTTCCAAACATGGCCCTGATGGTTATAACCATTATTTTCACAACTTAAGAAAAGAAGAAGTTATTTTGTATAGACAACACAGCAGAGAAATTGGCGTAATAGCATGGGGGGCCATTTCATATTATGCAACAATTGATTTGGTGTTTGCAAATTCAAAAATGACAGCAAACTCCGACAAATCCATTCTGGAGAGAGCATTCCCAAAGCATATTTGAACAAGTTCCATTGACTTATTAGCAAGATAATGCTCCGATACATACAGCAAAAATCGTTAAAGCCTGGATTCAACACCAAAATATTCAAGATTTGTTATAGCTGCCGTATTTGCGCGATATGAACATCATGGAAAACGTCTGGGGATGGTTGGTTAGAAAAGTTTATGAAAACGGAAGGCAGTTTGAAGACAAAAAATCAATAGTTCAAGCCATGGGCAACAATTTCTTGGAATTATTTAGAGTCACTCTACGATGCAATGCATAACCGTATTTTTGAACTGATTTTTAAAAAAATAGGCTCCACACATTACTGATAGTTTGAATTTCTTAAATATAAACAAATTTTCAAAAAAAAAAAACATCAGATAACATTTTTTTCCATATTTTCTTAAGTGGCCTTATTCAAGTGACGCAAATAAAAACGCATTTTTTTGTACCTCATAAAAACAAAGTAAAAAAACAGCTAACGATACTCTACGAGGTACACTTTTTTCTATCAATTCGTAAACGATATACATATTTACGAAATTAGAATAAAAAAATATGTTCAAAACATCTACAAGAAGAAAATCAGAACATATCCAATAAAAAATATGTGGCCTTATTCAAGTGACGCACAGTGCAAGAGTCTAGGGTAGGACAAAAATTTAAATTTAATTTTATAAATACTTTAAATTGCATAGAAATTCTTGAATTTGTGAATGTAGTAAAAACATTTTAGTCTATAATTCGAGGTAGATGTTATAAAGCATGAAATGCTTAGAACTCTTGAATTCGAATTAAATCGGCATTCTTGCGTTTTGTGTCAATTCACTCAAAAATTACGTCTTAAATAGGAAATTTAGAAATTTTTGGGTAGCCCCTTTTTTCCCATTACAAAAAGATTCATTTTTTTACTAACGCCTTTTTCTACAATTTTGATTATAATGCCTCTAAAAAGGGTTTACGCAAAATGTGATAAAATATAAATTTGAAAATATATTTTAACAATATTTTTGTGCTAGTACGCATTTAATTTTTTTCAAAAACAATGACAACAAACCAACATTAGTCAGATCGGATTGAAAAAAATAATGGTAAGCAGAATTAAATTTCTTTCGATTGGTGAAAAAATTATTACAAGGCGTTAAAGTGAACTTTGAACTGCACCCGACTCAAGGCGGACCCGAGAGTGAACGAAAGATCAAAATGAATCACGGTCATTGAGTCATGTATGAAAAAATACGTTACTCTGCCCTTAAATAAGACTGACCAGGAGAAAATCGACCATAAAATGATGTAAATGCATGAAGTGAAATTGAAAGTTTTATAAAATTTGATTTTTTTAAAAATCTGGCCTATTTTCGTCGATATTTTTAGAAGCGCTTATCCAATGAAAGATCTTATCATATACTTTTGCTTCTAATTTTAGTACCTTTAATTTGGAACAATGAAATTGGACATTTTTATTGTGTATGTCCGTGGATAATAAATATTTTTATGTACATACGCATGTACGAACTTGTGCTGAAGCTGGGTAACAGATAAACGAACCTCTTTTCCATGCGGTTACTGCTAATTGATAATTTTTGTTTATTTTTTTCTTTGTCATTTTTCGATTACTCACGTAAGATACTTTTAGATAAAACAAATTCGGGCCAGTTCTTTTAAGATACACTGCGCGTCACTTGAATAAGGCCACATATTTTTTATTGGATTTCTTCTGATTTTTCTCCTTGTAGATGTTTTTAACATATTTTTTTATAACTAGGTAAAGTTTAGCGGGCTGCAGGTCAATAAATTAAAAAACGTTTATTGTTTTAAAATTTTATTTTTAATTACTTCCGATATTTCGAATTCCTTTGGAATTCATCATTAGGGGCTAAAATATACAATTATTTGACATTAAAACTATGAAACAATCACAAAAAAAAATTTTAGCAAAACTTACACATTTAAAAATTTTTTATAAAAACTTAAACTTCATAATGACTACAAAAGAAATCACAAAAAACTCGACATTGAATAACAAAAAGTTTAAAAAATATTCCAGTTTAAAATATTGCACGTATTCGTTAGCCCTTTCGTTATCCAATGTTTTGCTTTCAGAATTCTATTTATTTTGTGATCTTTGCTGTTAAAAAATCTTTTAAAATTTTGAGCTCTTGACTGTGTCAGTCTTATAATTGAGTCGCTTTTGTGTAGGTGTATTGATTATATGTAACATTTCAAGAGTGTATCTTCGCGCGTAATTTTGTTCTTGTTGTAGTACAGTAATCCTTCGCACTGCGCGGTAGTTACGTTCTGAAAAAAGTGCGCAGGCCGAAACCGCGCACTGTGAACCCACTTTTGTATTAAATTTATGGAATACGTTCCAAATCCTAAATTTTATATAAAAAATTTAATTTTAAGTAGGTCCATAGTTCAAATGAAGTCTTTATTAAGTGACTAGTTATATTATATATACTTAGATAAACGTAAAACATAAACAAAAATAAATAAAAATTATAAATTCATTTATAAAAATACATACATACATATGTACAGCTGTGCTAAATTTTAGTTATTACAAAAAAAATTTATTTCAGGAAACTTAGTTCTTAGTATTTAGCAGCACTTTTACAAAAAAAAAACAATAACTTAAATGCGCTACATATTTTTAAAAAAAATAAACTTTACTTCAACTTCATATTCTGGCTGTTCAAAATAATAGGAGTGTTTGCTAAAACCGTGAATATATGCTAATAAGAAATTACAAATTTAAAATTTTGAAATTATTTGTTAATAAAAACATAAACTAAGCTTAATATTTAGTCGGAAAGCCATTTTTTTTAAACGGCTTCACCGCGACGTGGAATTGAGTCCATAAGATTTTGAGAGCGTGTGGGAGATATCTTTGTCCAGGGTTCTTGGACGACACTCCAAAGGTGCTTTTTATTTGTTGGCTTAGCATTGCTTACATATTTTTTGATGTCGCACCACAAGTTTTCGATTGGATTTAGGTCTGGTGACTGAGCAGGCCACTGCATAACCTTTCACCCGAAACCACTCCTTTGCCCGTTTACTGGTGTGCTTCGGGTCATTATCTTGCTGGAAGACCCAACAAAGCGGCATTTCATCTTCGGCAAAAGAGAGCATAACGTCTTGTAAAACGTTGACATACACAACTTGGTCCATAGTGCCTTTTACTTTTACCCGAAAAAATATAAAAAGAGAAATGGAGAAACATGTACGCGCTGCTGCGAAACTTACCGCGCAATGCGAAATTTCGGTGGTAAAAACAAAATCGCGCAACTGCGAAACCGCACAGTTCGAGGAATTACTGTACTCTAACTTCGTCGAAATTGGGAGAGTGTCCAGTTTTACTACAGTGTGCAGTAAGTGCAGTCTTTTGTTCTAAATGTTTATCCCGTGCTCTATGGTCTGATTTATGTCCTGCTACTCTTGTCCTTAATTATGTCATTGTTGTTCCAACATATAATTTATTGCATAAGTTGGATCCGTCTCCCTTACACGAAATTTGATACGTCAAATTCGATTTGTCATTTTGGTCAATTTTATTTTTTGTGTTGCTAAATTGCTTAAGTATGTTGGTCGTCTTAAAAGTCCTGTAATTGTCTTTGTTGTAAAAATCGGACTTCTTAAAATTTTCGGAGTAGCCTGGTAAATATGTCAATGATTTAAATATTTTTTGGTGGATTTTCCATTATTAGAGGCTTGTTTTGCTCAGTCTTATAAGTCTTTAGCAGATTTCTTGCAGTCCAAATTGGGAAGTAATTTTTCTTTAAAATATTTAAGATTTCCTTTCTAATGACTAGTGTGTCTAAATATGGGAGTCTTCCATCTTCTTCTTTTTCTACAGTAAATTTTATTCTCCTGTGAAATGTGTTAAGTTTATTTAAAGTTTGTTCTATGTTGTCATTTCTAATTATCGCAAATAAGTCATCTACATACTTAGTCAATAGTCTCGGTTTTACGTCAAGTTCACTTATACATTTGTCTAACAGATCTTCCATCACTATATCAACAACAATTGGTGATGCCGGTGATCCCATAGGCATTCTTTTTAATTGTAAAAATGTTTTATTGTCATATTTGAAATATCTATTGTCCTTAATGCAAAATCTAAGAACGTTCATAAATAATTGTTTTGTCATTTTAGTATATTTTCCAATAATTGTCCATTTTTTGTCATTAAAGGCATATTCAACCGGTATACTAGGGAATAAAGATATTACATCAAATGAGACTATAATTTCGTCGTCATATATGTGGCTGTCACTCAGTCTGTTCCTTAAGTCAACCGCGTCACTTACATTATACATTGAGTCTTTAGTTATATTTTTCAAAATCTTAACTACATATTGACATAAATTGTACGACGGAGGGTTAATTGACGAACATAAAGGTCTAAGTGGCATGTTTTCTTTGTGTATTTTAGGTAGTCCATAAATTCTTGGTGCTTTTGCAGTTTTTGTGGTCATCTTCAATTTTCCTTGTTTAGATAATATTCCCTTTTTGAACAATGTCTCCAAAATATCATTGTTTTTCTTTTGCAATGTTGATGTAGGATCCATCCTTCTTTCTTGATATGTTGTTATATCCCTTAATATTATTCTCATTTTTCTTTCGTAGTCCATTTTGTTCATTGCAACTGTGTTATTCCCCTTGTCAGAATCTAAAATTAAAATATCTTTGTTTTTGTTTAAAAATTGTCTCGTCTTGCCCACTGTACTAATA
Organism: Tricholauxania praeusta; assembly: GCA_949775025.1. Lineage (NCBI taxonomy): Eukaryota > Metazoa > Arthropoda > Insecta > Diptera > Lauxaniidae > Tricholauxania > Tricholauxania praeusta. The sequence goes on along the minus strand of OX459030.1, from coordinate 88,596,203 downwards.
ATAATTCTATCCCTGCTGTCTAATTGTATGTTTGCAATATGTTTCTCCATGTGTGTAATGTGTCTTAACTTAAGACTCTTAAGCCTTAACCAAAATAGACGTGACGAGACGGTAGCAATTGAACGAACGTTTGCACTCGTTTCGTCTGTTTTGACATTTAATGCTTTGAACACAATTAGAGCGGTGACGAATAAACGCTGTCAAAAAAAAAAAAAACGCGACGAAAAATCGTTTGAATAAACACAATTGCGGCGTACGACGAATGACGGAAAATTCAGCTGTTATTCATTTTGTAATTATTATCAATATTTTTTTTATTTCAATTAAGTTAGTTTTAGTTATTTCTTTTATTTAAGATAAAATTACTTCGCGCAGTTCGCATTTCAAACGTAAACAAAAGAATTGACACAAGCTGATTGGAAAGAATTAAATCTAAGTCGACGGCGAACCGTCGGCATTTCACATGATCAAGTATGTTATAATTTTTGACAGCGTATATTCGTCGCCGCTTTACCGCCACCGCTCTAATTGTGTTCAAAGCATAACCCAAAATGTTACGTTAGCCAACGAACCGAAAAAGCTGTTATGACGAGTAGCAACGTTTTGAAGTTCGGTTCTTACGGTAAACCAATGTTGATAGCCAGAATGAATTTACGTAATTGATCGAAAGTAAACGAAACATTTTGACGAGACGTAAAGGCCCAACTAAACCATGCATCGCCTAGCGTAACCTACTGTCAAATTTGAACGAAAAGCCTGTCAAATGCTTAAGAAACTCAGAGAAGACTTTTTAGTGGCTATGTTGTACTTCGTTGAACTTAAGAAGCGATGTAGCCATAGTTGCAAGCGTGTGAAATATTCCCACAATTGCATAAATTTTATTTCTTATATTTCCTAAATAAATTGAATTCATTCACAAAATGTTATTCAATGACATTAATTTAGATACTTAAAGCAATATTTATGTAATCCAGATATTGTTTTTACTAATTTTAAGAAAAAAATAAGAAAACAAAAATGCTCATTTTGTACTATGCGTGTAGATTGTGGGGAAAAGTATTGGCAAATGCAGCGCGTGGCATCACTGAATTGTCAATCAAATTGTTGTATGTATTGTGTGTGTACATTAAAATGCATATTTCTGCAACTTCACTCCAAGCCCTTTCCTTTACATTTTGCGTCTATTTTACTGTTTAATTATCTTCTTTTTCACATTTTCTATTAATTTCAAAAAAAAAGTATTTTCCACTTCAAGTTCCATTGCAAAAATTTTTTCTTATGTACATATACAATGCATAACCAGCTGATTCCGTACAGAAAGTGCGTTCAGTTTCGCTCTCTCCTTAAGCAAATGACATTTGTGGAAATTGAACGAAACTTTTTGTTAAGTACGTTGTAGCTTTGATATACGATTTGTGTGTATTCGCACACTTGCAGAAGTTGACTGCAGTCAAAGCGTGCATGGTTTAGTTGGCCCTTAAGAATTCCGTAAGAACCGAACTTCAGAACGTTGCTTCTCGTCATAACAGCTTTTTCGGTTCGTTGGTTAGCGTAACATTTTGGGTTAAATGTCAAAACAGACGAAACAAGTGCAAACGTTCGTTCAATTGCTACCGTTTCGTCACGTCTATTTTGGTTACGGCTTTACTCGTTACGTCTCGTCTCGTCTATTTTGGTTTAGGCTTTACTCTAGCTGTTTCTTGGTCTTCTTTTTCCGCAATAGTTTGTATAAAATCCTCTCCTTCGGCAATGCAACTGAACGTTGGAAATGATTGTTTTGTTGTGGGCGATGCATATTTAGGTCCATGTGAGAGTAACCACTGTACATATGTTGGTATTCCTTTGCCTGTCTTGTTGATGAATCACTCAGTGTTGTTGTTGTTTTTGTTAATGTTAAGCTTATATTGTTCGATGATCTTGTTAAATTTGTTAATTTTTGTCAGCTCTTTTTCGTATAGCAATTCCTCACTCGCGAGAAGCAATTCTGCATCATCTATGTCAAGATTCCTTTTTATTGTTGTCGTTGTTTTTGCCATCTCCGTCTCACTATGTTTTAAAATTTTGTGTTTATGTTTGATCAGCTGATTTAAAATTTTTGTTTGGAACTTCCGTATGATTTTTGTTATTATCTTGATGATTTTTGGCGGGACTCTTGTCCCGGAGTTTGCTGTCATTTTTGAATTTAAAAACACCAAATCAATTGTTGCATAATATGAAATGGCCCCCCATACCATTACGCCACCTTCTCTGCTGTGATGTCTACCCAAAAAAACTTCCAAACATGGCCCTGATGGTTATAACCATTATTTTCACAACTTAAGAAAAGAAGAAGTTATTTTGTATAGACAACACAGCAGAGAAATTGGCGTAATAGCATGGGGGGCCATTTCATATTATGCAACAATTGATTTGGTGTTTGCAAATTCAAAAATGACAGCAAACTCCGACAAATCCATTCTGGAGAGAGCATTCCCAAAGCATATTTGAACAAGTTCCATTGACTTATTAGCAAGATAATGCTCCGATACATACAGCAAAAATCGTTAAAGCCTGGATTCAACACCAAAATATTCAAGATTTGTTATAGCTGCCGTATTTGCGCGATATGAACATCATGGAAAACGTCTGGGGATGGTTGGTTAGAAAAGTTTATGAAAACGGAAGGCAGTTTGAAGACAAAAAATCAATAGTTCAAGCCATGGGCAACAATTTCTTGGAATTATTTAGAGTCACTCTACGATGCAATGCATAACCGTATTTTTGAACTGATTTTTAAAAAAATAGGCTCCACACATTACTGATAGTTTGAATTTCTTAAATATAAACAAATTTTCAAAAAAAAAAAACATCAGATAACATTTTTTTCCATATTTTCTTAAGTGGCCTTATTCAAGTGACGCAAATAAAAACGCATTTTTTTGTACCTCATAAAAACAAAGTAAAAAAACAGCTAACGATACTCTACGAGGTACACTTTTTTCTATCAATTCGTAAACGATATACATATTTACGAAATTAGAATAAAAAAATATGTTCAAAACATCTACAAGAAGAAAATCAGAACATATCCAATAAAAAATATGTGGCCTTATTCAAGTGACGCACAGTGCAAGAGTCTAGGGTAGGACAAAAATTTAAATTTAATTTTATAAATACTTTAAATTGCATAGAAATTCTTGAATTTGTGAATGTAGTAAAAACATTTTAGTCTATAATTCGAGGTAGATGTTATAAAGCATGAAATGCTTAGAACTCTTGAATTCGAATTAAATCGGCATTCTTGCGTTTTGTGTCAATTCACTCAAAAATTACGTCTTAAATAGGAAATTTAGAAATTTTTGGGTAGCCCCTTTTTTCCCATTACAAAAAGATTCATTTTTTTACTAACGCCTTTTTCTACAATTTTGATTATAATGCCTCTAAAAAGGGTTTACGCAAAATGTGATAAAATATAAATTTGAAAATATATTTTAACAATATTTTTGTGCTAGTACGCATTTAATTTTTTTCAAAAACAATGACAACAAACCAACATTAGTCAGATCGGATTGAAAAAAATAATGGTAAGCAGAATTAAATTTCTTTCGATTGGTGAAAAAATTATTACAAGGCGTTAAAGTGAACTTTGAACTGCACCCGACTCAAGGCGGACCCGAGAGTGAACGAAAGATCAAAATGAATCACGGACTTCGGATTCGTTTTGCTCGACCCCAAGTTAGTATACATATTCTGATTTTTGGAGCTCACACAAAAAACTGGCGTTAGAGGGTTCAGACAAATTTTTCAAGTAAATTGGCAAAACTTAAAACATGCTGTTATGTTATTTATTTTGAGTCGATTTTTTTTTGTTGAATAAAAATAGTAAGTTTTTGACCAGTAAAAACATGAATCTATTGGTCAAAAATCTCCTATTTTTAAAACATGCTGATTGTGTCCGAATTTAAGCGGCCATATTAGATCTGTTAATCAAAACAATTATAAACGCTACTTAAGCTTTAGCGAGCTCGAGAATGAATTTTATCCAAGGAAACTTAATTTTAAAACTCATAAATTGACGTTTTTTGCCCTATATGCGAATATCTATGTCTCGGGAAGTTTAGCTCCAAATTCAGCTTTATGGGTATCATTTTTTTTTGTATTTATTCAACTTTTTAAATAAAAAAAACTTCAGAATAATTCCGTGTTTGGAAAATCCTTTGCCATCTCATTTCTCAGAATTATCGAAACAGAAAAAAATCCCTTTTTGAAAGTGCCGTCTAGTAGTCAAATTTTGATAAAATCGCTTTTACTTAAACTCATTTTTTTTTGTCTTTTTCAGCCCTTCAAAATGCGACCCATAAAGTTAAAAAATTCGTCAAGGAACCGGAGATACAGCAATTTTAAAATGGTAATTTTTTCGAAATTCGCGTTTTTTACATTTTCAACTGGCAATATCTCTGTTCTACCTACATTTTTTTGGACGCAACCCGACTTAAAATTTGTATTTATAACCCCGAAGTGGGTCCAGAAGTATGTAGTTTCGGAAAGACGCTCCGGCTGCGCTATCGAGCTCCCAAAAGTAAGTGTTTTTAAAATTTTTACCGCGAATTTTGAGCTCAAAATTGTCTTTACGGTCTCTTACGCACACCGACATACATGCAGAAATTCAGAGATACATCTGCACACACAAATACTTACATACATTCATCGCACAATCATGCGCACCATTTGGGCGTTTTCTCATGGTTCTAGAGTCCCGTTTTTATACCCTACACCGAGGGTATATTCACTTTGTCCTTCCGTTTGTGACACATAGAAGGAGGCGTGGCAGGTATGGAAAAGTATATATATTCTTGATCAGCGTCACCACCTGAGTTGATTTAGCGATGTCCGTCTGTCTGTCTGTTGAAATCAGGTTTACGGGAAAACTAAGAAAGCTAATTGAATGAAACTTTCACCCACAGGTCACATCTTCTTGCAGGCATCTTGCTATTGAAAATGGGCGATTCACGGACACGCCTACCGCCCATACTCTATGTATATTTATCTAGGCCCATTTTGAAAAAAGTTGCAGCGATTTTGATGAAAATTAGTGATTTGATGAACATGTGAACTAGATTAGGATTAGGTCAGGTTTCAAGTTTTTAAAGCTTCCTACAGGAGCGTGGCACAGCCCTAAATTTTAACTTTTCTACCACCATATCTCGTAAGCCGTGCAAGATATTTTGATGAAATTTGGTAAACGGGTAAATTTCAAATATATCTTGAATTGTGATAAAAGCGGGCGGAATCGTAAAAGTGGGCGTGGCTCTTTTCAACAGTTAAAAATTTTGATTCCATATATCTCAAAAGTGGCTCATAAATTTTCATAAAAATTTTAGAGATGATGCCACTGAAAGCAGTCATCAACACAAGCTCTGCCACTTTACTGAAAAAACTCGATGAAGGGCGTGGCACAGCCCACAGTATTTATAAACGTTATATTTAGAGAACTAGCAACGTAATCGTTATGAAATTTAATAAGGCAGATATATGCAAAATTTTTTAAAGAAATTGAAAAAAAATTATTCGTTTTTTATTTATAGCAATATAAGTCGTTTAAGGCGGTTTGAAGATTTTTAATTTCTTTAAAATATTTTGCATTTATAAGCAAGACTGTGCGGCTTTTGTCCTGATTATTAGTAATTTTTTACTAATATTAATTAAAGAAGGCAGATATACTTGCTAGAAGGTATGTTTTTGCACAAATTTGGTGCAATGGAGCATGTGGGCGTGGCACCTCCCATACAAGCAAAAAACGTTTACTGTTATAGATAGTGTTCTATCAGAGTAATCTTCATAAAATTTGGCTTAGAGGTGTCGGCTGCTATGGCCTTTGAAATTAAATGAGAATTGACGAGATTTCAGTAGTGGGCGCGGTACCTCCTATATTACCATAAAGTAGCAATCGCCATATTGATTGAACTGTTGCAACAATTGGTATGAAATTTAATTTAGGTGGCTTTCTTGCCAAAAAGTATACATGAATCGAAAGTGGTCGAAATAGCACGAGTGGGCGAGACACTCCCCATATAAGTAAAATACCTTAAGTGGCATATCTTTCAAAATATGTGATCGATCAGACTAAAATTTAGTGAAAGAGTGTTTATTATAAAAAGCTATTTCTGGATAAAAATCGGACTATATTACACCAGTGAGTGTGTTACCGCCCTAAATTTTAAGACTAATTACGGCATATATCGCAAACTATACAACCTATTGGGCTAAGATTTGGTATGTGGATGTCAATGACGAATATAATTTAGTAACTCAAAAGTAGGCGGAATTGGAGAAGTGGGCGTGGCACATTTAAATTTCTTAGTTTTAATTCGATTTTTTTCAAAATTTTCCATATTCTTTTGACTTTATCAGCCTTTTAACTTTTTCCAATATATCCCATATGTATTCGTTTGACTTTTTCAAATTCTTTCAATTTTCTTTATTATTTTCTTTATTTTTAAGACTTTTTCAGCGATTTTGAATTGTTTTATCATTTCTTAAGCTCTTTCAACTTTTTGGACATTTTTATATTATTTCGACATTTTTAAGCATTTTTCAACATTTTTCATATATTTTCGACATTTTGAATTTCTTTCACCTTTCTTCAATGGTTTCCATATTTTTTCGACTTTTTCAGTCTTTTACAACTGTTTCAACATTTTTCATTCCGTATACCTTTTTTACATTTCACATTTTTTTCGACTTATTCAACCCAATGCCGTGTTTAAGCATAGGCTGTATAGGCTGCAGCCTAGGGGCCCGCACCATAAGGGCCGCGCCACAAAATAATTTGTTCTAAAATTTTTAATTGAATCCAAAAAGCTGTATCGATTTCTCGCAAACTCCTTCAATATCGCAGGCGTGTACAAGCACTTTATTGCATATAGTTTCATATTTGCATACGCTGTTAACTCTGGCATCGTTTTCTGTTTTGACAGTTTGCGTCACCATTACTACTTAACCCTAGGATGTTCAGTTGGGCTTTTCGAGGCCCATTTTGACTTTGAGTGGCTGGCAAAATGTATTCTTAGGTCTGAGCGCCAAACGGTCTCTTGCCAACTACCGCTCATGATTTCTGAACGCAATAAAACCGGAAATGGGTTGATTGCGCTGACTTCGAGGAACAAACCTATTGTGTTCATAAAGTAACATCATAAGTGTACCTGCTGGGCCTCGCAAGGCCCATTTTCCCATTGTCGATATGACAATGAAAACACGCAGGCGGATCGTAGTGCATTGAGCAAATCTGAAGATATCGATGACCCTTGGGTGATGCTCAACGGCGATTTGGAGCGCTCATATGTGCCAGCAGCTTATCTGACTGTAGATGAGCAATTGCTTCCATATCGAGGCCGTCCTCGATTTACACAGTACATCCCTTCGAAGCTGGCCAAATATGATATCAGAGTCTGGTGGATTTGCGACTCGAAGAGCAACTATCCGCTGAAGGGTGAAATCTGCACCGGTAAATTGGCTGGCCTGGCGACGTTCGAGATGTTATAGTTGGCACGAAAATTTTACCAAACCGGCCAAACAATTTATTGCGACAATTTATTCACTTTTTTGCACTTGGCTGAAGAATTGCGTAAATTGAGACTCAATTGTGGGAACTATGCGCCACAACAAACGGTTTGTGCCGGAAGAGCTTAAAAAATCTAGAAATTGACAGCAGGAAGAGATGTTATTTGGTAATAATATTGGAGCTCTGTACAAAAATATTATTATGAAATTTTGTTCCAAAAACACAAATAAAAAAATTACCTTCGGTGAGCTCGCCGATATTTACATGTAGCACTTGCAACTTCGTTCGGATCGCCAAAAAAGCGGACAACGAAGCTCTCGTCAAGAAATGTGTGATATCAAAGAGATTACAAAAGCTATTGCATTAAAATTTAGAAGGTTTGTTTTGTTTATTGCTGTGATTCTTAACTGATAAACGCAAGAAATAGAACATAGTAGGCTTGTAGACTACTAAACTTCGGCTAACTAAGCTTACTGATGATGTGACGTAGCAGTCATTGAAACTAGTATAAGCAGCTCGTTGCCCATTTCAATGCATTTTGCGCTTGTAATTATTTTGTGGTTTTTTCACTAAAAGTACTGAACAATAAGCTCTGTACAAAAATAATATTGAACAAGTTTCGTTGAGTTCTTATGTACCAAAAAAGTACAAAAGACGTAATTTTTCTGTCCAGCGAGCATTATGCGTCTAACTTCGACAATGCCAACAAAAAGAAGCCGTATCAAATTTTAGATTACAATGAAAATAAGGCAGGTGTTGATACGATGGACCAGATGCTTAGCGGCTACTCCTGTAAACGTGGCACTACCGCTGGCTGCTAGCCATGTTCTACAATATATTGGATGTTGCTGGCTTGGTATCATTTATTATTCATGAGACATTCGCACCATCACACAAACCGGACAAACTTCACGTTTTCCTGCCGCTTCTGATGTAGCAATTGGTGACCGCTCAGACGAATAATAGAGCAATGATTTGCCACGTTCACTGCCAGCCAACTATCAGAGCAGTTAAGGCAAAATTCTACTGTTATTTTTACAGACACCATCGCAATACCCATCGCCAGGTACCACCGTAGAATCAGTGCAGAAAACACGGAAAGACTGTGCATGGTGCAACCTTCAGCAGAACAAGAAACGGCGCAAAACATTTTTAAACTGTGAAAAATGCAGAAAATACATCTGCCGTGAACATGGGTCTATGAAGAAAACTTGCTTATGATCCGGCTGTGCTGTTTTGTTTTGTGTTCAATAAATGTCTAAAAAAGCTTTTCTATAGTCGTTTTCGTTTTACGCGGTCTTTCCATACAAAAATTATTTTTTCGAATTACACGGTTTTGTCAGGAACGTATCTACCGTGTAAAACGAGGGATAGGTATATATCTATCAGCTATCAACATTTTCTATATTGTTCTTACTTTTTAACCTCTTTCAACTTTATTCGTTATTTTCTTTATTTTTTCAGCTTTTCCATTAATTTTGAATTGTTTCAACATTTCTCAACGTCTTTCAGCTTTTTTCAACATTCTCCATCATTCAGATACATAATAAAATATTATTTTTAAAAGATATGTCTAAAGATATTAGCACTTTCAAAATTAATAAAACTAGATTTCATTGAAATTTGTCAAAAAAACGGACTTACCAAAACATAGAAAAAATCTGCCTTAGTTTTGATCTAGGTAGCAGACAATGCTAAAACAAAGTCAAAAAAAAAAAAATCTACAAAATTTTCAAAATAAACACTAACAAATAAGGGTTAGTACTTTGTTGAAGACTTTATAGTCAGACTCTGTTTGCTTGGAAAATGACAGTGGATTGTGGCCGGAGCTTATGACACTTGACAATATAGTTTACTTTATAAAAATGGGCGGTACAGCTCTTCAATATTGTGGTCTTACAAGAAAGTGACAAATAAGTTTTTTTGAGCGAAAAACACGAAGCGGTGAAACCATAAACCGTTCATAGCTCTATTTTTCTCCTAGGAATGGGTACATCTACTGCTATGTACGCAGACTTTTTTCTCAAATACGCTCACAATTTACTCATAGAGATTATTTCGATTGGAAAAATGCTACGGTATGTTTGATTGAACACGAAATTTCTGAACACCACATAAGTGCTGTAATTGATATTGCAGCACTCTCTGAAGAAGTTGGGAGTATTGATCAAGAACTGACACAACAAGCAGAAGATCAAGCAAAACACTGGCAAGAAGTTCTCAGGAGATTAATTAGTGCGGTAGGTTTATCAGTGAAATAGGTTTGGCTCTTAGAGGGGAAAATCAGACCTTAGAGTCACCGAAAAACTACAACTATCTAGGATTACTCGAGCTTATTGTAGAGAAACTGTGGAAGAGGTCACACAAGCTATCTTTCATCAACGACTTGCTAGGAACTTGTGTAATGTGGTGTTAGAATGTAGCAGTGGACGCCTATTATACTTTCGTTCTTAACACAGGTTAGAGTAAAAGTAGTATATAAAAATTTACTAAAAATTCATAAGCCATAGTCCAAAGTCATATTAATGTCCTTTTTTTTTTTGGTATTCAATGAATTTCCCCAGGGAGGGGCCCGCGCCAAATGCTCAGCCTAGAGGCCCGCACACACCTTGACACGGGCCTGATTCAACCTCTTCAACGTCTTCGTCTTCTTCGTTTCGGCCTGGCCGAAGGTAACACCTTAACTTGTTTAAATTAATATTGCGAATCGGGAAAGAGCGGGAAAATAATTGACCGATTTTAACAAAACATGCGAAAACGTTTTTTCTTATTACAGGCGTGACACCGCCCACTCAAAACAAATATCTTTACTCAGGATTCAATCTATCCCCATACCAAATTTCATCAAAATCGAAGAAGCGGCTCCGCCGAGACAGCGTTTTTTCCTATTAAGGGTGGTGCCACACCCTATTTAAGAACTCAGAGCTTCTAATTACCTTTCTTATGGTTCAGTCTATCTCCAAACCATGTTTTATTAAAATCGGTCAATAATTTTCCCGTTCTTTCCCAATTCGCAATATTAATTTAAAAAACGAGGCTCTAGAACCATGAGAAAACGCCCAAATGGTGCACATGATTGTGCGATGAATGTATGTATTTGTGTGTGTAGATGTATCTCTGAATGTCTGCATGTATGTCGGTGTGCGTCAGAGACCGTAAAGACAATTTTGGGCTCAAAATTCGCGGTAAAAATTTGCAAAAACACTTTTGGGAGCTCGATAGCGCAGCCGGAGAGTCTTTCCGAAACTCCATACTTCTGGACCCACTTCGGGGTTATAAAAACAAATTTTAAGTCGGGTTAAGTTAAAAAAAAAGTAGGTAGAACGGAGATATAGCCAGTTGAAAATGTAAAAAAACGCGAAAAATTACTATTTTAAAATTGCTGTATCTCCGGTTCCTTGACGAATTTTTTTAACTTTTAAGGTCGCAGTTTGAAGGGCTGAAAGACAACAAAAAAAATGAGTTTAAGTAAAAGCGATTTTATCAAAATTTGACTACTAGACGTCACTTTCAAAATGGGATGTTTTTCTGTTTCGATGATTCTGAGATTTTCCTAACGCGGGAGTTCGCGAAGTTTACCGCAAGCTTCGTCCATTTTATGGTCGACATAATCGTCCATCAGAGCAATTAATTCGGTTAACCATGGGTCGTTTTCGCACTACGTTTACTCTATGTGATAATACGCATCCGCAGAGACGTCGAACAGTGCGCACCGAAGAAACAATTGCCGCTGTAGAGCAAAATGTTGAAGAGGACCCGAATGAATCGATTCGCCACCGTGCACAGCAATTGGAGCTTTGTCCATCAACTTTATGGAAGATTTTGCGCAAAGATCTTGGCTTGCGACCTTACAAGATCCAGCTTGTGCAAGAATTAAAGCCGCGAGACCATGCAATGCGTCGTGATTTTGGTGTATGGGCCGAAAATGAGATTGATCTCGATGCTGATTTTCATCGCAAAATTTTGTTCAGTGATGAGGCTCATTTTTGGTTGAATGGCTACGTCAACAAGCAAAATTGCCGCATTTGGAGTGAAGAGAATCCACATGAGACCCTTGAGACACCATTACATCCACAAAAACTGACTGTTTGGTGTGCTCTATGGGCTGGTGGAGTCATTGGGCCATACTTCTTCCGAAATAATGCTGGAGAGTCAGTTACCGTTAATGGAGACCGGTATAGAGCCATGATAACCGACTATTTTGTTCCCGAATTGGATGGCATGAATGTGGATGAGTTGTGGTTCCAACAAGACGGCGCTACATGCCACACAGCGCACGTCACAATCAATTTATTGAAGGAAACATTCGATGAGCGCATAATTTCGCGGAATGGACCTGTCAATTGGCCACCAAGATCGTGTGATTTGACACCATTGGATTATTTTCTTTGGGGATATGTGAAGTCGCTCGTCTACGCCAACAAACCAGAAACGTTAGGGGACTTGGAAGCCAACATTTGTGGCGTTATTGCCGACATACGGCCCCATATGCTCGAAAAAGTGGTTCAAAATTGGACCTGTAGAATTGGCTTTATTCGAGCCAGCCGCGGCGGCCACATGCCGGAAATCATATTTAAACATTAATGGCATAAAATTATCCTTCCAATAAAGCCAAATTGATGGACATTAAAACGATTTTCTTGTGTTTTATTTCAATTCGAAGCTCTATACCTCTAAAAAAAACACCCTGTATATACATATATTTTTGTTTAAAAAAAAAATAATATTTTTCTTTGTTTTCCGGTAAAAAAAATTGACTAGTATAAAATATATATATACAAATAGCACATCATTTTAAAGCTAATAAATTATAATTTTCAAATAAATAAGTATCACTATTGGTTAAAAATACATTTTTTTGGAAAAATAATGGTTTTTCAAAAAAAAGAGGTCAACATTTTTCAAAAAACCTTATATCTCGAAAACTAACCAACGGATTTACAGCACAATTGTATACCTCATTAAATTGCCTTTCATATGATATCCATATTTTGGGTTCCCAACTTATAGCGTGTTTTATCAAAGCTACATCCGCAACTTCCGATGGCTATATCTCCTATATCTGAGCGATAATTTTTGGAACAGGTTTACTTTAGCTGACATTGTCCAATTTTATTAATTTTTTTTTTGTAAAAGAGGGTTAAAAACAAAAAAAAATATAAAATTATCAAAAAAAGTCGCTCGGATATAGTATCGGAGTTATAGACATCGGAAGTTCCGGATATAGCTTTTATAAAAATGGTTATAAGTTGGGAACCCCTGATTGGAAAATAGTAAATTTGGATATCATAAGAAGGATAATTTAACTGCCTACAATAATGGTAAGTAAAGTTTTGAGATTCGACCTATAATTTTGGAGATATTACGAATTTTCTGAAAGTTTGAACAATTTTTTTTTTTGAAAAACATTTTTTTTTTCCAAAAAATTTGTTAATGACCTAAAACTTTTTCAGCATGATAATAAAGCTTACTTTATTCCCTTTAAAATGGTATATAGTTTGCTGTAAAATTTTGCGAATTTATATCCTTTTTATAGAAAAACAAAAAAATGTATTCAATGAATTCTTATGAAAGCTATGTTTTTGTGGACAAAAACAATGGAAAACAGCAACAACAACGATTAGTACACCGCGATTTTCAATAAAAATTTTTAAGTTTTACAATGCAAATGGTCTTATAATAATTGTTGTTGTTGGTTTTTTATTGTTTTTGTCCATAAATACAGACTTTTCATAAGAATTTATTGAATATCTTTTTTATTTTCTGGCAAAAAAAGTGGGTAAATACGCAAAAAATTAGAACAAGCTATATACCATTTTAAAGGGAAAAGATTAAGCTATCTTAATATGCTAAAATAATTATAGGTCATTAACACATTTTTTGGGAAAATTAAGGTTTTTTTAAAAAAAAAATTGGTTGAAAGTTTACAAAAATCGTAATATCTCCAGAAATATGGGTCAAAATTCAAAACTTTGCTTACCATTATTGCCGGCCATTAAATTATTCTTCTTATGACACTTTTTCATTTTCCATTCAGGGGTTCCCAACTTTTAATCATTTTTCCAAAAGCTACATATATCAGCAACTTCCGATGTCTATATCTCCGAAACTAGATCCGAGCGACCTTTTTTGAGATTTTTATATTTTTTACCCTCTATTACCCCTAAAAAATAAATTGATTTGGAGAATGTCAGCTAAAGTAAACTTAAGCCTAATTTTTTTCGCAGATTTATTGTTTATTCATAGCACGCTACTTCCCCTAAAAAAATATATAAAATCGGACAGTTGTCCCTTAAGTAAACTTAAGCCCGAATGTGTTTCGAATTTTATTTTTAGTAAATTTTAGTGTCCATGACATGACAAAAAAAAACTTCTTAAAAGTACATTCAAAAATTCAACTCAATACATTTCTACTATTCCCAAATGACATCACTGATGTTCTATGTATATTAGAAAGGTGCGAGAGTGAGACATGTTTTGTGACGGTCTGTCGATCTCCTGGTAGTTACTTACTTTAAAGTTCAACTTATAAGCATTATTTATTTTACTTAATTAAATAGCACTATTTGCTCTAAAAAAAAATTTGGCGAACATGAACTAAAAGAAATCTGTTCCGAAATCTTTTGTAATGGTCAGCCTTTTTTTTAAGTCGAAATGCCATTTTTCCATCTGTAAGTTTGGGCACTAGTTAATTTTCAAAGACAATAATGCACATGCGCAACTAATAATATCGTCGGAATACAGTATCCAGGTATTGGTGTAAATATAAGTATAAGTACATGTATTAAATTTTATTACTTTACAATCTGTTATTGCCGCGTTTAACATAATAAAACCAAGAACAAAACTGATTTATTTAAAGATATACATATGCATATGCATTCAAATGTTAGCAACTATCAGCTGATTTTGACAAAAGTGACATGTTGCCACAGAATTGAAAACTATGTGGTGCCATGAAATTAAATAATTGTTTTTTTTTTTATTTACCGAATTGCGGTGGACGACGACTGCTACAGCTGAGCTGTCAAGGAGGCTTTTTGGCATTAAAAATTTCCGAAAAATGCGTTGGAGGATATTTTGGGGAAAGCCGATTGGAGTATTTTTGTTGAACAAAGAAAAAATATGAAATATTTCAATGTTGCTATATCATCAAGATTTTTTTATATAAACTATTTTTATAGGGAAAAAAAAAGTGATCAACTTTTTCCCAAACAGCATTTTAAGGAAAAAATATTTTATTTTAGGAAGGCCGTAAATTGCTTGTTTTCAACTTGGACGCCCTGGCTGACGGTCGACACATAGCTTACCCACATTACCGACGGACGACGGAAAAATCGTCAACGGTAAAGTTCGTTCAAGTAAACAGAATCGCGGCGGACGACGGCTGCCATTTTGTGTTCGCAAGGAATTAGCTTCTGATTTGATTTTGTGCGAACATACTCCTTCTATTAGTAATGGATTGTTAATAACAACTTGTTATTCTATTTGTTTATGTTCTTATTTGCATTAGAACTACTTTTCATACAATTAAAATCAACACTGTGAACTTAAATTAATAAATTGACACAAGCTGATTGATTGATGATGATGACACTGATCCCTCGACCGCAATGGTAAAATAAAAATTAAATCTTAGCCGACCGTCGTCCGCCGGAGTTCTGTTTCATTTGAAACTGTCACGTTTGTATGCTGTAATTTTAAAAGTGGCTATCTGCTGACTGTTTTTCCGGCGTCTGTTGGTATTGTGGGTAAGCTTTCATTTAAATTTTATTTTTTTAAGGCAGCGTTGCATCCAAATAGTGCTCGGCAAGGGTGTGGAATCAGATCGAAATTGACTAACAATTTTACTTCTTAATAAGCGGAGAGACCGCTGTAGAAAGAACATATATTAGATTACAGGATGGGATGTACACGTTTTGGTGATACTAAACAGTCAGAGTTCCCTTGCCAAAGTTCGTCCCGATGCTGAAATTTTGGCCTATTTTGTTACATAAATTAAAAGTGTATAAAATTACAGCTTGAAATGTATGCCAAATGATAGAACTCGAAGAAACTTGGTAGAATATATTTATAAAGATGCATTATTGAATCCTGTCCCAAACATGGGATACTACCTAGTTTTTGGGTAAATTTTTGTTAATAAAGATAATAGCTTGAAACGTGTGGCTAATGATAGACGTCGAAGAGCTTAAATAGAATATGGGGCATTTCAGGCGAAGCGGACAATGAAAATAAAGTGAGGTGAAATTTGTTTATATTCCGGTTTAGTAGACATAAATGTTTACACATTTTTTTTTCGTATGAATCTTAATTGCCGAGTTATGGGCTTCTGAAGAATTTGCGAAGTTTAAGGACCGTCATTTTTGAACGCTGTTTTTGGAATTAAAGAATTTATAATAAAATATAAATAATATTGCTTTGACTAGTAAAAAAGATGGTCTTTTTAATTTTTTAGTCAAATTCGAACTTTAAATTTTTTTTTATGTATTGAAAGCCAGAAGTAAAAAATTCAAATCAAATTTTCAGAATTTTTGACATAATATTTTTTAAATATTTTATTTTTTAAAAAAAGGCCTAAGCTTATAGATGTTTTACAAAAAAATTTTAGTGTGGTCGTTATTAGTTAAGGAGGTATATAAATTAAAGTACTTAAGAAAGTTCTACGTCCCATACAAAATGAGGCACGTATGCACTTCAATTTATATGTATATTTCGTAAACTAATGTAAGTAGATCACGTTAAAAAATTTTTAGCATATTACCGGTATATTTTATGATTTATTTTAAGGTTAAAATTAAAAAAATAAAATATGTCGAAATTATTTAAATTCTGAGATGAAATGTTCACTTCCGGTTTAGCACAAGAAAAAAAAAATCAAATTTCCAATCTGATTTCATAATTGAAAAGAGCAGTAAATTTCCTGTAGAAACCATAACGTTTAATGTTTTATTGAAACTTTGTTAAGCTCGAAAAACTGCCTTCGAAAAATCCATTCTTCTTGGAAGTCCACAACTTGACAACTAAGCGTTATATAAAAAAATAAATTAAGTGTTTACACCTTCTAGAAGAATAATTAAACCGAATATGAACAAATTTCTAAATCTTATCTTTTTTGCATTGTCCGCTTCGCCTGAAGTGCCCGATATTTAAGGTTGCATTGTTGAATCCTGTTCCAAACATGGGATGCCACCAGGTTTTAATGTCAATTTTTGTTAATAAAGATTACAGCTCGAAGTGTGTGGTATTTGATGAGAGGTCGAAGAGCTTATATTGAATATATATGTAGGGTTGTCTTGTTAAATCTTGTCCCAAACATGGGTTGACACCGATTTAAGAAAAATTTACTCAAAAAACCAGTGGCAACCCAAGTTTGGGACATGATTCACTATTGCAACCTTATAAAAGGTGGGCTTTAACCAACTTTTGATAACAGAGTGAGTTACAACAAAAACTTTAATTGGGGATTGTTAAGGATGTAAGTTAGAGTCGATATATCCTAAAACAAAAGAAATTCTTAGAGCTTTTTTTTTTTTAATTCCATATTTACTAATTTTTAATGATATAACATATGTAAGTTAAACACACACGTTTGAGTTTTAAATCAGAACTGCTTTATTAAAATTGATTGTGCAACTCAAAGGCTTATTGATTCAAAAAATGGTTACCACTAACATTTTGTTACTTAGCTTAAAAATTGAAAATTCAACTTAAACAGTACGGCGGATGTAATCGGAACCTCAAGAATGAAATTATGAATTCGCTTATTCAGCGTCTGATCAACATATGGGAAACATGGTATCTGATTTATGCCAAGTATGAGGAATGCGACTTGACGCTAAGCCAACGAGTCTGCAACGGATGTGCTAACTTGTATAGCATACATACGAAATTTAAAAAACATCTGATTTTGTTCAAATTCTGACATGTCAAAAAACCTTAATATGTAGATGGCACCACAGCTCAAATTTCAGTTACCTAAAAGGTCGGGGTCCTGAGAAATAGTCATATTTTAGGCTGAAAATAGCCGTTTTCAGCCCGAGTTAAAAATTTTTGCTCTAAAAGCCGACAAACCTAAATTTAAAGTTCTGGATATGAATTTTTTTTTATTATGTCATCTTATATGCTTTAAAAAAATGTAAACTCCTAGACCTTAAGACTTATTTTTGCGACCCGATTAAGTGAAATAGGTCTTAGTAAAATATTACCGCTTTGGAAATGGTGCCCTAAGTCATAGTCTTATTCATAATGCTATAAACATATTATATTTTGTTTGTCTACCTATTCGCTTTTAAATGAGACACTATATGGTGAAAATAATTGACGAAGCCCAAAGATATTTAACATTGATTTCGGCTATTTTCGCAAAAAAAGCGTTTTTTTCGAATTTTGACCTAACAGAACTTAAGACCCCGAATACCTAGGAGGCTGAAATTTAAGCTGTGAAACTACATATCTTCTTTGGTTCTTTAATGTCTCAAAATTTGAGCAGAATCGGATGTGTTTTTAATTTCATACATACGTTATACGTATTTTTTACTTAATAATATTATGTACTAAAAAACAGTAAATATGGAATTAAAAAAAAATCTCTACTGATTTTTTTGCTTTTGACGTATTTCAACTTTGATTAACATCCCAAATAATTCCACATTTAAGTTTTTGTTGTAACTCAACTTGTCATTTAAAGTTGGTTAAAGCCCACCGATTTAGGCTCGAGACGATTTGTCCATGTTAATTATATGGGAAACCACTTTTTTTGCGGCGTTCTCAGGTTTGATCTAGGAATGCAGCCAGCATAAAAGTACATATTACACTAGCTTAAAGCCAAAATTAACTTTGAACACGATTATTCATTTCATATCTAAAATCGGCTGTTGATTCCGAAAATCACATTAATTTTTTCTTTCACGTCGTCGAGATATCGGTCATTTTCGGTTTTTGGACTAAAAAAAAAAGATGGTTCCACTTAATTACAAATATGTATATCAAGAGCTAATATTTATATTTAAACGTATTATGTGTCAAATTAAAGGTAATTACATTTCCTTCCACTTTTTGGTTTGTTTGCTAGTTTCGGCGAAATAAATTGATTTCTAAAATAAATAATTTTTTTTTTCAAAAAAATTAAAAAAAAAGTCAAAATCAACTGCAAATTATATAAGAAAAAAAAAAAAAAATTTAAAAATCATTTTGTTCTATTATATCTTAGTCTATATATTTATGAAGAATTTAAGATACTATTTATGAAAATCGATGAAGTGGAAGGTTATTTTACTGTCTATAAGATTAATGCATAAAAATTTGAAATAATTTCCACGTTTTTTGAGGTATGGAGGTTTTTTAAAAATTGGCACCATTTTTTTTTTAAATAACTGTTATTTTCTCTTAAAATTGTATTATTAATCTGTAATTTTATTAACATATTATGATATCCCAATTAATTAAATTTAATTCCATATGACATCAATATATGTAAAATCTGTTCAGGAGTTTCCAACTTAAAATGATTTTTAGAAAAGCTATATCCGCAACTTCCCCATGACTACATCTCGAAAACTAGATCCAAATGATACTTTTTGAATATATTCTTTCTTAAAATTAAAAGCCACTTAAGAAAAAATAGTTCAAAAAAATGCTGGCTTAGGTAAAATTTCACTTTGAAATAGGGTCCGTAGGGGTTAGAGACAAAAATTTTTGATTGATTTTTAAGTTTTTTTATCCTATTTCGAACCGATTGAGGGGGCGTTCCCAATTTTTTTCCTAAGAACCACCCTAATTAGCTTAGCCGTGGCAACGTATTTTCCGTTAGGGGCGTGGCACCACCTCCTATTGAAAAAAAAGTATACACAGCCTTCCTACAAAATAAAAAAATTAAGCGATTATGATTATGGCTGTTTACCAACTGTCTATTTACACATAGATATCTATATGTAAGCGCCGTTTTATGGTCGCCATTTCCTTAAAAAAAAAATTTCGAAAACACCTGTTCTCATATGAAAGGTCTTGAGCATACGAACATTTTGACACCTTAAAAACGTTTTTCCGCGGCGCTAAATTTTGGGCAGACCACTGTTTTGGTTGCCATGGAACGTTCCATATATATTATTATATAGAATATACAGATTATAACAAATAAAATTAAGAAATGGAAAAAACAATGTTTGAAGAGTCTGCTCCAAAAAAAAAAAAAAAAAATCGAAATTGTCATCTTAGCTCGACCATGGCTTCGATTTTTTTTTTTTTTTTTTTGGAGCACACTTTCCAATTATGGTTTTTCTTGAAGTTAAGACTATTTTGAATTAATATTCAAGGAGGAACAATTAAAATTCAAGGGGAGACAGTTAAAATTGCATTTAAGTTAAAAAAAAAACATGAAAAGTTACATATAAAGTTAAATAAAAAAAATAGCTATCTGAATTTTAATTGAACAACTTTGAATATTAATTCAAGACAGTCTTAGCTTCAAGAAAAACTATGGCTGAAAGATGTACTCCAAAAAAAAAACGAGGCCAGCTAAAAGGCCAAATCTGATGGAATTGTACATATGCATACGCTTATTTGCCAATTTACAGGAAATAGGTACATAAAATGTATAGTTTTAATATAAATTTCAATGAAAGCCATACATAGAATTTATATGAGAAATTTGGTTCAGTATACTGCAAACTATTTTATATGAAAGGTAGATCCCTTGAATAAAGCTCAAAATCGTTCTGTTTTCGAATTTGTTTTTTTTTTTTTGCAACGATTCACAGGTTAAAAATTTTATTCTTAAAATATTTCACTGTTGAATGTAAATTTTGTACTTCGAATAGTTTAAAACAGATATTCGGCTGATTTAATAAAATAAAATTATTGTTTTTATTAGCCATGGTATTAGCACATTAATTAAACATTTTATTCACAACACAACTTACATCATCTCCTTGTAGGCCTAAAACCAAACCGACTGTTAGGCCACATATGAACAGAATCGTCAATGTTCCCATTATAATTGCACATTTACGACTGACAGCCATGGCTTTGTACTTCGATTTTGTTTTGATTCGATTCGATCCGGTTTTCTTTATGCGAATATTATACTAAACTGACTACGATTAATTCGTATGCGCAACGTAGGTAGCCCTACTACGAAATAGGAAAACAGACGCCAACTTTTGAAATTAGTAGGTATGTCACAACATTTCGCGTAGGTGTCGCTAAGAGAAGTGAATTCACTTGATCATTTACAAAAGTACAAAACATAGTTGAATTTGTTAGTTTCTGATAAACCAAATAATTTATCAATTGAAATGCTGGTTTATCAACAAAAACAGCTATTATGATTAAAGACCAATATAATTGGACTTAATCTCAAAGTGGCTGCCAATTGATAGTAAAAAATTCACTTAATTTTCATTGCATTCCGTTTTTGAAAGTATGGAAGAATACGAGCCGTAAGTCTGCCCTTTTGTAAAATTACTCTCGAGTTACGCCTTAAAAGCTAATAAAAGGGGGTTATTGGTTAAAAACCGCATCAAAAATGAATACATGTATTGCAAATCTGAAAGAGTAGAAGCATAATAAAAAAGGAAAAAAATATAAAAGCCGAATAAAAAGTCAAAGCATGAGTTTCTTTTGAAAGTAGAGTTTACACACTTCTAAACGAACTTAAGTTAGAACTGGTAGATTCTTGTGTTTGTCGGAATAGTCTTATTTTAATTTTCCATTAACATTCATTTTGTCGATATAAATCAAAAAATCTGACACAAACTTTTGCGATATACACTGCGTTCATAAACTATAGCACAATTTATGTTTTTTAAGAAAATGTGCTGTAGCATGTTGGATATTGAACCTCAAACGCTCATACTGGCATATTTTGTGCTTAGACATGTTCTCTTTAAGATAGCATTATCAAATATTATATTCACTTGACTCTCTCCATAAACCGTTATCAAAATCTCCAACATTGCATTTTTTCTTCCTAAGAATCGTTCATTTAGTATAGCACAAATGACTTAAAGTCAATTTTTTTCAACGAAAAAAACAAATTTTTTTAAAATTTTTTTATTATTTAATACGACGTGACTCCACCATTTCATTTGGTGCTTTCAAATATACTGTTTCGCATGGAGTGTGCTAAATTTTGTTTCAGTTGAGCGCCGAGAGCCTCCCACTCTTCAAATATGGCTGTTTTTAACCCTACAACACTTGAAAACTGTCGTTTATCAGCATATATTCGCCTGACAAGAATTCCCCAAATATTCTCAATTGTATTCAAGTCAGGAGAACAAGCTGGCCAATCCAAAACTTTAACATTGTTCCTTTCATGCCACTCTTGTGTTTCCTTCCTGGCGTGAACAGTGGCGTTGTCCTGCTGAAAAATGTAGTAACAGCTTCTATTTTGCTCCATATATGGTAGCAAACTACTTCTCAATAGCTGACAATACAACTCGCTGATCAGTTTTGTGGGTACAACTTGTAGTTCCAAAGTGCTTTCAGCTATAAAAACACCACAAATCATAAAATAATCTCCACCAAAATTTCTCTTTGAAAAGTATCAGGATTCTTTTTTTAAATCACGCCAAAATCCTCTATTGTCATTCGGACCGTCCAAGTTGAACATCTTTTCATGAGAATAAATTAATTGTTAAAATTTACAACCATTTACGAAGACAAAATGGAGCATATTAAAAAAGTTAAGCTTTGTCCATATTATTCCGGCAAAACTCTAACCGTGCATCCTTACGACGCTTGAGGAGGCGTGGCATAATCTTCAATTTTTGCCTGCAAATTTGTTTGGAGCACTTGAGCATATTCAAAATCGTTTTTTTGCACACTTTTGTTGGAACACAAGCTGCAAGTTGGTTGCTGTTCACGCCAGGAAGGAAACACAAGAGTGGCTTGAAAGGAACAATGTTAAAGTTTTGGATTGGCTAGCTTGTTCTCCTGACTTGAATCCAATTGAGAACATTTGGTGGATTCTCGTCAGACGAATATATGCTGATAAACGACAGTGTTGTAGGATTAAAAACAGCCATATTTGAAGAGTGGGAGGCTCTCGACGCTCAACTGGTACAAAATTTAGCACACTCTATGCGAAACAGGATATTTGAATGCACCAAATGAAATGGTGGAGTCACGTCGTATTAAATAATAAAAAATTTTAAAAAAAATTTGTTTTTTTAGTTGAAAAAAATTGACTTTAAGTCATTTGTGCTATACTAAATGAACGATTCTTAGGCGGAAAAAATGCAATGTTGGAGATATTGATAACGGTTTATAGAGAGAGTCAAGTGAATATAATATTTGATAATGCTATCTTAAAGAGAACATGTCTAAGCACAAAATATGCCAGTATGAGCGTTTGGGGTTCAATATCCAACATGCTACAGCACATTTTCTTCAAAAACATAAATTGTGCTATAGTTTATGAACGCAGTGTATGTAAACCCTAAATTTGTCATTATTTAGAAACACTGAATACAACGTACAAGATACACATCAAAATTAAAAATTCAACTTGTAATTATATGTACACTAGGGGTGGCAATCCCGGAGCTTTTTTGAGTTTCGGGATTTTCGGGATCGAAGTTTCCAATGCCGGGATTGATAGTTCTAGTAAATGCATACAAAACTACAAAAAAACGAGAAGTTTATACTATTGTATATTTAAAATTAAAATTGCTTTATTTCACAGCGTAACAATGAATAATAAGAGCGCAAAATAATAGAAAATATAATAGCTTAAAAATTAACTTAAAACACTTCGAGTGTTAAAACATCTAAATTACACTTACTAAGTTTGACTAGTAGAAGATAGCCACTATTAAAAGGAGATTATAGAGGATAATCAAGCATTTATGATCAAACTATCAATTTCATTTTTACATTTAAAAATTCGTGTACCACACTTTGTACTTGATTGATACTTTATCACCTTCTTCAAATGTGACAGTGATGGCATTTAGTGGCACCGAATGGCTCGCTCTCAGTAGACGCACCCATAAGTGTGCTTCATTTAAGTTGTCAAAATCTTTAAAAGCTGATTTCAGAAAAAAAGCTTTAGACAAAAGTTTAATTATATCTTAGAACTTAAATTTTGGTAGGTCTAGGTATTAGTCAAAATTTCAATGTGAATCAAGTTCGGCTGTGGTTTTTTTTTTGAAGACAAACCTATATTTTTTTGTTGCAGATTTGTATTTTATTATAAAAAAATAGATATGTTTTGCTTATGTTGTTTTTCTATTGCATTTTTAGTGTTTTCGTTATTGATAAAAATAATTTTAGTCTAAATTTCACATTATCATTTTTCTCCTGAACTATCAATTTTCAAAACAAATCGCACTTAGTAAAAAATTCTTAAAATTAGTCAAAGTATTAAAAAAGATATTTTTTTTGTTATGTGACATTTTTTTTAAGAAAATCTTAAGCAAAAAATTGCTAAAATAAACAAAAATATTTTTACTCAATTTAAGGTTCAGACACAATTGAAGTGCATTTTGCAGGTTGATGCAATAATGTTTCATGCACATCAAATGTATTGAAAATAGTTATTTTGCAGATTTTGTACTTAAATATGTCATAAAAAGAATAAAAAGATAAGATAAAATTGTTTTCTAATCCCGAAAATCCCGGGATTGTCCCTTTGTAATCCCGGAATTACTTTAGCCTATATTTAGAGCAAATCCCGGGAACCCGGGATCCCGGGATTGCTACCCCTAATGTACACATATGGTCAAAATAATAAGTAGACGCTCACATAATTAGTTCAATGGCTTGTAGGCAAAAATTTATTTAAAGTAATAGAAAAACAAATTTATAGTTAACTTCTTACAACATATTAAATAAAATAAAAAGGTATAACATTAATAAAAAACAAAAATATCTTTCAGTCTTATCAAAAAAGTAAAAAATGGATTAAAATTACTGGACAAAATAATAAGTACATTCAGTACATTTTAATAAAAAAAAAAAATTAACTCGATTTTATCAGCTCTATTTGTTGATATTTAAAGTTCATCATTAGTAGCCGGTATATCAACCATTATTTTGAATAATTTTGTGAACTATTTTTGGCATACTGGAGATAAGCTTACGGCAAGTCTCTACTGGTTTTTCATACCAAGTTTTTTGGACAAAACTCCATAATTGCTTCTTATTTTGAAATACTTCCTTTCCTATTCTCTGCTTCAACTCTCGCCAAAGGTTTTCAAAGGGTTCAAGTTCAGTCATTGACTTGGCCAGTTAAGCAAGGTCACACTATTGTTTTGACACAAATTCTTCACCAACTTGGAAGTATTCTTAGGATCAATATCCTGCTGGAATGTCAATTTTAGCGGCATACTTTCCTCAGCATAGGGCAACATCGTACTTTCCAAAATGTCTTTATAGTGGAATCTGGTCATGCTATCGGAAATTCGATGTATTGGTCTGGCACCGTACCATGAAAAATAACCCCAGACCATAATGTGGCCACCCCCATGCTTTACAGTCTTTTTTTTGTGAAGCGTACGTGAAATTCTTTACCCTTGGGGCGTCGAACATTTCGGGCGGAGTCATTTCCAAACATATTTATTTTTGACTTGTCGCTCCACAAAGTATTACGCTATTTCTGCTCGCCGTCTGGTCCGGACCAATTTGGATGTTTCTTTGCGAATGATAAACGCATCTTCAAATTTTTTTTTCGAAGCATACAAACTTTTCTCGCTATCCGTCAAGGCAAATTGGTTCGTTGTAATCGTCGACGTACCGTTCGGAACGAGATCACATTGCCGATGTCTGCTAAAATGGCTCTTGAAGATGCGAAATGGTTCTTTTTTGCGACAGTGACAATATGATTATCTATCGTTGTTGAAGAATTTTTTGGTCTTCCGCGGGCTTCAACCACTTTTTTAGCTTTTAAAGCCTTTTGGACGAAAAAATTGACTGATCCATGGCTTCGGCATAAGTACGAAGACTTTGGCCGTAATTTCTGAGTGTCGAAACCATCTGCCTCTCCTCGGCAGTACAATGTTGGTTTCTTCCCATCTATGAAATTTTTTTCTTTTTATTTTGCTATAACTAAATATGAAAATGAATAAAATTAACAAACTTTTACGAAAAAACCGATCAGATTGCTGCAAAATTAAAGAAATGATTAATGTACTTATTATTTTGTCCAAGTGAAATAAGCCCTTTAAATGAAAACATACGCTCATAGAAAAATTCGGGGAAATCCCTTCTTCTTTTTCACTTTTAAAGGCATTGCGATATTGAAATTATCAAATTAAAAAAAAATTTTTATATATATTTTCAGTAAAACAAAAAATAATTGAGAGCTAATAAGATATCAGGTAGTGTACTTATTATTTTGACCATATGTGTATATGTGCATATCCATCAGATTGGGCCTTTTAGCTGGCCTCGTTTTTTTTTTTTTTTTTTTTGGAGTACATCTTCCAGCCATAGTTTTTCTTGAAGGCTATCTTGAACTCATAATAAAGGTTGAAATTCAGATAGCTATTTTTTTAATTTGCATTTAAAGTAAGAAATATATGAAACTTTTCGTGTTTTTTAAAAATTGTCAATTTATTGGGTTTTTACGCTGTAGTCTAAAGACTGTTGAGTACATCTTTCAGCCATAGTTTTTTTTGAAGCTAAGGCTGTCTTGATCTCATATTAAAGGTTGTTCAATTAAAATTTAGATACCTATTTTTTGAATTTGCATTTAAAGTAAGAAATATGTGAAACTTTTCGTGTTTTTTAAAAATTGTCAATTTATTGGGTTTTTACCCTGTAGTCTAAAGACTGTTGAGTACATCTTTCAGCTATAGTTTTTTTTTAAGCTAAGGCTGTCTTGAACTCATATTAAAGGTTGTTCAATTGAAATTCAGATAGCTATTTTTTTTATTTAACTTTATATGTAACATTTCATGTTGTTTTTAACTAAAATCCAATTTTAACTATGTCTCCCTTTGAATTTTAATTGTTGCTCCTTGAATATTAATTAAAGATAGTCTTAACTTCG
Organism: Tricholauxania praeusta; assembly: GCA_949775025.1. Lineage (NCBI taxonomy): Eukaryota > Metazoa > Arthropoda > Insecta > Diptera > Lauxaniidae > Tricholauxania > Tricholauxania praeusta. Next base: position 88,569,669 of record OX459030.1, on the reverse strand, counting down.
AGAAAAACCATGTTTGAAGAGTCTGCTCCAAAAAAAAAATAAAAAAAAAAAATCGAAATTGTCATCTTACCTTGACCATGGCTTCGATTTTTTTTTAAATTTTTTTTTTTTTTATTTTTTTTTTTGGAGCAGACTCTTCAAACATGGTTTTTCTTGAAGTTAAGACTATCTTTAATTAATATTCAAGGAGGAACAATTAAAATTCAAAGCGAGACATAGTTAAAATTGCATTTAAGTTAAAAAAAAAACATGGAAAGTTACATACAAAGTTAAATAAAAAAAATAGCTATCTGAATTTCAATTGAACAACCTTTATTATGAGTTCAAGATAGCCTTAGCTTCAAGAAAAACTATGGCTGGAAGATGTACTCCAAAAAAAAAAAAAAAAAAAACGAGGCCAGCTAAAAGGCCCAATCTGATGGATATGCACATATGTAAACTAGAGCGGTTCAAAATAAAAACTTTTTGATTTTTTCATGATGTGTCAGCGGATTACAATAGCCTTATATGTCTGGACAAAGCCCATTACTAGGATTAAGGTTAATATTGAAGACTGAATTAGCGCCCTCCGTTTTAAGTAGACAACCCATTTTGAAAAATATTGATTTAAAAAATGGTGCAAGTTACAGAGGTTATCAAATTTTTCAACAAAGTGGTGGGCATGATTTTCGGGCAATTTTCGATCGGGGAATTCTAATCTATGATTAGTTTTTTTTCTTCTTCTTTCTTTCTTACAAAAAAATTTAAAATTGACCGGACAGAAGTAAAAAAGTAAAGATTTTCCACTTTCTAATTGCAACACCTCAAATATTATTTTACCGCCGATCCCGTGGTATATAATTTTTAATGGACTGTTATTTGCTTAAAAGAATGCCGAAACCGAAAATAATAGGCCTGACATAGTTTTAACTATTCTTTAGATTTTTTTTACCATTTTCAAAATTTCAAACTATGCCAGTTCTGTTAATGTAGAAAAATACAGATCTCTCGGGTTGGAAATAAGAAAAAGATATGCGGTTTACGGCATTATTTTAAGCAAATAACAATACATCCAAAATGTTGCAACACAAGGTCGGCGGCAAAATAATATGGGGTGATTTTCTAACTTTAAAGTACAAAATCGGAAGTTTTTCATTTTTTTCCTGTTAATTTTCAATTTTTTTATGAGAAAAAAGAAGAAGAAAAAAAAAACTAATCACGGATTCGAATTCCGCGACCAATAATAACTGTTTGAAACAAAAACAAAATTGAATTACATGAGTAAGTAAATTTGTCGCCTACGGAATATGAAAACAATTTTGAAGTCATTTGAAAAAGAAAAAATTTTAATATAAAAAATAATTTTTTTTATTGTTAAAAAATGTTATCTGAAATTTTAAACATAGAAAATCAAAACATACTACTAAATTTCAAGTCAAGGCTTATTTTATGCAGATATATATAAACTGCGAAAACATTGTCAAATATAATGTCAACTACGTTTTATATGAAAACGAATCCTTTTGTGAGGTTGAAAATGCCTCGCTAAATGGTTCCTGTGACTTATCTCGAACGCGAAAGAAAAAGTTACTTAAAATTACGAAAATTCAAAAAAATTTGACCTTTTTTAAGAAAAATTATACAGTTTATTAACAGTTGGGCTAAAAAGTTCGTAGGCTAACATAGTAAAAAATATTTTTTGACAAAATTCGATTTTATTATTCAATATAGTTGCCTTCGAGGGCGATACAACGATTATAGCGGTCATACAATTTTTCGATGAAATTTTTATAGTACGATTTCTCTTTAGCCTCAAAATAGGCCTCAGTTTCGGCGATTACCTCTTCATCAGTGCTAAATTTCTTTCCAGCGAGCATTCTTTTAAGATCTGCAAACAGGAAAAAGTCACTGGGGGCCAGATCTGGAGAATATGGTGGATGGGGAAGCAATTCGTAGTCTAATTCATATAATTTTGCCATCGTTTTCATTGATTTGTGACACGGTGCATTGTCTTGATGAAACGCACTTTTTTCTTCTTCAAATGGGGCCGTTTTTTCGTGATTTCTTCCTTTAAACACTCCAACAACGCTATGTAATAATCGCTGTTGATGGTCTGGCCAATATAATACCATGCGCATCCCAGAATATTGATGCCATAACCTTGCCAGCCGACTTTTGCGTCTTTCCACGCTTTGGATTCGGTTCATCACGTGCAGTCCACTCGGCTGACTGTCGATTGGACTCTGGAGTGTAGTTATGGAGCCATGTTTCATCCATTGGAATATATCGACGGAAAAATTCGTGTTTATTACGGTTGAATATCGCTAAACATTGCTCCGAATCATCGCCCACGAAATTCTTTTTTTATTCATTTTTTCACAATAACAAAAGCTGCTTCACTCACAATGCTATATCTCACGAACTAATTATCCGGCAGCTGTCAAATTTATACACGTATCTTTTGAAGGTTATTACTAAGTAAAAATCACATGCATTTAATTTTAGTAACGACATCTATGAGTCAGCCTACGAACTTTTCAGCCCATCTGTTAAATAAATTCCATTTTGCCTTTGTCTTGTATGTAAATTAAGAAATTTATATGAAAACGAATCCTTTTGTGATGTTGAAAATGCCTCACTAAATGGTTTATGTGACTTATCTCGAACACGAATCAAAATTGTTTTGATTTTTTTTGCAATGCGTTTCATAAACATTCTATATAGGGCTACCAGATGGCATACTTTAGTAGCAAAAGTGCTACTTTTGGAAGGCTTTGCTACTTTGCTATTGTTATTTCAAATATTCTTTTAATTTGCTGGGGTTTTGTCGTACAAAGTGAGGTTCCTTTTTTTTTTTTTTTTTTGCTCATAAAAATATTTGTATGGAATTAAAAAAATTTTTGGTTTTCATTAGAAAATTGAAATTTTTTGATATGTGCTACTTACTTTTGTAGGCAGGCCATCTGGTAGCCCTACACTAGTATAAAAAATTAGTGATACATCTAAGTACAAAGTAGATAAAATCTTTAGATATTGCGATTTAGACCTTGCAGCGAATATTTTTGTGAGTAGGTGTAAATGTCATGTGCTAGAACTCTTCAGGAACACTAGAAATTCGAAAACTTATTTATATTCGAGAATATCCAAATTTAGAAAAAAAAAATTGCTCCTAGGGTTGCTACCTGAGCTGCAAAATTTTAAATTTTTGGAATTTGGGTAAAATAAAACTTTATTTTGTTCTTATTTAAAATCTTTCCTTTTCAAATTAAACACTAGGGTGAGTTTTATTTTTTTGCCTAGCTAGAGCTTGAAAATAATTGTCTCAATATTTGAGCTTCCTAGCTCAAACCTGTTTAGCCGTACTTTCACTTAGTATAGTTTTTTTCCCAAAGGTAGGGTTTAGTTGACGGGATCTGGAATAATTGACATATCAAATTAAAGGACTCATTTAGCGCAGAGTCTGAAATTTATCAGCTTCGAGTTCGGCTGAGCAAAAGCTGAGATACAAGCGTGGGAAGATTTCCTATTTTCTTAAATTTTTTTTCAAGCATTGCACTGATCAACTCCAAAGGCTTTGTTATAGTGAAAAAAATCTACATACTGCTCTCTCCCTCTCTAATTGTTATTGTTTCCCAATTAAACGTTGTTGTTATTAAATATCAAAGGAATAGCAAAACATAAGTGTGTAAGTGCGTAATGCTAGTAAATAATTCCCTTCAGTGATGCTTGATATTTGATGAACAAGAGCAAAGATAAACAACTTCAAATGGATATTATTTCTAGGACCTAAATTTGCAGTACCAGTCAATAAAAAGAATTTTTCACCAATACAAATAATAGCAGACATTGAACAAGGAATACAAAAAATAGAAGACGAAAAAGAAAAAGAGAACATCAGAACTAAAATTGCAGACAGGATATCTAGACACAAAAGAGAAATAAACAATACATATAAGGAAAAATTTATATTACAAGCGTACAACAGGACACAAAAATTGATCAAAATACATAAAAAAGACATAATCATAACAAATGCGGACAAAGGAAATAAGACAGTCATAATGTATAAAAAACGAATACATAGAAAAAAATGAACATATTATTAGAAGACAAAACCACATATAAAACTATTAGGATGGATCCATCATCAAAATTACAAAAAACAACATCGTGAACGAATTATACAAAAATAACATGATAGATAACAAGGAAAAACTACAACTATGTATATTGCTCAGCTCCACAAACACCAAGGTTGTATGGTTTGCCCAAAATCCACAAACTAAATACACCACTACGCCCTATCTCATCGTTCATAAATGTTCCATGTTATGGACTTTTTAAATTTACAGATACAATACTAAAACATATTATATCAGACAAATACAACATTAAAAATACATACAAACTGAAGGAATCTATAAGCAATATCAAAATAGAAAAAGACGACTTACTGATCTCATTTGATGTAAAATCACTGTTCACAAATATCCCGACTTACTTAACAATTAAAACAATATTTATTGAAAAAATGGAACATAATACAACAAAATACAAAAATAACCAAAGCTCAATTTATAAAAATCTTAGATTTTTGTTTAAAAGACAATAATTATTTTAAATTTAATGAAAATTTATATCATCAAATATATGTAATGCCTATGGGGAACCCTTTATCTCCAATAATAGCCGACATATTATTGGACAACTTACTTGATGATTCAATAGAAATACTTAGAGAACAGGGAATCAAAATCAATTTTATCAAAAAATATGTTGATGACATTTTAGCGATAATAAAACATAAAGACAAAGACACAATATTAAAAACATTTAAGGGGGGGGTAGGGTTTTGCCAAATTTTGTTTTTCCAATTTTTGTTGTTGTTTTATTTAATAGTATAACTCTTCAAAAGTATCCTGTTGAAATTTGAGGTCGATTGGAGTAAAACTGAGGAAGATACAGTGTCTTGAATCTCGATGATTCTGTGTAAGTATATGAAAAAAAAAGACAGTGCTAAAACTTTAAACGTGATTTTCTCGAAACTAACTTTTCAATGTCGGTGGACACTTTTTCTCGAAAACTACGAGACCGATTTTCTTGAAATTTGACACACTTCTTTAATACATATAAAACCAGGTAATGACGAGGGCTTTTTTTTCATTACAACCAGTTCTGCAATAATAAACGTGCTGATTTTTGCCTTTTTTTTTCAAAAAAATTCGTTTTTTGACTTAAAAATTATGCCAAAGTTTTAAAAATCGTCAAAGAAAAAAAACCCTTCGTCAATACCTTGAAAAACTTATAAGCTAAAGAAAGTTTTTTTTTTTTGATTTCAGATGATAACGTGATGAGATATCTTGTCCACCGCAAACCACCTTTTTTTTAGGCGTCCGCGGAAACTTGCTGCCAATGGCTTATTTTCCAATATTTTTTAATTAAATTTTTACAGAATACTCTTTAAATATTGTACTTTTATATGCTTTTTAAATAAATAAATTTACTTTTACCGTATCGCTAAAAAACATTTTTAAACTTATGCCTAAAATGTAGCGTCAAAACCCTACCCCCTCCTTAACGCATATCATACAAAAATACAATTCACAACAGAAGAGGAACACAATGACACATTACCCTATTTAGACATATGTAGAACTGAAAAAACAAGATGACCCCATAATTTCAAATTGGTATTCGAAACCCATTTCATCAGTCTATAAAATATCCAACACCTAGTTTGCTAGCCACAGTAATTCCACATAAAAGTAAAGGTAAGTGGGCGACCTTCGGCCGCAGCTCAGGACTTAAAACTCCCAAAAATCCAACACCGGCTTCGCGGCGGCCTTCGGCCTTCGATATCTATCATTTGGCACAAATTTCAAGCTGTTATCTTCCTTAATGAAAATTGACCCAAAAAACCGGTGAAAACTCATGTTTGGGACAGGATTCAACAATGCAATCTCATGTATTATATTTAGACCTCTTCGAGTGCTATCATTTGGCATACATTTCAGCTGTTATGTACTACAGTTTTAATTAGAGAAACAAAATTGGCTAAAATTCGGGCATTTTCGACCATCGGGACACGCTTTGCAAGGCAACCCTAGATATTCTATTTATGCTCATTGAGCTCTATCATTTGGCATACATTTCATCCTATAATCTTATACACTCGACTTTTCTACAGCCGGCTCTTGGACTATAACGTCAATTACTTAGTTTTAAATAATTTTTGTCCAGTTTGGTAATTCCTGTTGTCTTTAATTAATTTATTTTATATCTTCTAATTGTTTTCAGTTAAAATTTTCAATAGTGTTCATATAGAAAAATGTTAATATCATAAATTTAATTTAGTAAGTTCTCAAAAAATGAAATGGTTCTCTTATAGTTGCAATTGTTGACTGAGAGGCCTCATGCCTCTCCTGATTCGTTTTCAACCGAGACGAGCGAGGTCCTGGTCTGTGTTGGCGTCAGTGGCGTAGCCAGGATTTTCGTTTGGGGTGGGCCCGGTGGTGTGTGTAGTGATGACTTTTTAAGGGGGGGTGGAAGGACACTTGCCTAAAATGAAAGCTAAAGTGAATTTCACAGTCTCCATGATTTTTGATTTAGCATTTACTTTATACGTATATATTATAGTATTACATAAACGAACACCGAGATCTACCCAAGAACGATTCTGCGCGACTTCTTAGCAAATATATCAATGATGGATTCCTCACTGATTGGTATGTTGCGATGTATAGTCATGAGAGCCATACCTGTAAGACGTTCCTCACTTGTACGATTGCGAAGGTAGGTCTTAACACGTTTCAACGTCGAAAAACTGCGTTCAACAATTGGCGTCGTGACAGGAAGTGTCGCCAAGAGTGTTAGCAAGATATGCATGTTAGGAAAGAGGTCTTTATCGCACATATTTAGTGCGCTTATTACACACGTCAGTACCTCTTTCACGGCATGCTGCCATCTCATCGACCACATATCAAATTCACCCTGAAATGTAGCTTAATTTGAGTTCTTCAGATCATCTATATAAGATTCTATCGCTGGCTTTAGGTCTTCGAATGTGAACTTGTTCACGTTTGCTGGTACTAGACACTGGAGTCGAATAACTTTCTTCTTGTGTCGTAAAAACCTTTCGCTGAGTGAAGATCCAAGTTCATCAAGGTACGGTATTAAGAGGACTCGTCTGTAATATTCTTAAGGCGTATCTGCGCGTTGATTGCACCGGTATTTCGATGTACCACTACGTCGCGAAAGTGATGGGGTTACGCCAAAAGGCTTATAAATATCCAAGGCTTTTTTATCAAGTTTTAGGAATTCCTGGTCCGCATTGGCTTTGATATCCGCTACTTTCATGCTCACAAGTTCAATTTGAGCCATAGCTCCACTTAGGTCGAGCGACTGCTTTGTAAATACTCTGAGAGTGTGTGCGTTAAACCTAGCATTTGTTCGCACACTTTTAGAGCAATTATAAAATCGAATTGGTGGCCCGTGGGCCCACCCCCTGAATACGCCACTGGTTGGCATGAAATATCTGTCGCTGCGATAAGATTTCAAACCAAAAAAAAAAAAACGGGGGTACTAGAAATTTTTTGATCTTATGTAGAAGACCAGTATCCCAACCCGATCAAAGTTCTGCTTTACGTTTAAAAAGACAGTGCAGCAGTAATTTTTATTTTCAAGCCTTTCTTGGATTGCATTAAAAACTCTGTGACATTGTTTGGTGGTGCCGTGTTTATGCCTGAGTGGTTATGCCTGAGGTTTTCAGGTGATGTTCTGCCTGTATATAATCGGCAATAATCTTTTCAAAAATAATCTTTCAAATATTTTGTAAAATTTTACTAGTAAACTTATAGGAAGGTATGATGTCAGGGTATTTTCCGGCTTATTATTATCATAATAATTTCTGCGCATTTCCATTGCTGTGGAAAATGATCTAATCGCAATATTGCATAAAACAAGAGAGAAAAGTACGTACTTGCTTTCTCTTGTAGAGATTTTTCAACTTATCTTTCAATTTGATTGTACCCAGGCGTTGTATTATTGCTTAATTTAGCTATTTCACAATTTTTTTATACAAACATTGCGCTTGACTGGTTGCTTTAAGTATTTAGTTGCCCTCCAAAGATTTTCCCTATTCTTCTTGGGGGGATCAAGGCTTAGCAAAAATTATTTTGTAAATTCGTTTTTAAGTTCCGCTAGTCTCTTTTTGAGATCCTTGGTAGATCTGTTCAGATTCCTTTTATCAGGAGACTTCTGGTTTGTTGCCATATAGAGCGAAGCCTACGCTTGGTTCTTATCAATATAGGCGAATATCAAACGGCACAGAGTTATTGTTGGTAAGTTCTCGTTCGACGCTAGTTGATAAATATGCTGATTCATGATTTGGATTTGTGAAATCCTCAACTGTTTCATCAAGTTATTCGGGCTTCGTAAGAGCCATATTACAATCAATATGATTAATTATCCAGTATGTAAACGAGTCGAAGTCAGTGTTTTGCGTAATAATTTCGTGCAAATTAAACAAAGTCAAGGAGGTCAGGATTTTCCTAGAATCACTATTTGTTTGGGTTTCTTTAACTCCTTGTGCATAAGTGGGACCAGAATTTGTTGCATAGAAATTATCTAAAAAATGGTGGAAATTGCTGAGGGTTGTGTACAAAATTGTGGCGCATGCTCTTATAGTATAATATTGGTGCGAACTTTTTTTAGCTACATGATTCTGATAGACTTTGTATCCTCTATAGTTGGTTGGATGACTTTGAAGACAATTCACACATTTGGCTTGAATATCACTTTGTTTTAGGCACTCTACGGTTGGTTGCCCAAGACCACAGTTCACAAAATTATAAGGCTTGAAACAATACGTCCTGGTATGTGCAAACTCTTGAAAGAGGTGACATTGAACTATATGGGTTATTTTTTGGTTGCTTCGACTTTAAAATTGGCACTACTAACATGCTTTTTTTTTGTTACTGTTAGGTCAACGAAATGCATGCACAAAGGCTCTTTAAATATACTACCACAAATATTGCTAACTTGGTGGACTAAGCTCTCGATTTCACATTTAATTGATTCTATTGTTGTCGAATAATTAAGATTTTTTAAAACTACCCTTAAAGTTCTGTCCTCTTTTAGTTGTTAAGTATGGAAAAAAATTTTTTTGATTTTCAATTTTGAAACAAATGTTCTATAATCATAAACAGGGACATAACTATTATAAGATTTATGTCAAAAAATTGGTTTATAATTATTATGAATAAGAAATATTTTATTAGTTGTCCATAACTATTATTTTTCAATGGATTCTTTTTTACGTTGAGTCATAACTATTATGAATAAGAAATATTTTATTAGTTGTCAATAACTATTATTTTTCAATAGATTCTTTTTTACGTTGAGTCATAACTATTATGAATAAGAAATATTTTATTAGTTGTCAATAACTATTAATTTGGAAAAAATATTTTTTTACGTTGTTTTGATTCATAAATGCTCTTAACTAAAATTCTTATCTGCCCATCTCGGAGTACTTTGTAATTGAACTTTGTCTCGGAGTACTTTGTAATTGAACTCATTGGTGCCTATTGTTGATGCGATAAACTTAATCATACCATTTATATTATTAAAATTCGATAGAATAATTGGTGCTGGCTTCGGTGTCAAGTCGTTCGGTGTCTTGGTTGTTTTGTTCTGTTGATGTTCATTAGTTGTTTTGTTGTCAGTTTGAATGTTGTTTAGAACTTGTTTTTTTTTCGTCGGATCAGCATATCGATTGGTTCAGCATTCAACATTTGGCGCTTATCTTGGTTAAATCGTTTTCTCGGCACTTCTTGCCAGCCAGTATCAGCGATATCATCAATATTTTCAACACATTGTATTTTCATGACTTTTTGAATAAAAGTATAAAACAGTTTTAAAATTTGGCATTATATCAAAGAGTGAAACTGGCTCAAGAATTTTAAATATTTAATCCACAAGTACTAGAAACGAAATATTGCCCTTAATCTGAAAATCTTTAGCATTTTCAAGATCGTATTATTAAAATTTATTTTGTTAGCAATAATCTATTGATTTTTGGCTAAAAACTTTCACAGAGTTTTTCTACAAGATTTTTGAGTGAGAGCAATGAAATAAGTTTTTGGTCTGAAGTGATTCACCACCATAAAATTAATACAGAGTTTATAAAATTAAGTTTAAATTTTTACACTACTCTGGACTCTTATCTTAAAAGTACTGGTCCGAATTCGTTTTAATCAAAAAGTATCTCACGTGAGCAAACAAAAACAAAATATATCAATTGGCAGTAACCGCATAGATTAGAGGTTCGCTTATCTATCACCCACCTTAAGCGAAAGTTTATACATATGTAGGTATCTACATACATACAAATATTTATTATCCACGGAATAGCGGAGCTTGGAGTTTACCATTATTCGGCAGATATGAATTTTATGCCCTACACTCTCGGCATATTCGCTTTATCGTTCCGTTCGTTACGCATAAAAGTGTGCATGACACTTATAGAAAATAATATATAGAGTGGACCATTTATAATTAGAAATTTGATTTTTCTATAGATAAAAAACGAATCATTTGCAATGTGCTTTTTTTAATTCGAAAATGCAGTCCTTCCAGTTAATAATGGAACACAATATCATTCAAATGACTTTCTCGGATGGCCTATATGATGAACACATTTTTTTAGTATATATCCGACTGTAAGAAGCTCTATTTCGACCTTAAGAAACTCAATTGCTGCTGGATGGTTATTGTAACACTTACCTTTAACGGCATCCCACAATTGATAGTCCAACGGAGCCAAATCGCAGCTGTTTGGTGGCAAATGCACATCTCCAAAACGGCTAGTAACGCGATTTTCAAACTTCCTGTTGGAACCAAATGCTGTCCAAGTCCATATCTTCAAAAATAGGCCATAACTAATCAGTTATCATTGCGCGTACAGCAATGTTTTCGACTGTGCGCACCGTTTTGTATTATTTTTATTATTTCTCAACGATATTCACACGTATATCGACCCATTTTCTTAATCAGTGATAAAGCACTAAATTTCTGCCATAATACCGATGACATTAGAGTTATCACACTCAAAAAAACCAGTAGTTCAAATTCCAAACGCTAGATGGACTCACCTCTTGAGTTGACATAGCCATTTTCGTTGTGTCTGTCTGTTTATCCCTCCGCCTGCCTATTAAACCGTCCGTGAAAACCATGATTTCGAAAACAAGAAGTCAGATAATATTGTAGCGAAATTTGGTTTATGCCAGAAAATTCTCGAAATAAAAACCAACAAAAGAAAACTAAACGATACTAGCTAGCATCAGTGGCTGTATAAATACTTTTACACCATCTAGCGGCAAATAATAAACCGAACAGACGCTGCAGTACACTATTAAAGTCGATAACCGAGAGAAATTATCGCCGTCGTACAACGCCATCTAGAGCATAATAGCAACATTCTGGATAATTGTGAACTCAACGTCGATACGCCATACTGGTAAATTATGGATAATGGTAGAATACACGCCACTTAGAAGCACTGGTAAATTATGGATAATGGTAGACTACACGCCATCTAGGAGGTAGTAGATTATTCGAGAAAGTGATTCCTGTAGTGTAAAAGGATGTCATTTGAGTTTTCGGACACACTTGAATCAAAACAGTGAAACGGAACAGTTGAATTAAAACAGTGAAGCAGAACAGTGTGTTGCGTAATAAAGTGACTTTAAATAGTAAAGTAAAACAGTTGTGTATACAGTGTCAGATTAATATTAGAATTTGAACGTTAATAAAATAAACCATTATACCGTGTAAAAACTAACTATTGTGATTTAAATAAGCCATTCTTTAACTAAATAAGTTGGTGTGTTTTTAATTGTTACACAATCCAGTGATCGAACTCAGAAAAGTGTAAGAGATCGAAATTATCGTCAAAGAGACAGGAATTTCGTAACAATATGATGAAAATTGATTTATTGATTTCATCTTCAATTATACGAGTAGCTCATGGAATTGAAAATAGTTAAAATTGGTTCACGAAAACGCCTACCGCTCATACAAACAAACTTTAAATGTGCTATACTGGGAAAGAATTAATGCAACCAAATTTCATACAAATACAAGGAATAATTCGAACAAGCTCTAGACAAAGAGTGAACGTATTTCGGCAATAGGATGTGCTACATTCCATACAAGAAAAAATTTCCAAACGCTATACCTAGGGAGTTATATGAGTTCAGAAATCAGAAAATTACTTTTCATTATCTTTATTGATGACATCTCTTCCTGTTTTTCTTCAGCTCGTTCTTACTATATGCTGATGACTTAAAAGTTTTTTATAAAGTCAAAGATATTTCTAATTCGAACACTTTTCAGTTGAAATTGAATAATGTATGTGCATGGTTCAGAGCGAATAATTTATCTTTAAGTCTTCGTAAATGTTTTCATGTAACTTTTTCGAAATGCAGTACGCCAATTCTGTTCACATATTGTTTTGTTAATATGCCCTTAAAAACATTGATGAAATGCGTGATCTTGGAGTTTATTTTGACTCACGCTTTTGTCTCAATAGTCATATAAATCGTATTATACCAAAAGCATATTCGCTCTTTGCATTTGTTAAACTTAATAGTTCCACTTTCAAAGATCCATTTACTTTGAAACAACTATATACAGTGAAAGCTCCCGTAGGCGGACACCGACGGTTCCAACAAAATCGTCCGCCTACGGGAGATGTCCGCTTGCGGGAGCTGTCGAAAAAGTACATTTTTACAATTCAAAAAAATCAAAATTTTTCTTATCGGATGGTTTGTATGTAGAGTGCGTAGAGCACTCAAAATACACAATTGCTCTTTTTTATTTATCTTTCTATACTTATCTTTTTATTTTTAAAACTCAAGAGCGCAAGCAAATCAGCATTCACTCTATTATAACTCCTCGTTTGTTTTCATCACTCGTTTGTTTCCTCACTGATAAATAATAAACGAGCGAACATTGTATTGATGCGTATCGTTTCGTTTTCATCACTTTCGAGTTTATCTAATGATAAACTCATTTTTTTCAGATGATGTGAAAAGTGAGGAGTATTCAAATGATAAATTCATTTGTCGATTTTTCTATTTCAAGCAAAATGTTTGTAGTGAAGGGAATTAACTTTTAATATAAGTATGACAGAGTTCGAAAATTTTCCTGTATGTGCACTCAAAATGTCGCATTTTATTCATGAATGAATTTTCTTAAATTTTTTTGCAAAATTGAAAATCGCTCTTTATTGTACCGCATTCGTATGTGAGTTTTATTTCAACAACGAATGAATAAAAGAATGAATTCAAGCCAACAATTTTTTCACCGATCATAAATGAATATGAACTATGTGAGAAAGCGCGATATGCGATTGTGCAAGAACAAATTTTCTGTCGGTCAAAAATGTGCGCGTAAAGAAAATGATCTTTATCACGCAGAAATGCATGCGCACGATCAGCGTTTGTATTTACAGTTATTTTACACTTTTTTGACCCGAAAATGTGTCCCCGGGCCATGCTACCCGTTTGTGACTCATTTTCGGGGAAAAATTTTTTTTTTTTTAAACGAAAGATAGCTCAAAAATATTTTTGGACATCACTAAAGAAAGCTCGGGACCCTGGAAACAAACGTTTTTGACCCGAAAATGTGTCCCCAGGCTATGCTTCCCGTTTTTGACCCATAATGACAGCAAAGCAAAGAAAGAGTTGAGAAAGAGTTATGTCGTTAGAATGTCTTTTTTGTCCGCCAGCAGAGATGAATTGTATGAAATGTGTATAAATGTAGTGTCCGCGTCCGGCCAAGGGAGCGTCCGCCCACCGGAATGTATTTTGTTCTAAAAACATAACGAAAAGCTTGGGACCAAGAAATTCGTCCTGCTACGAGAGATGTCCGCCTGCGGGAGCTGTCCGCGACGGGAGCTTTCACTGTACATCTTTCGTAAGGTCAATTTAGAGTATGCATCTTTCATTTGGAATACATATTATGACTTACACATTGATCGTATTGAGCGTATTCAGAAGAAATTCGTAAAATTTGCTTTGCGATTGATTTCTTTTACTGAGCTCATTCCTTCTTACAAAGCTCGCTGCATGCTTATTAATTTGGATCTGCTCGAAAATAGACGACTTGTTCATGGTATGATGCTTATTTATGATATTATTAATGGAAATATAGTTTGCTCAGATCTTCTTGAATTGATTTTATTTAATATTCCTTCGCGAATTTTAAGATCCACAGACTATTTTTGTATTAAATGTCATAGGTCTAACTATGCCATTAATGAGCTCATTAATAGAACTCTTATTGCTTTAAATAAATTGTACAAAAATAGTACAATTGATTTCTGTATGCCTAAAAATATATTTAAGTCTGTACTTTTAAGATTATTGCATTAAATTTAAATTATTAGACTTAAGTTTATTTAAGATCATTATAGCCTAAAATTTTGTTCTAGTCTGTAAGGAATTTCATTTCATAGACAAATACATTACATGAAAACATTAAAAGGTGACCCGACAATCTGCACTAACTACCGGGGAATCAGTCTTCTTGCCATCTCTTACAAGGTCCTGTTGACTGTACTGTGTGAAAGACTCAAGGCGTTTGCCAACACACTGATTGGGCCTTATCAGTGCGGCTTTAGACCTGGTAAGTGCACCAGAGACCAGATCTTCACACTACGTCAAGTCCTGGAGAAAACCCACGGAAAACAGATCGATACCCAGCTTTCGATAGCCCGATACGGGATTGCTCGTATGCCACCATGTCTGAGTTCGGTATACCTGCGAAGCTGGTGCGGCTTTGCAGAATGACGTTGAGCAACACAGCCAGCTCCGTTAGAGTAGGTAAGGACCTCTCCGAACTATTTGATACCGAACGAGGTTTCAGACAGGGCGATCCACTATCCTGCAACCTCTTCAACTTTGTGATAGAAGGCACTATTTTCTACAACAGTGTCCAGCTCTTTGCATATTCCGATGATATTGATATCATTGAACGTTGTAAGCGAGATGTTACTGCTGCGTTCTCTGCTATCGAAAAAGAGTCAGCGAAGGTGGGTTTGACGGTGAACGAGGGCAAAACAAAGTATATGCTGTCCACAAACAGGGAGACGCGGCGTATTGGATCCTATGTTACTGCGAACAGCTATACTTTCGAAGTTGTCAAGGAATTTACCTATCTTGGCACCGCCGTGAACACTCAAAACGATGTCAGCCTGGAGATAAAGCGAAAACTAACTCTTGCTAATAGGTGTTACTATGGTCTCAGTAAGCAATTGAGTAGTAGAGACCTTTCTCGCCCGACAAAACTGACACTCTACAAGACGCTCATCTTACCCGCGCTACTTTACGGTGCAGAAGCATGGGTTGTGTCGCAGACTGATGCAGCCACGCTTGGGGTGTTTGAGAGAAAAATTCTTCGAAAAATCTTCGGTCCTGTTCACGTCGGCGACGACTACCGTATTCAAATGAACCACGAACTGTACGAGCTCTACGCTGACATTGACATAGTCAAGCGCATCACTATCCAACGTCTGCGCTGGCTGGGGCATGTTGTGCGTATAGACGAAGAAGCTCCGGCGAAAAAGGTGTTTGATGCGGAAGCCGCTGGGCGACGACGAAGAGGAAAGAACAAGCCGAGGAAACCCTATCCACGCTTGGTGTGACTGATTGGAGAAGGCGCGCGCGAATCAAAAGAGCCTGGAGAGAGCTTTTGAGGTCGGCCATAACACGGTAACGGGTTGTTATGGCCACCCAAGTAAGTAAGTAAGTAAAACATTAAAACATTAAATCAAGATTCGCACAAACAATAGAAATATGTGGGCGTATTTTGACAGTAGGTTGTCTTCCATAAAAGCAAGAGAGTAAATATCAAATTAACATGGCTTGGCAGCTTACACACTTCCACACAATGTTACAAAGCTCAACTACCGGTAGTTTTTGCATCAGGGAGCTATTAAAATGCGTAGCAGATCACCTTTACGGCATCTCAGCTACAAAACTGCGTCTGATCAAAATTTAATAATCTTAGGCGCACTTTTGCTATTGATGAAGTGAAGGGTATTTAATTTTTTTGCAAAGCCAAAGGCAACACCTTTACTAGTTTGTGATTGCATTATCGATTGATTTGCATGATATGATTAGCATTTTCGAAATTGGCTGATATTTTTAAACCGCTAAACAATGTTATCTAAATTTTATATAGCTGAATTTTCAATTACTGCGTTAATTGACACAAAATTTCAAGAACAAATTGAAAAAAAAAGTATAAAAACAGTTTTTATTTTATACAAGATAATAATTTATTAGTATATTGGATCTAACTTTATGAATCACGTTTTGTTTATACTTTTATAATATGTTATACAAAATTGTAAAAATTGAGTGCATACCTTTTTTAAAAATATTGTCCCCTTTATATGATTTTTAGTATAATATGTACGAGTATGTTTGTAGAGATACTTGACTAACTTATCAATTTTTTAAGTACGTTATATTTTCACATATGAAGTATATTTCAATCCATAAGCTAACGAAACAATAACAATATACTTATCGAAATTATATGCCTATGAAAAAATGTGCAGAAACTTATAAGTCTAACATATTGCAAAAAAAGCTGTGAACATTATCACATGAGGTAAAGATAATGACTGTTGCTACATACATAATACTTATATCTTATTTACCTAAGTCTTACTTCTTTTTACCTCATATTCAAAACATCGGTTCTTAAAAAGTAAAAAATTGCACAGAATGTGTTTCGATTTGCATATTCCTGTAAAAAGAAAATTACTATTAGAAGTCAAGAATGGACCAAAAAGCAATGATCAAATGATCAATGAATTCTTAGCAGCTTGTTGAATTTACTAAAATATGAATATATCAATGCTTCGAAAAAATCTTAATTTAGGAATATTGTTCTCATAGCCAAGATGAATATATCATGATATTTTTAAAGAATAACTCCTTACTCTAGAAAGCTAATATAGAAACATCTACATTAGGGAGATTCAAATTTTTTTTTTTTTATTTTTTTAAGGTGCTGTTGCTTAAAAAGTAAGTTTATGATATGAAGAAAAAGTTCACGAAAATTCAGCTCTGTAACTCAATTTTATAAGGTGGCGCCTTAGGAGTTTTACATGTAAATTGTATGGAAAAATTATTTTTTACAAAAAAGGTATCTAAATGAATAAGTGATTAGTGTTGTTGAGCTGAAAAGGGTCGTTTTTCGACGTAATTTTTTACGCTGAATCCGAATCTGGCCTCAGAATTGACCCATCATCTCGGAATCCTGAAATATTTGAGGTTAATTACCTGAAACATGATGTTTTTTGTCTACTTTCGAGGCCATGTATAGGATTCAAAGAAAGTTGATCAGCTTATTTTTAACAAAAGCATCATTTAGTACCATCCTTGCCCTTTAAAATGAGCTTTCAAGTGGTGATCTGTGATGTTTCCTTGCAAAGTTATAGCCATTTTAAAGTGACATGAATTGGATCCCCTACAAAGGGTTGCAACTAGGGGTGGCAATCCCAGGATCCCGTGATCCCGGGATTTGCTCTAAAAATAGGCTAAAGTAATCCCGGGATTACAAAGAGACAATCCCGGGATTTTCGGGATTAGAAAAAAATGTTATATTATATAATAAATATTCTTTTATATGACATATTTAAGTACAAAATCTGCAAAATAATTGTTTTCAATATTTAATTCTTTGGATGTGCATGAAGCATTATTGCATCAACCTGCAAAATGCACTTCAATTGTGTCTGAACCTTAAATTGAGTAAAAATATTTTTTTCTATTGTAACTATTTTTTGTTTAAGATTTTCTTATTCAAAATGTCACATAGCAAAAAAAAAATATCTTTTTTAATACTTTGACTAATTTTAAGAATTTTTTACTAAGTGCGATTTGTATTGAAAATTGATAGTTCATGAGAAAAATGATAAAATGTGAAATTAAGTGTGTTTGTTTACTTTCCCAGTAACAATTATCCAGGAAAGAAATTTTAGAGAGTAAGAAAGTATTTGCTCACAGAGAAAAATATATTCATAAAAGTAAACAAACACAATCCAGTAAAAATTCGTATAAGCTGACAAGTGAAAAAAAAAATTTAAGTTTTTCAAAACAATTTGCTTTTTTATTTATGAAAAAATATTGACAATTATCAAAATCATATGTTTTTCATTTTGAAAAATGTTTGTTGGTAAAATTTTATCCAATAAAAACTATCAGGCTCTCTCGCAACAAATTGTCACTTTATTCTCTCACTGCCTCTCTCGTTACTGGATATTTTTTGTTAACAAACACAATCCAGTAAAAATTGTTACAAATTTGTACAAATTTTCAGTTAACAAACAGACCTATTTAGACTAAAATTATTTTTATCACTAACGGAAATACTAAAAATGCAATAGAAAAACAACATAAGCAAAACATATCTATTTCTTATAATAAAAATCAAATCTGCAACAAAAAATATAGGTTTGTCTTAAAAAAAAAAAAAAACACAGCCGACCTTGATTTGACATTGAAATTTTGACCCATACCTAGACCTACCAAAACTTAAGTTCTAAGATATAATTAAACTTTTGTCTGAAGCTTTTTTTCTGAAATCAGCATCTAAAGATTTGGACTACTTAAATGAAGCACACTTATGGGTACGTCTACTGAGAGCGCCCCATTCGGTGCCACTAAATGCCATCACTGTCACATTTGAAGAAGGTGATAAAGTATTAATCAAGTACAAAATGTGGTACACGAATTTTTAAATGTAAAAATAAAATTGATAGTTTGGTCATAAATGCTTGATTATCTTCTATCACCTCCTTTTAATAGTGGCTATCTTCTACTAGTCAAACTTAGTAAATGTGATTTAGATGTATTAACACTGGAAGTGTTCTAAGTCAATTTTTAAGCTATTATTTTTTCTATTATTTTGCGTTCTTATTCTTCATTGTTACGCTGTGAAATAAAGCAATTTTAATTTTATATAGACAATAGTATAAACTTCTCGTTTTTTTTTAGCTCTGTATGAATTTACTAGAACTATCAATCCCGGGATTGATCCCGGGATTGGAAACTTCGATCCCGAAAATCCCGAAACTCAAAAAAGCTCCGGGATTGCCACCCCTAGTTGCAACCCAACAATATTAACCAACGGGTTTCAAATTCATGTCACCTTGAAATGGCTGCAACTTTGCAAGGAAGCATCACAGATCACCACTTGAATGCTCATTTTAAAGGGCAAGGATGGTACTAAATGATGCTTTTGTTAAAAATAAGCTGATCAACTTTCTTTGAATCCTATACATGGCCTCGAAACTAGACAAAAAAACATCATGTTTCAGGTAATTAACCTCAAATATTTCAGGATTCCGAGATGATGGGTCAATTCTGAGGCCAGATTCGGATTCAGCGTAAAAAATTACGTCGAAAAACGACGCTTTTCAGCTCAACAACATTAATCACCTATTCATTTAGATACCTTTTTTGTAAAAAATAATTTTTCCATACAATTTACATGTAAAACTAACAGGCTCCGGCGCCACCTTATAAAATTGAGTTACAGAGCTTAATTTTTGTGAACTTTTTCTTCATATCATAAACTTACTTTTTAAGCAACAGCACCTTAAAAAAACAAAAAAAAAAAATTTTGAATCACCCTAATCTACATACATTAGAAATGGTTAGGCTTATCAGACGTTCTTGATTTTCATCAAATGTGCTCTAATTGTTTTAGATTTTTTTTTTATTTTAGCTTATTAAATTCAAAACGTTGGAAAAGAAAACATTTTCTTGAGCATTTTTTATAATCCATCGGAGTAAAAAGTTTAAATTTTTTTGAATTTCCTCGACTTGTCTGTTAGTCATCTTGTAACCCTAGAAATTTCTTAAAATGCTGATGTCAAATTTTAACAACATTTTCAGTCCTTTGCAGCGTTCTTCAACCTTTTCGTAAGAAAGCAAGCCTCAACAGACGCTACACAACCCTATTTTTGATTGCCTCTTTTATTGTCGTTCACATGTTTCGTACTACTTCATTTCGTTCACTACTTCTCCCACACATATCTTGACCACTACTTCTCCCACACATGTCACACTAAAACAAGCGTACCTCCGAAATGACAATCATCGAATACTAATATTTTATAATAATTTTGGTGCTAATTCTATTAGCCTTTTAAGCCTATAAGATTAAAGTTTTAAAAGCTTATGATTGAACAAATATTGGAAAAGAAAAAATTTTACATATATGCATGTTATTTTTATAAATTTCCTTATATGTAGACCAAATCCATCTCAAACCATGCACGTGGATTATTTTATGTTAGGAATTGGTTGCCGATTAAATATGTTGTTTTTCGGAGGATATAAGGAGACCCATATTTCTCCGATTTGATTAAAAAAATTTTTTATAAGTTATGGCCATTTTAAGTTATGCCCATTTTAGGGTATTTCTATCCAAATCAAAATATTTAACTTTTGTCTTTTGATTCTTATTGGACTTCTTATTTTCTGTTAGAATCTTTAGTTGAAAATTAGCAGAGTTATAGTGCTTTTTATGAGGAAAAACAAAGCTAATTTTCTGAAGAACCCCACCTTTTTTTCACTTAAAAATTTATTTTGGACTTGGACTAATATAAGAAAGAGATGATATGAGTTTAATGAAAACTCTCCTCACCTCAAATGTCTCTAACCGCGCATTATACTCATATCATCTCTCTCTTATATCAGTACAAGTCCAAAATAAAATTTTAAGCAAAAAAAAGGTTGGGTTTTTCATAAAATTAGCTTTGTTTTTTCTCATAAAAAGCGCTATAATTATGCTAATTTTCAACCATTTTGAAGTTTTTTCAAAGATTCTAACAGAAAATAAGAAGTTCTATAAGAATCAAAAGACAAAAGTTAATTATTTTGATTTGGATGGAAATCCCGTTTTTTAAAACAATTTTCAGTCTAAAATGGGTATAACCTAAAATGGCCATAATTTCGTAAAATTTTTTTTTAATCAAATCGGAGAAATATGGGTCCCCTTACATCCTTTGAAAAACAACATATTTAATCGGCAACCAATTCCGTAACATAAAATAGTCCGCTTGCATGGATTGAGATGGATTTGGTCTGTCTCAGTTCATAGAATACCAACCTATATTTTTTAGCAAATTTGTTTATGCGTTCTGTGAAGAATAAAAAAATAAACAAAAATTAAATGATTATTGAACTTCAGCCATTTTTCGCAGCGATCAACATTTTTATGTAAAATTTTACAAGTTGATACAATGCTTTATGTATAAAACAAACTTTGATGACAAAGGAAAAAACAAAAACAATTCTAGAATATAGACAGATGCCTGATGAGATTTTAAGAATCGAAACATATGTCTATATTCTAGAGTTGTTGTTGTTTTTTCCTTTGTTATCAAAGTTTGTTTTATACATAAAGCATTGTATCAACTTGTAAAATTTTACATAAAAATGTTGATCGCTGCGAAAAATGGCTGAAGTTCAATAATCATTTAATTTTTGTTTATTTTTTTATTCTTCACAGAACGCATACACAAATTTGCTAAAAATTATAGATTACGTTCTTAGAAACATTTTATCTAAAAAAATTATAAAATTATTTATGATTTCACTTAATATTAAGCATCAAAATTTGAATTTTTGGGCATTTTTACATACATATTTTGTTCGAATCACTACAAAATGGGAATTTCCCGTGGGACTTACATCAACAAAGTTTTGTTGGAAAAGTATAGACCTTTTCTTTCTATTGATATATGGTTTTAGTCCGGGAGGTATGAAAATATATTTTGACTAATGTTGTAGAGGCGATAAAAAACACTGATATCATGCCCGAAAAATTTCCATATGACAAGATTTGGCCCACCTTTCAAAGTTTTAAGTGTCCTGGCATTATTTCAGGTGGTTGAGATTGAATATTATCTTTTTAGCCAAATGTTTGTGAGAACTTCAGCTTTATTTTTTTTAGTTAATTTGGATATGCGTTTTGTGAAAAAAACAAAAAAACGTTTCACATAACAAAAGTTTTTTTTATGACAAAAAAGGTCTTCGGGAGAGCCAAAATCTCTACATTAAGTTTTCTCCGATTGAAAAAAAGATGATGCAGACAGAAATCATCTTCAAGAGTCCCTCTAATTTTTCCCCCATAGGGCTGAATTTAAATTTCGATTCCGTCTAACGTATACACATATGTAAATATATAGGAGAGAGTGGGGAGCTTTGAGCCGAAGGGAGTTGGAAACCACGTTGATTTCCGCCATGCTGTGAATGGTAGGAGTGTTGTTACGATTGTAGATGTGGAGAGATATGAGCCACTATTAATGGGGAGTTATAGATCACAACTTCCAGCGCCATTGCTATGGTATTTCGATTTATTTATGTAGAATTTGAACTACTCTTAATATAGAAAAATCATCAAAAAATCTTGTAGTGAGGGGGAAAATCTCATTCGATCCATTCTTATAACACTTATGAGGTAGTTACGCAAAAGTGATACATGCGAAGATAGAGTCATTCCACAAAATTTCATCATCAATGTCCATGAAATTTTAAGGTTTTCAACAATAAAGCTTAGTGTCATTCGGTTTAATAATATTCGATTATTTAGTTCTTTAATTTTTTCAGCCCGTTAGATTCGATCAAATCACCTAAACACTAAGCATGTAAAATTTCTATATTCTATTAAGACACCGTGCACCTCGGAGGCGACCTTAATAAAAAATTCCTTGTTTAGTATCTTTGGAACATTCTGCCATGAAAAATTAAATATTTCGTTGAGAGTTTTATTTTTTGAGCTCTGGAGCGCAGTTAGCACATTTGGCATTGCTTTAATTAATGTGCAGCAACATTTTTCATAGTAATAGTGTTTCAAGCTGAAATTTGGACAATACTTCTGCAGCTATTTATATTGAGGTAATATATCCTGATTTTGATTTACTTTGCCAATTTTATAAGTTAAAGTGTCGGCTTAGCAAGCATGCTGTAAGCCTAGTTATGCATTTTAATACCACCTACGCGATCCGCAAAACTGGTTAAGAGAGTTGTCAAAAGAATCTGTGAAGCCTTAGTAGCGACAAAAGCTATATCCAGTTAGTCCTGTTCTGGTAGTTAAGCAGCGATTGGGTTTAACGGAATACCTAATTTTTCAGCATGCTTGCCGATAGTCCAGTGTTTAGTGCAAGTCGCGGTGATTCTCGCGATGTCACTACAGCTCTTGGACAGTAGGTCACAGGTTTTTGAATGACCATGGATAGCCATATTGCTTTGGATGTCTTACAAGTTTTTAGGGTATTCCAGTTCAGTGTTGCCTCGGAAAGAAAACGAGAGAAAACCTTTTTCATCACGAGCTCGAAAGCTTCAGTTTCGTCCAGAGAGGAACCGTGCAGTGCTAATTCACCGCCTGTTCATTACCTTCAATGTTCCTGTGGTCTGGAACCCATTTACGTCGAGCTAGCATATAGAGTTAAGGAATATGTATTTTCAGCCATATAAAAAGTTCACTATGTTAAGGCCAGTTTTTCAGTTTTAGTTTAAGCCGAGATGTATGAAACTCGCCATCAAATAAGCTTTTCAGTGCGAATAGAACTTAAGCTTTGCGATATTTTTTGTATGGCGTTTCATCTGTTCATAGTAGCGCCATCTGTTGACTAACGACTGATATTAATTGGGGGCATATCAGCCACCTTCTGTCAAAATTTCTTAGAAACCAACCGACAAGCTTTGGAGATATGAGGTCTGTTCCATTACTTGAAAATACGTACAAATTGCAGTAGAGAGCAGTCCCTCCCTAGCAAATGTTGTCACTTACTGCTACACAAATTTCATGTGGTAAAATTTGCAAGCTTATGCTATGGCTGTAAATATCAACAACATTACTTATAGATTTTTTGATATCAAAAATAACATAAAGCTGAATTTAAAAATTGAAATTGAAGGTCTTGTGTGGAGATTTTATACCCTACACTTAGGGCATAATTACTTTGTCATTCCGTTTGTAACGCATAGAAGAGGGTGTGGCAAGTGTAGAAAGTATATATATTCTTGATCAGCGCCACCACCTGAGTGGGTTGAGCCATGCCTGTCGGTCTGTTGGTAGACACGATTACGGAAAAACCAAGCTATATAATCGAATAAAATTCAGCACACAGCCTACACCTACAAAGAAGCTTCTTGGGATTGAAAATGGGTGAAATCGGTTCATGGCCACGCCTTCGATTTTTTTAATGGAATACTCTGGAATGAATCAATAATAAGATTAATAAAATTAAATCATTCAAATAAAGACTCTCCAGGATATGATTAACCCATCGCTATTATCAACCTAATTGAGGTTTTTTGCAGACCCAAATAAAATGATTTTAACCTTATAGATCAGTTTTAAAATTATCAAAACAATGGATGGAAGTCGCTTGTTCATCGTCAAAAGATAAGGGGTCATTCCATCTATAATTTGCCTATTTATACCCTGACGTGTTTTAAATTGGCTGAAGGTTTTTTGAGTGGTTAAGGCATTATCTGATATATAGAAAAATATTATATCAAACTTTTTCGACCAATAGTTTTGATAAAAATATTAAATTCTTAACTCTGTTCAGAGCCGCTCGTAAATAACACAAAAACTTGAATGATGAATATAAACAAACAAACACAATTCAAATTCGCTTTCATATTATTTATAGGTAGCTGTGTACTAGTAGATGACAAAAAAACTGCAATTCTGGAAAAATTAACGCCTAAGCGTTACATATACACTGAAAGAACTTTTCAGGAAAACATCGATTTCTCAAATAGTCCAGAATCGATTTCAGTTTTTTTAGGCTTAAAATGTTCAAAACAGGGAAGACCATGCCTCCGGTGAATAGACCAAGCTGAGGAAGCCCTAACTGCGCTTGGCATTAACGATTGGAGAAGGCGCGCGCAAAACAGAGGCGCCTGGCGAGAGCTAATGAGGTCGGCCGTAACCTGACAACGGGTTGTTATGGCCATCTAAGTAAGTAAGTAAGTAATGTTCAAAACATATAGGAGTACCATCCCTTAAACTTTCATTCATGTTTTCGCACCCTATTTGATTTGACAAGCATTTTAGTAAAGATTTGTGAACTCGAAGAGTTCCAAAGTTATTTTTTGAAACCTGAACGATTTCATAGCTGTATGGCTTAACTATATCCCAAGATCCCCAATGCTAAGCCTATAGTGATTTCTAACACATTAGATTCTGATCTCATTTACAAAGCGAACTACTTCTATATCGACGTACTTAGCATATTAATAATACATAATATCATTTATGTGTATAGTTTTTTAGTTACCGATTTAACTTATCGGTATTTTTAGGTATATATGTACATTGCGATTTGTCTTAACCAGCTGAATCATTGTTCTCCATGCTACAAAACTTATTCGCCATAAGCATCAAAACTTTTTCAAGTTTCGTGTGTCGATCTTCTGCAGAAGCTAGTGCACCAACGCTGCCCCAAAGAAACTTTATGTGGAATTCCGTTCTAAATTTTAAATGATTAATTGAATTATAGTTAAAAATAACGTGAATTTTTATACCGAAAAGCATCGCTCAGTAATTCATCCTGTAGTAACTGTGATTCTTTGAGTAAAATTTTTGAGTTTTTGCGAAATAAGTCCAAGCTCTTCAAAAAATCTCTAGCTGAGTCAAAATGCTGAAAATTGATAAACAGTCCAAAGTCCTCGGTTTTATTTTCCCATGTTTCGACGCATGTTTTATAGAGTGATTGACGTTCGTTGGTATTACTTGTATTTAATATATCAATTGTGGGTCTATCTTTGAGCAGCATATATACAAGTACATGAGGAATGGTTGTGTTGGGTGCCTGTGGATTGTTGCACTCGTTCATGCTGTTTAAAGTAGGACGTAATTTGGCTTCGAAAACAAACGCACTGTCCGTATACTGTTGGCGAAGAATGTGCCATGCTTGATCTAGTTTTTGTATCTGGATAATGCAAAAATGTATTAATCTTCTGTAATGTTATCTCTGATATATAGGACTTACCTGTGGCATGCATAATCCCAACATGATAGCACAAAATCCAAACAAATTACCTAATGCCGTTTTCGTTTCCACTGCGACTTGTATCCATTTGCTCAGCAGCTCGGCACGGTCTAAGTCCGTCTGACAAGTCAGAATTGTAACAGCGACCAAAAGTTTTATGCATTGTGTACGCTCGATTAAATCGTTCCGAAAAACCTTGCCTTGCGGTAATGTTATCATCTCTAGACCACAACCGAGTAATACGTTATTTTCTTTGTCGGGATTGTCGTCAATTAGTAGGCCGATATCAATGCGCGTAATGTGTTCCGCAACGACTTTTGAGCTATATTCCAGTAACATCATTTTGAAAGTTGAAAGCGCATCACCGTCCAGAGGCTTGTTTTCTACCGTAGGAAGTAGCAAAGTGGCATAGTTTTCAATATCAAATTTTGATTCCTGTAAAAGTGACGATGAAAATTTGGATTATAAATGTAAGATTATTCATGGCTTAGCTGGAGCGTTAAGAAGTTAAGGAAATCACTCTTCCGATTTTTGATGTGTGAAAATTGGCGGATATGAGTGAATTAGTATAACTGTAACGCAATATTACACATCATGCAACTTAGTTCTTAGACTCAAAGAAGAAAAAAAGACTCATACATCTCAAACTATCGAGGCGTTTTCGCTGAATAAATTGTCATTCTTTATATGTATATTTCTAAAAAGATTAAGACTTGGGTATTTAATTTTGAAAACTCCGTTCATTAAATTTTGTACAAACTCTTTGATATTTTTTGATTCGAATCGATTTTAACTCTACTTTTACTGTTCGACTTTTGTTTTTTTCAATAGAATTAAATTTGTACCAACTTTTTAGATGTTTTTTGATATTATGTATTCTATAAATTTGTATCGACTCTTCTGTTGTTATTTTACTTATGAAAACATAGGCTCTTGCAATATTTTTCGATTATATACGACTGTGGTATTTTTCGATACTATTTGGTACTTTCGACTATTTTCAATGTTAAGTAGACTTGATATTTTTCGATTTTTTTCAACTTAAATCGACTTTTTCGATATTTTTTGCTGTATCGTAGGATATTGAGCACGTCTATAAAAGTCGATATGTATCGAACAGTATCGAAGAATATCGAAAGTATCGTGAATCATCCAAAAATTCGAATCGAAGGAGTGGTTCAAAGTCGGAAAATATCGAATAACATAAAAAAAATTAAAGCTAAAACGGCACTAAAACACGTTTTAAGAGTGAGCGCAGAGATTATACGTGAATAACGGGTAATCTTTTGCAAGCAATTTGAAAAAACCCTGTGGAACATGGTTTTAATTACTCTTTTTTGCACTTCATAGTAAAGTTTTGTCTAATGAGCCCTAACTCAAGAGATATTGAGCCCCAAATATTTAAGCTTTTGCAGTTTGAAAAAATGTGTTTGACTTGAAACGTGAAAAGTAAATTTCTAAAAAAAGAAAATCATCTGATAAATTTACTATATTGTATTGATTCCACTGTGTGCAGTGAAATTTGAGGAACGTTGAATGAAAAAAAAGCTTGTCTTTTAATGTGTAACAACTTGCTTCAGACACCCAATTTCTCAGACTTAAAATAAAAATAGTTGTAGAGCAGCGCTTCTAACCGCCTCAATTACGGGTGCATCTACAGTTATCTCAACTCGAAATTACCTTTCTATACAACTTTGACTCAAATATTTCGAAAAGCCGAGATTTTTGCAGTTTTTGGTTAGAATATCTCCGGAGCCATTTGAAAAATTCTGACCTTGAATTCGAATTCAGCGCATTAAAAACCTTCGGAAAAGTATATTAGAGTTTTAGCAACAAAATCATTGCTCTCCTGTGTAATGAATGTAATGTACACGAATTTAATTTATTTTTACATTATACATTTACTTACTTACTTAGATGGCCATAACAACCCGTTATCAGGTTACGGCCGACAACATTATACATTTACATTTACAATATACGTATACATACGTTATTATGTCAATGTACAGAAAATACATTGATTAAATGTATTTTTCATGGGGAAAATGTATAATCTTAATAAAAGTTTTAATGAAAGTTATACATAGTACTTATGTTCAAAATTTGGTTCATTGTAAACGTAAACGAGAAAGGATCAGTTCAGCACTTTCTCTTCAGCTGTCCGGCTTTTGCCAGAACCAGGCTTAGATATCTAGAACAAGCTTTCTCCAACAACCTCAGTAAATTAGTCGAAAATGACATGGGTTTGCTGCTTAACCACCTCAAAGGGACTATGTAACTGGATATACCTATGTATAAAGGTCTTTGCTTTTAAAACTTTTTTCGCAGCCTTCATGTTTGCATGTTTGCTAAGCCATCAATCTAACCTAACCTATCTTATATTTTCTGGCTATTTAAATTCAGTTCGACTTGTATGTAGAATTACATCACAATTTTAATATGTAAACCTGAAATCGTTATTTTGAAAAAAATTTATATTATTGAATAAAATGTGACGACACGGACATATGTAAATATGTTAAGTATCGTTTGGGAGCGTCGATCAGATTAAATTGACTTTCCAGAAAATTTAAGGAAAGTTTTCTCTGCCAGTTATAATTCTTTGAAAATTTATTCTACAGTACAATGAACATATCAAAAAATGTAGGAAATCTTGAAATCTTGAAAACTTATTGGTTTTCCATTCATTATTTAATTTGGCTTCAATAATGCCCTAGACGGTTTGTCTAATTTTTATTGAATTTTGAAAAAGTTGTCGAAATTTTCGGTACTGGTGGTTGTTAAAAAATAACTAGAGTTTCGTTTACTCCCAATTAATTACCAATTTAAATTCCGGTATTTCCATTGTGAACAACTGCTCCTCTACTGCGACCGCATCGAATTCTGTCAAACTTTTGAGCGTCATCGTTGAGGCTGAGTTAGTTAAAAATCTTGGATTCTTAATAATTACACCGCGGTGTTGAGAGGATTCATTGAAATCGCTTGGAGTGGAACTTTGAACCGAGTCCCCGGATCCATTCCCAGAATCTGAACCGCTTGCATGATAACTTGCAGTACGATGCCAAGCATGTTGTTGTTGTTGTTCCCAACTTAAATCTCTTTCTTTACGCGGTAAGCTAGGAGCACGTGTTGGTTTTGGCGGTGGGCATGGTGGCTTCTCCGGCAACTCAGGTATGCGCCTACCCTCTAAGCTTGTGCATAGAAAAGAAGAATCTAAGCTGGAATCTCGCACCAAACTTGGAATTCGTACACCACAACCGACACGAAAAGCGTTGGTAGTTGGTCGTGGCAGTGAATGTGTAGTGAACTTAAAATGATCCAGCACTTCACCAATATTGGTGCGTGCAATGGTTTGGAAGCCATTACAGTGTATTTTGCTGTTTTGAAACTGTTCCATGAAGGCGTGAAAGTGATGCGTATCAATGGGTGAGCCGCTGTGACACTTATCGACATTGCTAAAACGCCGCATATCGTGGATACCCATGCAGCTACCATTTACGCTTTCATTGCTCTGAAATAGACCGTCAGCATTCTGCATGTTTGATACGACTATCGCCTGAACAGGAGTGAGACTTTGTGAACGTTGCTTCTTCGATGGCAAACGTGGAGGCGCATCGCGGTTGACTCTCGGTGGGGATGACATGGGACTTCTATGTTGCTGTAACGGATGCTGTGGGATGCTTGGATTGAAACGAAGTCCACAAGTGCTACCCATTGGTGAATTCAGAGCACTACCGCCTCTAATGCCAGCTAACATCTGAGTGTGAAGTTGGTTTCCAATGATTTTATGTCCATAAAAAGACAATGGATAGGTGCGATTACAAGGGGTTTTGATACGAGCTTTTGAAGCAGCTGATATGTGCTTGCCTAAAAAAAGAGAAAGAGACATATGAATATGAATATAATCCAGTAATTTTGAAAAAAAAGCTTTGTTCTAACCTGATCCAACATAAAATGTAATAAGATCAGGAACCGTGTCAAAGGAATCATCTTCGAATTGATATTGGATGCGTTCATAAACTGTATCCGGTTGCAGTAAAACCTAAAAAAAAGAAAATTTATGTAACTCTATTACATATTTCTTGAATTCTTAACCAGTTTTGATGTACTTTAGCTAAAAATTTAGGGAATCAAATTATACTTTTACGTGTGACTGACAGTTTTCCATTTTGCGGATGATTAATTACTTGAATAAATGAATCTATTAAGATTTTTTTGCGCAAATTCATTACTTTTTTTGTATGCATTAATTTTTTGTTTGTTTTTTTTCTCGTTTTTAATTTTTTTTCTTTTTTTATTGTATTTTTTTAGTTAATTATTGTTTATATTTATTTGGAAACTGAATTTTATTAAATAAAAGTCAACCGTTTAGTGAAGTTTAAGATTTTTTTTCTTTTAGAATCAGTGTCACCCCAAATTGCTTCACTAAACGGTCGAATTCTTAAAAAAAAATAGGTTTCTAATTAAATTAATGAACCGCGTTGTAATACAAAATAATAATTAAAAAAAAAAAATAATAATTAAAAAAAAAAACAATAATTAAATAAAAAATATATTAAAAAACAACAAACAAAAAATTAAAAACGAGGAAAAACTAGTTAAGGTGTTATCTTCGTTCAGGCCGAAGCTCACATACCCTACACTGTATTGAAAGTACGTTTAAGATAAATGCCAAAAAGACGTTGAAGAGGATAAATAAGTTGAAAGAAAAAAATGTTAAAGGTTAAAAAGGTTGAATGCAGTGATGGCATTTGGGTTTCGTGAAAATGTACTGAATCGAGACTTCAATTGTACTTTTGAGATGCCGAATGTCTTTTTTTGTCATTACCAGTGTTGGCATGTAACAAGAATTTTTGGGTTTACATACGGTCGTAAACGTCGTAAATGTCGCATATGTTGCGAGACATATGATGATATGATGATACAAATGTACCAAAAATGCCATCACTGGTTAAAAGGGGTTAAAATGTATGTACAGTTGAAAAAGATTGAAAAAGTTGAAATAATATGGAAACAATTAAAGAAAGTTAAAAGAAATTGAAAAAGTCGTAACCGTCAAAAAAATATGGAAAATGTTGAAAAAGTCGAAAAAATATGGAAAATGATATTAAAAGTTGAAAAAGGTTGAAAAACTCAAAAAAAGTTGAAAGAGGCTGAAAAATGTTGAAACAATTCAAAATCGATGAGAAAGTCGAAAAAATAAATTAAAATGAAAATGTCAAAATATGCCACGACAACTTCTCCAATTCCGCATACATTTGGTTCAGTAAATTAAATTCGTGATCGACATCCGCATTCAAAATTTTAGCACAGTTTGGTTTGAGCTCTATATTTGCTTCTCCTCAAATAAATTTCTTACCATTTGAACCATAGAGGCCAAATTTACTTTCATCAGAAATAAATACTGTTTTACAGAACTCTTCATCTTCAATTTACTTGAAGGGAAGCAAATACAGAGCTCAAACCAAAAAATGTACGAGAAATAGTTAAGCATGGCGGTTGGCATGTGGTGGTATGAGGTTGCTTGGCGTCTTCTGGGGTTGGTAATCTCATTTTTGTTGAATGAAATATTGACAAAAATATGCATTTGGAAATTCTACAACACAATAAAAGACAAAAACCCAAATACAAGTCATTAATAGTGCGAACATGCTCACTTGAAAATGTCCCCATATCATCGCAAGACCTCCACAGTCTCTAGATTTAATTGTTATAGAAAACTTGTGGTCTGTACTTTATGTGAAATAATTACTTTTTTTACTATGTATATGTTTTTGATGGGCCATTTAAGCTGTGACATGAATTTTGTTTAAGTTTTTTCTTTTTTCATGTAATTTTGTGAAAACTAAATACTTTTATTATTTTTGTTTGGTATAATAAATGAAAAGATTTCAATAAAAAAACTACACTCAATTTTTTTTCGTTTTGTATAAAAATATCGTATAATATTAAGGGCTTAAATCTTCACCAGATTTTTTTTTTGTTACTCTGAATGATATTTTCTATATATCGTTAAAAAAAATATTAATTTTTTTGGACCAGTCTATTGTGTGTATACGACATCAACTGTATATACATAGTTAAGATCTGTGAATGTTGCCAGGCTGGCTCTCTGGTGCCGGTGCCTGCATGGTGGCCCACAAGCACATCTAAGGGACTTGGAAAAATGTTAGGCTAAAAAATATATATGGGAAACTAAAGTTGGTCCAATTTGGACGAAGTTGGTGTCAATCAATGGGTCCTAGGAATGGTCTGGTCATAGAAAAACGGCCAATTAAACCAGTGACCTTCAGTCTTGGATTCCAAGCTGTCCGAGAAAAAAAGTGAATGTGACAATTGAAATTTTTTAACCACATATCAGCTTTTTGTCACACTATTACCTAACTGGTGAATAGCTAGCTAGTAGTTGAAAACACATGCAGATATAGCGACTACTCACTACCTTGGCGGACATCCCCATGTTAAAATAGCCAGCAAAACAATTGAGAAATGAGCTACATAGATGTGCTTATAAAAAAGTCATTGACAAGTTAGTTTATAGTGAGATCAATTCCCTGCAGGAACAAAACAATTTTATAAATGATGTGTGCCAAATAAGCTGTGAGCCACTGTATATGTTCTGTATCCGTTTATCGAATTTCTTCACAATATCTTGCACGGTTTATGATATATGGCGTTATAAACGTTAAAGTTTAGGGCTGTGCCACGTCCGTCTAAGAGTTTTTGAAAACTTAAAACCTATCCCAATCTAAATTTTGTACACATGTGCACCAAATCACCAAGTTTCATTAAAATCGCAGCATTTTTTTCAAAATGGGCTTGGGCAAACATTCACAGAGTATTGGTGGTAGGCATGTTCATGAACCGACTTAGCCCATTTTCAATCTGAAGAAGCTTGCAAAAAGGTGTGACCTGTGTGCCGATTTGGATTTAATTAGCTTGCTTGGTTTTCCGTAAACGTGATTTCAACAAACGGACAGACGGACATAGCTAAATGATTTTTTTAGCTTAAAAACATAGAGCTTGTTTCAGCTGCTTATACCAACTTCTACAAGAAAATCACAATTTTCATATTTGAGTTAGAAAAGGTCGCTTTGCGGAGATCGTTTCACATATGATAATATTGTAGAAATCTTACCGTTCCATAATATTGTGAATGGCGTTATTTGGAAAGATGAATTATTATTAAAAAAAGTTTGTTAAAGATGTATAAAACATGAAAAATTAGACAATTTTTAAAAGCGCTTTAACTCATATAAAACAATAGATGTAGCAAATAGCCCTTTTGGAAAAAGTTGCAGGAAATTTAATACTCCGTTAGTGCATTACATGCCCAAAAAATGAATGTTTGTTGCGCATTGAAGTCAGGTGGCGTCACGATGAAAACCGGACTGTAACAGTAAACGTGAGTGCTATGGGCCGATTATTTTTGAAGCGAAATCGAAGATATTGTTATGGAAGGAATAAGGTTTCAGAAGAACGTTGAAACAAATCATGTGCAACGTTGGCTGTTTAGCTTGAAAAGTTCTTAGGTGTTATTATTTCACGTCAACTGGCCGCTGGCTGCGCTGACAAACACGACGTGCTTGCGCACCTTTAAAATAAATATTCGTCAAATAATAGTCAAGACACCCTCCGAAATGTTAAAAAATTTCATTAAAAATTAACTGGAAAAGATCGGCAGCTATAAAAAGTTCATAGGTGGGATTTTAATTGGAGTTTTTATTTCATAAGCAATGAATCATGAATCAATACTACATCAAATGAAATTGTTTTTTTTTTTTTTTAATTTAGATACCGATGTTGGATTACACTTTATGTAGATACACATAACAATTTTAATTTTTAATAAAAAAAAATCTTGGTAAGAAGCTGAAGTTTTTACAGAATGTTGATAATTTACAAATAATTAACAGATATTCAGAATTTATTCATACATACCAGAGATGTGCACGAATGCATTCATACGCAGTTGTGAAACACTCACAAAAAACGAATTGTGAATCAACACTATGCATCAAACGTGTGAAACGAATGAAAACACTGCCCACTCAAAGCGAATACGAATGCTGACGTGCAGTACTTTTTTATCGCATTGCCGCTGCTTGCCTTTGTTTTCTTTGAAAGCAACGAACACACTACAAAAGACAAGCACAAGCACAAACACTTTTTCATTGCCTTTTTGATGGTTCGCAGTCGTGAGCAGCGAAACTCATAACAATTCATTTTGAGCAAGCGTCAACAGTGCGGCACAGTAAACGAAGCTCTTGTTGTCAACGAATACATACGAAAGGCAATGAATTACGAAAAAAAAAAACACGAGCTATTCATTGCGTATCTCTGGTGCATACAAACAATAATATTTATTTATATGTATGCATTTGTATTTAGTATTAATTGATTATATCTTGTAATTGATTACTTGAAATGTTGGAAATTACAAGTAACAGTAATCCATTACAAATTTCGTTCAATTACTTTGCTTTTCAATTACATATTTTGGATTACAGTAATTTCCATCGAAAATATTTTAATTCCAATTACAAATAATTGCAAATACGTATTTATCAATTACATTAACATGTAATTGTAATTACAAAATTACAAGTAATTTTAATTGCATGTGTAATTAATTACCAAATGTAATTGATTACGCCCAAGTCTGATTAGAACTAAGGTTCATACGACAAATC
Organism: Tricholauxania praeusta; assembly: GCA_949775025.1. NCBI lineage: Eukaryota > Metazoa > Arthropoda > Insecta > Diptera > Lauxaniidae > Tricholauxania > Tricholauxania praeusta. Next base: position 88,534,896 of record OX459030.1, on the reverse strand, counting down.
GTTCATATTTTTTTGAAAGTCCTATCCCAAGGAATGCACATGCAAAAAATTAATTAAATCGGATAAGGTCGTATCCTGAAAATTTTCGATAAAAAATATTGAAATGTCTCATAAAACATCTCAAAAATGTCAAACAAAAGCTAAATTATTGTCTAAGATTTCATCAATTTTTCACCGACAATCTTCGCATGGCTTACTTTTTTATATTCCATATTCAGAACAAAATTTGATAGACCTAGTGAAAATTCATTGTCAATCCAAATATAATTAGTCTTACACAATACAAATTTTTGAAAAAAAACCACATACACAGAATTTAGCGAAATTCGATGACGAAATAGTTTTTTATATGAATACGGTTATATGATATCGGTATCAAATCAAACAAAAATAAACGAAAACGAGAAAGTTAAATAATTCTTTTGATATGTTATAATTATGGCTACCAGATGCGATACTAAAGTAGCAAAAGTGCTACTTTTGCAAGGCTTTGCTACTTTGTTACTTTTGACTCGAAATGTACTAGTTTTGGTTGAAATGCGCTACTTTTCACTACTTTTGCATTTGAAATATTCTTGTAATTTGCTGGAGTTTTCTCGTACAAAGTGAGGACCTTTTTTTTTGCTCATCAAAGTTATTTGAAATTATTGTTTTAATTTGCTGGGGTTTTTTGTTAGGAAGTGAGGACCTTTTTTTTTTTTTTTTTTGCTCATCATTTGTATGACATTAAAAAAAAATTAAGGTTTTCATTTACAAAATTCCAATTTTTTGATATGTGCTACTTTTGTAGTAAGGCCATCTGGTAGCCCTAGTTATAAAATATTATACTTACCTTATTTAATACAAAATGTAGTACTGAAGTTTTATTTCGACATGTGAGCACAAAATTATCAGGTTGTGATGTACAGTCTCTAATCAAAAATTCACCTTCTTGTTGCACTATTCCTTCGGCACGTTGCCGCGGTAAGGGTCCATGGTACCAGGCATTTGATCTTAAGTCTTTTGATTCCAAACTAAGTTCCCACTCCAGAGCCTTTTTAAGTGCAAGTGCTTCTTGTTGTTCACTAGTAGGATAAGAGCCTGCCATTATTTGTGCCAAAGATGATGATCCTTTCTCAATAACTTTGTGAGAGTCCTCGCAATTTTTGTTCTGATTGGGAGAATTATCTTGAGATTGACTTAGTTCTTCATGTCTGTAAAATAAAAATTATCGTACAAAATCTGGTACAGTATTATACTTAAAAGTGTTAAAAGAATTATTTTTTAGATAAATAAAGAAGGCAAAGTGATAAAGAATTATGAAAGTATTTTATTCCTTAACCATATGCATCTTGGATATTGATTTTCATAATTAATTTTTGGCAAACATTTTAATGTAGTTATGTTAATGCATAACGGGTAAACAAATAAAATCAGTACTGGCCAGTCAAATTGTTTATTCCTCTGTTAATTTGTTTGCAATAGCTGAGATAAGTACAATCTGTTCACGCTTTTTTCAATGATTTTAAAATCAAATATTTCTTATGTTATTTTCATTTTGTATTCAGTTGTACTATTGAATTATAAACTCACATCAAAGACTTAGAGAATTACAATTTCTTTTCTAAATTTGTCTTAGTATTTTAATTTTTTTTAATTTTTTCAATTGCAAAAATATTCGAGCTCAGCCTGCCCTGCCCAAAAAAAGTTAAACCGCTATACATTTTTGTATCACAAAATTCACACAGCACGTCTATGCGAAAGTTTCTCTTCAACGAACATTTTCGTTTTGTCCTCAACACTCCCCCAAATACTGAAGAGCTACTCATGTTCTTCTTTGTTTCTTTGCCTGCTGTTTCTTGTAGTATTTTGAACGTACAACCCTAAGTTTTGTTATATTTCAAGGAACACTTTCGTGCATGCGCCCTAATGGTGGTGGTGTTCAGATTGCATTACTATGACTCTGTGTTGGTTTGGATATTTTTAAAATGAATTGCAAATAAGGATGTTCCTTGATTCTCGAATTTATTTTTCAATACAACAGTGATTTTTTTAGTCTTTTTAAAAAGTCCGTTTAAGTTCAAACATTTTTCTTTTTTATAGTTTTAAGATTCAGGATGAATGATATGTATATAATTGCTCAAATCGGACATAAAATGTTAAGGTTATTCAAAAATCAATGTATAAGTCCTTGACTATTTATTTGAACTACAGTTCGCCCCGTGGTTAAAATGCAACCATTAAAAATGCTTTTGGTATTAAAAAAACTGATATAAAAAGGAGTTTTTTTGTCATCGCTTGTAAAATTAAAAATCATCCTAAAATGATGCCCTATCCCTATATCTATCCCTTCGAAGTTAACTATTTGATTAACGGTGCCCAGCTATGGTTATAGCCAAGACGAGGTAGGTCCCGGTCTACAACGTCGGGGAAAATTTTGAGGTGGTAGGTGAGATGGACTAAATCCCGGTCTAGCACTCAAAAGTGACCAAAATGCGCGTGCTCTGACACTGACTACTGCACTCTCCTCTCATCGTGTAGCGGCCGACACGAGCTAGATTCCAGTCTCATCAGAAGATGAACTGGTGGTGATGGGTGGACGAGGACGATATTTTTTTATTAAAATTTTTTTTATTAGAGGATGGTGCTTATCTCAGGCACATTACATACAGTCGGCAGTCAACTATCGGGCACCATCAAAGTTCTCCTCATAGAAACTCGAAAAAATTGCTTTGCAGTATTTCTTCCTTTGAGTACAATAGAACTTGAAATCCGCAAAATTTAAAGAATTTGAACATATTTACCCCACATGCTCGAAGAAATTTGGTATGATTGACCCACTTTCATTGGAGAATTTCACAGAAAATATGTACTGTAGTTAACGGCTGAAAGCTTAACACCTTAATTTTTCAACATTCTCAAATTTTTCGAATTTGTGAACAATTTTCGACTAATCATTAATTTTTGAATGTTTCCTACTTATTTCGTTTTGTTAAATTTTTTTCGATTTTTCTACTTTTTTTTTTACATTTTTTGAGTTATTTCAAAACTTTTCGTAAGCATATGTAAATGTTTTTCGACTTCTTCAAAATTTCGCGAAATCTCAGTTTTAGTGGAGTTATGCAATACATCTAGCCATTTTAATTTTAATAACATATTTTCTGTTTTTGTCAACCAGACTGGACGATTTATCAGATATACCCGTATATGTATATAAAGCTTTACTTACATTGTTTCTGTACTATCATTCTTCTTTATTTTTGCTGTTGTTTCAGTAGTTTCCTTAATAGCTGACATGGAACATCTGTTATTAGCTATCGTTTTGGATTTTGGAGGTGTTTTTGCCTTAAGCAGTTTATCGATATCTTGCAAATATAGTGGGGGGCATGAGTTTTTGCGCCGAGGCACTGAACGTGGAAGTGTTGTCACTAAAAACAAACGATCATTTTATCAATTGGAATTCCATTCGATTGTTGTTGTACTCATAAATTTAATTTATTTCAATTATTTTTAAAAAGAGATAAGAATAGACCTTCGATATCCACTGATTGACGTCGCTTTGCCTTTACTCCTACTAAGCTGGATAGCATTTTCGAACGGTGCGAAGGGTTACGAACGCCTTTTTCAATTAAATCATCATCGCTGAGATCCAAAATATCCTCAACCCAATTAAACATTTGAAGATTTGCTATGAAATCAAGTTACAAAAAGATTCATTAGATTGTCAGCAGATTTGGCTACGGCGAAATATTTTTAAAACTTACCTTCATATTGCTGTAAGTCGAGCAAATTCAGCCAGTCTGCAATGCTCATTTTCGAATTAAAGACCATCATTGTGGGATGCTCTCGTCTCTTTGTCGCTGGATAGTGATAGCTCCATCCAATACCGTTTTTGAAAATTAAATATCGAATACGTTAGTATACTTATAAAAATACATTTTTTGGGACTTGCTTACTTCCGCGCCTGTGTGCCTTTCTTTTGGCATCGAAATGTCGTGTCTGGACGTTTCCCATTATGAGAAGGTTGTTTGTAGAAATCTAAAGGCTTAACCCAATATATCCATCGATCTCTTTACGGGACAACTTACTAGAAGTGACTAAAAGTGATAACAAGCGTAATACATTTGCATGAGCTAAGAATTTTGTATTCTCCACCAGCTGTCTTGCTGGTTTTGTTGTACTTTTGATTAGACATCAGGTTTTTTTTTTTTGTTTTTAAATTCAGATCGCATTTCTTCAGTTTTTGTTATTGTTTATTCAATTTCGCCGATCGCAGCGGAATTTCCTTAATTAACTGAATAGCAAACAAATATCCGATATTGCATTTGATTATACTTAGAATTTTGAAACGGCTTCACATACATGTGTACATATCTTTAAATTAATTCTAACAATATTTGTTTTGACCTCTTAAGATAAAGCTTACAATTGGTCTTGAATCACTTAAGGCGAAATAGCAATCTAACTGTGACGGTTAGAAAACCCGTCACATCTCAAAAGTAAAATAGATAAGCCATTTACTTAAATTATTTGGATAGACGAAGATGTATGCATGTTTGTAGGTATGTATTACATGCCGTTTTTTAATTAAGAAAAATACTTTTATAGAGAGGTTTTCTTGAAACAAACCAAGTTTATGCGGAAACTCGAATATTCATTGACCAATTTTCAACTTTTTACTAAAAATTATGCTTAAAATTTTTCATTATTCCAATTCATGCTAAAGCAATAACACTGGTCAGCAAAACATTGCTTTTTTTTTGTGTACTTCAAACAATTTACATATCATATTCGAGGTCCTTGAACACGAATACGTAATCCAAATTTTCATATCGGCCCTTATTTCCAAAATATATGGGATTGTACAAGTCAAAATAATAATAATAATAATAGAGTATAGCTTCTACAGTTATCAGGCCTCTAAGCTATCTGGCTAAAAGCTTAAAACCATGTTAATAGCTTAATTTTATAAATGGAACCAGAAAATATATTCTAGTTAAGTAAGATTTGTTATATTTTTATGTTTCCTTAACTTTATCGCACTTCCTCAGCATACCCACTTAGGCAATGTGTACGTATACACATAAATATGTGGGGCATTCCATGCCAAATCACTGAGGTTTGACCCGAACCTTTTCGATTTCGCTCATTTTTTATAAGTAATAAAAGCAACAAGCACAATAATTTTCAGCCTTTTATTCGAAACTGTTATTGAGTAATCGTTTTTATTTTAAATTTTAAGGCAACAGAATTTTTAAATAACGATAGACTAGTAATAAATAACGACATCAATAAAAAGTAGGGTATCATTTTTTTGTCTTTGAATGTAGTCTAAAAAACAGTAAAAAAAAGTATTCGAAGTAACTATCACTTAGTTGATAACGTTTAAAGATTTAAATTTTCAAAAAGTCCGAGCACTTAGATTTTTATTTAAAAATTTTCCCAAAACTCTGCTCTACATTACACAACTTTTAAGCCGCAGTTCGAATGTGATAACAATTTTTCTTATTTTGTTTCGAATTTTGAAAATTTTTTCTTTTTTTTATGATTGAATTATTATTAATTATAGATAATTATCTATATCACTAGTTTACACAAAAAAAGAGCTGGTTCTTTACATACTTTGTATTGTATTTGTTTGTACTTTGGGTCGTAAATTTCGAAAATGCTAACCATTTTTTTTCTTTCTTAAGAACCGTTTCGAGACATTCCCCAAAAACCCATCTTTTGCACTTTTTTCATTTATTTGGCCATATTTCCATCAATTTTTCTTCTTTGAACTAAATCAGTTTCACACCGCTTAAAAGGTAATTTTGTCTTCTTTTTAACGCTTTGCTGTAAATAAGAATCGGATAAGATTTGATGGAGTTAAAAGCTTAGTTAAAAGAATCGCTGCCTAAGAATTTATAATTTTCTTATCTAGCTCTCGAGATACTGGCAAGGGGGAAATTAAAATGGAGCACACTGTAGCTCAACTAATGGAAACAAAAAATGACGACAAAAAATTACTTTATGAAATTAAAGACGAGATTTACGTCCGAACGCTTTGCCGGTTCCTCAGAACTGAACATTTATTTCAATATTTTGCGTATAATAATATGAGCATATACTCGTATATATATGTAAATTAACGGTATGTAAAAAGAACAATGGTAAATAGAAAAAGAGAACGTATTTGAGCTTAAGCGGTACATATGACAGTTAAATACTGAAACAAAGCAAATACGTATGAATACAAATAGTTTGAGAGCGAACATCCCGGATCCCTTGAAGGAATTTAAAGAATTAATTCAATAAGGAAGAGGAGCGAGCTTAACTATAGGTCGTTTGATGAGTCCTTTTGACATCTTAATCTCGGCTACTCGTACGTTGTCATCAGGGCCCTTGAAGGTTGTAGTTACTCTACCCACGCACCAGTTCATTGGAGGAATATTGTCATCATGAACGAGAACCATAGTTCCAGCATTGAGATTTTGTTTCTTAGAAGTCCAACATGCTCGATTTTGCAGTTCGTGCAAATACTCCTTATGCCAACGCCTCCAAAATTGACATTTAATGGTGTTTATTCGTTGGCACCGATGCAATTTAGATACGTCATCTTCGAAGGTCACCGGCTCTGGGATGGCCTTTAGCGATGAGCCAATCAGGAAGTGACTCAGTCAGTACCTCCAAGTCATTCGGATTCGGTGATAAAGATGAAAGCGGACGAAAGTTCATCATTGCTTCAATTTCAATTAAGATGGTGGACAGCTCTTCATATGTAAGTTTTGCCTGAGGCAGAGTACGAAACAAATGACCTTTGGCCACTTTGATGGCGGCTTCCCATATGTCACAAATTTGTGGAGCTCGAAGAGGTATGAACTTGAATTCAATTGATTGTTGTGCACGAAATGATTACACGCTGTCTCGATGTTCTTGTGAAAAGAATTGCTCGCTCAGCTGATGCAATTTCGTATTCGCACCCACAAAATTCGTTGCGTTGTCGCAAGATATTGTTGTAGGAATACCTCTTCGACCAATAAAGCGTTTAAGGGCTTCAATAAATTTCTTTAATGTTAGATCCGAGACGGCTTCAAGATGGACCGCCTTGGAAGCGAAGCACACAAATATAGCGATGTAGGACTTATATGGGCGCTTTCCTCGGATGCCGACATAAGTTTGTAAGGGTCCACCGAAGTCTACACCACAATATTGAAATGGTCGGCTAGGATTGACACGCTCTTTTGGCAATTGACCCATGATCTGTTGCATCAGCTTTGGCTTATACTTGATACAGTGGATGCACTCATTGACTATTTTTGATGCGATCTGACGAGCGTTGAGGATCCAAAACTGTTGTCTTGTAATAGCTATTAATGCCTTTGGGTCAGCGTGATAATTGGTGATATGGTAGTGCCTCATCATAGTGATTACAAGTGGATCTGTTTTGGGAAGTAAAAATGGATACGTTGATTGGAATATTGGCATGACAAAGTCGACCTCCGACACGAATGATGCTCACACCTGCAACGATTTCAAGGAGTGAGCGATTTCAACTTACTAGATACGTTGCCATTCCTTTGGAGTTCAGATATCTCTGTTTTAAAATGCTATTCTTGAACCAAAGAAACTGCAACAACGCGAACTCTGTTTATCTCCTATGGTGTAATATGAGGGAGGAACTTTTTGTGTCTGCATTTTATTTGAATGAAGCAGTTGACATAAGCCATTATTCGCAGCAACTAAGGATAACTGCTGCACTTATGAATAATATCAAACAGGGCAGGTGTATGTACATTACACATATTTGCAGTTTTGCGCCTTTCGATCTGGACTTCTTTTTCAGACAGAGAAATTATGGTTTCTGGTCAGGACGGTGTGATTTGGTGTAAAAATTTAGGCCCATGTACCCACGATGAATTTCGAAGATCTTCTACCGATGCACCTCTTGACACTAGGTCCGCTGGATTATCTCTTGAAGAAACGTGATGCCATGAAGCGTCTGATGTCATCTCTTGCACATACGCAACTCGATTACTAACAATTGTTGTTAAGGTTGACGGATGAGTCCTGAGCCAATAAAGCACGATTTGGGAATCTGTCCAAAAACAGACCAGTCGAACAGGAAATATGATTTCAGGTTGAGTTTTTTGCCACAGTTTTGCTAGGAGATGTGCTCCGCACAACTCTAATCGCGGTAACGTTTGCGTCTTTAGCGGTGCCACTCTAGATTTTGAGGCCATCAACTGTTCTGTAATCTGATCATCGTATATAAAATACAAATCCATAAACTTGCATGGAAGCGTCACAAAATGCGTGTACCTGAACATCGTGCACATTAACTTTAAGCAAAAAGCTAGGGATTGGTAACTTGTATAGGCTGTGGAGATTTTTTTCCATACAGTTTGAATACTTGCAGATACTGGATTACAGATTCCTGAGACTGCAAAAAATTTGGATGATTAGTGTGCCATTTCGTTAGTTGAAATCCACTCCTTTTAAGTACAGTTGAAGTTTCTGAATAGATGCTGCTTAGTTCCTCGTACGTATTTGCACCACTCACTTGATACCCGATTGGATGAGAATCCTTATATTCCTGAGCAGCAAAGTGAAGACTTCGAATCGCGAGGTATGGTGCAGCTGATTTCCCATAAGTTACGGTGTTGAGGGCATATGTGTTAACGGGTTTCGTTTCATCTTTCCTCCACAATATTAGTTGAAACTTACGATCATCAGGATGTACGACTACCTGCCGATACATTTTTGTAACATCAGCTGTTAAGCCAAATTTGCGTGATCGAAAGCGCAATAGTTGAGTAAATAAATCATGTTGGATGGTGGGTCCGACCATTAAAATATTATTAAGTGACAACTGAGAGTCCGTTTTATTTGAAGCGTCGAACAGAACTCTTAATTTGGTTGACGTACTTTCTGGTTTTAACACATGGTGATGCGGAATATAATAATGCGGTTCATCATGGTTAATGTTTCCCATTAGTTGCATATTCACACATGAAAGCAACGTATTGCGCCTCTTTGGACGAATCTTTGGACAAACGTCGTTCCAATGAATAAAATCGCCTGAGAGCTGATGTGTATGAATTACCAAGATTTTTAGGACTTATTTTAAATGGTAGTCTGACTGTTATCCGATTAGATGGTTGGACTAAAACGGTTTTCTTGTAGAATCTTTCGCATTGACATTGCTCTTCTGTTAATTTGGAAGGTTGACATTGAATTTCTTCAAGATACCAAAATCTTTGAATGGTATCATTTAATGTCGTAGCTGTAAGTGCGGTATGAGAATGGTGACCATACTGATGGTATCCCGCTGAGCAAGCACCAACAACTAACCATCCAAGCGATGAATTTTGAAGCATGGGATATCCCGTCTGCAATTTAATTTGACCTCCTGAGAGCAACTCGAAAAATAATTCTCCTCCTAGTAAGATGTCAATTTTCTGATTTTTTGTGAAGTCTGGGTCAGCGAGATCAACTTCATCTGGAATTTCCAAAGATAATTTAGATAAATTGAAATTTGGACTGTAGTTTGACACTGTTGGAACAATTAAAAATTCAAGCGCTCCCTCATATTCAGTTACTCTGGAACGGAATGATGCGTGAGAGGAAAATTTGACGGTGGTTTTCGAATTATTTATTCCATTAATTTGGAAATGATTTCGTTCAAGCTTGAGACCTAGCGCTTGTGCGAATTCTTCTCTCATTAAACTCACCTGTGAACAGCTGTCAAGCAATGCCTTGGCTAAGTGACATTTACCTGTATTGTCTCTTACCAGAATGATAGCAGTAGCGAGTATTACTGGAATTAGCAACGCTGAATGTTGATGTGACACGGTTACAGGAGATTCCGGTTCACGTATAGTAGATTGAGTTGACTGTGTGTCATGTAGCAAAGTATGGTGCCGTTGTTGGCACACCTTGCACGCGGACTTAGATGCACACTTCACTGGGAGATGTCCTGCACTGAGACAGTTAACACAAATTTTTAAGTGTTTTATTTTCATAATGCGCTGTCTAATAAATATTAATATTAATAATAAATATGGCGATAAATATTGTGATTATTGCCCTTGCACACTCCGCACATTTTCTCTGTGCTACACGACAGCGAGTTGGCCAGGTACTCACTGGTACCTTTCGCGTATAATCACTAGCTGTATAAAGTTTCGATGCCTCCAAGCGTTGACACCGCCTATTTAAGAAGTCATTGCAGTCAGACCACTATGGCAAGGACTTAAAGTCGCAATGCTCATTCCATCTTAGATTTGTATCGCGGTATAATTTTGACATGACTATATAAATGACTAATGAATCAATATTTGTCACTTTATCAACAACTGAACGCAATGTTGCTTGCGTTGGTTTTGCCACTTGATGTATATTGAATAACTCATTTAAATGATCTGCAAAAATTAGGGCATCATTATTATACAATTCACTCAATCGGTTTATTGCCTTCACATAATTGACTTCACTGTTTGTAAAAGCTGCCACTGCGTTATGAGCTTGTCCTGAAAGGCATTGCAATAGAAGGTTGAATTTTTCAGTTTTGCAAATACCGGTGTTGTCATGCACAAGTCGATTGAATGAATTTATAAATGACTTGTAATCAGCAGATTTTCCTGAAAATTTTGGCAAATTTAGCGATGGCAATAAACTAATTGATGAGGCTGGTTGTGCACGGCTCGACAAAAAAAAAAAAAACTATTGTTTAGTGAATTCTGACGTTCGCTGCCGAGAGCCGTCAAAATCTTTGATTTTGTATTTATGTAAATATCTTCAATTTCTACACGACCCGAGTCGTCATGTTCCAAGCGCTCAACGCGAAATTGAGTGTCAGAGCATAACTTGTAGTATGACTCTAACAATCCCAACCGACACTCCAACTCTTCATGAGTTATTGTATTTGAATCTATATATGACAATATACGTGACATCGATACCCTTGATGTGCGACGGGTTGTTTTTAAATCAGCTAATGAAAGAGTTGCGGATGTTTGCGGAGTGATTTCGTTCTCCTTTTCTTGAATGCTGGACTAAGGCACGATGATAACACGAACTTAACGAGCAGATTTCAAAATTTATTTACGACTGAGCAACTACTACTATTACGAGTATATGTCGATGTTGACTTCGCACTGACGCAACTGAAAGTGTGGCAGAGACTGCTGCTGCCTCAAATTAATTGTGTGAGGGTGATACCGATGACTGCGATGTCAATAAAAGCAGAATGCGTATGTTAATACTGAAGAAAGCGATGCAGTTAACAGCAGAGCAGTTACGACGTCGAATTACCGTGCTGATGAAAGCGATGCGGTTGACAACAGAGCTGATGTTGCAATTGATACGTAGTAACGCAATTGAAAATGCGACGCTGATGCTGAGGAAAAACGGTGCGTTGAAAGCAGAGCAATGATGCTGATGGAAGCGATGCGGTAAAGGGCAGAGCAATGATGCTGATGATTCAATATGATTTCAATATGTTGACTATAATAACACTACTCTACAAATTTACAAAAACTTACACCACAGCGAATGGCGATAACATTTTCTATAGTGAAATTTTACGTAGAATCCGAATATCGCAATGGTTTTTTTCGATTGGCCCTAATTTTTCATATAAATGGCAAAACTCAAAAAAATACACTTTTGAGAGCATATACTTCACATAAATGCTTGTAAGAACTTTAATTGTCAGCCAACCAATTTAAAATTTGTCTATAGTGCAGAATGGAGTCTTACAAACATTTTAAGGTATAAAATGTGCAAATAGTATTAATTTTATGGCTGCTTTGATCGAAAATAGGTAAAAAAATCCCTTTTTTTTCGTTTTTTTTTTAATAAATTCTAATTTTGAAGCCTTCTATCTGGAATCAATTATATCGACCCCTGTGCGCGAAATTATCGTATGTGGCATTTTTTCGAAATTGAATTTTTGATGCAAATTTAATCTATACCCCACTACGCATCACCTGGTAAAATATTGTAGCTGAAATTCCTATAGTTACGCCAAAAATTGACATGGAAATTTTGGTTTTGTACTGCTAGCTAAAGCACAGAAAAGTAGAAAAAACCCTCTCCTGTAAAATTTGGTTTTTGGCACATACGATAATTTCGCGCACAGGGGTCGATATGGGTAACAAAAAGTTAGCCCACCTATCTTATAGAAAATTTATTACAAAACTTTTAAGTATACATATGTTAATAGAAAAGTCATAACTAGAGAATTTTATTAACATCAATGCAAGCAATATTTTTTCCTATAAATGCACATTATTTTTCAAATCGATTAAAGCGGACCACATTAATGTTATCAATTTGCTTAAAACCTACAGGTATCATTCTATGCTCAATTTGGAGAGACTCATTTTTTTATTTTGCTGAAAAGCCACACTTTTCAAAGTTATCGAACTTTGTATGTTAAAATTACAAAATTCTGAAAGGACTTTTTTTTTAAACTGTCGTTATTTCCTCAATACGTAATGGATTTTCATAGTTTTTTTTTAAATTTCTTCATTATTCTATGGGTTTTATGAAAAAGTGATGTTTAGTGCAAAGTAAATTTTACAATTTTTGATTTGAAGAAAGTGTCCCAGCCTTGCGGTATGAACAGTATCTTCTACAAAATAATTCATGTAGCTTCATTCCCTGGTGGCTTTGATGCTGATTAAAACCTCTTATTTTTTTTTCAGATGTTCCAGTGAGCCTCAATCATGCCCGCCATGATTTTTTGGCGTTTTTTTCAAAAAATTCTAGTGGTCATAAATCTCATAAAAAAAATTTTCTTAAAATATTGTTTTGTGTCAAAATATATGTGTAAAGTTTCAAAATGATATCTTGTTTTTTATTAAAATTATACGCATTTTAAAAATTTAAAAAAATTTTTTTTTTAAGGTGTCCTCTTAGGTTTGGAATTGAGAAATCAGTCAAGGAAATTTTTTGACTCTGATATAGTTTCAATTGATAGTACAGGGTGGCGTAATTATGGTTTGTATTCGCAATAACTTTTAATTCATAGTAAATAGAAAATCAGTTTTTCCAAGCACAATATACAAAATAGAATTCTATTCACCTAAACGTTGAATGCAACGTCTCACATTTTTCGTAACCTTTCGCAAAATTTGCAGTGTTAATTCACGAATTTCATTGCGAATATTAATTTTCAGTTGGGGGATCGTCGCTGGCTCATCAAAGTATATTCGTATTTTCAAATGGACCCATGGAAAACAGCAGGGAGCAATTAAATTGGGTGAGCGCGGTGGGATATTGACGTCACTATTGCGCGAAATATACGTTCCAATATCATCCGATTTCAAAGAGGTTGCAATTTTTGCTGATGAACTGCTGTTGGAGTGTACATCCTACAGTTTTGCATGGCTTATTTCAAAAAATTAACGATTTGCACGCTGCGTTAAAACAATTGACTGTTTCAAAATAAAAATCGTTGAGTTTTTCTCTTGTTGTATCGCTACCCCAAGTTTAATTTGCAAACTTATGAATAAAGAAGTTAAAATGAATTTAAACCATTAGTAAAATTTTCGCCACCCTGTACTAAGGAATTGCTTAAAATACTATCTTGATTTTTCGCTTTATTGTGATAATACGTAATTCAACTGGCGCGCCTCTTAAGTGGTATATTTTTTTAAATTAATTTGTAAAACTGTTACTTGCTTTCTAATTGTTATTAATAGATACTTGAAATGAATTAAAATGTAGATAATCTTTATTTAACTAGAAATATACAATTTAGCAGATAGTTTAAAAAAGTGAATTACTTTTTTATGAGTATTTAATTAAAAGTCGCTTTATGCGTACATCCTTATCATAACTATTACACTGTATGTACAACAATGAGTTTTTAAGCATAGTAGGCTCCACTTACGAGCGAATTTGTTGGGAAAACAGGTGATCAACATGCTGTGCTTATGTCAATCACGCCCGTGTAAAGCTTTTAACACAAATTTTTGATAACTCAACTATTCAACTACATCGATTTCGTCTTCCTCCTCATTGTCACTCATTTCTACGCTGGACGATGCGTCGCTTGAAAAATCAATTTCCTTCTTTTCGTCAACACCTTCAGTCTTTTCCTGAATTTTTTCTCGTTGACCACCAGCAGCTGCAGGAATTTGTTTTTCTTGACCACTCTTAAGATTCTCCCGCGTATGACGCCATTTCATACGTCGATTTTGAAACCAAACTTTAACCTGGTCAAGAGGCACATACATATATTTTAAAGTTTGATTTGAATTCCCTGAAATCACTCACCTGTGCATCTGTGAGGTTTAAGCGTGCCGCCAACTTTCGCCGGTCCGGTTTTGTTATGTACTTCTGTTGTTGGAATTGGATTTCCAAACCTTTGCGCTGTAAATTACTAAAAACTGCCCTCGACCAGGAGCGCTTTCGTTTTCCGCTGGATGTGAGCTGTTGTTGCTGCTGCTGTGTATGTTGCGGAATGTTTACTCCAGAGGTGTTAGATAAATTTTTCGCGGTTGCTGTTGTTGCTGCTGTTTTGTTTGTTATTGCACCAGGAATGTTGATGTTGTGAGCTTTTGACTGAAAGTTTGTCGATGCCTGTCGAAAATGCTGCCCATGGTGCTGATTGATTTGAAGCGATTTTAGTCCGCCCAATGGCGCCACAAGCGGCGGAAGCACTGCTAGATTTGTATTGTGTTCAAGGCGATGATAGTGGGCATTAGAATGCGGTTGTTTCTGATGATGTAACTGCAACAGCGGTGATGTTAATGGCAGGCATAATGAAACTGTTAAGTGGTTGAATTGAAAAAATATTATTTCAGGAATAATTTTTCAAAATTCAAAAAATTAGTAAATATAGAATGGCGCTCTCTCTGATATCAATTGTAAATATCTGATAGTAGGTAAGGTTAAAATAAGAAATAAGGTTGGGAACGCCCCCATCGATATAGCTTTAGTTCGAAAAACAATTTAATAGGCTCAAAAAAAATTTTACAAATTTCAATATTTTCTTTGGTGAAAAACTTTCCTTGTATTTCAAATATTTTTTGGTTGAATGACCATGACAATTTGTTTGAATCGTATTAAGCTTTAATTAAAACAAAAAATTGTTAATTTCTGAGAAGATTTGCGCTGTCTAGCAATTTTTGAACCAAAAAAAAAAAATAAAAAAAAATTTTTTCGGCATTTAACTTTAAATAATATAAAACGAAATCTTTTTTTAAAAATTTGGGCTGCAAAAATTTATTAATATTTTAGTAAGCTTTTGTTCAAAAATTAATTGTTCATTTCCGACAAGATTGCAGATCTCTAGCAGTGCCGGTAGTAGTTTCATGATTTTTGAACTCAACATTCAAGAGGTTATCAGTGGTCCCAAATCGAGATTTTTGGTTTTAAAATGGTAAGAGAGCTCTAATTTGGTCGAAAATTAACATTTTTTCTATAAATTAAAGCAAACCGAAATGCCAACTAATTTCCGGAGCCTGAATTTTAAGAAAAACAATTTTTTTTTATTACTTAAGTTAAAAAAAAAATTATTTTCAAAACTCGGGAATATTTGATAATTCTTTCATCTTTTCGTTTGGTATTTTGCACAAATAAACCGACTTAGTCGGTCAAATAATATCTCGCTATGTAGTTTTACAGCTCAACTTGATATCACCGACCACTGTAAAACCAGTCTTTACTTTCAAAGTGTGAAAAAATTTCAAAAACGTTACTCTTTCAGGTGGAAATTTTCGCAAACTGATTTTGTCACTCTTAATAACCGCCTAATCTATGAAAATTGAAACCTTTAACTTATTTAATCAAATTTTATTAAGTTATGTTGCAAATAATTATAAAAAGGAACAACTCAAAAATGGAAAGGTTGCAACCGCGGATTACCTTTGATTTATCAAAAAATTTTACTATTGAAAAATTTGCCAAAGGTTCAAGTAATAGGAAATTTTAAGTCCGTTTATAAAAGAATTTGAAAAAATTAGAAATGAAGCTACAATGTGTAAAAATAACTAGGTAATACTCGTAAAGTGCAGAGAAACTCTAAAACGAAATGACAACACGTAAACAGTTTACTCAACTAAATATGTAAAAATATCCAAACTGATGTCCTTAACCTAGGTTATGTCAATTGTTCTGTTTCAATACTGAAATAGCTAACTTACTCAAAAATTTTTTTGCACAAGTTGTCAACTGATTCCGATCTCAACCATTCTGGTTGCAATTGCATATCAAAAGAAACATTTTTATCAGAAAGTCTTTTCTTCAAGCCAGGCCCGTGCGCAGGAATCATCCATGGGGGGGGGGTTTTTAACTTGGACATTTCATATTAGATTGTGTTCATAAAAAACGTCAAAAAACGGCTTACTTTTAATATAGACATTCGACCGGAACGATTTGTATGACGCAAAATAAAGTCAGCCAGGCATCGACTCAAAAATTAGAAAGACTCTTAAAAACGGTTTCGTTCCAAGAAAAACCAATGGATCACTTTTGATTCTCCTGAAGGTCCTTTTTCGCTAAAAACATGTTTTTTGCTCGTAACTTTTATTCCTTCACAGAATGGATGCTAGAATTTATTTGAAAAATAGAGACTGCGTTCTTGCAAAAAAATTTGACGTTAAAAATTTTTAAATTATTTTTCTATTAAAGATAATATTCAGTCCCAAAATTTGATTTTTCACATTTTTTATATTCAACCCGGTCTAATAGACATTTAATTAAAACATACATATGTAAATATGTTTATGTTATGATTCGATATTTAGCTATAATTACGTAAGTAGCTAATTCTGCGAGGTACTTGAAAAAACTCGTCAAAAACTCTTTCCACATTGACTTCGATATCGCGATGTATATTTAGCGAGGCTTAGCCGTTCAACCGATCTTCGGACATAGTTGATCTGAGGCAGTCCTGAATTTATACGAAAGCACTCTAGGCGGAGGCCTAGGGCATCAGCGCGGAGAGTGCACGAGATATTGAAATTCTGATACAAAATTACATGTTTTATTATAAATTTTATTTTAGCTTTTGTTTCTAGCTTGAAAAATTTAATTTAGGCCTTTTTAGCGTTTTGCGAAATGTAGCGAAAATGAGTGACGATGGCAATGCTCCCGAAGTTCAACTAAGCCCAAAAGAAAATTTTCGAATAAACACTGTTTACGTTTTATTAGACCAATTGCAATCAATTACAAATGGACTTAAGAGGCAAGATTTACCGTGAAATCTCTGAACAATTTGATTTTCTTTGCATTACAAATGAAGAAGTCGATATTAAAACCAGTGCTCAATGTTTGATTTCAAAATATCCAGAAGATCTTAATTCCGAAGTTGCTGGTGAAATTCATCAATTTCATCGCTACGTTTGGCATAAAAATGAAAATACTTATAAGTTTCATAATCAAGCTATTTTATATAAAATAATGTGGGAAAATAAATTAACATTAGCTTTTACAAACGTAGATGTTGCTTTACGTATATTCTTGAGTTTGATGGTTACAAATTGTGCGGCAGAAAGATCATTCTCACAACTAAAAATCCTTGTCGTACTGTGATGAAGCAGGATAGATTGGATGCATTATCAATACTTTACATTGAAAGTGATCTACTACATGAAATCGATTTTGACGATATTATCAAGGATTTTGCTGTTAAAAAATCAAGAAAACAGTATTTCAAATAATAAATCAATATAAAAAAAAACTAGGGCACCATTTTCTTTAAAAGCCTAGGGGACCAAAAATGTAAATCTGGCCCTGATCTGAGGTATATCTTTAGACGACATAGCACTGAAAAGGAGCGTTAATTTGTTGCTGTTGTCACGGGAAAAGTTGCCATAACACTAAGCGTTTTTTATGTCTTGTCCGGCAATGCGTCGACGCCTAAGTTGAACTTAATTCACATATCACGTGAACTATCTTGCAAAATTGAACTATATGGCGTGAATAGATTTGTGCATGAATTTTTATTGAAGCTGATTTTATTGATGCCGGAGCTATGATTAAACGCGCATTTGAAAAAGCGCTCGTGTTACTTAGCCTTAGCGACGCGCAGCAGCCCCAAATCGTGTTTTTTGGTTCAAAAATAGCTGGAGAGCGCAAATCTTGTCGTAAATGAAAAATTCTGGCTCCGACGATTTATTGGCATTTTAGTTCTTTCATTTAACAAAAAAAAAATTGTTGTGTCTTTTTGATTTTTGATTCATATGATAATAAAAACCTATGTGGGAAAATTCACAATGGGGGGGGGGGTTTGAACCCCCAAAACCCCCCCCTTGCGCACGGGCCTGCTTCAAGCCTGTTTTGTCTTTAGAGTGGTTTAGAATAACTAAAAATCATAAAAACTCTATTTATTCAACTGAAAAAAGATTTTCTTACATATCTGGACAAGGCGACAAGGAATAACAGCTAAACTCGATTTTAGCAAGTTTTCAGGAGAGCATTTTTAAGTTTCAAATCGTTACATCAAATCAAGGAACTAAGATTATGATTATAACGCAATATGTTAGAAATTTAATGGTGTTTCAATTTGTGAGTCAAGTCTTATCGTTAACTTAGCTTTTTAAAGAGAATTTAAAAAACTAAACACTTTAGCTTTTTTTCCTTTTTTCTTGTTCAAATTTTGTGAGTCTTAAATTCACTTTAGTTGTTTTTCCGTACGAATAATTTGATTTTTCGTAATCCTTTTTAAAGTTAAGCTATTGTTCCAAATGTATTGTTGAAAACTTACCTTGACTTAAGTTATATTTCCAAAAATAATAAATCTGATAAGAACAGCTTGAGTAACTTTAAAAATACTTTATAAAATGAAATAATTGTTACAAATTAAAATTGGAAGTCTTCTTTTTTTCGAAATAATTTTTACTAGTTTCGCCGAGTGGTTGAAATTCAACCATTAAAAATGCTTTTGGTGTTAAAGAACTGATATAAAAAAGAGCTATTAGCCGTGTTTTATTGGGTTTGGTTAAACCAAAATTTCATACGAAATCGTGAGCCAGCTCAGTTTCTAGTTCAATCGATTGAACTTTTTTTGTCTGTGCTAAATTGTACGCTAGTGAACAACAGATGACGCTTATTGCAAGAAGATGTAGACACAAACCTAAAATAATCAAATATATCCGGCAACTTTGCGATAAATGTCAAAAAAACTCAATCTATCAAAATAAATATTGCTTTTCTATTCAAAATTGAATATGAATGTGAAAGAATTGTAAGATCTTATTTGTTTCTTTTTTATTTATTAAATTTTAATATTAAATTATTTAGGCGCAGAAAGTGGACGAAAAAAGAGACCTTGGCATTTTTGAGTAGGAGGATTGCGATGATGAAGAGGATGAATTTATAACGAGTTCAATTAAGTCTTTAACTCCGCTTGCCGTTTTCAAAATAAGTTAAAAATTTTGCGTTTTTGTTATGACAGATGTTTTAAAACAGATGTTCTGTCAAACACAGTCAGGCCTTTAATGGTCAGTAGCAACATTATAATTTGCCTCCAAGTGGTCAGTAGCTGAATTAAAAAAAGTTTAACTTTTGCGTTTTATTCACTTTTTGGTTTAACCAAACCCAATTATACACGGCTATTATTTGTCGACGCTTTCGATAGTAAAAATCGTGGTAACATGTTGCCCTATACCTATCTTAATCCATTCCTAAGAATTCAATATACATATCTCCATACCAAATTTCATCAAAATCAGTCAATTAGTTTAGTTAAGAAAACATATTTTCCTATTAGGGGCGTGGTGCCATCCACTTAAAACCTATTCTTTTTCTCAGACCTCAATCTATCTCCATATCAAATTTCATCAAAATCGGTCCATTATTTTAGATGTGAGAACATATTTTCCTATTGAGAGCGTGTCACTCTCCACTTTAAAACTAAAACGTTTCCTCAGGGTTCAATATATTTCTGCACCAAATTTCAATTGGCTTATTAGCTTAGTCCTGAAACGTTTTATTCTGTAAGGGGCGTGGCTCTATCCACCAAATGTCTTTACTCAAGATTCAATCTGTCTACATACCAAATTTTATCAAAATCGGAGTAGTGGCTCAGTCGTGACACCGCTTTTTCCCCATTAGTGGTGGTGTCACGCCTCTTTTTAGAACTTGAAGATTTTAGTACCTTTCCTTAAGGTTCAATCTATCTTCAAACCAAATTACATCCAAATCAGTCCAAATTTTTAACCGTAGAAACGTATTTTACTGTTGTAGACATGGCCCCGCACTTTTTAGAAAAAAATTACATTCACATGCACTGCTCCTCTTAACAAACTTTACAACAAAAAAAAATTTAGCGATTATGAGGTGTTAGGGCAGTTAAAAATGGATGGATCCATTTTGCAACTGCCTATTTATGCATAGATAATTCTTACTCTCTCACAAACAAAGAGTACGAAGTTGTTGTATATCTAAACCCTGTGCATTCGATTATGTGGAAGATCGGCTAAGCTCAAACCATGAAGGTATGTTCTAATGAATCGCGCATAAGAGAAACAAAAAGCTTTTTTTAGTATTGAGAGACCAAGCTTAAAAGAGCTATTTTTTGTCATCGCTCCCAAAAATTAAAATAATGGTATCATATTGCTTTATCCGTACCACTAACTTTTTGTCTTCCTTAGTGTGCAATCTATCTCCATACCAAATTGCATCAAAAGTGGTCCATTGGCTTAGATATAAAAAAATATTTTCCTATTGCGGGTATGGCACTGTATATTTTAAACTGAATACTTTCCCCAAGATTCAATCTATCCCTGTTCCAAATTCTATCTAAATCGGTCTATTAGCTTAGCCAGTGAAAATTATTTTTCTGTTAGGAGTGCTACCATGCCCACTAAAATAAGTCAGAGTTTTAAGAAATGTTTTTTAGGGTTCAATCTATATCCAAACTAAATTTCTTCACAATCGGTTCATTAGTTTAGCCGTGGAAACGTTTTTTCTTGTTAGGAGCAGTGCCACGCCCACCAAAAGAACTTACAGTTTTTAGAAGTCTGGTTTGGGATCAATCTGTATCCTAACTAAATTTAATCAAAATCGGTGCATTAGTTTAGTCGTAGAGACGTTTTTTCTTGTTAGGGGCGTGGCGTCGCCCACTCTTTACAAATATATTTACTTAAGCTTCAACCTATCTCTATGTTAAATTTCATCAAAATCGGTGAGGCGGCTCAGCCGTGACAGCGTTTTTTCCCATTAGGGGTTAATGCGTTTTGTATGGGGGAACCATGTAAACATGTTCACTCTATTTTACCTGCCAACAAATACACCTGATTTTTTTTTCTGCACATTTATGGAACAGTACCTTTCCAATGATATAACTTTCATTACCCTCTTATAGTAAATACTAAAAAAGTGTACCACAAGATTCGATGTTCACGTATTAATATATAGATTTCTGCACTTTAGATTGAGCACATTATTTTTTAAATTATGAGAACATTAAAAATAATTAGAAACATCAAAGGTATAAATTGGAAAAGTCTTTTTTTTCTCTAACTTCAAACTAGCCCTGGACAAATTTAAAGATTAACTTTGACATTTGTTCAAAAGTATATATTTGAAACTTTTCTTAAGCCATCAATTGCAATTTCGAACGTTTTTAATTGCTTATTCTGAAATTTTTTTTAGCACGGTTAGACATTTTAATTTTTTTTTTTTGGACAGCAATACTTAACGACTATTCTCGAAATAAGATTTTTTTTTTGCAATGCAAAATTTAGAAAAACAAACCTAAGTCTATTTAGGCAATTTTCTAAATTATAATCAAATACGGAAAAACGACTTAACATAACTTAGCGTTAAGATGTATTAAAATAATGTTTTGGAAAAATGACCTAAATACACTTAAGATTTTCAAGTAATATTTATTACTTTTAAAATAACGACCAAACACGACTTTGGTTATTTTTCGAAAAATAAAAATGTACAAAAAAAAAAAAAAACGAACAATAACTAAACTCGAGTTTGGTTCTTATTCCAAATTTGAAAATGAACGTCGTTATGACTAAACTCGACATAGGAAACAATTTCGCGTCTTAATCGAATCACATCATGGTTTGGAATAAAAGATTAAGTCTATTTAAGAAACTTTTTTCAAAATTTTTTTAAATCAAGCGAGTTTGGCTGTTATTCCAAAATTGTAATGACATAAGTCCGACTTTAGCTGTTTAGAATTTAAGGTCTATTACATTCAGTTTTTAAGATAGAGCCATAAAAAATTGTGTGGTAATGTATTGTTATGCAAGGAATACAGTGGTGCTAATAACTCAATTTTGTCCTAACTCGACTTTAGCGGTTATTCCTTGTCGGCACAGATATTTTCTAAGCAAATTGATTTAATTATATTTGATGTCCTCATTGATCTATTCAATAAATGCGTTTTTAAGTTTTTGCTGATAATCTGAAGAGGACTGAGGTAATCCCTATGTTTAAAACGGTGATAAAGCTGTACTCAATATTTCACACCTATTACACTTCTCCCGGTGTTTTCTTAAAAACTATAATAAAAGGATGTTAAATTGATTAAAATAAAACTACATTTTTTAGTAACAGGGAATTTGGAAGGAAAGTCAACTGAGGATGCACGTTTTTATGTTTGCAACCCTAAAATCCAATATGATATAATACTCGTATGTTGGGTAGGTACAATTATTTTCAAAAACAGTCCACTATTAATCTGCCAAAACACGTAATTAGAATTATGTACATACATACATATATACATATGTATATAGAAAAAAAAAATTTCCCAGCTAGAAAGAAGTCTGTTTTGTTTAGGAGTTTAACCACCCTTTCGTGGTTGGCTTCTATTTCGCGTATTAGTTGCCGTGAAGAAATTGGCTGTATATTTATAAAGCGAATTTTTACTCGGCGACTAAAATGGCGAGGTAGTAGCCAACCATGAAAGGGCTGTAAGTGTTTTATCCTCTAAGTCATTTATATTTTTTCAAAGTGCTTAAAATATTTTTCAATCGCTGTGGTTATTTCCTTAACAGAAATTTCTCGTAATTAAAATAAAAAATTTCTCTGTATATGAGCCAAGAGTAAATTTTCGAAATACTGGTCCATAACTTACAACACTTTTTCAGGTAATTTTTATTAGGCGGAGAGCCACTCATTTAAGAAAAGTTGACTCCAAAAACTTGTGTCAACTAATGTTTAGGACATGATTTGACAAGGCAACCCTATATATATTTTATTTAGGCTCTTCGATATCTATCATTTGGCACACATTTCAAGCAGCTATCTTCATTAAAGAAAATTGACCCAAAAAACTGATGAAAACCCATGTTTGGGACAGGATTCAACAATGCAATCCCATGTATTTCATTTAGGCCTTTTCGAATTCTATCATTTGGCATACATTTCGAGCTGTTATGTACTACAGTTTTAATAAGAACAACAAAATTGGCGAAAATTTGGGCATTTTCGGCCATTGGTACAGACTTTGGCAAGGCAACCCTAGATATTCTATTTGGGCTCGTCGAACTCTATCATTTGGCATGCATCCCATCCTGTAACCTTATACACTCGACCTTATACCGGCTCTTGGACTATATTCACTGCACTTAGAATTTTCAATTTCCTACCGGAACTTATGTATTAGAAAGGAACGTATTCTAAGTAATTTCCTAACAGAAGTAAGACTATGACCTTTAAACCTCGAATATATCAGGAATGTTCCAGGAAAAACTTGCGTTTTTTTATTTTTTATGATTATACTTTACCTGATAATCTTATAGGACTAAAAAGACACAGTATTTGTTCTATATAAAGTTAATATGGGACAGTCCTTAGATGTTAACCGTGTACTTTTTACTTTTACTGTAATATTTAAAACTTCTTAAATATAATAAAAAAATAAATTTTTCGATAAATTGTTGAAAAAAGAATGTTTCCTAATATCTTTCTTTCTTTTTTAATAATGCCTTATATCAGGGGTCAGCAACCTGCGGCTCATTAGTTCCATACGCAAATATTATTTATTTATTTCGAAAACCGGCACAACAAAGTTTAAAACTTTAATAACAGTACCGGTAGCTTAGAAGTACATATAAATATTATTTCAAATAGAGAGCTAAAATATTTTTACAATGATAACTAACTTTAAGCTAACAGCAAAGTACATAATTAAACAAACATAAATATAAACAAGTTAAGGTGTTATCTTCGGCCAGGCCGAAACTCACATACCGTACACTGCACTGAAAGTACCTTTTAAATAAATGTTATTAAGAGGTTGAATAAGTCGAAAAAAATGTGAAATGTAAAAAAATTTGACAGAGGTTGAAATATGTTGAAAAAGTCGAAAAAATATGCAAAATGTTGAAAAAAGTTGAGAGAGGTTGAAAAACTCTAAAAAAAGAAAGAGGTTGAAAAATGTTGAAACAATTCAAAATTGATGAAAAAGTCCAAAAACCAAAGGAACTGAAGAAGAAAGTTGAAAGAGGTTGTAAAAGTAGAATAAATAAATATAGAATATATTGGAAAAAGTAAAAGGGTTGAAAAAGTCGAAAGAACATGGAAAATGTTGAAAAAATCGAGTGAAAATGAAAAATTTGATATATGCCACGCCCAGTTCTCCAATTCCGCCTACTTTTGGCTCAATGAATTATATTCGTGATCGACATCCACATACCAAATTTTGGCACAATAGCTTGTATAGATTGCGATATATGCCGTAGTTACTCTTAGGGCGGAGACACACCCACTGGTTGAATCCAATCTGATTTTGATCCAGAAATAGCTTTCCATAAACAAACCCTTTACACTAAATTTTTGTATGATTGCTCACATATTTCGATAAATATGCCACTTAGGGTATTTTTTTTTTGTATGGGAGGTGCCACGCCAACTGGCATTATTTCAGCCACTATTGATTCAGATATACTCTATAGCAACTGAACCACTTACATTAAATTTCATACCAATTGCTGCAATAGTTCACTTAAAACAGCGCTTAAAAATTTATGATAATATGGGAGGTGACACGCCCACTGATGCAATCCGTCTGAATTTATTTAATTTTAAAGCTTATAATAACTGACATATGTATATACAGCGAAAATTACTCTTATAGCACACTATCTATAACAATAAACGTTTTTTGCTTATATGGAAGGTGCCACGCCCACAGCTACTACTGGACCAAATTTTTGTAATAAGACCTTATAGCAAGTATATTTCATAACGATTCCGTTGTTAGTTCTCTTAATATAACGTTTATAAGTATTGTGGGCCACGCCCTTCAACAAGTTTCTTCAGTAAAGTGGCATAGCTTGTATTGATGACTGCTTTCAGCGGCATCATCTCCAAATTTTTATTAAAATCGTTTGTGCCAGTTTTGAGATATACGGAATAGAAATTTTTAAATGTTGAAAAGAGCCACGCCCACAACAATATTGTTAAATAAAACATTCAATTTGGCTTTACTTGAACTATCACAATTAGCAAATATTTCACAACCGAATAGCATTGATGGGACGACATATGTTTTAGCAAGCAGCATACTCGTTCTGAATCGATTAACGAGGATTAGGAACGATTTCTATGTCTCAGCCACTTGTACTCACTTTTCACCGAACCCCTCCCTCGTGACACTCTCGAATGACGCCGTCGTCGGATGTTTCTATGTAAATGTGCACTCGTTGAAATCTTTTTTCAAGTGACAAAATGTACTAGAGAATTTGACGAGCGTACACACCAGAGAACGTCACTGAGCCATTCATCATTTTTTCCATTCATGAATCTGTTGAATCTTTCAGCTGATTCAGACAGATTCACCACTCACAAAAAATTTAGTGAATCTAGACACCACTCAGATTCACGGAAAAATTTGTGAATCTGAATCTGCTTTTGCATTATTTCTAGTGAATCCTGATTCAACGCGATTCACTCCGTATAAATATATGAGTGTTTCATGAGCTACTCATAAATCAAAGACACAGATTGTATCAAAAAAGTTTGTGATACTCGCGTGGAACATTTTGGGAAGTTTTTTAAAATATGGGGAAAGGTCGAAAATTGTATTTTGGAATAATTTAATCCTTAACACTTCTAGGGTGGCTCCGGACCCTGGAAGGACCGTTTTTGACCCATTTTTGGAATTTTTTTTTTTTTTTTTTCTGTAATTAATTGGAAAAGGTCGAAAATGGATTTAGGACTTCATTTAGGGTGGCTCCGTAGTCCGGCCCCGGGAAAGGACCGTTTTTGACCCATTTTTGGAATTTTTTTTTTCTGTAATTAATAGAAAAAGGTCAAAAATGGATTTTGGACATCATTTAGGGTGGCTCCGTAAACCGGCCCCGGGAAAGGACCGTTTTTGACCCATTTTTGGATTTATTTGTTTTTTTTTTGTAATTAATTGGAAAAGGTCGAAAATGGATTTTGGACATCATTTAGAGTGGATCCGGAGTCCGGCCCCGAGAAAAGACCATTTTTGACCTACATATTTTCGGAAAATTTTTTTTTTTCTGTAATGAATGGGAATACGTCGAATATGAATTTTTGACATCATTTAGGGTTTCTGCGGACCCTGGAAAGGACCGCTTTCGATAATTTTAGTAGTTTTCAAGTTCCGGAGCTACTCTAAAAGATATCCAAAACGCATTTCCGACCATTCATAATCGATTGGAGCAAAAAAAAATTTAGGGTGGTTCATAAAATTTTTTTTTTTTTTGCATCAATGCATAGATTAAGCTCGAAAATGACTATTTTCGACATTTCCCTATCGATTCGAACAAAAAAATATTTCAAAATGAACCACCCTAAATTTTTTTTTTTGCTCCAATCGATAGGGAAATGTCGAAAATGCGTTTTGGATATCTTTTAGAGTAGCTCCGGAACTTGAAAACTACTAAAATTATCGAAAGCGGTCCTTTCCAGGGTCCGGAGCCACCCTAAATGATGTCAAAAATTCATATTCGCCGTATTCCAATTAATTACAGAAAAAAAATTTTTCCGAAAATAGGTCAAAAACGGTCTTTTCTCGGGGCCGGACTCCGGAGCCACTCTAAATGATGTCCAAAATCCATTTTCGACCTTTTCCAATTAATTACAGAAAAAAAAACAAAAACAATCCAAAAATGGGTCAAAAACGGTCCTTTCCCGGGGCCGGTTTACGGAGCCACCCTAAATGATGTCCAAAATCCATTTTTGACCTTTTCCTATTAATTGCAGAAAAAAAAAAATTCCAAAAATGGGTCAAAAACGGTCCTTCCAGGGTCCGGAGCCACCCTTAAAATATTAAGGAATTGGTTCAAAAACGGTCTTTTCTACGGTCCCGACCATCCCTAAGTGATGTCCAAAATCCATTTTCGAGCTTTCCCTATCGATTGGAGCAAAAAAATTTTCTTGAAAATGGGTCAAAAACGATCCTTTCAAAGGTCCGGAGTCACCCTTAGTGATGTCCAAAATCCATTTTCGACCTTTCCCTATTGATTGGAAAGAAAAAAAACGGTTTTTTCTGAACTACAGTTCAACATAAGTGGCTCACGCTATTCACTGCTTCATGAATCTGAATCCATGTGAGTGTGAGCTTTTTACGCATTCACATTCATGAGCCTAGAGCTACTAAAAGCTCAGATTCATGAGCAGCATGTCATCTACGGATTCACTATTAGTGAGTGTAAGTATGATTCACACTCACTGTTTCATGCAAAAGGCACACTCACGGCTCATATTTTTGGTAGAGGCTCAAAACACTCAGTGAGCTACTCAATGACGTTCTCTAGTACACACCATCAAATTGTTTGTCAATAATAATGAATAAATAGATTAGTTTTTTTTATCAAAAAACTTTATTTATGCAAGTACTATTTATTGTTGGGAAGAACATTTTTGTGGCTCTTTCAAAACTTTGAAATTTTGTAAATTGTAATTTTTTACTCTTCCGACTCAAAAGGTTGCCAACCCCATCTTTATAATCATAACTTTGCACCACTTTGGATAAATACTCATACGCTTTTTAACATAACGCATGATTTATTTTTGTTGGACATGTTGTGAAGAAGGGCAGTTCCAAATGTATGAACCTCTTTGTACGTGTAGTTGCGTATTACCGTCCATAACATGAACTGCTAGCCTAATCGACAGATTTTGATAAAGTTAGCAACAGAGATAGATTGGACTCTGTCGAAAGATATTTGTTTTTAATGGACGACGCACACAATATATTGCAATTAAGACCCTACACTTTCAAAACTGTAGTATGTATTTGTAATTTTGAATTATGTTATACTTCAATTCGTCACTAGATCCTTATGATTAACAGATTTTCAGTTTTTATTACTGTTGATTTAATGATTCCAACTTTTAATCCAAAATCATGTTATATAACAGGGGTGCGCACGGTTTTTAGCTGGTGGGCCACACAGACTATTAAACATTTTTGAAGGGCCAACGTTTTTTTAAACTAATATTTTTCGTTTTTATTTGAAAAATCTTAACTCAGAAGAAAATCATCTAAGAAAATTTAAGTCAGAAAATCTTACGGTCTTAGGAATATTTTTTAAGATGTTGAAAACAAGCAAATGATTTGTCGTTTAAGTCTCTCTTAAAAAGTTCTAATTTTTTCTGAAATCCAAAAATATTATTAGACAAATAGCCGATATGATTGCCTTTTCCTTGAAGAGATGATTTTAAAATACTTAAGTGCTGCACCATATCAGCTGGGGATATGACTGTTCTTTTAACTATAAAAATTTAGTAATAGGATCTTAAAAATTGAAAAACTTTATTAATACATTACTGGTTTAAAGCCATCTGACTAAACAGTAAAATGATAAGTCTGTTGGATGTTCGTCCAAATTAAGTTCAAACACAAAGCTTCTAAATTGTCTGTGGTTTTTAGAATTGTTTTTTATAAAACTTACGATTTTTACCACTGGAGTAAACACATTTTCAAAATTAAAATATTTTGCAACAAGATGTTCACGGTGTAGAATGCAATGTACTATAATGACGTCAGGAATGTTTGCATCTTTCTTAACGAGTCCTAAAAACCCGTTGTTTTTGCCAACTATTGATCGAGCTCCATCAGTGGAAAAACTAATTAAAAACTAAAATCATTAAGGGAATGACAGAATTAAATGCTGAATTAATATCAATACCTCTTGTTATATCTTTCATTAAATTAAATCTAGTAACTCTTCTTGTGCAACAGCATCTTCTTTTAAAAACCGAATAAATATTGCTAATTGGGGATCATCTGTATTGTAATAGGATTCATCAAATCTTAAACTAAATGCAACATATATCAGTTATATTTTTTTAATATAATCGTCTTTTGTATAAGGCCGCTTGGTTCCAAGATACTTTAAAACTGGCTTCTAATTCAGATTTACCTTGTTCGGTGAATTTTTTCATTTGAGAAGATTGTTGTTCAGTTGATATTTTTAGATGGTTTATTTTTTCGGTAAGATCTTTTGTATTTAAAGGATATTTTTTTCAAAGGCCAGTACGTACTGATTCGTGATGGCTTTTTAAATTACAAACTTTTAAGGAAGATACAGCAAAATTACATATCAAACAAACGGCCTGTCTATTTTTTTTTCAATAAATGCATAGGGAACTTCCCAGGCATTTTGAAACTTTCTCTCCTCCGAGATTTTTCTCTTTAAATTTTTTTGCTCACTCATAGCTTTCAGCATGACGGTCAATTTATAAATGATATTTTAGTTAACATTTTTTCAAAGCAACGGTCAAATTTTAATTGAATCAAAGCATACTATCTGTGGACAAGTATGCATTTTTTTTAATTTTGATTTTCTGTAAAATTTCGAACTCGAAACGGACTTGTTTCTTCGTACTATTTATCCGAAACGGATTCCGTTTTGAAACGAATTCGCATCCGTTTTTGTGCACATTTTGCAAGTATGAATATTTTTGAATTTTGATTTTTCTGTTCAGATTTGTATGTATCAACTGATAAGTGCAATAACAAATACTTGTTAAAATCAAATCATATTTTTAGAGGTATGTTAAATTCAGTGTTGACGCAGCATTAGAAATAAAAGTATCCCTCGAAAAGCCAAAAATGTATCCAAAAGTATTCACATCAGAGAAAAAAAGTATCAAAGTATCAAGTTAAATAGTATGTATATGTACAAACAACGACTATCTATTTCTTAAGATGTCTCAATTTTATTGTGATCTTTCCATTATGGTACACCAGTGTCAGAAATGAAGGTATAACTGAAATATTAGTCGATGCAAGAAGTCTTAGTGTTCATTAAAAAAAAAAAGATGAGCTTAGGGAAACAAATTACATAACTTTATTGAGTATGTTATTGGTGATTTTTTTTTAAACAACACAAAAAAATGTATTTTGTATATAACTAAATTATTGTTTGGTAAAGCTAAAGTCTGCATTGCGAACCTGTGTCTGTAGCATTGTTTCTTGTTGAGTGATGAGCATGTCACCTATTCGTGCTTGATCCTTTTTAAGCTTGTAATTTTTCTTACGTAAGCCTGTCAAATAAGCCCTAACCCCCTCAACGTCACAGAGTTATATTCGCACTTAAGCCTGAAAATCTAATATTTCAAATATGGGAATTTTTTGCAATAACTCAATACAAATATAAAATTATAATTTCTAAATGATATTAAGTTAGTAATATTCACTCTAAAAAACCTGAAATATAGCTCAGTTGTTTAACCACAGCAAAATATGCTAGAAACATGGACAAAGGTTTGGATTCATTGTAATTTCAATGCAGTTTAAATACATGGCACGTAAAGTTTGGTTAAATTGTATAAAAATTAGATTCATTGGGATATCGCTCAATACATCCTCAATATCATTCAATTTTTACTGGGTGTTAAGTATTACTTTCTTAAAATGTACCTTGTTCAATTAGATATTGATAGTAAACTGTGGTGGATTTTTGTGAATTGGTGGCCTTTGCGGCCTATTATTTATAAATAAAGATGGTTTAATAACAGCTGTTAAGGTAAAAGAGTATATATTTTTCACCTCAGCTATGGAAAACACAGAAAAACAAGAAAGAGGGCACAGCGAGAAATACCGTTAAGTAACGCTTTCGAAAGACACCTTCTCCTGTCATTTCCCGATCCCCTATAACAAATAAACATTTTTCGTATAGCAAGCAGGAAGCCGCTCTTTTACGTTTCTCTACCCATGGGTGTACCCATTTTGCCGTCAGGTAACCACTGATCAAGATTACGACAATTGCGTTTTTTGCTGGTGCACGGAACTTGTGGCTTTAAAAAACGTATTGTTATTTTGTTTTTAAGTTTTGGAAATATATGTATGTACATACCACTCTTCTCCAGAATCCGAAGACCTGAACATTTCATCATCATTGCAAGCCGTTTTCTTTTATGAATTTACATTTTATTAAACATTTATAGTAGCCGAGTGTCTGTAAGGTTTTTAAAAAAACTATATTGTCCATTTTTTTAAAATTTTGTTTTACTTCAGTTGATTTAGTTATATTTTCCTCTTTTTTTATATTTGTTCAAATCAAAATTGTTAATCAGAGTTAAAACTGTATGCATCAGAGTGAGATGTCAAACAGCAAGAGTGCACCAAAGCTAGCATTTAGGTGAAAAAATTACCATGTGCACTTAGGCTGCATTGGTACTCATCCAACCTGTTGAATAAGAAAAATTTTCTTAACAAAACAATATTGAGCCATGATAAAAGTTCCCACAATAAATGTTTGCAAAATATTTTGTGGGTAAAAAAGTATCCAAATTTGCACTAAGGCAAAATAAAAAGTGTCCATCAAAATTTAAGAGAATAAAGTATCCAAATTGATCCGAATGGATCCATTCGGCAACACTGGTTAAATTCTGAAGAAATCAAATCTTTATGGCAATTTTATTTTCTGAAAGTGGTAAATAATTTTTAGAACAATTTGTTTTGAATGCGTACTTATTTATGTATGTACACTAGGGTGATTCAAATTTTTTTTTTTTGTTTTTTTTAAGGTGCTGTTGCTTAAAAAGTAAGTTTATGATATGAAGAAAAAGTTCACGAAAATTCAGCTCTGTAACTCATTTTTATAAGGTGGCGCCGGAGCATGTTAGTTTTACATGTAAATTGTATGGAAAAATTATTTTTTACAAAAAAGGTATCTAAATGAATAAGTGATTAGTGTTGTTGAGCTGAAAAGGGTCGTTTTTCGACGTAATTCCTTACGATGAACCCCGAATCAAGGAAGCATCACAGATCACCACTTGAAAGCTCATTTTAAAGGGCAAGGATGGTACGAAATGATGCTTTTGTTAAAAATAAGCTGATCAACTTTCTTTGAATCCTATACATGGCCTCGAAAGTAGACAAAAAACATCATGTTTTAGGTACTTAGCCTCAAATATTTTAGGATTCCGACATGATGGGTCAATTCTGAGGCCAGATTCAGATTCAGCGTAAAAAATTACGTCGAAAAACGACCCTTTTCAGCTTAACAACACTAATCACCTATTCATTTAGATACCTTTTTTGTAAAAAATAATTTTTCTATACAACTTACATGTAAAACTAACAGGCTCCGGCGCCACCTTATAAAATTGAGTTACAGAGCTGAATTTTCGTGAACTTTTTCTTTATATCATAAACTTACTTTTTAAGCAACAGCACCTTAAAAAAAAAAAAAACAAAAAAAAAATTTGAATCACCCTAATGTACACATTTTATTAATTTTGAAAATAGCATTGGTGGGTCAAATAAATATAGCTCCCGGGTCACATGCGGCCCGCAGACCGCATGATTTTCTCTCAGCGACGCTGATCACACACTCAAAAAAAAAAGTGTTTGCCACAAATGATATAGATGGAACTACTTCAAGTGTTTGCGTGAAATAATAAAATGTTTGTCACAAAAACTTTTGATTTTACTTACAAAATAATAAAATTTTTTTTTGTTACAATAACTTTTGATTTTATTTACAAATTGATAGTTGAAAATTATTATACAAAACTACTCTTTAAAACTTAACATAACATAGAACACAGCCTGGCAGCATCGTCATCGTTCTTTGCTCCCAAACACTTATAAACATCTGATATCGTATATGTACCATGCAAGTAACAAAAAAGTTATTTCGAATCAAAGCACTACAAAATATGAACATGAAAAGTTTATAAGTGATAAATCGTTTGTTGAAATGAATAAGTGTTTGGGACAAAAGACAAGTGTTTGTCGAAACACTTCCATAAATTGAATTGTTTGACTGAAATATTTTGACTATTTGTCTTAAATAATTATATCATTTAGAAGCAACATTTTATGAAATGTTTTGTTAGAAGTAATTGAATCACTTGCCACAACTTAACATTTACTTGTGTCAAATAAGTACATTGGTTTTTCTTATATTGTCTACAAATACTTATAGTTTAAGACAAAAGTTAAGTGTTTGCTTGAAATAATAAGTGCTTATATTAAGCATTCGGTAATTTGCTACAAACGCTTTCTAAACAATCCTTTTTTTGAGTACAGGTTCCAACAGCAAAAAAGCCTTCCTCTAAGCACAATGCAGCAATACTTTGGTAAGACACATGGAAACATTGCCTGAAATCAATAAGCTTATACCATACGTTTTTAATAGCAAAATTCAATTATTAATTTCGATGGATTTTGGTTCCGAAAAACTTGGAAATTGAGACCAGTAAAGCATTTTCGGTACATTTATACTTTTTTCAGTACACCATCGTTGTGAAAAATATGCGTCAGTACAGTCAATCAATTTTTTAGTACATTCGGTTTGTACGAATTTTCAGTACACTTGAACTAATTTTGATAATAACCTTATTTTTAGTAAACTCTGCTGAAATATGCGTAAAAAAGTCGAATAACATTTCCTTTCTTTTTTTTCAGTAAATTTCGTCTCGATTCAGTACATTTCCACAAAACCCAAATGCCAAATATCACTGGGTGGTCACTGAAAAATAGAAAGGTTTGAAGATGTTATAGCTTGTTCGCTTTTAACATTTATTATTTACTTTTTTGTGAGTTACGGAGAATGAGTAGTTGAATATTTATTTTAGTCAATCATTAATGTATGAAACAAGACGTGCAACTATTTTTTCCAAATAAAATATGTTTGAATATGTTTGACTCAGATAAATATTTATTGATCTATATAATACATACATTTGTTATATTCAAGCAAATCGCTTTCTCAGATTAATTATTTACAGTCAGATAGAAAACCGCATTTTAATATCAGAGTATCTTCTGGTGATAACATGATTTGATACCTGATTACTCGATTTGAAAGAAGTGGATCAGTTGGCGATCTACTGGGAGAGTTTCTCTGCGAGGCAGTGAAAGCTATACGGCAAAGTATTTTAGAGGCTCCATCCTCAAGATAAATTATTTCTCTTGCAAATGATTTTTTAAATTTATTTGAAAACTCAATTTCTATTAAAGTTACAGACTTTCAGAGTCAACTTGTTGTCACAAATCAACATTAACTAATTTATGTAAGCCTGTGGTTGATCTAATCGAAAATTAAATCATAATCTAAGGCAAATTAAATTATCTAATAAAATTTATCACAATTAGACATGAGAAATCAATGATTCTCAAAGACTGATATTTTTCTATGAAATTTACATAGATCTTACAATATGTAACACGTAAAAATTATTGATTTCCACCTTCATTATGGGATAAAACATCTTTAAAAGTAGATGGTTCAAGCTTATAAAAAATGGGGAAAAAATATCAAAAAAAGCGAAACTGTCCTAAATTTTGGTTCTAATATTGAAAAAATTTAAAAAATGGGCCCTTACCAAAAAAAAATTTCAAAATATTTTCATCGTATTTTGCGAAAAAAATGCTGCATATTCACTATTTTTCCGAACTTTTATCATATTATCATATTTGCCTAAACAATTTTTACTTTCGAGTACATACAAATTTTCAGACAAATCAATTTTTTTACTTCTTTTGAAGTGTAGTGCCCCACATATTTATAAGGAAAAATTTCCATGCTTTATGTAAAATTGTTTTAAAATAAAACATTAACATAGTTCAAGAAAAAAATTATTTACTTGAATTGAATTTCTTCCAACAGCAAAATTTACTACATCACAGGAAAATTTTATTAATATCGCGTAAT
Organism: Tricholauxania praeusta; assembly: GCA_949775025.1. Classification (NCBI taxonomy): domain Eukaryota; kingdom Metazoa; phylum Arthropoda; class Insecta; order Diptera; family Lauxaniidae; genus Tricholauxania; species Tricholauxania praeusta. The sequence continues at coordinate 88,499,860 of OX459030.1, read as the reverse complement.
AAACGTTTGAAGAAAAGCTTTAATTTGATTAAATGAAACATTAACTCAGTTAAGGAAAATTTTTGTACTACAATGAAGGATGCCATTTTCTTGAATTCAATCACGTCTTTATTCCGGTGTAGTAACCTATTGGATATGTTATTAGCGTGGATCAAATTTACATATTTTAGGGAACAATATAACATACATTAGCAATTTGATTTTGTTTCTATTTACTTTATCCCATTTATAATTTGTATTATAATATGCGGATATGTAATCTTCTTGGAATTTGGCTTGGCGTGTGGCACACTCAACGACGAAAAAAATTAATATCATCAACTTATGAGTACAATTCAAAGAGGGAAAGTAATGGCCCAGTATGTGAGAGCATAATTGCCCGTACATTTATCTTAATCAATTGAAAAATAATAAAAATCCGAACGCTTACAAATTGTTCATAAATATTTCCCCAGGACGCTTGTGTTATTGATTTTATGATGTGCGGTGGGAAGCAATCAATCAATCCCACCAACTCGTCCATCTCGCAGCGTAAATACAAACAATCGTTTATTTGAAATTTTCAATGTAAACGATCTTGGTACTGAAAAATATCCCCAACACCACAGGTGCCACATGTATCGTGTAGTATGTAGTATTAAAAGGTTTGAACAAAATCATAGAGAATTTCGTTATATTCTCTACATGTCATCATTGATGTAGAAAATGTATGAACATAAATACATACTCGTACATATTTATAATGAAATTTTGGTACATATTATGTACTTTCAAATGGATCTGTTTCATAGTTTCCTGTTCCAAAGGAGTTCCTAACCTAAATATTGTTTAGGAGAGTTTGCGCATGCCTTTGTTTTCTTTGCGCTTGTATTTTATTTATTTTGATATGCAACTATATAATTTACTCATGTAGAAAACTAGGCACATCACTGGATATCAAACTGTTATGGCGTGGTGGAATTTGGAAGATTCAGCAACAAACTTTGGCTAGCACTTTTCGATCAACATAAAGAATCAATTTGAATGCCACTAATGAGAGTCTTTATGGTGCGCTGCTGATGGGTCAAGATGAAAATGCTTCTCGATGTTAAAGAGGCGCCTGATCTAATCAATAATGAGGTTAGTAAAAACCAAATTATTTCAACTTTGAATGTATTTTTAACGTGTACGATTGCAAATATATTTGAATGTAAAGTATTCGAATGAATTATACCCATTTAATTGAACGCAATACATTTATAAAATAATTCATTATTGTTTTTATTTCGTTTTAGTTCATCTTGAATAAAAACCAATGATTTGATCTTATACTTTTTTCTACATACATACTACATATTAATAACAGATAAAACAAATACAAATTAAAATTGAACATGATTCAGGAGCAGCATATTTGAAGCCTTATAGTTTTTATAATAGATAACTTTTTATCTTCATTTTTCTCGAGATATATTGGGCCTCATAATGAATGAACATTCTAACGAATTTTTTCTCGGACTCCCTGGTTTGCAATCGTAGATTTTTCAGGAATCGGAAAAAATTCGCTGGAATGTAAGATTATGGACAATAATTTGGGGAGGAAATATTTTGACATTTTAAGAAATTATCATCCAATTTTTTAACATGAAATTAAAAGCGACAATAAATTATATAAGTATTAAATTTTATTATTATTTGAAGATGATCCTATCCCACAGCCATTTGACAAGCATATTCTGGTAAAAGTCTGAAACATACACTTCGTTTGAGGATAGGAAGCACTGCAGGAACCAAGTGAGCTAAACATATGAATCTAAATTAGGCCCGAAGGATACCGCTGGTAATATAAAATAAAATTATTGACTTCAGTTTAGGGGGCGTTCAAGTATTACGCAACGCAATTTTTGACCCCCCTCGCCCTCAGTAACGAGCCGTTATTTATTTATATAATAAATATAATAATTATTGCTGTAGTTAATCTAGAAAGCGTTTCATTATACACACCTAAATTCAAATCACCCTCCGCTAAAGTTGTTCGACACCCACGCCCGCCCCTGCACCACATTGTAACGTTTTACAAGACCTCCTCCTCCGCCCAAATTGCGTTACGTAATACTTGAACGCTCTCTTATCAATATGAGAAATTAAAATTTTATCAGAAATATATTTTTTACGCAGTACTTCATCCGCCCCCTGCCGAAAAAACAACATGAAAACATTGCAACAAAATTTTTTCGAAAACTACTTATGAAAACTATTTATGGACAGCTACAACAACAACGATAATAACACCAACAACAAAAACTTTTATAACAAATATTACAACAAAAGCAACCGGCTTTCGGCCCCGGATCGGTCAATAATGTATCCAACTCCTGGCTTACTAGTCACAGTACTTTGAAATGAAAGTAAGGGTAAGTGGACGGCCTTCGGCCGCATTTCAAGATTTAAATCTCCCAAAAATTCAACACCTTGGTTTAGTCTATAATGTATCCAACACCTGAATTACTAGTCACAGTACTTTTACACAAAAGTAAGGGTAAGTGGGTGGCCTTCAACCGCTGCTCAGTTGTTTCGTTGTTGTTGTTTTTAAAATTGTTGTTGTATCCTTGTTTTTGTATCGCTGTTGTTGTTGTCTATGTCACTGTAGCCTTAGTTGTCAACAAATATATATATTTAAAAAAAATTTATTAATTTTTTTTACATTCCGGTAAAGAATGGGTTAACATAAAACAATTTGGTACAACTGATACGCCATTTTAAAGATAATGAATTGAGCTTTCTTACTGTACTACAAAAATTATATGCTACTCATATTTTTTTTTTGGAAAAATTTAAGGTTTATTAGTTATCGTGTCATTTCTAGGGTTTTCAAATTTTCTGCTATTCTTCCTGCCTCTATTTTAAATTCAACGTTAAAAAATATCGCTTTAATATTTAAAGTGGTCGGTAGGTATCGCAAGAGTACTATTTTAAAATTATTTTGAATTTAAAATTAATGTAAAAGCATTAAAAAAAGAATGTATAACTATTTATAACTGAATAAAAATGCGAAAAAAAAGGAAAATCAAAGTTAATTCTCAGCGCCCCCTCGGACTTTGCGCCCCAGGCCTTAGCCTTATTAGCCTATGGGTAAATCAGGCCCTGCCCCTTACCCATCTATATTGTCTGTCAGTTACGTCACGAACCATTAAAAAAAATTAAAATCATATTTTACTAGATTTTTTGTCAGCTAATTCTCTGATAAGACAGGCAAAATCTTGATTTTCAGCTACTTGAATTTTCAATAGATAGCGCGGCCAAATTAGTTTATCTTGTTTGAGACATTGTGGACCGCAAATTAGTTTTTAGAAATTTCAGTTTAGAAAAACCTCGTTCGCCATTTGCAACGCTCACTGGTATTGTTAACAGAATACGCAGCGATATCCAAATGTTGGGATATAACTCTTGAAGATTGTGTTTTTTGATAAAGTTTAATGTTTCGAGAGGAGTTGCTTGATTGTCTTCGAGATCGTGTTGCAAACCTAAAATTTCATCGCACAACAAATCTCCCTCATTATCAGATTTAAAATTGACTGTTAACTTTTCTTGCAGTAAAGAACAATGTCGCATTAGTTCTTACTTATTTTGAATATTTTTTATGTTAAACAAGAAATGTGATGGAAAAGTCTAGCATCTGTTGAAATCTTTTCCATAGATATAGGCACGGTGTTCAAAAGAATATTAAAAAACACGGCTTCAATATTTTTTTGAATCACTTATTGGTTCATCAGTAGCCTTTTCACCTGGTCTACGTTTGATACGTCTTAGCCATGTTGACAAATAGAATTAAATCTAAATCGCCGGGTACCCGTCGACAGGTTGTCAGTCTTGCGCCGCAATTCTGTTTAATTTCATATGTTCAAATAAGCTATAATTTTGGACGTTGACGATTTCCCGACCACGTCGTAATTCTGTTTAACGCATTAGTGAGAAATACGATAAGCGACAAAATGACAGGTCAGGACATAGTCTATAAAAGTTAATGCGCTGTGTCTAGTTTTCCTTTAGATCGATAAAATTAGGTACTCAAATTAAGTGGTTAAGTTGAGCTGGCGCGCGCAGCGCCCTGTAGTGCCTGGCGGCCCCGGGCAGCCGCCCTGGTTGCCCACCCCTAAAGCCGGCACTGTTAATAGGTACATATGTATAACATTCTATACGAAGTTTTAAATTGATATATTTCTAAAATATTTTATCAAATATTTTCATGTAGTGCATTCTTTATTGATTGTACTACTTTCCTAAACTCCAAAATTGCTGAACATCTGGTTCTCAGAATAAATTTTTCAAGTGAACTGTTTAACTGAGAACATTTTTAAAATGAGAGGTAAAATGTTAGATATTTCACACAAAAAAACTTAACTCGAGATGAACAAAAGGAATTGAATTAATGTGTATCATTTGGAAAACTAACTTTCCTCTTAAACTGTTTTAAAATATTTGATTAATATATTGCAGTTCAATTTTAAACTCAAAAATGTCATCAACTGATACATTTTAACAATAGCCGTGTTTTTTTAGGTTTGGTTAAATCAAAATTTCATACAAATGCGTGAACCAGCTCAATTTCCAGTTCAATTGGTTGAACTTTTTTGTCTTTGCTAAGGTTTGAAGCATCATAGACACATACCTAAAATAATCAAAAATATATGGCAACTGTGCTGGAATTTTGAAGAAGCGTTCTAAAGTAACGCGAGGCCGTGCTAGGCCGAAATTTTAAAATAGAAACACATAATAAAATTAAAACCAGTGATGAAACAACAGAGAACGAAAAGAAAACTTTGGTATTAGCGTCTGCGACACAATAAAAACAGTTTGAAATGATTTGACAGCAATAATTTGAAAAAAAAAAATTATGTACTGATACATAAGGCCCCTTACCGCGCTAGGCGCCGTTCAACCACACGACCATAAAGCCGGCTCTGGTTTTGAAATAGAATTTCTGTCAAACACTGTCATGCCACCTGTTGGGCAAATGCAAAATTATAAAAGGTTAAACTTATGCAATTTATTCACTTTTAGGTGTAACCAAAGCGAATAAAATGCGGCTATTATTAAAACTGAAGTCATTTAGGATAAGTGGACATTTTATGTGCTGAATTAAAATGTGCCGCTTGCACCTTTCAGATTATACTTCGAAAGGAAGTATTACAAAAATGATATCTCAATTAATCTATTTTAATTACTTGCATTAAGTGTATTTAAGATTGTTCCCGCCGAAGCTTTCGAAACTCTCAGCCAAAATAATAACAATCGAAATATCATCCTTGCTGTCTGCCTATTAGTACTTAGCAACATTGCCTATATTGCAAGCACACTACAATAAATCTGAATCAAAATAAGGATCGCTATCTTGCTCAGCAACTAATAAGTATTTTAAAAAAAAATTCCCCATACAATAATCCATCTGATATAGTAATTTCCTGTTTGAATTTGATGCAAAACCATCTACGAGACAAGACATTACGAGTATAAATTTTTACTAAGTTTTGTTTTTTTTTGTAGTAAATGTTAGTAAGTTTAGAGGAAAATATATTTAATTTTGCTAGGGTTTTTGAGAACCATAAGTGAGAACATTTTTTTTTAGTAAGAAAATTTTTAAAACTTCAAAAAAAGAATGTATTTCGTGTTGGTAGGGGGCGGCAAATTACCTCTTCACCCCGGACGCCGTATGTCCATTTTAAAACAATTAAGGCAGTAGAAGAATTTACAAAAAGAAAAATTTAATACGAGCATATTTTTCTTACGCGGCTCTAATGTCTTTCACACGTCAGAGAAATTGGCTAAAAAATTTTAAGGGACAGCTACAAAATAGTTGCACAACTTGGGTGTCAATGTGACCCAATATTAAATGAGTTAGAAAATAACAAAATCCTTCTTTTAAAAATGCGTGGTCAGTGCTACAATAGCAGATCGAATATGAAAGATTGTAAGCTTAGTGAGCATAACAATCCATTAATCTTAATGTTAGTTGTAAATAACGCGTGTAAATAATCAAAAATCACTGAAATTATCACCATATAGGGAACTTATAACTTTCTGATCGGTTCGACGCAGCGTTGGGCAGTTCTCTTACACCACATGGGTACAAATTAAACTTTAAGGCCACTGCGAACATCTAGCTGGGAGAACGAAGTTGAGTCAATTTGTCCATTTCGTTATAATGCAGGTAGAATTTACAACACCTTATTTGGAATCAAGCCAATATAATACCTATGATACTGACTCAAAATTTGAAGCAGAATGCATCTTACGAAAAATGCAATATTACTCGTTTTTCTGCTACATTGACGAGAGAAATGGAGAATCTAGTTTCCACTAGATACTCCCATAAGGTCCAGTAAGGTAAAACTTTCATACAAAGCTGTAGATGATCTAATTCCGGAACCTAAAAGAAAGTTTAAGAAAGTATGTGACTATACATTGTTAAATGCAGCAATATTTTCTTTAAACAACGCTTCGAACTGTTTAAGAACCATAGATCTCGAGTTTTTTTTAAATGACTCCGAGTCCCATCCTTACTGAAAGTGATAGCCACAACATTGACCCTTGCGAAATATTTGATGAATTCGATGTGATATCTAAGTACATAGGGCCAAAAACTACTCCATTTAAAGCATTATATCTAGTCTAAAATGTTATGCTCCACTTACGGTAGCTAGTGAGGAACGCATCTTTTCGAAATCAAAAATAACAAAAAATTATTTACGGTCAACAATCTCACAAAAAAAAAGTTGTCCGGTTTGGCTTTGCTGCCCATTCAAAGCGAAATTTGTGAAAAAATTGATTGCGATGTTTAAGGAAGTTCAGGGAAGCTTAAGAGTATTTCAGTACTAGCCAGGGTTCATACATCCCTCCATTGAAATCCGTAAAAATGTTACTATGTATTTTGTTTTTTTTTTTTTTCTTTATATAAATGGGGCGCCGCGTTGATCTTTGCCCTGACGATGCGAATCACAATATATGTAGATAATAAGAATGTTACTTGCAATCTATCGTAATATTAACTACGTAAGTATGTATGTTTTGTATTAATTTTATTAGATAATAATGAAGCACAAACATTTTTTATATTGAAGTTTAGTCATCTATTAGTTGCCGTTAATTTTGAAAATGGTGTAAGTCTATTTAAAAAAAAAATAAAAGAGAGAAATCACATAACTTTCTTATAATTTAGAGCGTACATTTTACTTACAAAAAATATTAAAATTAAATTTCTGATTGTTGAAATTAAATCATTTTTAGAATTCAATAATTATGAAAAAGGTGTAAGTCCATTTACGACACTGAACGAATATATCATTTCTGTTAAACTCAAATAAAAGTCTTTTAATTAATTAGATTACATATGAACATATTCTTAAATTCAAACTTAGTATAATTTATTTATATTTTTTAATCGACAAAATTACTAATCTTTTAATATCTCGAAACAAGAAAAAATTAACTTACACCACTTTCAAAATAAATGGTCAAAATAATTTTGAATAAGCAGCCTCTTAGTTTAATTAAAGAACCAAAAATCAACAATACAATTATGAATAAAAAATAAATGTGTACATATAAGTAGTATACCTGAACGTTGTTATAAATAAATTGTGAATATTTTATAAAACGAATGAATATATGTATAGATGAAAAATTTATCTGGAATTTGAATAAATATTTATGTTGATATTTCAATATTTTCGGATCATCCTCAATTAAAGTGGATTTTCATGAAATTATAAAGAAAAAAAAAAACACTTAACAGGGGCGAATGGCACCGTGGGCGGCGCACCATACAAGGAACCATCGATTCGAGCAACCGACCTGCCTAATGAGTCTCATTAAAATTGCGGAAAACGCTTGCTGCGTAACTTTGCGCTATATGTTTATCTAAGTACGACGAGTAATTGTGAGATGCACGGTGTGAACACCCCACTCTTAAATGAGTCAAATAATTTTCAACTTATTTATTCATTTATTGCTTTTTATTCAGATTTATTTTTATTTGTATTTATTTGGTGCAGATTGTTATTTGTTTGCTTGTTTGTATATTTTTCTTTGATTTCGGACTTTTCGATTGCCAGCCTCATAGATAAACGAGTTATAAATCCATGCGATAGATAATCGTACGGTTTGCTATACTAAACCAATTTACATGGCATAGACTGGGAAACATTTTTATTTACTTCACCTTCGAATAACATTCGTAATAAGTTGGAAAAACAAAAGCAATTGACTGCTTGTGGTGTGAAAAACCGAATACGACGGATGATGGCAATTGAATGTGATCTTAACACCTCCATCAATGCAGTCAAATTCTATGTTGCATTTGCAGTATCCAGTGTTGCCGGACAAATAATCTTACAGCGGCTATTGTGCTTTTACTGAATGAAACATTTTGCATAAATATTGCATCGGCAAAATGCGCATCGCTTTCATACATACATATGTTTGTATGTATGAATATGTAATATAAGTATGTTAGGGTGGTCCAATATACAAATGCATTAAAATGTTAAGGTACACGTGACTTTTCTGAAACATCAAATCTTAGAAGTAGAAAGAAGCGCTACGAGTTCGAAATTATTTTTCGGATCTTAGAATTCTTGAATAATTTTAAATGCTATGGCCCATATTCATAGTCGCAAAATAAAGTTAAAACCTGGTTTTTATCCAAAATCGAAGATACAGACTGACTCCATTAAGAAAAGAAAAACTTGCATTAAATTATGAGAAAATTTTAAAAAATAGATTACTCTGCGTTATTGACACAAAGTATTGTAGACACAGTGAACAAAAGGAATAGTAAAAAAATCGAATTTATGAGGCGTAATGGTTAGGACTGTGAACTCACAGCCCTCAGGACGTGGGTTCGTCAGAAAATATGCTTTTTTTCTATAAGCAAGTCTTAAATTTAAAGGCAGGAAAAGTGCTTTTAAATATTTACAACCAGGCTTAGAAGTAACATTTATTTTCATTGATATCAATAAAGCCCACGTACTGAGGGCTAGGAGTTCACAGTCCTAACCATTACGCCACGCTGCCTCATAAATTCGATTTTTTTATTATTCCTTTTGTTCACTGTGTCTACAATATTTTTGTCAATAACGCAGGGTAATCTATTTTTTAAAATGTTCTAATAATTTAATGCAAGTTTTTCTTTTTTTTCATGGGGTCAGTCTGTATCTTCGATTTTGGGTAAAAACCAGGTGAAAAAGTGAAACTCATTTAGTTTACACAAATAAAATTATAAATAAAATTGTAATTAAATCTGTTGAAAATAAACTTTTTACAAAATAAAAATACTATCTATATGAAACTTTACCTATAGAACTATTTCTCCTATACAGATTAAGATTTGAAAAGTTCCAACTTCAGAAATTTGAAGTATTTGCCGAGAATATGTGACCAAGTCACAAAAACTGACTTTATTTATCTTTTTTTTTTGTCACCCAATACCTAAGTTGAAGAGCATTTTAGGAAGAAAACAAATCGCTTGAAAATCTGAACAAAACATGATGCATATGAATGTATATTCCTCTTTTATAGGATTTCTGCAAGTTATGAGATCTGATGTTTCAGAAAAGTTTTGCACACCAAGAAAAATATATAGATTTGCTATTTCAAACGATTATGAACCATTCTAATGTGTGAATATTTTCTTTATTTTCAATATAATTTTGCATAATAAGATTAAATTATCTTATGTTTATCTTATGTTGGAATTTTCAATTTTGATAATCTTCCATGGAGCCATATTTTACAAGGCTTATGAAAAAACTCGTAAGATGGATGGAAATAAGCTTTTGCAAAGTCGGCCAATAAGGGGATATAACGAGAAGCTATTGACTATACTATTGAGATAACCAAATAATAGATAGATTGGAAAGAATATTATTCAACCATCTACCTTCAATCGTTTGTAATCACTATGCAAGAATATTACAGCAACTGCCTTGTACCCGCTTTTAATAACAAAAATCAGAACGACCAGAACAAAGTAGTTGACGCTAATCTCATGTTTGTCAATACGTTGAAAGTCTTCCTGCGTTATCTACATCCAAATTTCAGTAGAATAACAAATACCAAAAGATCCAAAAAAATTGATCTTATCGCTATGTCAGATATACATCGCTATGTCATGATGCTATCACTTTCCTCTATGGTCTTGACAAAAATCCTCCTCACTAGATTCAGCAAAAAAATGGAACCATTTATCAGGAAGCAACTGGTAGGTCTTCTTAGAAACGATCACTGGACGTCGAAATTCACGATTCAGGGAAATGTTGGGGATAATTAATCTCACTTGATAATGGTGGAAAAGCTTTGCTCGAGTTTTATGCTTCATCAGGAGTTAAAAACACAAAGAAAACTTAAGATTATTCTGTTCGAAATCAACAGTGAAGCGAGATGAGAGCCTTAATCTTCTTTTATATTTTTTTATGACGCGTCGACCACACAATAATTTACATATGAGCATCTTTTAGCCTGCTTCATTTTTAAGGACTTGACTACGTTCAAAATTGTTAAGATTTTTCCTAATCATGCTCATTACAACTGTGCAGTTTGGTATACACAGTTAAATCATTGGTTCAAAAATGAAAAAGTGAGGTCATAAAAACTGGACCACTTGTTCTTTTGCTATTAACTCAGCCTTTTACAAAGGCTATTGAGAAACAAACAGCCCCGAATCGAATTAAATCTATGAAGAATTAAAAAAATATATTCGGCAACACTAACTCCACTGTTGGTAAGGCAGCGCATCTTTGAGTAGCCAAAAGTGCGTTTCAACGCATTACTTCGACGCGCACATGTGGTTTCTGTTATCCGGCACTGGGTTGTTATAATGTTTAACCGATTTTCCACACCTTAGCGTAAACAAGCTGACGAGGGCGTAAAACGCTCGCTTCTTAATTGCCGCGTATAAATTCTTTGTAAACAACGACGAATGTTTGGATGGCAATTGTTCCATGCAACCGGGGAAAGGAACAAATAAATAATTTGTTAAATATGGGGAATGCGTTGGGTACTTGAACGTTACTTTGGCGATGATTTTATTTTATTGTTATCCTCTGAGGCTGGCGCACGGTGCTAAATATTGCTTCCGTGTTTTAAGCCGATCGAGTTGATATAGATATTTGTAAATTTCAATTTAAATGGTGCGAAGTGACGTGTTTTCATTAGGTTGATCATTTAAACATTTGACTCGAAATCGAAAAAAAAATCGAACGAAACATTTAAGTCCTTTTCGATTTATTGCATTGCTTGAGGTTTAAGTCGCAAGAACTCAAGGAATGTGCTGTATCAATGCTTATTACTGATTATCTAATAACTTACATTTTCTGCGTTTAATATAAAGGAATTAGAAAATCATATGCAGAAAATAATCAACTATCTTTGTTATTGGACTGAACACTTTTTTTCAAATTGATACATTCTATAGTGTATATTTTCAATTAAACTTGAAAATTGGGCAGAACTCATATTCATAATTTTTTTTGAAACCAAAATGGTATCAGTATACATATAATTTTTTCTGAAATCTTCAAAATTCATAATACTGCATAATACTCATAAATTTTTGCTAGTATTGCTTTGCCGACACCTGATCTATAGATAAATATAGGAGTAATATTCATTTGATATTCCAATAAGTGTAAATGTTTGCCTTGCAAAAGATTGAATATGGACGACTTTGACATACAGTGACCGAATAAAATCTAGATACACCCCCGCTTTTTGCTAGATCGGGAATCCGAAAACATAATGGAAAAATGTAATGATGCAGTTTTGTTTGAAACTCTTCTTTAATGTTAATGAAAAAAAAAAAGTTATTCACTATAAATTTAAAAAGTTATCTGAAAAAACATAAAAAAAACTAGTGACACATTTCTACATACACTACGCAACTTATGCCTTGAGCTAATGATTAATCTTTTTAGAAAACGGTGAAGTACCGTTTTTTTTATATTTTATGTATATCTATAATATGAGTCAAATTTTGATATAATGTACTTAATTGTGGTTTGGACGTGATATTTGATTGATATAACGACTTCGCCAAAAAAAATTCCAAATGATAAGAGAAATTTTGTTGTTAAATTTAGGAAGAAAATTAATTCTGTGGTGAATTTCTTAAGTTGATCAACAGTTCATACGATCACCCAAAAACCCAAAAGTCAGTGTCCTAAAATTGGTCAAACACATAGCTAGCACATCAGATCGGTGTGTGCATCCACGCACGATTGAGAAAACTTCGAACAGTCACTGTTTCCATAATAGAACTTACTTACTTACTTGGGTGGCCATAACAACCCGTTACCGGGTTACGGCGCCTCTGCTTCGCGCGCGCCTTCTCCAATCATTCACACCAAGCGTGGATAGGGTTTCCTCGGCTTGGTCTTCCTCTTCGGAGGCATGGTCTTCCTCTTCGTCGTCGCCCAGCGGCTTCCGCATCAAACACCTTTTTCGCCGGAGCTTCTTCGTCCATACGCACAACATGTTCCAGCCAGCGCAGACATTGGATAGTGATGCGCTTGACTATGTCAATGTCAGCGTAGAGCTCGTACAGTTCGTGGTTCATTCGAATACGGTAGTCGTCGCCGACGTGAACAGGACCGAAGATTTTGCGAAGAATTTTTCTCTCAAACACCCCAAGCGTGACTGCATCAGTCTGCGACACAACCCATGCTTCTGCGGCTGCGATCCGCTAGCACCTCATCTGGTGAATTTTGAGAAAAAAAAATAAGCATCTAATAGGTCACAAATTGGTCATAATTGGTCAGTTAGTCCGATTAATTGGTCAGCAAGATTCAATTTTTTAAAAATATTTTAAAAATTTCAAGGTCATTCGAAGATTTTGGCACCTCATCTGACGAATTCTGAACTAAAAAAATATGCATCTAATAGGTCACAAATTGGTCATAATTGGTCAGTTAGTCCGATTAATTGGTCAGCAAGAGAACATTTTTTAAAACTATTTTTAAAAATTTCAAGGTCATCTTAATATTTTGGCACCTCATCTGGCGAATTTTGAAATAAAAAAGTGCGTATCTTATAGGTCACGAATTGGTCATAATTGGTCAGTTAGTCCGATTGGTCAGTAATAGAAAGTTTTTAAAATTTTTTTGAAAATTTCAAGGTCATCTGAAGATTTTGGCACCTCATCTGATGAATTTTGATATAAAAAAATATGCATCTAATAGGTCACGAACTGGTCATAATTGGTCAGTTAGTCCGATTAATTGGTCAGCAAGAGAACATTTTTTCAAATTGTTTTAAAAACTTCATGGTCATCTGAGAATTTTGACACTTCATAAAAGGACGAAAAAAAGGAAGTTAAGAAATCGATAGGATTTTTAATGCTGACAATTGGTCTGCAAAAATCTTATAAGTGGTCATGCATAGAACACTTTTTAAAAATACAAATGACTTTTCTATGATACAACCCATGCAGGTACCTCGACTGTTATATCAGGTTGTCATGTAAATCAATTCATTTTTAATTACTATACTTATAATATGTTGTTACATGATGATTTAAAATTGGTCAGCCAAAACAAAAAATTGGTCAGGCGTATTAAATAAGATATAAGTAAAAATGTCTGCGTAACCTCAAACATTTCGGAAGTCTGATGTGATGATTCGATTTTGAGGCCGAATTCGGTTTCAGCGCAAAAAATTACTTCGGAAAACGATCTTTAAAAAATGTATTACTCGAATTTACCTCATTTAAGCTTGAGTTTTGGCCCGTTTTCGAAGATTTTCATTTTTCTGAGGAAAAATACTGGAACATCGAGACTAGGCAGAATATCTTCGTCTAAGAAAAAAATGTATTCCTCGAGTTTACCTCACTTAAACCCAAATTTGCGCTGTTTTTTCGCTTTTTTCAGCGAGTTTTTTTATGTTACCAAGCTATCCAGCCACAGTTTCGCAAAACAACTATCAGCATCGTGTTCAGCACACCCGAAAGCCCGTATCTTATGCAGAATTATCTTTTGGGAAGAGTTATAATCCCTCGCAAATAAAAAAAAATGAATTTAATTCATAAATCGGACACTAGCGACCTCTAAATATCAATATTTTTTAATGAAATTTTTCAGGGCTTCATTTTTTTACATAACACTAATTACTTTTCATAAAAACAACATATAAGTCGAAAACTCGATTTTTTTTGGTCACCCTAATGTAGATAAGTCAAAAAACCATTTTAAAATGAGTTTTAATACCTTTTTTTTAGCATCAAAAATTGATATTTTTAAAAAACTATTTTTAAAAACTTTTTTTTCTTAAACTACATGAAACTCTCTATTTAATAAGATAACTGAAACAAAATTTTTCATCTTCAAATATTTAATGGGGACCGTTTAAAAAAAAAATGGAAAATTTTTTCATAAAATTTGTGTTTAACATCATTTAAGTCCACGAACGCACACAAATAAATCAAAATAGTGTATGAAAGATGTATTAGCCATTTAATTTTACATCGAAATGTCCTGGGTCGATCCAAATGTGCACAAAAACGGATGCGAATTCGTTTGTGAGCATTCCGTTTTTTGCAAGTAAAACGAATTCGTTTCGGATTTTGTTTTTTGTAAGTAAAACGAATTCTTTTCGAATTCGTAACAGACTTCAAATACGAATTCGCTTCGAATTCAGTTTTTTTCGAGAGGAATTTCATACGAAAACGAGTTCGAAACGAATTCGTAACGAAATCCGTTTCGGATAAATAGTACGAAGAAACGAGTTCGTTTCGAATTCGAAACGAATTCGTTTGACACACTGGGCTATCACCAAAAATCGTTTGTTTTACAGTTGTAGATCGATAAATAAAACAACTCATTTTAAGTTAATTTTTCAGCTTTTGGGTCAAATGCGACTGGCCTGTTTCCAAAACAAACACTAAATTTTTTTTCATATCTTCTTTTCCATCGCCATTCTATTAGAAAAGGCTTGTGGAGCGAAACAAATCACACTTTTGCACATATCATATCATGTGACATATGGATGCTCTAATGTACAACTATCTTAATTGTGATACGCAGGTATTTTTTATTTATGTCTTGTTTAATACGCCTGACCAACTTTTTGATTGGGCTGATCAATTATAAGTCATCATGTAACAACATATTATAGAAATTAAAAATTAATTGATTTACATGACAACCTGATATAACTACGGTGACCATAAATTTAAATTGAAAAAACAGAACAAAAATTGTGTTTGTAGAAACATATTTTTTTATATTGAAAGTAACAAAAATTCACAAAAAAAAAAAATCAAATTTCATTGGCTTTGATCTTAATTAAAAATACTGCCGAACTAAGCGAAAATGGCGTATCTCAAAAAATTTTGTTTCGAAATAATTGATGTTTTGCTTATGTTAATTTATTGAAATACCTTTAAAATTGGGATGGAGAAAATTTTCTTACGAGATTTGTTATATGTTTGAACTAAGACTCCGGCATTTGGAGCATTCAATTAGACAAGCAATTTCTTAAGCTATCCGATGTCATAAGAATCTCAGATATATCTTTTTTTGACATACTCCCTTTTCGCTTAGTACGGCAGAATAGTGTAACAAACATATATGCACCAAACGTTTAATAATGTTTTCCTGACTTTGTAAATATTACTTAAGCTCTAAGCAGTTAAGATCAAAGTTGCACCTCGTTATTAAAATAGCTTTTACAGTCTCAATTTTCATATGGAACTTTTCGTCAGTCCATATATTGCTTAAAATAGAAATTATCCTTTCGGTGGAGGCATTTGAACCCGGTAAACACAAACTTAATTCTACTATGCTTAAAATATTTTGAAAAGGTATTGAATTTTTTTTAAGATATTGAAATATTTCAACCCATTTATTCTCGACTAGCTCTCCACCATCTGTCCATTCCTTTAGTATCTCACAAGTCGCATAACTTTTAACACTCGTAAACTCATCAAATAGTTCGCTGTAATTAATTTTAATTCGGCTCCTCTTTCCCATAATATATGTCAAATGTCATTCAACCTTATTCGAAGATGGCATTGTACGCAACAGTACCCATTCCATCACTTCAACCTCTTAAAATGCATTATCCAACTGATGTAGATAATTTAATGCAATTCTTATAAAAACTTTTGACACTATCTTTGCAGTTCCTGTTTTTTCTAACTCCGAAATTATTTTCTTGATCATAAAAGGTAAACAAATTTCATCTCTGCGTTCAGCGAATAACCAGCAAAAATTTGGGTTCAAATCCAAACCGAAAAACTTAGCGTCACGGTAATTACATTGCACAATCAGCTTTTTGATAGAGATTGCTAATTGATATCGGTAACAACTTACATATCGATCAGCAAAGGGTTGACGTTATTAGAAATAGACTGTAGATTAGTAAATAGTAGATTTGCGTGGCGCATGAAAGCAGAACAAAAAACAGAACATTTGCGAAAAACAGAACACTTTTGTAATTTTCCATTAAAAAAAAATACGCAGAACAAGCGCCTTAAAAACAGAACTGTTCTGTTAAAAACAGAACGGATGGTCACCGTAGATATAACAGTCGAGGTACCCGCATGGGTTGTATCATAGGAAAGTCATTTGTATTTTTAAAAAATGTTCTATGCATGACCACTTATTAGATTTTTGCAGACCAATTGTCAGCATTAAAAATCCTATCGATTTCTTAACTTCCTTTTTTTCGTCCTAATATGAAGTGTCAAAATTCTCAGATAACCGTGAAGTTTTTAAAACAATTTGAAAAAATATTCTCTTGCTGACCAATTAATCGGACTAACTGACCAATTATGACCAGTTCGTGACCTATTAGATGCATATTTTTTTATATCAAAATTCGTCAGATGAGGTGCCAAAATCTTCAGATGACCTTGAAATTTTCAAAAAATTTTTAAAAACTTTCTATTACTGACCAATTAATCGGACTAACTGACCAATTATGACCAATTCGTGACCTATAAGATACGCACTTTTTTATTTCAAAATTCGCCAGATGAGGTGCTAAAATATTAAGATGACCTTGAAATTTTTAAAAATATTTTTAAAAAATGTTCTCTTGCTGACCAATTAATCGGACTAACTGACCAATTATGACCAATTTGTGACCTATTAGATGCATATTTTTTTATATCAAAATTCGTCAGATGAGGTGCCAAAATCTTCAGATGACCTTGAAATTTTAAAAAATTTTTTAAAAACTTTCTATTACTGACCAATTAATCGGACTAACTGACCAATTATGACCAATTCGTGACCTATAAGATACGTATTTTTTTATTTCAAAATTCGCCAGATGAGGTGCTAAAATATTAAGACGACCTTGAAATTTTTAAAAAATAGTTTTAAAACATGTTCTCTTGCTGACCAATTAATCGGACTAACTGACCAATTATGACCAATTTGTGACCTATTAGATGCATATTTTTTTATTTCAGAATTCGTCAGATGAGGTGCCAAAATCTTCGAATGACCTTGAAATTTTTAAAATATTTTTAAAAAATTGAATCTTGCTGACCAATTAATGGGACTAACTGACCAATTATGACCAATTTGTGACCTATTAGATGCTTATTTTTTTTTCTCAAAATTCACCAGATGAGGTGCTAGCGGATCGCAGCCTGCTTCTGCGCCGTAAAGTAGCACGGGTAAGATGAGCGTCTTGTAGAGTGTCAGTTTGGTCGGGCGAGAGAGGTCTCTACTACTCAATTGCTTACTGAGACCATAGTAACACCTATTAGCAAGAGTTAGTCTTCGCTTTATCTCCAGGCTGACATCGTTTTGAGTGTTCACGGCGGTGCCAAGATAGGTGAATTCTTTGACAACTTCGAAAGTATAGTTGTTCGCAGTAACAAAGGATCCAATACGCCGCGTATCCCTGTTTGTGGACAGCATATACTTTGTCCATAGTAGAACACCACGCAAAAGACCTCTCATTTCTGAGAAAGAATAAGCCAGCGTGGTATAATAGTCGCCTGGCTAATCTAAAAACTATTATGAACAAATAGTATAAAAAATGTAAGGCTAACACAACCTTTCGAAACGAATATTTGCAAGCACGCAAAGAGTATGACGCACTCAAAAACTTTTTACATAAAAATCACTTGTTGACCTTAGAATCGAACATAAAATGTAATCCTAAAGCATTTTGGTTTTATTTAAACAAAAAAAGAACACAAATGGCCTCCCTAAGACTACAGGAAATTTGTGATTTATTTGGTGTTTACTTTCAATCAAATTTTCAGCGTGGTAATACGTATGTTAATCCAATGCAATTTGATCACATTAATTATGACAGTCAAAATTGCATTACCGATGTAGGGTGCTTGTCTTTCTCAGATGATGAAGTTTGCCGTGCACTACAATGCCTTGATGTCAACAAAGGTAGTGGTCCCGATAATATTCAACCAATGTTTTTAAAAAATTGTGCGAAGGCACTATGCCAGCCATTAACTTCGATTTTAAATTCATCCCTCCTTATGGGTGGATTCCTTGATATTTGGAAAGTATCAGTGATTATCACTATATATTATCAAGTCTGGATCTAGGCAAAATATCGCCGACTATAGACCAATATCCAAATTACCACTTATTCCTAAAATATTTGAATCACTTGTAAAAAATAAAATTTATGATTGCATCAAAAATAATATTTCAGAATGTCAACATGGATTTGTTTCTGGCAAGTCCACTTCTACTAATCTGTCTCTTTTCTCACATTATGTAGCCTGTGGAATGGAGAAGGGAAATCAAATTGATGTTGTATTTACAGACTTTGCTAAGGTTTTTGACCGAGTGCAACACGTAGATTTACTTAATAAACTTAGGAACTTGGAGTTTCATTCCTCCTTGCTTTCCTGGCTGGGAAATTATCTCATTGGTCGGGGGCAAATAGTGTTGTGGTGTTGGTTTTGTTCAAGGAAGTCATCTTCGGCCACTTTTGTTCATTAACTATCTTCCCAACTACATCCATTTCTCTGAATGCCTTATGTACACCAATGACTTTAAAATATTCAGATATAATAGTTCAGTTGAAGACTGTCTATTACTACAAAAAGACTTGGACAGCTTGAATTCTTGGTGTAATTCAATTCATTGTATCTAAATGTTTACTCAATGAGAAATTTCGTTTATGAAGATAATTATACTATTCATGACGAAAGACTTTCAATTGTTGATTTCAAAAAGGATTTGGGTGTCATTTTTGATAAAAAGTTATCTTTCTCGAAGCACTATGATGCTATTATCTTAAAAGCTAATGCAATGATGGAGTTTCTTATGCGTAACTCAAAGAAAATTTCAGATCCATTCACTCTCAAATCAATTTTTGTATCCTTGATAAGATCGATTTTGGAGTATGGTTGTGTGATCTGGGACTCTCTTTTTGCTGTTTATAGTAATAGAATTGAAAATGTTCAAAAGCGTTTCACTCGGTTGGCGATTAGAAAACTTCTATGGGACTTTACGCCTTCTTATGAATTCCGTTGTGCTCTTTTGGGCTTTAAGTCCTTAGAGTTCAGACGAAAATACTTTTTAACTGTATTTGCCATTGACATATTGATGAATCACGTAGACTTCACACCTTTGTTAGCCCTTTTGGGAATATATGCCCCAATGAGAAACATTAGACAAAGACAATTGCTCTGTATTCCATTTCGCAAAACCAATTATGGTAAGCGCGATCCCGTTTATAACATGTCTCTTGCATTTAACTCTTAAAGTAATACTTCCGATTTTACTATGAGCAGAGTAGCTTTTAAAAATAGTATTAAGTTTAACTAAATTGTACTAGTTATTAAGCAAATTGTAAAAAAAAATTGTTAATAGTTCAAAATGAAATAAATAAATAAATTACGCGTCTAATGAAATACTCCAAATACCGGCATCTTAGCTCAATCATATAAGAAATCTACTAAGAAAATTTCCTCCATCTCAATTTTACAGGTATTTCAACAAATTGACATAAACAGAACATCAATTATCTCGTAATGAATTTTTTTTTGAGATACGCCCTTTTCGCTTAGTACGGCAGAAGAGTTGGGAGGAAGAAAGATACGGCAATGGATGTAAAGAATTTAATTAAACAGTAAAGCATTGTGGTGGCAATATGATGATTTGGAGAGCCGTTGTTGCGGTTTTTCATTAGAATGAAAAGGCTTTCTGTGTAGAGATCTAGGTTTTATGAAATGTGCTTGTATTCACACACTGATCTGATGTACAAGCTATGTGTTCAACCAATTTTGGGGCACTGACTTTTGGGTTTTTGCACACTTCTTTTAAAATCAAGCTGACATCTCTGCGATATAGGTCCTGTTGAGCGGCCACTATGAGGCTTTCAATGGAATCAATATCCTCATAGTTTTTAATGATTGTATGAACTGTCGATCGATTTAAGTTCAATATTTTAAAAAATTCACCACAGGATTAATTTTCTTTTCGAAATTTAACTACAAAATTTCTCTCATCATTTTAAATATTTTTTTTGATTTTTATCAATCAAATATCACTTTCAAACCACAATTAAGTACATTATACCAAAGTATGACTCATATTATACTTAGATGCAAAATATAAAAGAACAGTACTTCACCGTTTTCTAAAAGAATTAATCATTAGCTCAAGACATAAGTTGCGTAGTGTATGTAGACTTATTTCACTCGTCTTTTTGTGTTTTTTTTTTTTAGTCCATTGAAATGTTACATTGACCTTGCATTTTGTATAGGACAAGATTTTTTTTTGGTGTTGTGTAGAGGTGATCAGTGTGAGTATAAGTCTCAGTTTTCGGGATTGAAAACCCCCCCATTTGGCCGCCATTTTAAAAAATGGGTGTAAATAATAGGCCTCGCACCTACTGGTTGCATGGGCCTCGCACTACCTAAGGCTGGCCCTGCCCTCTCGAACTATCTCTTATTATAAAATTTTACACAAACGAGTCACATGTACAAATTACTATTAAAAAAGTCGAATTTCGTTGGATGTGTTTTTATTATTTTTGAAATTATCGTGAAAAATACTTTTAATAGGATGTTTTTTGTATTTTTGTGGATGTTGCAAGTAACTTAGGATTTTGGGACCTTGGTTTTCGTAATCAGCGGCTCAAAGACCACATCTATAGAGATAATAAAATTAGTCTATGGCCGTTAATCATATTTAACACCTACAACTACGTATTCAATAGTCTTGAATGCTTGTGGCGGATTGAGCGACCTCTAGAATGTACTTAAAGTTCTGAAAAAAGGCATACTAATTTCGGAGGACATATAGAACAATATACTTAAAGAAGAATGATTATTATAAACTTTCTTTGTGTCTGAATCATTATAACGTACAAGTCACCTCTTGGTTTGATCCCTTTGAACCACCCTAATGCTTCTCAATAAAAAATAAATTTAAAAAATGAGTATGGGAAATTGTTTGGATTAAAATGGTCTACAAAAAACGTCTGGAGCATTTTTTTAATTAAATCAATAAAAAAAAAGTTATAGTCCTTAAATGATATTTTACCCGAATATTTTAGTCGTTTTTTAATTATAACTTTTTCATTTTCAATTTTACGAAGAAAAATATATTAATCAATATTGTAGAGAATACAATTTTCTACTCAAAAAGTCTTAAAAAAATTGTGTGAGACATACGGCTGTTAAGATATCGTGGAAAAATTATTTATACCCATTTTTTAAAATGGCGGCCAAATGGGGGGGCTTTCAATCCCGAAAACTGAGACTTATACTCACACTGATCACCTCTACACAACACTAAAAAAAAATCTTGTCCTATACAAAATGTAAGGTTCAGCCAAAATTTTGTAACATTTCAATGGACTATTTAGATAACTTTTTAAATTTATATTGTAGAACTTTTTTTTTTTGCTCATTATCATTAAAAAGAGTTTTAAACAAAACTATATCATATCATTTTTCCATTATGTTTTTGGATTCCCGATCTCGCAAAAAGTGGAGGGTATCTAGACTTTATTCGGTCACTGTATGTTGCTATAGTCAAAACCCTTATGAATGCTGTTGCAAGCTTGTAAATCTGATGTGTAATGAATTATTGCCAAAAAGTGGTAAAAATTGCTTAAAAGTAAGGAAAAAATTATACTACGGTTACGTTCTCCGATTTTAATACTTAATATTGATATACAGGGTGTCCCATAAATAGTGGATAACCTTCTAACAAATCTTTTGCTGTAAGGAATTCGCCCTGGCGGCGTTCCTGGATATTGAAGGAGCTTTTAACAACGTTGACCTAGGAATTATTATCAATGAACTGCAGAAACTGGGTATCAACAGTTCCATAGTTGAGCTGATTATAAAGCTTCTGACAAACAGAGCCATTACCTCAAATTTTGGCATTTCCAAAGCTAATAGGTTTGTCCGCAGAGGAACGCCGCAGGGTGGAGTGCTATCTCCTCTACTGTGGAATCTGGCAATAAATAAGATGCTCATGTCACTGAAAAGGCTTGGCTGTAAAGCTATTGCCTATGCCGACGATGTAGCATTAATTGCATGTGGTAAATTCCCAAACACACTGTGTGAAATTCTTCAGAATGCTTTAAACAGACTCGTCTCATGGGCAGATGAGGCTGACTTAGGCGTAAATCCGAACAAAACTGAACTAGTACTCTTTACTAGGAGTCACAAACTTCCAATTATAGTACCACCTTCGCTAAAGGGCGTTAGACTTGTCTTAAAAAGTAGTGCAAGGTATCTTGGTCTGATATTGGATAGGAAATTAAGTAGGAAAATAAATGTTGTTGAGAGAGTTAGGAAAGCAACTGTAGCACTATACTCTTGTAAAAAAGCTGTGGGGAGAAGATGGGGGCTATCACTTCGTATTATTCATTGGCTCTACACAGCGGTAATTCGACCGATTCTGTTATATGGCATTGTGTTGTGGTGGCTTGTCTTCGACAAGGTCACCTATTACAGACAATTGCAGAAGGTTCAAAGAGCTGCTTCCATGTGCATCATTGGTGCACTGAGGACCACACCGACTGATGCCTTGGAGGTCCTCTTTCATCTCGTTCCCCTTGACCTGTTTGGTAAACGAATGGCAGCATGCACCGCCATTAGACTCAGGTAAACTGCTTGCTGGTCCGAGGGAAGTAAAGGACACTCAACTATCCTTAATAGCTTGAATTCCGTACCCTCTAAATTGGACTACACTATTCCAGTAATCTCATTCAAGAGAGATTACGTAACCCATATCCCATCTAGGGATGACTGGAAGGGAGGAATCCCGGGGAGAAGGAACCATATTAATTACATTTGGCTCCAAGTTAAATAACCAAGTGGGTTATGGTATTTACTCTAAGGAACTGAAGATAAGTATTGCTGCGAGGTTACCAGACCATTGTAGTGTTTTTCAGGCAGAGGTTATAGCAAAAGAAGAAGTAGCATCCTGACTGAGAATAAATGTGGTATCCAAGAAGGGTATTAACATTTATTCAGATAGTCAAGCTGCTATTAAACCTCTAGAATCAGTCTTCCTAAACTCACTAGTGGCCCAACAATGCCGCTCGTCTCTAAATGAGATGGCTCAGCATTTTAACATTCACCTCATCTGGGTGCCTGGGCATAGGAACATTGATGGCAATTGCAAAGCTGATGAACTTGCTAGGCAGGGGACTACTGCACAAATTCCTCAAGACAAGGAAGGCATGCCACTTGCTACCTGCAAGTTACTGCTTAAAGAAGACATGATAAAAAAGGCTAACATAAGATGGACCCAAGGGTTAACTTGCAATATAACAAGGCAAATCTGGCCGGAATGGAACGCTAAGCGATCTCTAGAACTGATATCCCGCACTAGACACAGTGTCTCGTCAGTTGTTGCAGTAATAACTGGCCACTGGCTTATCGGCAGACATGCGGAGAGATTAGATATTCACTATTATTTACCGAAAAGCATTACATTAAACTCATTTTAAAATAGTAATAAGACAATTTTTTAATTTTTGGAAAAAAAAGCACTTTAACTGTTCGGCCAGTCGACAAATTTTTTCTTTAGACAATAAGAATATTATTTTCGCACGCGTAGCAAAGCAAGCGAGGGTATGCTAGTGAATTTATATTAAAAAAATAAATGAGAAAAAAAAAGTTTTCATTCAAAATTAAATTTTTTTAAGCTAATCATGCACTGTTAGAGTGACTAGATATTAAAGCAAAATATTGTAATTATTACTTATACTAATACTTTGAAAATTTTCGGACCAAAAATCAAATTTTATTTTTTTTTTCTTATTTATTTTTTAATAGAAATTCATGTGGTGGCATTGACCATTTCAAATTATAGTGTTTTAAGGTGAATGCAGTGGAAACTACAAAGGATTTGAACTGTTACGATAGAGCGGTTCAAAATAAAAAATTTTTGATTTTTTCACGATGTGTCAGCGGACTATAGTAGCCTTATATGTCTGGGCAAAGTCCATTACTAGGATTAAGGTTAATATTGAAAACTGGATTAGCGCCCTCTGTTTTAAGTAAACCAAAATATTGATTTAAAAAATGGTGCAAGTTACAGACGTTATAAGATTTTCTAACAAAGTGGGTTTGGTTTTCGGGAAACTATCGATCGGGGAATTCAAATCCGTGATTTGTTTTTCTTCTTCTTTCTTTCTTTTGAAAAAATTGAAAATTGACCGGACAAAAGTAAAAAGGTATCGATTTTCCACTTTCTAGTAGCAACACCTCAAATATTATTTTACCGCCGATCCCATGTTACATCATTTTTAATGTACTGTTGTTTGCTTAAAAGAATGCCGAAACCGTATATCATTATCTTATTTCAAAACTAAGAAACAGTTTTTATTGGTCAAGTAATTCGAATCCATGATTAGTTTTTCTTCTTCTTTTTTTCTTATAAAAAAATTAAAAATTGACCGGCAAAAAATGAAAAAATTCCGATTTTGTAATTTAAAATTGCAAAATCACCCTGTATTATTTTGCCGCCGAACCCGTGTTACATCATTTTAATGTATTGTTATTTGCTCAAAAGAATGCCGTAAGCCGCATATCATTATCTTATTTCAAAACTAAGATATCTGAAAATATCTGTAGACTCCGATTCAAAAAAATCTGGTCTCAAATCTGATAATGAAATACGGTTTCGGCATTCTTTTAAGCAAATAACAGTACATTAAAAATGATGTACCACGGAAGTGGAAAATCGGTACTTTTTTACTTTTGTCCGGTCAATTTTAAATTTTTTTTTATAAGAAAGAAAGAACAAGAAGAAAAACTAAACACGGATTCGAATTCTCCGATCGATAAGTAACTCCCAAGAAAACAAAGATCTTATTTCAATTTATTTAGATATCTCAACCATGCCACCAAAAAAAGAGCACTGAATGCTGAGTTATTATGGTTATTTAATAAAAAAATTAATAGCTCTATTCTGGCAGCTTAACAAAGCTCACCACATTGACAAAATATTTAATATTAACAAGTTGTTAATGTTTCGTATTCTGACAAAAACTTAAAAGCTCTTCTCTTTACTATTTTGTTAATGTCTGAAAGTATCTTAACAATGAGTGAATATAAATAATAATTGTTGTGAAAATAAAATTTAATGTTGATATGGAAGAATTCTTGCTACTTTTATAAGTTGATGCTGAAGAGGAAATAAATTGTTTGAATGAAATAATTTAAAAAAAAGGAATTCATTTTTATTTATTAAATAAAAACATTCACAAAACAACTGACCGTTATCAAGCCGGCAACAAAAGTCGATAACTTGAATATAGTAGTTCATACCGATGTTTGAAAAAACGAAATCGGAGGAATACATACTGATTTTCATAAGGCTTGGATTATGACCTCTCGACCTTTCAAACAACTACAGGTAAAAAATTTCTCCAGGCACAGAGATAGACTCTGCAGTTTTTAACTTCCTAGCACCGATTTAACCATTTTCACACATTGCCCCAACTTTGTTCGAATGAAATAAATTAAAATAATTTTAAAAGAAAGGAATTCATTTATATTTATAAAATGTGTTTATAATGTTAATAATAGTAAAATTCTTTATTTTCTGAGAAATGAATTTTAAAGTATATGCTTGTACATACGATATCCTAAAACTACACGAAAGGAAGGCAAACTAAATTAAAGTTCAATATCTTTTGATTTAGGTTAATTTTCAGCCATTAAGTAACCACAAACTAAATGCTGCACACGGGTCCCCTCTAGCAGATTAGAAATTATTTTAAATGACAGCAAATTTGGACTATGCAGGCGCTTAAAGGATACTTTGTAGTACGCAAATCCACTATTCAGCAAATCGGGACAGATCGTTTTGAAAAAATATTCGACTTAGAAGGTATTTTAACCTAAAAATCAATTTTGCTCCAGTTGCATGTTCAAAAAATTGCGTTTTGGTCACCTCAGGGATGTTTGCCTGATTCCGTCCACTGAAGTACCTGACTCTTGCAAATCATTTTTATCTTTTTTTATATGTTTATGATTTTCTATATACCTGAAAACTCATTGGGGACATTTGTATATGAAAAGATTTCAAAATTTCAAAATGCGGCATCTCAGAGAAAAAAAAAAGATATTTGAGGAAACTCAACGCTATTTGAAAGAAGAAGACTTGTACTTGAAGAAGTCAGAATTTCATTTTGGTGAAATAAGAAATCCGCAATACTACATAGCCTCAAAAACAGGCAAAAACGGTGTTTTTGCGCTTTTAGGCTAGGATATCTCGAAAACCAGAGCTGATAGAGCATTTCCGAGCCCAAATTTGGATTCAGCGCATCAAAAACCTTCGGAAATATATGGTCTGGATGCTGGGTCCGAATGGTGGTTAAATTTTGTCGGCCTGTGTTATCGGTCCAATTTTGTGGTGTTGGGACATCACTATCAAATATAGGATTTTCTGGCTTAGATTCATCATCCACTGAGTCAAATCCAATAACATACTGCAAAAATTTATGTAATTCTGGATTTGACAAGTTTACCACGAAAGCTTTTGTGTGGGGAATTCAAAATCTTTATATTAGCAGCCCTATTCTGGCAGCTTAACAAAGCTCACCACATTAACAAAATATTTAATATTAACACTTTGTTAATGTTCCGTATTCTGGCAAAAATTTAAAAGCTCTTTTCTATACTATTTTGTTAATGTCAGGAAGTGTCTTAACAACGAGTGATATTTCAGTATTGAGCTAAGTAAAATTATTTTTTTTTATAAAATTTAAAAGGCATTACAACGTGGTTTTAAATATTTACAACCATGTCTTAAAAAAACATTTATTTTCATTGATATCAATAAAAAAAAATTTTTGATTTACAAGTATCGAACCCATGCACGCGAGCTATGAGTTCAAAGTCCTAACTACTTCGCCACGTTGCCTTGTATATTCAAGTTTTTTATTACTCTATTTGTTAATTTAAAAAGTCAAAATTTGACAAGTTTACCACGAAAGCTTTTGTGTGGGGAATTCAAAAGCTTTTATGTTGTTAATGATTTTTTAGAATACAGTGGAACTTCGATTATCCGTCGCCCGATCAACCGTCACTCCGATTAACCGTCACATTTTGTCAGCAAATTCTTTTTTTCGTTTTGTTTTGATTCTGTTTATGCACACAATGCGCAAAGCGATTCCGTCTGAAATTTTTCTTACGAAATTCGGAAATGAAAATTTCGCAGAAATTCATTAATCTAGTTCACTTTGTATGTGATTCAATTTCATAACATGATTGATTTTGTTCATTTGCGCTCTCTAATTGATGTTGGTTAGTTGCACTTTATTCGCCAAGTCAAGTGGATTACACATTGGATTCACAATGGAGTCTCAACCATCTGAATCTGATAAACAAAAACGCCAGAGAACTGTTCTTACGATTGTAAAAAAAATGGAAATCATTAGAGAAATCAAAAAGGTGCATCTACTATTACAACTTTGAGCACTCAATTTGGTATTCCGCGAACCACAATTAATGACATAAAGAAAAATGCCGATGAGATCGAAAAGTATGTCTCTCAAATGGAATCATTGGATGGTCGCGCAAAACTACGTAAGACGATGAAAAAACCAGCCAACGAAGCTCTCCACACGGCATTGTATTTATGGTTTGTTCAGAAGCGAAGTGAAGGAATACCATTGTCGGGCCCAATTGTTGCTGGAGAAGCATTACAGTTCAACGCAAAATTTAGTGGAGATGCCAATTTCAAAGCAAGCATAGGTTGGTTAGACAATTTCAAAGGACGCCATGGCATTTGCGAATTGAACATCGAAGGCGAAAAGTTGAGCGCTGCAAGTGTTGAGACTGTAACCGCATTCAAGAATAAATTTCAAAAAATGATCGATGAAATGGTTTTGACGCGAGACCAAGTGTATAATGCTGATGAAACTGGCTTGAATTACAAAGCATTACCGACCAAAACGCTTGCAGCTCTTTCCGAAAAGTATGCGTCTGGATTTAAGATGCAAAAGCAACGAATCATCGTAATGGTTTGCGCCAATGCAAGTGGTAACAATCGACTTCCTTTGCTTTTGATTGGTACAGCAAGCATACCACGATGTTTCAAGGGAATGAATATGAACGCATTGCCCGTTTTGTACTACGCACAAAAGAGTGCTTGGATGGATCAACGCATATTCTGTTTTTGTATTACAGTACATATATTGTATATGCACATTAGGGTGATTCAAAATTTTTTTTTTTGTTTTTTTTTAAGGTGCTGTTGCTTAAAAAGTAAGTTTATGATATGAAGAAAAAGCTCACGAAATTTCAGCTCTGTAACTCAATTTTATAAGGTGGCGCCGGAGCCTGTTAGTTTTACATGTAAATTGTATGGAAAAATTATTTTTTACAAAAAGTAGACAAAAAACATCTTGTTTCAGGTAATTACCCTCAAATATTTCAGGATTCCGACATGATGGGTCAGTTCTGAGGCCAGATTCGGATTCAGCGTAAAAAATTACGTAGAAAAACGACCCTTTTCAGCTCAACAACACTAATCACCTATTCATTTAGATACCTTTTTTGTAAAAAATAATTTTTCCATACAATTTACATGTAAAACTAACAGGCTCCGGCGCCACCTTATAAAATTAAGTTACAGAACTGAAATTTCGTGAACTTTTTCTTCATATCATAAACTTACTTTTTAAGCAACAGCACCTTAAAAAAAACTAAAAAAAAAAAATTTGAATCACCCTAATGTACATATATTCAATACCTTGTATTCTTGCGTCACCATACAGATTCAAAACAAAATTCTGCCATATATCCGTCTATTGGATTATCCGTCAGGCTACTGGTCCCGTGCCTTACGGATAATCGAAGTTCCACTGTACCAACATTTACATTTCATAACAATTAGATTAACACGAGCACCATTATTATTTCTTGTTAAGTCAACAAGCAGAATAGGGCTGTAGGTCTGTTTGTTTACGGAAAGCTTGTACGAATTTTTAACAATTGTTACAGGATTTCAGTGTGACCGTTGTGTACGCTAAAGAGCCATTTTGTACGCTAAGTATTTTAAAATCTGTTTGCGTGGCCCGTACTATTTTGAAATTGCCGTAATTTGGCTCTTTTTCACCATTTATGCTTTTTAATCGTCTGTAATTTTTTTTTATTGACATATTGTATGTATATTGAAAATAAAAATCCCCATCTGTGTCACAACCTTAATTGTAAAAGAGTATGTTGTCATGATTTAACGATTGTGATGGCAACGCTGTTTCTCATATGGTCAGCTGTTACTCGCGCAAAGATTTGCAAGAATTAATTAAAATATTTACTTGAATTTCAACGACTTGATAAAACTTGAAATACGTATAGATATGTGATTAAAAAGTCTTTCTAGATGTTAGGTTTGATTACATGTAAAAATTTTTAGGTTCATTATTAAATCGTCACCAATAATCAATCAAAACAATAAAAAACACTTGATCTTGAATCTTCTTTGACATTGCAAGAGTCTTTTAATGCAGATGATACTCCAGAGGAATAAGTAAATGTTACCTGTAACAGGAAAAAAAGAAGTGATCGGAAATATTAACATAATTGGGAAGATATTTATAAGTGGTTGCAGAAGGCCAAATAAACTCAGCTCCCGATGTATTTTGTGTCTAAGCAACTGTTGACGAATAGGAGAAACCATCTTGCAATGCACGCCGAAACTAAAAACATAAAAAGACAAAAACAGTTTGCATTTTTATTATTTTTACCAACAACAACAACCACAAAAATGGCCCTTTTTTTTGCCCCTTTCCATTTTTCTCAACGGTCACACTGCTGGATTTCGTTTGTTTACACCAAATATCCAGTAACGAGAGAGGCAGTGAGAGACAATTTGTTGCAAGAGAGCTTCCTAGTTTTTACTGGATAACATTTTACTAGCAAACATTTTCAACAAGATAAACACATGATTTTGACACTTGTTAATATTTTTTCATAAATAAAAAAGTAAATTGTTATGAAAAAATCAAATATTTCAACTTATTTTTTTACTCGTCAGTTTTTACGAATTTAAACTGGATTGCGTTTGTTTACTTTTACGGAAATTTTTTTCTTCGAGAGCAAATACTTTCTTACTCTCTCAAATTTCGTTACTGAATAATTATTACTGGGAAAGTAAACAAACGCACCTATTGTTAATGATTTTTTAGAATACAAATATTTACATTTTATAAGAATTCGATTAACAAGAGCACCTTTACAATTACTTGTTAAGTTAACAAGCAGAATAGGGCTGTAAGTTTTAAGATTTTTAGTTTTGATTTTTATACGTTGTGAAGATTTTATTATTGTTCAACAGTTTTTATTTCATCCCTTCAATAAATAATTTATGAAATATGTAGTTCAATATAAGAGTTTTGTTACTTGTGGCTATTTGTGTGTTGTCGTAATTTTCACTTTTTTTTTGTCCCGAGCTTACCTCCTGAAAATATGGTCACCGTAGGAATATAAGCAGAAAATGGATGAGAAATTTAAGAAATCAAGATTGGCTGGAAAACAATAATCACTTCGACATGGACGAAATAGCAGACATATCCGACGAAAAACCAACCACATCTAAATCTGCAAGAGGAAGACCTCACATACCAATTGATGAGTATTCAGAATTTACAAAAAAATAAAGAAAAATTATGGTTTGCACTGAAACTATCCCTGTGAACCACCTTTCCACAGTTTTGGCAGTTAAATATAGTAAGGGTGAAGAAAACTAAAATCAGATATAACTAAAGCAGTACTACATTCAAATTCAATTCAAGCAAAAAGGATTAAGGACAGCATCCCTACTCCACCGAATACACATCCCACCAAATACAGTTGGCTTTGGAATTAGACTCAGGACTATCAAAAGACAAATTTTATTACGAAATTCTTTAAGGAGACACAACGTTGCGAACTCCAACCGCTTTTTAGCGTTTCTCATGACGACAAAATGTTTTTAACGTGTCACCTTTCCGCTATGCCTAGCCTCTAGGAAGCACATTTCGCAGATTTTGGTATTTTACTACTACATGCGACATTGATCTAGGTTAGTAGATTTTTTCGGAGCTGATACATCTGAATTTTTCTGGACCTATACTAAGACAGAACGTTAATAACGTGATTTAAATGCTATTTTCTACTAACAAAAACTAACTCAATGTACTGCGTTTCTAAACTCTTTTGGCTACAATTTCATATGTTAATAGTCGTCTTTCCTTTTTTTCTCTAACGGGAAAGTTTTTTATAATTTTTTTTAACTTTCAAAATGCATTTTCTGGTAATTATTAAAAGTAAATCTTGCTGTTTCTAAACTTTTTTGACTCACTGTATCAACTCTATTCACATTTCAATCACATTTTTCTGCAGTTTTCAAAGTCTTCTTGCGACAAGCAAAACAGAAGTTATTATTTATATGAAGAAGATGTGTAATTTTTCCTCCCTACAAAAAACTCAACTTCAACAATCAATTGCGCCGGACTCTGCAAACCTATTTTAACAAACTTTGACACTGTAGTAGCTTTAAGAATTTCCTATCATATAAAAAAAATTATCAAAAAATCTTTTTGTTCAGAAGTTACGATTTTTGCAGTCAAAAAAGTCAAATCTTGCGACGCAGGCCTCACCTCCTGAATCTGGCCATTAATTAAGTAGTTTGTTTTCTAAAAATCGCGCCACTTTTTTTAGCAGTTTTAATTTTTTTATATATTTCTGCATTCAGCTTTTACTCTCTCAAAAATAGCGATTTGACAGTTTTTTTTTTTTACCACAAAATCCGGCTGGAACAGACCTAAAGTTGATACTTACTTACTTAGATGGCCATAACAACCCGTTGTCAGGTTACGGCCTAAAGTTGATAAGCATTCCCAATTCAAAAATTTGGTGCATAAGAACTGTGCAATAAAAAATGCCATGACTATTGTAATGTATACAAATAATAAGTCAATTTTTCCAATTTTTTTATTGACATCTGAACCCAAAACTTTTCGTGCGTATGTTACACTTTCTACCGCAATATTAAGGAAACAGATAAACAGATAAATTGAAACAAACAAAAAAGTTGAATAAACAACAACAAAAATATTGAAGAACCTATGTATATTGAAATACACACAGCCATGCAACTCTTTGATATCAAGAGGAAGGAATTAATTTCGACAAGAAATGTTTTCGTCAAAAACAATTGCCAACTGTTGCAGTGATATTGCGACTGTCGATGGGTATTAGGAATTTAAGAAGCAATATGGATGCACATGACCGAATATTAAATATGGAGTAGCGACGCTCATATTCGAAGTAACCAACACTGACAATACAGATATTTGATTATTTTCTTTGGATTCTATTGTGCGTTACGATAATATCGAGGAAACACAAATGGGATCACTAAAGATTAAAGTGAATTTAAACTCATATATAAATATTTCAGATTAATTGTTTATATGCACATACGTATGGGCAAAAATTAAGTATTGACTGATCAAAGAGTAAATCGATTGACAGCGACATTTTGCAAGCCTTCTGTTTCTTTCTTTTGAAAATTGTACTGAAGTAAACCATTGATACATACATGTTCTAATGACTGAAATTATAGGTAGCAACCTACCAAATATTAAATTTGCTGAGTGTTTTGAATAAATTGCTTACATTAAAATAATATTTATGAATAAATCATAACAATGTTCATTCGAAAAACTTAAAGCATATTTTTAATAAGAAAAAATAAATATTAAAATCAAAAAGTTTTCGCAATATTTTCGGGGGCTATAAATGATTTTTTATTATGAGATTTAAGCTCTTCGACAAACCCAGAACCCCTAGTTCAAAATTAATATTCAAATTGTTATTCAGGGATTGTGTGAAAAAAAAAATATGAGACTTTATAATATTTAGATAAAGGTACTGCTATTCCATCATCATGAACCATCAAAAATTTGCAAACTTTTAGACTAACTTCGGATATTGTGATATAGGCATTTTTGTATTTCAAATCACACGTTACTTTTATAGCATATGTAGCTTCTACTTCTTTATGTATTATGGTTTATTGAAGCATTGTGCAGTATATTTCTGTAGAATTTGTATTTATAAAAATCAAATATCAAAGGCTTAAGTTAAATATTATAATTTATTAAAAAAAAAAAAATTGTGCGCGGGTAATGGCCACCTAATCACCACCTTTGTACTGCGTTGGCGCCTTTCTTTTAAAGTCAAACGTCATCTTGTTCTCTCTTTGAACAGCTGCAATCTGTTGCTTAGCTTTGTTGCGTAGCTCTTCTCGGTCTTGATTAAATACAACTGCTACCTTAGCATCAATAATTTCAGCAATATACATATCGTCTTTATTGTTCATTGGAACGCCTATCATCAATTCGAATGGCGAAATACATACTGGTGGATCGGTGAGTCGTTTCACTTAAGTACTGCTGAACTTCACCAAAGTACTTGTACCATTTTTCCGGATCGCTTATGGACAGCTTGGAGAGTACTGAAATAATGGTTCTGTGAACACGTTCGACTTGCCCGTTTCCCCTAGGTACACCAGTGGTTGTCAAAATCAAATCAATATTTTCGGACTTGCAATAGTCTTTGAACAGTTGTGCCGTATAAGCAGTACCTCTATCTGATACGATATGCATTGGATTCCCAAAAGTATTTGTTAGAATCTTGAGTTTACCCAATGTTTCCGTAGCTGTAGTCGATTTTGTAGGACAAATCCATACAAATTTGGTAAAAGAATCCATTATTGTCAACAAGTGCTTGTAATTTTTGTTTGTTGACAGCGTCGGCCCAAGATAATTCTAGTAATTCATTAGGCGAGTAATTTCTAGTGTTTCACCGAGGCCGAGGCGAGGCGAGGTTCTAGTTGATCTCGGTCTCGCCTCGTTTTATAAATTTAAGTCTCGCCTCGCCTCGGCCTCGGAAGAGATCTTGCCATCACATGCCTCGCCTCGCCTCGTCTCGCCTCGTTCTCGGCCGAGACACCTCGGTAAAAAAGCGAGGTTTTTATTAAAATAAATAAAGATTATACATGTATCTGGACTGATAGGCTGATCAAGCCTCAAGAAATAAAATAAAATATCTGTTTTTATTTTTGGTGAATTGGATGAGATATGATAGATTTTCTTTTCTTATATGGGAAGGAGAGGCATTGCCTATTTTTCCAAGCCAAACTAAGCTATGAACCTTTTACAAACTATAAGCAAAATATGTACCAAATCTTATTTATCTACGTCAAATAGATATTGAGATATGATAAAGTTAATTTTTTTCTTATATTGAAGGCATGGTACCGCCCATTTTATTAATTGAATCTTAGTTATGCCTCTACCTTTTATAAATATACCAAGTTTTATTAATCTGCATCAAGTAGTTGATAATAAAGGGTTTTTCAATAAGAGCGCTACAAAAGTTTTTTTAAATAAAGCAAAAACGATTTGGGATATCAATGAAATTCTTTATTTTTGGAAAAGAACATTTGATGCCATTATCATCAATTATCGTCAATTTGATCTTGTAAGGATGTAGGCCAAGGTCTATTCGCAATATTCGCCACAACGACTTCACTGAGATGCCCAACGCTTGAGAACGAAGTGTGAGAGACTGATTTGGGTCTTCCTCTATTGATTCGCTAGCGGCAGCGATATTCTCGACACTACGGGCACTTCTTTGTCCCACTGGCACGGGAACAATTTGTACTGTGCCTGTGGATTCAAATTTTTCCACTAGTCGCTCAATTATTGATCTGACAGGACGATTATGACGACCATAAATTGGACGTAGCGCTATTAAAGTTGAGGCCACTGACTCCGAATTTCGGTAGTAAATTTTAATAATTTTGACTCTCTGTTGGATCGTATATCTTTCCATGATGAAATGGCAAACCTTACTGAAGAGAAACGTCAAAAGAACGGGGGTGGCATCTCTCATTTATCGTAAACTATATTACGGAGCATCCCAAATCATAAGAAACATATATGTATGTCAAATCTTTCGTCGGTCGGTTGAACGGTTTAGGAGTCCATTAGCAACGAACATACATATATTGATCTTTAATTATGTACTAGCATTACCCTGTGCGTTTCGCTTCACCTTACCGGTTCTTAGAAAGATTATTAGAATAAATCAATTTCAATGCAGTGTTGTCAATCATGCAGTTTTGCTTATAGCCTTACATAGCCTTACATGCTTCCCTAATCGATCAATCGAGGAAAAGTCGCATAAAAACTGATGCGATCCAAGCACTTCTGTGCATTAGCGCTTGGACCAAATCTGAACTCGTAAGAAGCACATGCGGGTTAAAAATAAAACAAAGTAGTTTACTCAAAATAAAATACTAAAATATTAGTTAAATATAGATTTTAACATAAAAATTACATTCATATTTTGAATCTGCATATGGGTCTTACAAGTTCAGATTTGGTCAAAACGCGCCTCGCTCTTGGTTTCGAAAACGAGGTTAGGACGAGGCGAGGACGAGGCGAGGTGCCGTGTGATCTCGCCTCGCCTCGGTCAAGCGAGGAAAATTTATTTTTCCATCTCGCCTCGTTCTCGCCTCGGTCTCGCCTCGTTCTCGTAGTCAAAAACGAGGCTGCCTCGTAGCCTCGGTGAAACACTAGTAATTTCTTAAGCTATCCGATGCCACAAATATGATTTTTTTTTTAAGATACGCCCTTTCGTCAATGTCCGCCTTATGATTTCGACTTTTTTTATTCCGCATTGTTAGTTTATACGTCATCATTTTGCCCTCGTCATCACTTGCATTGATACCTTATATGCAGTTATTTTTTTAACGTTTCTTACATCAACATATATCATAAATAAACAATCCTTCGAAGTTGTCTCCAGTTTCCAGTGAGAAAAAATTCACAGGAAAATGAGTTATCGACAATATTTCTTAATAGAACATTTTTGAGGATTCTTGCAAATTCTTTTCTCCAACTTTGTAGTAAGGAATTTGGAGCACCAAGCTGAATATTTCACTTTATTTTTATTTTTGATTCGTAGTTCTGAGCCTAGGCTCCAAGAACTACTTTAAAGTTGCTAGATCGAGTTCACTAACGTGCTATAAAACTAAATGACATTGTAGCTGTCGTTTGTATTTTCTATTAATTCTCTAGAGAACCCTCATTGCTAAATACATTTTTGAACCAATCCTATCATCATGAACGCTATACCTTACCACTCGAGCTCTTCATCTGTCTTATTTCGCTTGCGTTAGAACGGTGCTTAATAGAACATCACACCAGCGTGATAATTCGGCCTTTGGGCGTTATAATATTGCCCGTATCAGCAAATAAATATCTAGCCATGTTAAAACCCATAGGCTATTGACTATGTATTTCAATTAGGAACTAATTCGTTAAAGGTATTTTATTGTCTTATAAGTTCAATTAAACCCTAAAAATGATGTAGCCAAAAATGCGATTAAATTAAGGCTTGGACTTCTGAGAACGGTGCAAATTTGCCCATTTTTTGTATTTTTAATTCTAACTCAAAAACTGTATATTTTTAGCAGACTTATTGTAGAGAATTAAATTTCCTATCAAAATGATACTTTATAAAATCAAATAACTTATTTTTTCATCAAATTAAGTTAAAAAACTTTAAAAAAAAAAACCGAAAAATTTCAATGTTTTGAATTTTTTTTTTTCATTTTTGAGTATCATTTTTTTCAGAGTGGATTTATGAGATTATTTTGTTCACAAAAAAAAAAGGTGACGTAATTTCCGTCAAAATAATGACCTACAAAAGTATCTTAGATTAATATTGACTGAGATACAGTGGTTCGAAGTTTCCTACTTTTGTTTGATTTTACCTTTATGCCATTAGGCTATTGACTATGTACAATCATGTGAAAAATAATAGGGACACTTACATTAAAATAGTTCAAACATACCTCTGCTTCTGTTTGAATAAATTGAGATAAAATTTTAAATTACATTACTTGCTGGAATATCAATGCAGTATAGAACCGTTATCAGAGTAAAAAAATTTTTTGTCGTTTCGAAATTGTTGATTGTATTGTGAAGTGGGCTCAATTCAGGCTGTGCGAAATAATAGGGACACGAATATAAAGTTAGTTATATTTTTGAAGCTTTGTGGTTTTTAAACATTTATAAGTTGGAAATGCATTGCATATGAGATGATCTAAAATTATAATTTGAAAAAAAAAACCAAATTATGTAATTTAGTGATTCAGAATGGGAAGATGACGTCATTGCAGCGTCCAGCTTCGTAGAGACATAAAAGACCTTCACGCTAACGAATTTTCATAACGAGAAATAAAATTATTTTTTAGTCAATCATACAAAAGTAGGCGACTTTGAACGACTGTATCTCAGTCAATCTTAATCTAAGATACTTTTACAGGTCATTATTTTGACGGAAACTACGTCACTTTTCTTTTTTGTGAACAAAGTAATCCCCTAAATCCACTCTGAAAAAAATGATACCCAAAAATGAAAAAAAATTCAAAACATTGAAATAGTTTAAATAGTTTTTTTAACTTATTTTGATGAAAAAATAAGTTTTTTGATTTTATAAAGTATCATTTCGATAGGAAATTTAATTCTCTACAATAAGTCTTCAGATGTGTACATGCTAAAAGTATACAGTTTTTGAGTTAGGATTAAAAATATAAAAAGTCGGCAAATTTGCACCGTTCTCAGAAGTCAAAGCCTTAATTTAATCGTATTTTTGGCTACATCATTTTTAGGGTTTAATTGAACTTATAAGACAATAAAATATCTTTAACGAATTAG
The DNA here is from genome assembly GCA_949775025.1 of Tricholauxania praeusta. NCBI lineage: Eukaryota > Metazoa > Arthropoda > Insecta > Diptera > Lauxaniidae > Tricholauxania > Tricholauxania praeusta. Next base: position 88,461,634 of record OX459030.1, on the reverse strand, counting down.
TTCCTTATACCCCTGTTATTTATGACATAGTCAATAGCCTATAAGACTTATCACAAAATAAAATTTTGAAAAACTTACGTTAAATAACAAAAAGCAATCACATATCAAAAACCTGAAAAAAATACAAAAACCAGAGTAAACCGGTCTACTATATTGAATTTGGTTTTTGAAAGTCGTTACATTTTGTGAAATAAAATAAAAAAAAAAAAACAAACGCAAGTTGCAATGCTTAAAAAAATGAAAACTTGGTCCAAAATTGCTTTGGGCATAAATATCCAAATTGCAAGAGCTGCCCGTGATAGGTAAAATCTAAAGCCTAAGTAGGATAGGATTTGAAGATAAATTTCAGAAGAATACTTGGAAATGAAATAAGGGAATTATATGAGGTTTCATGGAGACAAATGAACTGCAGATTTATCTTTGAACATTTATTTTTTTTTACTAATTGGCCCTTAACCATGTAACCTATTGGTTTAAAATGTGAGCTACATGAAAATTATTATTTTAATGAAATAAAATTATGAAGGTTTTAAAATTAAAAGCCCTAAAGAAGAGTTTCGGAATACTTGACAGATGATATTGCGGCAACAGCATCTTTTCAGCCTTATAATATTTTGCAACGCCCAATTTATACTGCACTAGCTGTTGAAATTCTAGACGAGGAAGGTGTTGGCTAGCACTTCATTAAGCGTGTACGAACGGTCGAAAAAAGAACAAATGAAGCTGAATGATTACAGTTTGGATGTTCTGGAACAAGTTTTATGTACGATGAAGCTCCTAGCCATAAAGCAAAAATAGTTAGCAATTCTGTAGCTGGCAAAAACATCACAGTGTTGGACAGGTCTCGCGATTCGCCAGAAATGAGCCGAATAAAAAAAGTATGAAAGCGCGAGATCAGTGAAACGGCAATGACAACAAAACACTATCCCATAGAGAAGTTGATTAACGTCGGGTATAGTAGTACACACCTTCAGGAACTGGTAAAAAGTTGAACAGATAGCATACCATAGAGAATATCAGCTCTCATTGCAGCAAAAGGACGTAACACAAAATATCGATTTTTCGTAAGCCATGGATTATTTGTTTAACTATTTTTTTTTTAATAAATGTTTTTAATTTCAAACGTCATGATTCCACACTTAATAATAAAACGATTGAATACCACTTACATGGCCATTAGACATGTTCAAATAAATGGCATGTTCTGGAATAGGGGTTCTTAAACTTATGTAGTCCGAGCACTACATAGTCCCATTCCAACCGTAGACATTTGACGTCGTTCCTAAGCTTACTTTCTGGCTTTCTTGCGAACCGTTCGATTTTCACCCAGACAGTCTGGTTTTTGAAAGTTTTGTCCGGTTGTCAAACTCAATAAGACATAAAATGTCCGGTTATCTGATGAGGTTAAGGAACGCAATCTTATTATTTTGCTTAAATTTTTCCGATTTTCAAATGTCTTTTCCGGATTTGAAGGTCCAAAAGTTGACACTACTTTCCAATAAATATTGACACTCAAATCATTACTATATCTCTTGCGCATTTATAGAGGCAAACATTTTTAATTACGATTTTCATGTAATGTAAATCTAAATGTAAAACTCAAATGAATTCAAATTGTGTAAATGTTAAAGAATTAAAATACTTAGTTACAAGTCAAAATATGTACATTAAACTCAGACAAATAGTCAAAATAGAGCTTAGAAAATAGATTGTTTTTTTTCCTATTTTTTTTAATAAATAACACTAGTTTACAAGAAAAAAGATCTGGTTTCTGATACACTTTTTTCGATGTATTTTGGGGCGTAGATTCCAAAAATGGCAACCATTTTTTTTCTTAAGAATCGTTTTCGAGATATCCCTAAAAAACCCCTTTTTCGGCACTTTTTTCATTGATTTGACTATATCTCCATGAATTTTTTTTTCGACTCAAAAACGACTTTCAGTTTTCGAAAGATATTTGTATTTCCTTTCTAACGATATGCTTTTTGTTTGAATCGGATAATATTTGATGGAGTTACAAGCGCTCAAAGTTCAAAAAAAACTGACTTTTTTTGGTCTTTTTTAAAAATCACTAAATTTCAATTGCTCCATTTGAATGAAAAATTCCTTCTTTTTCATTGTTTTAAAATTTTAAATGATAGACTATCTTTTTACAAATATTTTAAGTATAATTTGGCGGAAATCGGACAAAAAATGTAGAAGTTATTCGAGAAAACAGTAAAACACTTGCAATAAAATTGAACGAAAATACATACGATTGTGTGTTTGTGAAGTTCTTTACTTTTATTCTCTTTTCTTTTTAGATAAAAAACGTATGTATTTTCGTTCAATTTTATTGCAAGTGTTTTACTGTTTTCTCGAATAACTTCTACATTTTTTGTCCGATTTCCGCCAAATTATACTTAAAATATTTGTAAAAGGATAGTCTATCATTTAAAATTTTAAAAAAATGAAAAAGAAGGAATTTTTCATTCAAATTGAGCAATTGAAATTCAGTGTTTTTCAAAAAAGACCAAAAATATAAGTTTTTTTTAGACTTTGAGCGCTTGTAACTCCATCAAATCTTATCCGATACAAACAAAAAAGCATATTTTTAGAAAGGAAATACAAATATCTTTCGAAAGCTGAAAGTCGTTTTTGAGTCGAAAAAAAATTCATGGAGATATAGTCAAATAAATGAAAAAAGTGCCGAAAAAGGGGTTTTTTTGGGGATATCTCGAAAACGATTCTTAAGAAAAAAAAAATGGTTGCCATTTTTGGAATCTACGCCCCAAAATACATCGAAAAAAATCTATGAGAAACCAGATCTCGAGATCAAGCCCAAATTTGTAAACTAGTGTAATATAATAATAATAAATATTGAAAATTATTTTTTTGTTGACTATTGGCTATTTTATAAACTAAATTTGTTGTTTTCTTATATAGAAGTTTTTATTTAATGAGATGGATGATGCAGTTTTCTTGAAACCAAATTCACAATGTCCGGCTCTTTATTCGAAATGTTTATCCCCAGAACTGCTTCTACATTAAGCTTGTTTCTATACTTTGATTTTATATATAATAGTACCGAACAAGCCTGTTCACACAAATTCGTTGTACAAAACGGAATCAAGTTTTGGGGGGCCTTATTTGCAAGTGCAGGGTAATCGGATTTTGGCAGTAACCAAAAGTTAGTTCAATTTTATTGAACTTTAGTTTCAAAGACGTATCGCAAGAGATATCCACAAGCATATATTGCTCTAATGTCGATAATTGCTCAGCCGGAAGCTGCTTTTTAGAGTCGCTGAGTGTTGGAAAAGACTCATACACACAATTTTGAATGCGTATTGACCATAATTCGATTTTTTTTATAATCGCTTCTATTTTATCTTCAACTTTAAATTTATTTGAAGCTGCACCTTGTAGGCTCAAATTTAGCTCATTCAAATAACAAAAAATGTCAGTCAAGTAAGCAACCTTAGCTTACCAGAGAAAATCATTAAAACATTCTTTCAGTTCAAATTGCATTTCCATTAAAAATAATCTTATTTCGTCACGAAGTTCAAAAAGGCGATTGAGTACTTTCCCTCGTGACAACCAACGTACTTCTGTGTGTAATAATAGTTGTTTATTTTGACTCCCCATCTCCTCGCACAAAACTTTGAAAACACGGGAATTAAGTGGGCGAGCCTTCATGAAATTGACAACTTTAACGACTTCATCCAATATTTCTTCAAATCCGTTGACATAGTTTTAGAAGCTGATTCCCTGTGTATGCAGCAATGGTTCCAAACGACCTGAGGTGCTACATCTTCAATAAGAGCAATCAATCCAGTTCTTCTACCTGACATTGCACGAGCACCGTCAGTGCAAATTCCAACACATTTTGACCACTGGATTCCATTTTCGGTTATAAAATGGTTCAAAGTGTTAAATATGGCCTTAGCTGTAGTACACGATGGTGGGGAATCACAAAATAACAAATCCTCTTGAATTTTAAATTCAAATTCATATCTAATAAATGCTAACAAATTAGCATTGTTAGAGACATCGGTACTCTCATCTAATTGCAGCACTCTTGAAATTAATTGCTATTTTATATTGCATGACATATCTTCAATTCTGTTCTTGATCGTATCGTTCGATAAGGAAATCAAATTTAAATCTTTTGTTGCTTTAGCCCCCAACTTTGTATTTGCTATTGCTTTTGCAGCAGGAAGAATTAGTTGTTCTGCTATATTGTGGGGTTTTCCAGCTTTTGCTACTATTAGGGATACTTCATATGATGCTTTTACTGCTTTCTTGCTGATACTACCAGTTGCGGTATTTTGCATAAGATTTTGACTTGAAACAAGTTCTTCGTTTTTGATTTTAAAGAAATCGATAGACTTACTAATGTGCTCACTAGGGTGATTCAAATTTTTTTTTTTTGCTTGAAACAGGTTGAAAAGTTGCAGGCACACGAAAGGAAAATTTTGGTAAAATTATAGCTCATAATATTGATATTTACTGGTGGCTCATCGAGCTTTTTTGTTTTCCATACGATTTGTATGGGGAAAAATGCTTGACAAGACATTTGTCCCTATATCTCGTGAAAAAAAATGTTACATAAACGGGACCAAGCCTATTCAAAAGATCATAAAATTTTCTATAAAAAAGCTTCTTGCATTTTTTTCGTGAAGCAAGCACTTAAAAAAAAATATCAGAAATAAGAAAAAAAAACCAAATTTTCTTATTTTTTTGGCCAAATACCGGGAAATGAAAACTTTGCATCTCTGGTAGCAGACCTAAGAAAATATTTTTTTAAGTGAGGATTTACTCGAACATGAATAAATTTTCGAAAATAGAGTGTTCTTGAAGTATTCTAGAACATGCCATTTATTTGAACATGACTAATGTACAATAAAAAATGTCCATATAAGACGCCCGCGAAAGTTCTGGAATATTGACCCCTTCCGTAGTGGAAGTCCACTCTTGTATGATTTCACTACTTCCCCCCATCCCTTAAAGGACGTCAACATTTTTAATTTTTATTCCATTTTTATTAACAAAGGAACGAAAAAATTCAAGAGTGATATTGGATATCCGACATATATTGAAAAAATGCGAAAACATCACACAGAATGACATTACAATTATTTGTCGGTGATTTTAACCAAGTCATTGGGTTTTTAATTTGAGACAAACAAAGGAAATAAATAAATAAAAATCAGCAAATGAATTTAAGTAAAAAAAATTAATAATTTCTTACGGGTTATCCTCGATTGCGTTATTTCATGTTTGAAATTAAATGCTCATTATTCGTTAAACAGCCTTCGGTTACAGTCTGTATATTTGTAATCGGATTTAGTCAGGTCTTAAATTGAGCACATTTAATAACATGACCGACGACTAGTGTAGACTTTTTAGAGGATTTAATTTTAATCCTCATTCAAGTATAAATGCTCTGTTTAAATGATGGATTTACATATACCAACAAGTAATTTATGCAGTCAGTTATGAAGTTCATGGCATTGAATTTCGTGTGTTGACATTTTTTACTGGCTCCTCTTAAGTGCTTGTACAAAACAGGATTGAACTTTTCATGGACTTCATGGTACATAGAGATAGAATACTCATTAGGGTGTTTTTTCAAACTTTAGGACAGGGATTTTGTATATTTTTTCCTATATTATAGCTTGAGGAATAAAAATAATTATCCCAACATTTGAGCTTCCTAGCTCAAACCTGAAAACTGCGCGGACAGAGTTTATGTCCAATTCCATTGGAATTTATCGAAAAAACCGATTTACTAAAACGTAGAAAAAGTCTGCCTTAGGTGCCAAGATATAGCGTTTTGGGTTTTTTAGTTGAATGGGATCGCCACCCACTGTTGTACAGCCACGCCCACATTTTTCGTGTGACTAAAAATTCGGAAAAAGTACACCCAAAGGAGATATTTTTATTTTTTTTTTAAAATTTGCGGTCATTAATGCCTATATAATAGAATCGGGTTTGAAGAAAATTCTCCCAAAATTTCAGCTTCCTAGATCAAACCTGCGAACGGCGCATTGTTTTTTGTTTCCTCGTACAATTCGTATGAAAAACAAAAAAGCAAAACAACGAAAAACAGATTTTTTTTTGTGTTTTAGTAAATTTTCTGTCCTGTCCTGTTCTAAAGTTTGAAAAAAAACACCCTAATACTCATATTTGGGTAACGTATTTAATTAAACGACTGGTGTTGCTTATGCTTAAAACCCTTTGATTGCATTTGCTCTTACCCTGGTCACAACTATTTCCTAGCGCACGGATTGGTGTAGGTCGTACCACAGACTTGATATCCAAAAATGGTCCACATTGTTGTAAGCTACTCGTAGGATGACAAGAAGGCATAGCTTGCAAAGTTCCCAAATGAAATTGCTGTCGATGTATATCATGTTGGGCACCAACTAAGCAACTTGAGTATGTACAACATGAATAAACACTTTCACAACACTTTCGTTTTGAATCGGAATAAGGACTTTTGTTTTTTAATTTAGTTTTGTTGCTACTAGCGGGATTTTCACAGTTCAACAGACGATCAACACTAAAACTCAGGGCAACCTTGGTTTTACTAACATTTTCAGTACAACACTTTCCGGGAGAAGCAGGTGTTTTGACTTTTTCCTTAATTTCGTAGGACGAATCCAAATCAGTTTCACTATTACTGAACGTCATATCAGAGGACTCTCTTTCTAAAGCCACACTGTTTGATATGATATCCATTATCTTATTTTGAGACTCATCATCTAAAACAGCCATTGTTTGGTCGTGTTTTGCAATCATTTACAATTTCTAAAACTTTTTTTTTTTTTTTGTAACAAATTATTATATTCACATTAATTACAAGAATATTTTATTAATTTTTTTTAAATTATTTAAGATGTGGATTTCCATAAAAATTTTAAGCTTTTAAAATAGCAATTGAAAGATATTTAAATAAAGTACTGGTAATTTTGTATAATTTTTCCATAAAATTATTTTGAAAACGAAGCCAATTTTCACAAGTTTGAACTTTAAAGCAAAGCGAACTTTCCGTCGCTTTTTTCTTTGATAACCGCTGAACTGTTACACTCTCTACAGTCAAATTTTCGACCGAACCATTCAAAAAGACAACCCACACAGAACTAAATATTTGTGTTGCATCGATCGGTGAAAAGATCAATAAAAGAATTATCTCAGCTAACTGTGAGAAAACATTCACTAACATACATACGACATATGTATATAGGCACAGTGGAATGAATACACACAATTTTGAATCAAAGCACTGTTTCCGAAAAGAAATTTGAAATTGTAATTCTCAAAAACTATCGACTCTTTGAATCGCGCAGTTTTGACATTATTTTTTAAAACGATTGCTTTTCATTTAAAATATAAACTGTAATTTAGGAGCCTGTTATAAAATTTTAATATTTCTGTGAACTGACTGCGTTTTGTGCGCAACTCCGTATCAGTTTTTTCTACTGAGTTGTTTCTAATATCACGCTCTTTTATCAGCAGAATAATAGACCATAAATTCATTTTAAACACCTTTATTCCAGGCAAGAATTTCGTTAAATCTTATTTGGTTAGGTTGTGTCATGTACGAGTCACAAGTTACCACATCTTTATTGGAAAATAGAAAAAGTGTTACACCGCCCATTTAGCGCTCCAATATTAACTTATAGTAATGTGGTTCCCAAGGCGGTAAGTCGTAATTATTATTTTAATTATGCTCAAGTCCTCTGAACTTTGTGATATATTATTTTCGGTTATTAAAAAAAAATACAGTACTTGATAAGGTGTGTTGTAAGAGTACATTCTCACATTAGCAATCAAAATGTGTACACTTTAAATTAAAAACACAAAATTTGATTTTTTGTAGAAGGTCAATTTTGCTTGTAAGCCGACGATATGAACTGATAAATCCAATTTTGTTAATCATAAACTCATTAAAAGTTTTGACAAATCTACAAAATTATATTCAGGCATTGTAGAAAACTATTTGGCATTCTCCATGCGTGATATCAAGGAACTTGGTATTTTTATGTGGCTTGAAAGTTGTAGAACGTATTTTCGTGAATATCAACTCCGAGTTCAGGGGAAATTAATCGATCATTTCGTTCATACATACAATCATACATGTGTATCCATTCTTTTCTTCTGCGCCTCACAATCTTATGATGTTAATAATCATATGTATTACCCCAACAATAGAAATTATTCTCCGACAATGTGTGTGTTATAAATTTGCAAAGCAGTCTTAATAAATGTGTAAAGCAGTGCCGTGTTTAAGCTTAGGCTGTATAGGCTGCAGCCTAGGGGCCGCGCCACAAAAAAATTTGTTCGAAAATTTTTAATTGAATACAAAAAGCTGCATCGATTTCTCGCAAACTGCTTCAATATCGCAGGCGTGTACAAGCGCTTTATTGCATATAGTTTCATATTTGCATACGCTGTTAACTCTGTCAACGTTTTCTGTTTTGATAGTTTGCGTTACCACTTTAATTTGAGCAGCAGCAAAATTGAACTAAAAATTACTTCAAATATAATAAAATTAAAACTGAACTAGCTAAAACTGTATTAAACTTACATTAATTGAAACATTATTACAAAGTTACAACGTAAGTGCGTGTTAAATTTTTTAACTTTGCGCCGCCATTTCACTAACCGTCATAAAAAGAAAGAGAAATTCAAACATGGAAGCACCAAGCGAAAAATGGTGAAAGCTAGAGAAAAGTAGGATAAAGAAGCCGTTGCCAAATCACGTCGTATGACGGATTATGAAATCGGTCAAAGTTTCAGAAAAATCGTCATATCTCTAAAACTGTCAGTTAATATATTAAAGATTAACTTATCATAATTGTGGCACATTAAATTATCTTTCTTATGACATCCATTCAGGAGTTCCTCTTTAAAATAATTTTAACAAAAGCTGTTCCACAGAATTATTTATTTATCATTTATTTATTTATTTTATTAATCAAAACTTTTCAAAACTCTTTTTTTTTTTTTAATTATTCAATTCCAAATTGTGATTTGATTTGTAAAAGAAGTTTATTTCATAAGGAATTTAATATAAGAGGAATTTCCTTTTATTTTTAGCCACAAATTTTTTAAAAATGATTTCTGATTAAAAATATACTTACAGTGCGACCTCGTTCAACGCATCTAATAAAAACCAAGCCTGTTGCAATAACCGAGGTAGTTGCAATGACTGAGTCAAAAAATCTTAAGTAATTGGGTGTAGGTACTTAATAATAAAAAAACATTCAATTAAAAACAACGTTCAGTCATCAAAAGGAAATCATTCATTTAATCCATTAAGCTAAATTTTACATATGTATGTACATTAGTTAAATAAGGAACAAACAAATTAATAACGTGTTACAATATTTTGAAAAAGTCTGCATCTTCAGATTTGATTTCCGGTTGTGAAAGAACCACCTCAACTTCATCTGTGTCTGAACCTTCGCTTTCTTCAGTATTAAATTCATTTTTATTTGCCATTTAAACTTACTTACTTACTTAGATGGCCATAACAACCCGTTGTCAGGTTACGGCCGTCCTCATCAGCTCTCGCCAGGCGCCTCTGCTTTGCGCGCGCCTTCTTCAATCGTTAATGCCAAGTGCGGTTAGGGCTTCCTCAGCTTGGTCTATCCACCGGAGGCATGGTCTCCCTCTTCGTCGTTGACCGGGGACCTTCCCTTCGAATACCTTTTTCGCTGGAGCTTCTTTATCCATACGATGGACATGACCCAGCCAGCGTAGTCGCTGTATTGTTATACGCTTAACTATGTCAATGTCGGCGTAGAGCTCATACAGCTCGTGGTTCATTCGAATGCGATAGTCGTCGCCAACTCGAACAGGACCAAAGATTTTGCGGAGAACTTTCCTCTCGAACACCCCAAGAGCGGCTGCGCCTGTTGTCGAAACCACCCATGCCTCAGCGCCATAAAGAAGCACAGGTAGAATAAGCGTCTTGTAGAGTGTTAGCTTTGTCGGTCGAGAGAGAGCTCTGCAACGTAATTGCTTACTGAGACCGTAGTAGCACCTATTAGCAATTGTTATTCTCCGCTTAATCTCCAAACTGACATCATTGTTGCTGGTTACGGCAGTGCCAAGGTAAATGAATTCCTTGACAACTTCTAATTTACAGTTGCCCGCTGTAACATGAGAGTCTAGATCCCGTGCTCTCTTGTTGTTGTTAGTAGACATCATGTATTTCGTCTTGCCCTCGTTTACCGTCAAACCCACTTTGGCTGATTCCTTTTCAATAGCAGTGAAAGCAGCAGTAACATCTCTCTTACTCCGACCGATAATATCAATATCATCAGCGTACGCAAGGAGCTGAACACCTTTGAAGAAAATGGTGCCATTATGATGCACACCGGCTTTTCGTACGATCCCCTCCATAATGAAATTGAAGAGATCGCACGAGAGCGGGTCGCCTTGTCTGAAACCTCGCTCGGTATTAAAAGTTCCGGAGAGCTCATTCCCTACCTTGACGGAGTTACACGTATTGCTCAACGTCATCCTGCAGAGCCTTATCAACTCAGTTCCTGCTGCTTTGTTGTTTTTGAGTCGCTGGATAGCAACTCGAACCTCTTCATGGCTAGGTGATGGTACTTCCACTGCGTTATCATCGATTGGTGGTATCGTACTGCATTCTCTCTGGGCGGAATTGGTGGAATCATCGCCCGTAAGCAAGTTGGAGAAATGCTGCCTCCATAACCTCAGTACACTCTGTGTATCTGTAACCAGATTTCTATTTTCGTCTCTACAAGTGGATGCTCCGGGCTTGAAACCTTGAGTTAGACGCTTAACTTGTTGATAGAATTTTCGTGCATCCTTCTTGCCCTGGTACACCTCAAGTTCCTCACGCTCACGCTTTTCCTGCTCCCTTTTTTTACGTCTAAAAATGCGCCTCTCTTCCTTCCTCTTTTCGCGGTAGTTTTCTCGCACGGCTCGCGTTGCGGCTGACTGCAGCGTCTTCTTGTATGCGGCGTTTGTTTCAGCAGTCGCATCGCGACACTCCTGGTCATACCATTGGTTTCGAGGTTGTGGGCGTCGAAAACCAATGACTTCCTCGGCAGCAGCGAGCATGGAGTGGGAGATGTGTGTCCAAAGTCCACCGGCGTCGTCGGTTCCAGAGGTTGGTTGGTTAAGCTTAACCGAGAGTTGAGCGGAGTACGCCTCGGCAGTTCGTTGTGATTGCAGCTTGGCAACGTCCAGCTTTCGTTGCATGCCCGTGCGTACATTATTTGCATTGCATAGCCGCATGCGGATCTTAGCTGCAACAAGATAGTGCTCGGAGTCAGTGTTGACCCCCCGAAATGTACGCACATCCAGAACGCTTGAAGCGTGCCTTCCGTCGATCACAACATGATCAATTTGGTTTTTCGTTTTTTGATCCGGGGATAGCCAGGTGGTCTTGTGAATGTCGAGGTGTTGAAATCTGGTACTACTACTACCATGATTTTGCACGTTTAAGCTAAGATAAGTCAGAGTCCTGACTTGTTGGGCAAAATTTAAAAATTGGGTCGTATTAAGGGCAGTAAATTGCCGAGCCTGCTAAATTTGAATACCAGTGATAACACTAAATACAAATGATAGAGCTTGAGTTACTAACAATATCACTCAGAACTGTTGTCTATTTGCCAGACATGGTGCTTAAATAGGAGTCGTAAGAGTTGTTGTTTTCCATGAATATGATTACTGGATGTACCTGAGTACTTAAAAATTAATCAAAATCTGATATGTCCACTTTTAAATTAGCCGAATCATACTCTGAAAACAAAAGCTAACAAAGTTATGCTTGCAATATCAAAAACATATTCCTCACTTGATAGGTAAGCTAAAGGAGAAAAATTTTGATGGGTATCATGATCATAAACTATACAGTATACTAGTAGAGCTCGTGGAGAGAAGAATACATAGGTACTCACTAGAGCAAATAAAAACTTTTTGATTTTTTCACGATGTGTCTGCGGATTACTGTAGCCTTATATGTCTGGACAAAGCTCATTACTAGGATTAAGGTTAATATTGAAAACTGGATTTGCACCCTCTATTTTAAGTAGACAACCCATTTTCCAAAATATTGATTTAAAAATGGTGCAAGTTACAGAGGTTATAAAATTTTCCAACAAAGTGGGTATAGGAAACTATCGATCGGGGAATTCAAATCCGTGAACTGGCATAATTTGATTTTTCTACCATTTTCAAAAAACGTGTTGAAAAAATTCTTGTAATATACATATATTAAGTTCGCTACTGCTTTGAAGGCTCCAGATGTCAAAAAATGTATCTTTATTACAATTTATACTTTATCATTAGTAAATTTTAGCTAAAATATTTTTTATTCTTGATGATTTCAAAAGTCTTATCTAGTTTTCTGTGGAATTACAGTTATTTTGCCTTTACCAGTTATTTTGAACTAATACTTATAAATGGCATGTTCGAGAATACTTCAAAACACTCGATTTTCGATAATTTATTCTTATTCGAGAATATCCTCATTTAAAAAAATAAAAAATTAAATAGTCCTACGTTTGCTACCAGAGCTGCAAAGTTTTAATTTTTCGGAATTTGGCCAAAAAACTAAGAAAATTTGAGTTTTTTCTGATTTATAATATTTTTTTTTCGATTTTCCCTATGTACACATAAGGAAGTATAGACAAAAAGGATAAAACTGTGGCCTTTCCGCGAGAAGAGCTTTGGTGTTTCTTGTGTAACAGCTCAAATTCTTTGTCTTTTTCACTGCATTCACCTTAATACACTATAACTTGAAATTGTCAATGCCACTACATGAATTTTCATTAAAAAAATTAATATGACCTCAAGGGTCTTTAAAAGCTGACCAATGCTACTTGTTGTGCAACAAAGATCAAATTCCTTACAAAAGTCTTTAAAATTATAGCATATTGATAGTGAAAGTACAATTTGCATTTTTCAAATAGCAAAATTGCTGCATAAAAAAGCTATAGATTGAAATACATATTTTAGAGGACTTAGCTTATAGCATATAAGAATGGTGCCCGAAAATAAATTGTTTTACTCGAGCATTCGAAATTGAAATTTTGATCAAGATTTTAAACTTCATTTCCACTGTTGTGGTTTTCCATATATGAGCACCTATACAACTCTCTCTATCTAAACAAGTTCTGCATCTGAGGCATAATTTATTTACGGACGAAAGCAGCCGGTTGTGTCTTGTTATTGTTTTTCATTTTATTTTCTTCACCTACAATGGCACACAAATCAATTTCGTTGTGATCACCAATAAGCGATCAATGACAGTGTGAGAGGGTGGAGCCAACACCATCACTAAATTCAACTTCTGCTTGTTAGAAGTGTTGGTGTATTATTAAAGAAACGGATTGTCTGATTGGCTCTGAGATCCACAATTTCGCTGCATACATCAACGCTAGTGCATTATGTTAAGAGCTGTAGGGATCAACAAGTATTTACGTGCATAAGTGTGTGTCTATTACTTATTTCGAAAGTTTTTACTTGACTTCTTATGAAATCCACTAAATGTTTTTAATGTTCGTTCAAAAAACTTTTATAAAACTAAGTCAAAGGGATCTTTCATCACAGCAATCCCAATCCCAACCATTTACGATTTTTGGTTTTTAATTCATTTGGTGACATATTCCATAATTTCACGGCACTAACAAAAAATAGTCTCGACGAATTCAAAAAGTTAAGACCAGGTTCTAAAAGATTATGGTGCGACTTGACTGTGTAAAACACAACTTTCTGTATAGATACTCCGGTAAACGTGTATTGATAAGTCTGTGTATAAATGCTAGATTACAAATTTTTAAAAAATTAATAATGTTATAGTTCAGTAACTTTATAGCGCAATCCGATATACGGTCATATTTTCTTTTATTGAATATGTATCTTGCACAATTGTTGAGAGCTAGCTGTAATTTCTGCACTGTACGACACAAGAGGAACAATAAAGAATCTAACCAATTTAAGTTTAGTTAAGTTCTTAAGGAATGCTTGATGCTGTCAGCCACAACTTGCGCAGAACATAGTATATTTTGCAAGTTGTGGCATTGATATGATCAACGCAACTTAGATTTGAATTTATCAAGAAACCTAGGTTCTTAACTTTCTCCACATATTTAATGACTGCGCCAGCTAGTATTAATGGCGAAAATTTTTTAACATCATACGCACGATGAGAAATAATCAACGCTTGTGTTTTAAGAGCATTTAATTTAAGAAAATTTTGCTTTGACCACAAATCGATAGATTTTAGATCTTCATTGAATCTACATACCAAATCTTCAAAAAGTCCAATTGGTCGGGATAAATAAATCTGAGTATCATCGGCATAAAGGTGTATTGTTGAATTTTTGCAACAGTAGATTATGTCATTGATAAATATACTAAAAAGTATCGGTACCAGTATTGAACCTTGCGGCACTCCAGATTTATTAGTTTTTAATTGGGACGATGAACTCTGCTCACGATTAATTATATATGAATTTAGAAAATTTAATGCAGAGTTACTAAATCCAAAGTAGTATTTAAGTTTCGTCAATAGGATGGTGTGACTTACAGTGTCAAAGGCCTTTGAAAAGAATTTTTAGCATTGCAGAATTTTTTTTTAAGAATTTTTAGCATTGCAGTGGAGCAGCTGTGTCGTGCTTTATACCCCGATTGGTTTTCTGACAAAAACTTATTAATAGTCAGATGATTAACTATCTGGACAGACAAAAGTTTTTCGAAGGCTTTTGATAGGGCTGATAAATCGCTAATAGGACGAAAACCTTCGGGTATAGTAGGTAAATTGGGAAATTAGAAATTAGCGTAACATTTACCACCTTCCAACACTCCGGAAATATAAAAGTTGTTATTGAATGATTAAAATATGTGTTATTGAAGGGACTACAAATGGTAAGATCATTTTGATAAATTTTAAGCTTATTTGGTCATCGCCCACAGCGTTAGACTTTACTGAAGTTATAGCTTTAATTACTTCTTCCTCACTTACAACTCCAAACGAGAACTCTCGTTGAAGCTTGCGAAAAGGTTCTTGTCTGGGACGTAAGAAGATCCATCATTATACACACTGGAAGCTAAAAAGTGGTCATACATAACGTTTGCATCAATACTACACTCTATTGTATTTTGATCGAAACCTACTGATTTTAGGTTCTTCCAAAATATTTTCGAAGATAAATTTGTATTTAACTTTTTCTCTATAAAACCTTTTTTAGCATTTTTGGTAACTACGTGCACTCGATTTCTGAGAGTGCAGTACGCGTCCCAGTTTGCCTGAATTTGACTACGCTTCCAAATATTGTAACTTTTATTTCTACTTTGAATAGCTTTCTTCAATGCATTAGTGTACCATGGTTTTTGGCTTTTTTTAAAACGAACAGTTTTTATCGAAACATATTTATTAAATAAGTACTTCAGAATATTTGTAAAACTATTAAGTTTCTCATTTACGACAGCATAATTTCAGCAATCATGCCAGTAAGCATTGTTGGCCTCAGAACATAGTGCCTCAGAGTTAACTTTATTAAAATCCCTGTATGAAAAGCTTGTTTCAAGATTCATTTTACAAAAATGAACGTTATATGTGAGAAATAATAATTCATGGTCAGAAATACCTTCCATTGGGAGCTGTTCAAAGTGAGAAACATAAGAGCAATCGGAAACACAAATCAAATCCAACAAACTTGGCTTACTGCTAGGAGCAAAGCGTGTTGGCGATTCATTCACGATGTTAAGATCACAAGAAGCTACTAAGTCACGTAAATTTTTTGAGCGCGTATCATTTAGGATACTCATATTCAATCGAAAATTTCGTTATGTTGCC
Source organism: Tricholauxania praeusta (assembly GCA_949775025.1). NCBI lineage: Eukaryota > Metazoa > Arthropoda > Insecta > Diptera > Lauxaniidae > Tricholauxania > Tricholauxania praeusta. Next base: position 88,445,805 of record OX459030.1, on the reverse strand, counting down.
AAAAAAATTATGCAAATCATATGAGCGGTGAGGATTGTATACACTGATCACCAAACATTTGTTTGTTGTTTGTATCATTTTCTATTTCCACACAAATAAACTCCACTTGGTCGGACTCTTCAGATTTGAGAACAGTTTTACATTTAAAATATTTCTTATAGTATACTGCAACTCCACCCCCCCCCCCCCCCTTGTGTCAGATTTTCTATCATTCCTAACAATGTTAAAGTTTTCAAGTGCGTAGATCATATCCTCCACGTTATCTTTCAACCATGTTTCGTTCACACAAATTACATCTATTTTATTTTCTTGGAAAATATGATTAAAGTAATCAATTTTATGCATATTTAAACTACCTGCATTAATATGACATATTTGAAATCCATTATGGTAATTACTAGCAATTTTTAAAACATCTTTTAATCTAGTGCTATGAGAACATAAGTTTCATTTCTTATGAAACAAGAAAAATTTTACTTTAAATATCGTTCGTAAATAGTAATGAAAAATGATGGCAGTATAAAATAAAATAAATTTACTACAACTATAAAAGAATCTTTTAAGTAACAAATCGCATTGCTATGAAAAGTAAAATAAATAAATAAAAATTAATAAGTAAAGTATAAAAAATATCAACAAATTTGAATGCATGTAAAGCATATTAAAAATAAAAGAATGCGTGTTATTATTTTGCTATTATTTCAACGTGTTGTTGGTACAGTGCTAACTACTGCATCAACTCTCTCCATGGATGATACTTCTATCGAATGCGAGGTGTTAGGTGATCTCACTTGAACTCTAACACGAATTGAAAATACTGATGATAAAAGTTTTTGTCGTTTCTTTTGTGTAGCATAATACATGATTTCTCTATTCTTTTTCGTGAGACTTTCATGAACATAGATTGCCCCTTCCCCACTGCAGCCGACATCGGAGAGCATCAAAGCTCTACCCTGTGTTTTGCAGAAGCCAGCAATTGATTTGAAAAGCTGGTTTCTATCATGTGGAGAGTGCAATTTTACAACTATAGGTGGTGCCTTATTTTTGTTTTTGCTCGGCACACGGAAAGATTCACGCAATGGAGGTGTATGCGTGCGGACAGCTTGACATACTCCAGAGAAAATTTTTGGTATATCCTCTCCCTCTTCGCACGGAATACCGTTTATAATTAGATCAGTTGATACCGTGTCGTTCTCACACTTTTCTAATTTATTCTGTAATCCAGCAATATCGTATTCAGCACACAATTTCTCAATAGTCGTGACTCTATCCTCTAGCTGTCTCAACTTACCAGCCATTTCATCGATTCGCTGCATAACTCTTTCTTCCAAATGCAATACTCTCTCATCGAGTTTGGTGATCTGAGCGGTCAGTTTTTCAATAATGCACTCTTTGTTTTTTTCAAGTTTGTCATTTAGAAGTTTTAGTAATTTCTGTGATAAATCATTCGCGCGCGACAAATTTAAGTTCGGTGTTGCTGCGAGTGTTTAATGGCATAATTTTATATATATTTTGTTTTTAATAAATATTGAAAACGTTCAATTTGAAAAAAAGTGTTTAATCTGACTGTTTATGAAAGTTCCTGCAAAAACAGCTATTATTTTTTGTTATTTAAATATTTTGTATCAAATTAACGCGGTATAATTATTTAAAAGGAGCGAGAACAGGCAGCACGAAAAAACACGTCTACTCAGCGCACATTTCGTATATTGTATTGTACATCGTACATTCGGCACATTCTTCGATACATTTTCGGTATATTTTCAGTACACTTCGACAATTTCCAAAAATGTGTTGCTACCTGTTTTTTGGGCCAACTTTTTTTAGTATAAATTGTGTAGTATAAGATTTCAACTTGAAATGTATATTTAATGATAGAATTTAATGAGCTGCTTTGCTGAAAAGCGTCCCAAACATGAATTTTTACCCGATTTTTGGGCCAACTTTTGTTTAGTAAAAATTACAGAGTTTACACGCAGAGAAGGAATCTGGTTGTGGCAACCATATTCCAATATTATCATATCATCAATCATATTATGGTCTTAGGTAATCATACTCTGGTCCCGAAATAACCATATTATGGTACAATTAATCATATTATGGCTAAGGTAACCATTTTATGGTCCAAAGTAATCGTAATATGGCCACAATTTACCATAGTATGATTCAAACGTAACCATACTATGGTCCAAAATAAACATAATATGGCCACAATTTACCATAATATGGTTCCCAAATAACCATGTTTTAGTTCGAAGTAATCATACCATGTAACCATGTTATGATACACTTTACCATAATATGGTTAACTATATGCATTGTAATAGGTGTGAATAAAATACATTATTTATTTTAAAGAATTTTTTTATTTATTTGATTTTATATATAAATCTTATCAGTTCAAAAACAATTTATTTTCTTTTGAAACACAAATATAGCCTACATACTTAGTTAGATTTAAGGTACTTTATGTTTACCGAAAGAAAGATTTTCTCATATTCAATCATAAACGCATGATAGTTTCCATCTTTGTTTTTTACAATAATAATGTTATTGGTTGACACTGAAAATGTATCACACAAAATGTATCAAAAACTCAAAAATAACAATAAATTTATTGTTTGAAAAATACAGTGCTTGCATTAACAAAAAATTGTTGTTAACGAAAATGATGTTTTTGTTGTCACCGAAGACTTACAATATGAATATAGTAAAAAGCAAATACAATTCATGCACTGCACATAGTTTATGTTTAAAGTTTAAATTGCAAAGAATTTCATTTAAGGAGAACACATTTAATAAGTAAATTAATAACTTTAAAAATCATTTTATTTTCACAATTTATTTAACACAATTTTCAATTTACGACTGCAACCGACTACACCGTTTACCAAATAGTAACTAAATAAATAAGTATGAAAACTTTACAGCTACTTACTAAGGAATAATGTTATTATTCCTTCTAATCATATTATATTTAATTCTGATCAAATGATGATAATTATATGATTGAAAGTTTAAATCTACCACATTATGATTACTTATAACTATATAAATGTTAAGAAACCATAAAATATTTTGTTGATGCAAAGAAGTATTATAGCGACGATTATTAAATGGGTTCTCTGATAATGCTAGGAATTTCCAAAGTAACCATATTATAATTTTTTTATAGAACAATCACGTTATTATAAAATATTAATCAGGCTTTTATTATAGGGATAATGTTGTGGTAAACACTTATACAGGCGCGGATCCAAGGGGGGGTCACGGGGGTCATGACCCCCCCCAAAACAGCCCGCATTTCAAAAAATAAAGCTGAAACAATATTTTGCAAACCGAAAAACAAAAAAAAAAACAAACGAACAAAACCTAGTTTTTGCAAACTTAAAAACCTGAAACTAACCAAACGACCAAAATTAAGTTATTTTTTTGCACTCTGAAAAAATTGAAATCCAGAAATGACTAAATCAACAAATTTGACTAATTTTCTTAAACCAGACTGACTTTTTAATTATTTTTTCTATATTTGGATTGTAGCTATACTTGATATACTATCATCTGTTTACAATCTGTTTACAAGTTCCAACTAAAAGCATCATTTGAAGAGCTGAGATGCAAAACCCGCCAAGTCCTAAAACTTGAAAATGCGAGATATTGTAGGAGGGGGCAGAAAAAATATTTGTCTACAAGTCTACATACTCCAAATTGTAAAAAAAAATGTTTCCCTTCACAAACTTTTGATTGCAAAAATTTCTGATAAATTATTTTTATCAAAGCCCGCCAAGTGCACATTTCTGAAAATCAAAACCCGCCAAGTCCAATTTTTCATCAAAAAAGATGCGGCTTTCATAAATACAAATAGTTTTGTGTTATTTTAAAATGGAAATTATATTGTGTAATTAAAATTTCAATCTGCATTTATTCAAATGTTTTGAAATTAATTTAAACCAAGCCATTTTTAAAAAAATGATTTCGAAGCCTTTTGCTATTATTTTTCAAAATCCGGCAGGTCCCGAGGTTTCACTTTCAAAACCAGCCAAGTCCACAGTTTTTGTTTCAAAACCCGCCAAGTCCACAGTTTTTGTTTCAAAACCCGCCAAGTCCATACGTTTTTTTACTATAGTCCTTATAGATTATGTCATAAAATGTAATGAAAAATCAGAATTTTAATAACTTTTGACAACTATTACAATGGATCAATCTACTTTTTTACTAAAGTTAAATTTCAGTGGAATACAGTTTTTTCGTTTTTCTCAAAAACGCAAAATATGGACTTTGCGGGTTTTGCATCTCAGCTCTTCATTTATAACACAAAATCCAATTTTCTATTTTGCTTCGCAAATCTGTTAATGATCGCATTGATGTCCAATTCAATGTCTCGATGGATCTGTAGCAATGCAAGCCCGGTGAGTCTGTCTTCTGCCATAGTTGATCTCAACCAAGTTTTGAGGCGACGGAGAATTGAAAAACTCCTTTCTGCAGTGACTCCAGAAACAGGAAGCGTCTCCAAAATCCAAAGCAGTGTATTAATAGCCGGATAAACAACTTCATCACACGCATCAAGGGCAAGAGGAACCGAATCTGGGAGTTCACCGCCGTTTGCAATAATTTGGTTCCATTTAGCTACCCACAACTTGAATTCTGCAATAACGTTCGATGGGGGAGTGTTCAGAAGCTTCTGGTACGTTTCTGCTACAAGATGAACTTCTTCAATGTCCTCCGCTGTATAGGAAGTCCGAGGCAGAAATACTCTTTGTTATTATTCATTGAAGAAATTCGGCTTGCTTTGTTTATTTGGTTATTCTTGTTATTTTTGTTATTTTTGATTTTTTTCTATCCTGTGACCCCCTCCGGAAAAAAATTCTAGATCCGCGCCTGCACTTATAATCATTTGATTGTGGAAACAATTGTATGATTTTAGCAAATATTAAGTGATTGCTGTGACAATGCTCAACCATGTTTTTTCTCTGCGTGTAAAGAGCCAGAATGAAATACATTTACTAAATCCCGTTTCAAGCATGGTAGTGCAGAGAAAATATATCACTCATTTTTTAATTGTTTTTCTCTTTTATTATATTTCAAAATAAAAGGTGTTTCCTAACATTTCAGATAATATGGAATCTTAAATCGATGAAAAAGATTGTAGTTTTATCCTACACAACTTTATTTGAAAACAGTTCCAAGTCGGTTGAAAATGCAAATAAAAATTCAATCTTTCGTCCGTAATAGTTGAAAAAATTGCGCAGAATGATGGAAATATTACTTCTAAGTTGAATTATTGAACGTATTGAGTGTAAAATTCAAATAAAAATTAATTTTTCTAGTTGGAAGACTTTCTTTCAAAGTTGAATCATTCAACGCAGTGAGTTGAAAACTTGTTTACTTTTTCATCCGAAATAGTTAAAATGTTACACAGAAAGGTGAAAGCTTTTAAATTTGAATTATTTAATGCAGTGAGTTGAAAATTTGCACCACAGTTTACTTTTTTCCTCCGTCAAAAATACATCTATACTTACTTATTCAGTCAATTTTTCCAAATTTATATGAAAAACAAATACTTCACTTAGAGAAAAAATATGATTATCGTTTTCATTTGAATACATTTTATAAAATACAGTTTTATTTAAACTAATAGTTAAGTACTTAACATTTCGATACATTTTTATTTATTCATCAGCTCCATAATTTATTAACAGAAAGAAAATGAGACGTTATAGTAAAACCTTATCATATCAGATCATTTGAAATTTTAATAAATCTGGAACCTCCGATAGATATATTGCATATTTATTCTTAGAACTAAGGAGGACAGTAAAGTTAAGCCATTTTCTTTTTTCGGAAAATAAGCCCACGACGAGCGCTAATGTAGAAGAAACTCGCTTCCTAACGCTCGTCACTTTTTGAAAATTCGCGCATGTCGAGGACTAATGCATACACAAATTAGATGCCGCCGTCTTTAGTTGCTTGTCATTTACGCATTTCTTGCTATCGCACCCTGAAAATTTATGAAGGTGTTGCTGAAGAAGAGTACTTGTTTCGACTAGTGAAATTATTCTTTTCAACAAATGTGTCGAGATTCAGAGTAACGTCCCGAACTTCAAACCCTTTACTACGAAATAAAAATATTTTAAGCAAGGACATCACAAAGAATCATGGGCGTAGCGACGATGGAGCAAGTGCCCCACTTTGGTTGGCTCATGATCTCATGTAGTGAAGTGAAATATACAAAAATTAAAATATTTCAGTACTTCAAAATAATTTGGACTGTAATGTTTAGTGGTCCCCATGATCCATCTTTGAGGGAAATTGAACATCATAAAGGTGCCTTCGAAAACTTGGTTAAACACAAAATTGAAGCTGTTAACCAAATTTCGAAAGAGCACATAGGAAAATGCCACCTGGGTCATTCCATCTATAATTTGCTTTTTTACCCTGACGTGTTTTAAATTGGCTGAGAATTTTTTAAGCGATTAAGGCATTATCTAATATATAGAAAAACATTATATAAAACTTTTTCGACCATTAGTTTTGATAAAAAATTAATTTCTTACCTCTGTTCAGAGCCGCTCGTAAATAACACAAAAACTTGAATGATAAATATTAACAAACAAACACAATTCAAGTTAGCTTTCATATTATTTTTAGGTAGCTGTGTACTAGTAGATGACAAAAAAAAACTCCAATTCTGGAAAAATTAACGCCTAAGCGTTATATATACACTGAAAGAAAAAAAAATTTACGCTTCAGGAAAACATCGATTTCTCAAATACTCCAAAATCGATTTCAGTTTTTTTAGGCTCAAAATGTTCAGAAAATATAGGAGTACGATCCTTTAAACTTCCGTTTATGTTTTTGCACCCTATTTGATTTGACAAGCATTTTAAAGAAGATTGATGAAACTTAAAAATAAAATTTGGGTATTCCATTGATACTTGTGTTAATTTTTCGAAGTTTTTTTGTAATCATTATATAAATAGGCAATCTCTAAACGGTTGCACCACTTTTTCTCAGCCATAGCACAACGTAATCGCTCAATTTTTTTTTTGTTGGAAAGGTTGTGAGGAGAAGGGGGGACATGTATACTTTGTTTTTCAATAGTAGGCGGTGCCACGCCCCTAAAAAAGAAAAACGTTTTCTTGGCTAAACTAATAGACCGATTTTGATGAAATTTTGTTTGAAGATAGATTGAATCCTAAGAAAGATTATCAAAAAGGGGCGTGGCATCGCCTCAAATGTGAAAAAACCGCTATTACGGCTGTGCCACTGCACCGATTTTGATGAAATTTGGTATGTAGATAGATTGAATCTTAGATAAAAATATATTTTTTTTAGTGGGCGGTGCCACGCCTCTTACAGGAAAATACATCGTTACTACTAAACTAACGGAACGATTTTGATGAAATTTTGTTAGGATATAGACTGAACACTAAAAAAGATTTTTAAAAACACAAATTTTTTTAGGAGGCGTGGCATCGCGCGCAATGGGGAAAAACTGTATCACGGCTGTGGCACTACACCGATTTTGATAAAGTTTGGTATGTAAGGAGAATTAATGTTGAGTAAAAACAATTTTTTTAGTGGGCGGTGCCACGCCTCTTACAGGAAAATACGTTATTACTACTAAGCTAGCAGACCGATTTTGATAAAGTTTTGTTAGAATATAGACTGAACCCTAAAAAAGATTTCTAAAAACTCAAATTATTTTAGGAGGAGTGGCAGCACCTCTAACAGGAAAAAGAGTTTTCTCTACTAAGCTAATGTGCCCATTTTGATGGAATTTGGTACAGGAATAGTTTGAACCCTGAGGCATGGTATTTGCTATTTAAAGTGTACGGTACCGACCCCCAGTAGGAATATATGTTTTCACAGCTAAGCTAATGAACCGATTTTGATGAATTTGGTATGAAGATAGATTGCGCCCTAAGTAAGAGAAAGAGATAGTGGAGGGATGTAGCAAAATGGTACTATGATCTAAATTTTTGGAGCGATGACAAAAAATTACTCTTTCCAGTTCAGTTTTTGAATACTATAATGGGAAGTTCATAAATTACGTGAGTCAAAATAGGGGGGGAGAGAGTCCGGGAAAATCTCAGCAAGTCTCACAAAGAGGAAGGGGGGTCAATAAAAATCTCACGTAAACTTTTTGATACAGAGACTAAGCATTATTATAGCAGATTACATTTAAAAATTACAAGTCAATTCTCATGGATGGAAGGGGGGGTCCCGTCAGAACTCACCAAATCTCATCAAGGGGAGGAGAGGGAGGGTTCGAATTTTCAAAAATACACCTCACGTAATTAATGGACAGCCCGTAATCGAATCTAAGAGTTGAGACATGCAACAGCTTCTTACTCTTTGCTTGTGAGAGAGTAAGGATTATCTATACATCCATCCTTTTTTAACTGCCATAACACAACATAATCGCTTAGTTTTTTTGTTGTTGTAATAGTTATGAAGAGGACCAGTGCAGAATGTGAATTTTTTTTAATAGTAGGCGGAGCCACGCCTTCATCAGGAAAATACGTTTCCACAGTTAAACAAGTGGACTGATGTTGGTGAAATTTGATTTGGAGATAAATAGATTGGATCCTTAAAAAAGGTATTAAAATCTTCAAGTTTATTAAGGAGGCGTGGCATCGCCACTAATGGGAAAGAGCGGTATAACGGCAGTGCCACTACACCGATTTTGATGAAATTTGGTATGAAGATAGATTGAATCTTGAGTAAAGATATTTGTTTTAAGTGAACTGTACCACGTCCCTAACAGGTAAAATTGTTTTACTACTAAGCTAATGGACCGATTTTGATGAGATTCAGAAATAGATTGAACCCTGAGGAAACGCATTTGTTTTAAAATAGAGGGTGCCGCCCTTTCAATAGGAAAATATGTTTTAGCAACTTAACTAATGGACCAATTTTGATGAAATTCAGTATGGAGATAGATTAAAGATTTTTTTATGTGGGTGGTGCCACTCTCTTAACAGGAAAATATGTTTCCTTACCTAAACTAATTGAATGATTTTGATGAAATTAGGTATGCAAATTGAACTCTAAGAAGATATAGATGTAGGGATAGGGCAACACTTGAGAATGATTTTTATTTTTAAAAGCGATGACAAAAAAAGCTCTTTCTTATATCCGTTTTTTAATACCAAAAGCATTTTTAATGGTTGAATTTCAACCGCTGGGCGAACTCTAGTTTTTATAATATTTTCAAACTTTCGAAATTTTCAGCTTTTTTCAATTTCTAAAAGTTTTTCAATTTTTTTAAGTTTTCCATTTTTTTTGAAAATTTCAAAAATTTAAGAATTATTAAAAATTTTAAAAAGTTTTTAATTAAGTTAATTAAGTTTAATTAATTTAAGTTTTTCATTTTAAGCCAATTTTTTCATTTTTAAAATTTTTAATATTTCTTAAATTTTTGAAATTTTCAAAAAAAATGGAAAACTTAAAAAAATGGAAAAATTTTAGAAATTGTAAAAAGCTGAAAATTTCGAAAGTTTGAAAATATTATAAAAATTACAAAAAAACTTCGAAAAATTAACACAAGTATCAATGGAATACCCAAATTTTATTTTTAAGTTTCATCAATCTTTACTAAAATGCTTGTCAAATCAAATAGGGTGCAAAACCATAAATGAAACTTTCAGGGATGGTACTCTGTTTTGAACATTTTGAGAAACTCAGCTTTTTTCAATCTATGCCAATTTTTGAAATTTTTCTATTTTTAAAATTTTAAATATTTCTTAAATTTTTGAAATTTTCAAAAAAATAGGAAACTTAAAAAAACTTAAAAGCTTTTAAAAACTGAAAAAAGCTGAAGGTAACGAAAGTCTGAAAAAATTATAAAAATTACAAAAAAATTTCGAAAAATTAACACAAGTATCAATGGAATACCCAAATTCTATTTTTAAGTTTCATAAATATTCACTAAAATGCTTGTCAAATCAAATAGGGTGCAAAAACATGAACGAAAGTTTAAAGGATGGTACTCCTATATGTTCTGAACATTTTGAGCCTAAAAAAACTGAAATCGATTTTGGAGTATTTGAGAAATCGATGTTTTCCTGAAGCGTAATTTTTTTTTTCTTTCAGTGTATATATAACGCTTAGGAGTTAATTTTTCCCGAATTGGAGTTTTTTTGTCATCTACTAGTACACAGCTACCTAAAAATAATATGACAGCGAATTTTAATTGTGTTTGTTTGTTTATATTTATCATTCAAGTTTTTGTGTTATTTACGAGCGGCTCTGAAGAGGGTTAAGAAAATAATTTTTTTATCAAAACTATTGGTCGAAAAAGTTTGATATAATATTTTTCTATATACTAGATAATGCCTTAATCACTCAAAAAATTTTCAGCCAATTTAAAACACGTCAGGGTAAAAAAAGCAAATTATAAATGGAACGACCCACCTACATGTCACCACTTATTCAAAATGAAATAATTGGTCTATGTGACGTTGTCATAATAGACGCCATCATCACTGACGTAAAAAGCATATCCTGGCATACGATAGCAGTGACATAACAGCAAAAGAGCTACTTTTCATTGGTGTTAGATTTTTTTGATGAAAAGATGATAGTTTGTGAGAAATGCAAAAATGCAAAAAAGCCTCTTCAATTGACAACCTTATGAGAAATGTAGGCCCGAATCCAGGAAAAAGAGTTAGGCAAGGATACGACGGGTGTTGCACTATGACAGGAAAGAATGGTATTGTTCAAAAAACTCTACGAGAAAAGTATACAAAGACGCTGTATTTTCACGGTGCAAGTTACAAAATGAGCTTAGTAACAAACGACCTAGACCAAATATCAGTGATACGAAATTCGGTTTCCACAATAAAATAAATAATCACCCCTATCATGAATATCCGAAGGAAAACGTTCTCTCGGATTTATTTTTTCTTGAGTAGAATTTTTCAATCATAAATAATTGGAGAATGGAAAACTTTGTATCCAGCCAGTGCTGCCAAAATATTTCCAATTACTTTCAATCAGCCAATAATGCAACATTGACTTTGCATATTTGACATTAGCTTATTCGTCAGCTGGACAAGTTTGTAAACAAAATAAAGTGAAATGTAAATGAATAAAATCAAAATGAATCTGTGTAGAAAAATTGTGTGATTTTATTTTTAAATTAAGTGAAGTGCAAAAGATAAATTCAAATAAGTAAATAGAATTTGTGCTAAAAATTGACTAATTTTACCTTAATTTGTGTGCCAAAATCCAAAGTGTTTAAATGGGTAAAGTTTTTAGTGTAATTGATTTTTATTTACGTTGTTAAATTTTGTGGATATGTTAAAAAAAAAAACCTTTTTATTAAATAAAATTCTAAAATAATCCTTACATTGTTTTTTTCCTCTTTAACCAAGCAAAACATTTCGAATTTCCAAAAGATTTTTAGAGGAATAACTTATTTCGATGAGAAATGTTTAAAAACCAATTTTAAATCTATCCCCACTACCGGTTCCGGTATGACAGACTGTTGCGCAAACGATCCCTGGGCAGATTGGATATCAAAATAATTATACATTCACACATAAAAATTAAATTAAATATTTTATTTGAAGTAAAAATTACTATTTAAGTATACGTATAATAACCCTACTCAACAAAATTCCGATAACATTTTCTGTAGTAAAATTCTCCGTAGAATCCGAATATCGTAATGGTTTTTTTCCAATTGGCCCCAATTTCCCATATAAGTTAATGGCAATATTAATAAAAATGCACTGTTGTGTATGTTGAGAGCACATACCATACTTCACATGAATGCTTGTAAGATGTTTAATTGTCAGCCAACCAACTTGAAATTAGTCTATAGTGTAGAGGAGAGTCTAACAAGCACTTAATGGTTAAAAATGTGCCAATAGTATTAATGTTATTGCTGTTATGATCGAGAATAGATAAAAAGTCCCTTTTTTCGTATTTTTTTTTAACAAATTTCAACTTTGAAGCCCTCTATCCGGAATTACTTATGTGGGTTACAAAAAATTTCATTCTTGTCCTATTTATAAAAATTTTAAAAACACACATGCTTATAGAAAAGTTATTACTAGAGCATTTTATTATCCTCAATGCAAAAAACCTTTTTCTTATAAATGCACTCTATTTTTGGAATCGACTAAGGGTACGGCCTCGCAATGAGCGGCAAGCGGCAGCGTCAGAGCGACAAGCGGTAAATTGGCAAATCGCAGAGTGGCAAGTGGCCATTTACTCAGCGGCAACTCTAGAGCGTTAGTTGTCTTATTCCTTACAAATGGAGTTCAAATTGAGACCAAAATTAAATTCCAGACGTTAGTTGAAAAAATTCCGTTGTCAAGTGCTGTTTGTCATAGCCAGTGCTTGAATGTCGGCTTCATATTTGGAAATTTATTTTATTTTTAAGAAAAAGAAGATTTTGTGTGCATCCAATTAACCGCAAAAGATTAAGTTATGGTGAATTTCATCATTTAATTAAACAATTTCGGAAACATTCTGAGCGATTCAGGCAATATTTACGTATGTCAATACAAGCGTTTGATTTGCTGCTAAAATTTCATACCATTTGCTGCAATAAATCACTTAAAACAGCGCTTACAAATTTATGTTAATATGGGAGGCGCCACGCCCACTGATGCAATTACGTCTGCATTCATTTGATTTTAAAGCTTATAATAATAATAATAATAATCGAGTTTAGCTACTACAGCTATTATAGCCTTCTTAGCTATTTAGCATTGAAGCTTTATACCAAGTAAAAAGCTTATTCAATAAAAATGGAATAGAAAAAATTATCATGCACATTAATTTGTTATTTATTTTATAATTTTTCTTATCTTTATCGCACTTTCTCAACATACCCACTCACACCATGTAAAAATAGACATATAGATATTAAAATAATTATATGTATAAATTATAAGTATTAGAAAAAATTTACCCAGCATGCTTGGGGCTCGGACAACACAAACAAAAAAATTCACACCACCATTAAGCTACAAATTTAGCTACAGTTAGTTTTCAGTCTAAGCTTGAGTTAACCTTTTGACAAGCTAATGTTATAAACTTCGCAATTATTAATAAGAGTTGTCATGCGATCAAAAGGAGCTGTAGCCATATAATTAGTTCTACTAACCGGTTGGTAAAATAGCTGATAAGAGTTACGAGTACTCCTCCGATTGCTATTAAAATGTATATAGTTAAGAAGCTCTGGTGCAGCAAGAGACCCAGTTACAAGTTGATGCAGATAAAGTATATCCGCAATATTTCTACGCGAGCTCAAAGACTGCATATGTAATAACTTTAAACGATCCTCATAAGGAGGAAGGTTTAAAGGGTCAATCCAATTGAGAGCAAAACGAATAAAATTTTTTTGAATTCTTTCAATTCTATTTATGTGAATGTTATAAAATGGTGACCATACTTGGCTGGCGTACTCTAAGTGAAGGCGCACTATTGTATTATATAAAGTCACCGTTACTAAAGGGCTATTAAATTCTTTTGCCCACCTCTTAATAAAGCCAAGCAAAGATGAGGATTTTTTACAAATTTGATTAATATGCTCATTAAAAGTCAACTAAGTATCAAAATGTATACCTAGGTCTTTGACTACATCGACACGACAAATATTTTTACCTTTTAATTTATAATCAAATTCTACAATAGTTTTCTTCCTGGTAAAAATCATAGCTTGGCATTTATCAGGATTAAGATGTAAGTTATTCTTAGAACACCAAACTTCAAAGGATTTCAAGTCAGACTGAAGTGGAGAAATGTCACCAACCCCTTTTACGTTCCTGTAAATTTTCATGTCATCTGCATATACTAACAGATTGGAGTTTTTAATAACATGTGTAACGTCATTAATTCCTAAAATGAACAGGAGCGGCCCCAGGTGGCTTCCTTGTGGAACACCTGATGTCGCGCTAAACGGGGAGGAAAATACTCTCCTAAATTTTATTTGATACGAGCGATCAGATAAATAAGATTCAATCCAGCTGACAAAACTTAAGGGAAATCCAAGCTTCTTTAACTTAAACAAAATCAAATTATGTGGTAATTTGTCAAATGCTTTACTGAAGTCAGTGTAGACGCAGTCAACTTGCCCACCAGAGTCTAAAGAGCTTAATGCAAAAGAAGTGAAATCAAGGAGGTTAGAAACTGTACATCTGCCATTAACAAAACCATGCTGACGAGTTGTTATGACTTCACCACAGCACACCTTAACCTGATCGTATATAAGTAATATGTTCAAAAATTTTCGGTATTGATGATAACTTAGCCACGGGCCTGTAGTTTGAAACATCATTTTTACACCCTTTCTTGAAAATGGGGCTAATGTATGCATTTTTCCAAAATTTAGGAAAATAGCTTTCTTGAATTGATCTATTAAATAAAATACTGAGGGGCTGACTCAGCACAGAGCTGCAGTTTACTAAAACTGTCGCAGGAATACTATCCGGCCCGGAGTTGAAGTCATCATCAACAGATGAAATATATTTCTCTATGAGGTCAGGAGAGAAAGATATCTCATTAACCGAAACTAAAGGGTCGTTATCAATATATTCAAAATAGTTGATTTCAGGGCTAAATAAATCCGTAGAAAACGATTCATTAAACAAATTAGCAAACAACCCGGCTATAACTTGTGGGTAGCTAGTGAGCCCATCAACTGTTTTAAACTCAGATGGAAACCCGTCAGATTTTTTTTTAGAATTAATAAAACCCCAAAAATTCTTGGGGTCATGAAGAATATTCAGCCTAATTTTATTCAAATATTCAGAATAAACCAAAGCTGACAAGCAACAAGGTCATTACGGTCCTGGCTCCAAAAGTATTTATTCCATGCCCTATTACGGCCATTGCGAACTTTTTTCAAATCCTTTGTATACCAGGGGTACGAGGAATTATTAACGTACTTCTTTGTATATGGAATCGACAATGCTATGGCAGAAAAAAGTTCACCATAGAAAAATTTAATGCAATCATCAAATGTGTTGTTATTAAAAAAATGAGTAAGTCGTCTAATTTATTTCTTAAATTTTCATTCAATTTTAAAAAGTCAGCTTTCTTAAAATTGAATTCGTAAATATTAATGGATGAACAAATTTTCAAATTTTCATTGTCAGATTGGTACACAATACTCAAAGGTGGATGATAGGAATCTACCGTAGACAGAGCATGGATAGCATTTCTTACAACAACATTGCTACTATTTGTAGCCAAGACTAAGTCAAGTTGTCGTCCATGGCAATTAGTTATACAACTTACTTGTTGTAAATTTGAAAGTTTTACGTCAACAAAAATTTGTTGTTGTCGAGTTTTTGGACAAGATGCATAAAAATAATTACCATCGTCTGAAGGAGTCCATTTTAGGTCAGGCAGATTAAAGTCACCTAACAACAAAATGTCGTCATTAGTGTCTAGTTCATTAATAATATATTCTACGGCCATCGAAAGACATTCGTAGACATCTGTTCTACTATTTGGAGGAACATAAGTGTTAAGAATGTATAAATTAGAGTTACAATGTGTAACCTTAACACATAACAGTTCAATATTAGATGCACAGGCAATTTCAACTAATGAACTGGTGAAATGATTTTTTATAGCTATTAAGACGCCTCCACCAACAAAAGAAAGATCTTCCAAGTGTCTGTCTCTTCTAAAAACATGGAAACTATTATCAAAAAGTTCCATATTGAGAAAACTGTTGTTTAACCAAGTTTCGGTAAACACGATAATATCCTCAGAGAAATTCTGAGTTGATAAAAAGATATCTTGCGTCTTGGAACGCAAACCCCTTACATTTTGATAGTAAAGGGATAGCCGTTTCAGATATTATCCACCCATGCTTTAGATTTAAGAATGGCAGAAACATGAGAAGATGCTACTGTTATTTTAAAAGACGCATGAGTTGGTTTATTACCGAGTTTCCTGCAAGAAACGAAGGCGCCGGCAGGAATAATTTGATTTTGTCTGATAAAATTTTTAACGCTGTCAGAGGTAGTGTTGGAATTAAGTCGTGAAATAAAAATCGATTTTAACCTTGGTAATGCCTGCAGGGAAACCGGAGGCACAGAGCTATCAATCGCAACATCCACCCGCGGATTAGCCGAAATTGACAGAGGATTATTTATAGCGGAGGAAGGAGATGGAAGATTGCTACTAGAGATTAAGTGGGAAAATTGGGAGTGGGTGAAGAGGTATTACGAGAGCAATCCACGGGAGTTTTGTCACGACTGACGGCCGCACCGCCCACCCTCCCCACATTACCCAGATTTTTATTTAATTTCTTATTAGACTTTCTTTTCTTTTTTAAGGAAATAGCTTGTTTAGGTAAAGTGGAGATCGAAGGAGTGGAAGCAAAAACCATAGTAGCCTCGGTAATAGTTTTATTTTGCAAACTAACATCCGGTGAAGTAGCCTCCTTAAGGCTTTTTTCAATTTGCGGATAATAGTTAAGAATATCTCTGAAATTATTGTTCAGATTGTTAAGATTTTCCCCAAATTGCTAAATTTTTTCGTAAAAGACCGACGGGAAAAGGGGTCTGCAAGATGGACAGTACCATTGCAGGCCCGAATGGACAGAGCATAATAAATCAGTAATAGATTTTGCTAAGTTTACACAAGAGACATGAAACACCTGTTCACAGGGACCTGAACAGGAAAACATAGAATTCAATATATTTTGGCTTTTGCACTGATATCTTAGAGAGCAAGCTAACAAATTTTCAGAGGAAAAATAATCCATCTTGAAATCTTAAAAAAAAAGAAAGCAATTTAAAATATTTTTAGAGCAGTGCAAAAAGGGTTAAAATCAAGCAAAAAATTCACCCGCTAAGCAGCATCAACAAACACAACAGAGTTTAAAGTCTAGCTTTGTATACGAAGAAAGCACAAAAGCGAATCAAAAACAAAACTGTTGCACTGCTTACACTGATTTATTTTGCTTGCAGAAAGTAAGTTAATATTAACATGTATGTATGTTTGTGTGTAACGTAAAATAAACAAAACACAAAATTAAAGCAAAATTATTAATGTAATCATGCAATTTTTCAGAAACGATACTAAATTAAACACAAAATTTATTAATTATTAACTAAGCAAAAATTATTAGAAAATAATAATAACAAAATCACAATACACTTAAAAACACTACCGACACTGACAAAGAGACGAAGTCAACTGAACTGACATCTATACACAAAATTTTTGAAGATTACTCTTATATCACACTATCCATAACAATTAACGTTATTTGCTTATATAGGAGGTGCCACGCCCACAAGTACTATTGGACCGAATTTTTGTAATAAGAGACCATATAGCATGTATATCTACGTCATTAAATCTTATAACGATTACGTTGTTAGTTCTTTTAATGTAACGTTTATAAATATTGTGGGCTGTGCTACGCCCTTCAACGACATTTTTCAGTAAAGTAGCTAAGCTAGTACTGATGACTGCTTTCAGTGGCATCATTTCTAAAATTATTGTAAAAATCAAGTGTGCCAATTTCGAGATATTTAGTCAAAATTTTTAATTGTTGTAAAGTGATATGTATCTGTTTACCAAATTTCATCACAATATCTTGCACGGTTTACGAGATACGACGGCATAAAGGTTAATATTTAGGACATGTTTACTGATTGCCGCTCTAATTTTCAGAAAAATTAAAACACAATTGAAAGATGTGCGTTGCCGCTCTACCGCTCTAAAAAAGTATCTCCCGCTCAGCAACTGCGTGGCCACTTCAATGGTGTTCCATATGTTTTAATTTTTTTTGTTGCCGCTTGCCGCTCATTGCGTGGCCGTACCCTAAGGCAGATAAATGTGAAAAAAATTTCTGAAAAGACTTTTTAATTTCTTCATATTTTTTCCAATGTGTGCGCAAACGTATCACGGGGCGGGAATGGGTTAAGTTTCTTGCTACAAAGTTGGAAATACAAATGTGTGAGAAACGTCAAAAGTTTTCCTTCAAAAATTATTGTCGATAGTTCATTTTTCAGAGAATCTTTTCTCAGTCGCCAAAATTTTTCTACGATTGAAAAACAGGGAATTGGCGATAAATTTCGAGGGAATGTTTATTCATTCATTCTTCGTCGGAAGTGCATATCAAACATATTAATGTTCTGCGAAACCCGATGCCCGCAAAAATATAAAAGAATCGCTGTATTCAAGGAGCATTACGTGCAAGTCGTTATTGCTGTCAAAACACGGTGACACTATAACGAGAAAAACTACCACGTGTTCTGAATTCAAATCATATATTTGGCACATCTTCAACCAATAGCGAATGCTTCAAAGTCAAAATGCATAGACTTACTTTGAAAATCTTGAAAGCAAAAGTCTTATATCCAAGGCAGAAGAAATCGCCGAGAATCCATTAACATATTTTAGCATGACGATCGTCAATAATCGGCAAAAACATCGTGCCAGTCCTCCAGCGCGGACTCCTAGAGAGTGTTGAAAGAGATTTTTAATTGTTCCGTATATACATATGTATATAGATTCACCTATAAAGTCTCTGGATCAGCGTTTCTCTAAGAACTTACCTGCATATTCAAGCGTGATATTACATATAAAGATTTCTAAAGAAAAGAAAAAGTCTATGTAGTCTTTACAAATTAAATACTTTCCTCTGTAAAGCTGAGCTTTGGTATGACCAGTGGAAACAAAAATATATGTCATAGGCCGAACTCAATGAAATAGAACTAGCTGCACTTGTCAAAGAAACGTAATTGGGCCAAATTACCCTAAACTCTATTTCTCCTGGACTATAAAAAGAAATTCAAATTTTCCTTATTTTTTCGCCAAATTCCGAAAAATGGAAATTTTGCAGCTCTGGAGCAACCCAAAGATAATTTTTTTTTTATTTTTTTAAATGAGGATATACACGAATTTAAATAATTTTTCGAAAATCGAGTGTTTTTGAAGTATTCTAGAACATGCCATTTATTTAAACAAGTCTAGTGTTTATGTTATGATTCGATATTCAGTTATCATTACGTATGTAAGTAGCTAATTCTGCGAGTTACTTGAAAAAACTCGACCAAAACTCTTTCCTCATTGATTTCGATATCGCGATGTATATTTAGCGAGGCTAAGCCGTTCAGCCGATCTTCGGACTTAGTCAATCTGAGGTATGTCTTTAGACGACGTAGCGCTTAAAAGGAGCGTTCATTTGTTACTGTTGTCCAAGGCAAAGTTGCCAGAACACGAAGCATTTGATGGACATTTGGAAACGCATCTTCATTGCAAATATTCAGTGCTTCGAGAGAATTTTTGATGTCTTGCCCGGCAATGCGTTGACGCCAAAGTTGAACTTCATTTATCCACATGTCACGTGAACCATCATGCAAAATTGAAATATATAGCGCGAATAGATTTGTGCATGAATTTTCATTGAAGCTGATTTTTTTGAGAGTATGCTTAAACGCGCATTGAAAAAACGCTCGTGTTACTTAGCCTTAGCGACGCGCAGTGGTTCAAATCGTGTTTTTTGGTTCAAAAATAGCTAGAGAGCACAAATATTGTCATAAAAGAAAAACTCAGGCTTCGACGATTTATTGGCTTTTTAGTTCTTTCATTTAAAAAAAAAAAATTGTTGTTATATATCAATAAAAACCTATGTGCGAAAATTCCCAATGGGGGGGGTTGAACCCCCAAATCCCCCCCTCCTTGCGCACGGGCCTGGGTTGGAATAACATAACAACTAAGTAATTTTAATGTTTGTAAATATTCAAATATAGTAATTTTTAGTACTTAAGGTATTTTGAGCTTTCTCGGGCTTACCCCACGATGAACCAATTTCCATGCAAAGAGCAAGATCAAAAACTATCTATTAGGTTTAATTATTATTTTTTACCCCCTTTCCTGCGATTACGAGCGGGCAGAAGAGCAGCGCACGCCAAATGGTTTGCTATCAGTGGACGCACCCAAGGCCGTATCCAGGATTTTATCTTGGGGGGGGGGGGATTTTGGATTTAAAGTTGTGATAAGCCCAAAAAAGAAACAGCGGACATAAGGCCCAACATTTTTTTTTGTTGCAGCCAAATATATTAAAAACAGTAAGGGCATACGTATAGTACCAAATACATACAAGCACTAATACTAACTATACTTATTAATGGTCATAGTTCTTAGAACAACAAAACTACAAAGGAAAAATAAAAATTGCATTTGGAATAAATTTTATCACTACATTTTTGTGAAAAAAGCAGTTGGTGTCATGTGAACGATAATAGTAAAATTCAGTATCTTAGACAGATTTGACCAGATTTATCTCAAAAGCTAGGTGTGATAAAAACTAATTAAAACCACACTTCAATCAGAGTCAAAATTACAATAAAAAATGACACAAAAAATTTAAAAAAAAAAATCTTAAAAACTGATGTTTCAAGCCAATTCGAATTTTTTAAGAAAAATGTGATTTTAGTATAGAGCCAATGATAAGACTTAATTCTTAATCTGAATTAACCATGACTCCAATCTTTCCCCGTGATCTACCGTTTCATACAGTGCTGAGCTGATTCTATTAGATGTTTTTTAGACTCATATTTTCGAATTGAAATAAAACACATACAATTGTTAAATTAACCAATTTTGGCTTTATTAGTTAGATAATTTTATTTATGCAATTCAGCATTAAGTATGATTTTGTACATATGAAGGCTACAACAGGACAATATTTAGCGCAGTCTGAAGGCGTAACTTACGATTACCTTTTCAGCAATGAGGCTTTATTACCGAAATAACAAAATATTGCTGGCTTTTCAGTATAACCCTGAAGCTCGAGGCTGTTTTTGCCTTATAAGTATTTTCTTCCTTGGTTAAGAACAATTTTCTGTAGTTTTGTATTTTAGTTTATTATCAGTTATTTTAAGTTTTATTTCTTAGTCAGAGTTTACACATAGAAACTATTTCGACTTTTTAACCGTATTAAACTTTTTCCGTCATTTTCCATATTTTATCGACTTTTTAGCCTTTTCAACTGTTTCAACATTCAGTTTATTTCAACTTTCTTCATTTATTTTCAGTTTTTGAACCTGTTTAACTTACTCAATCTCATTCAACTTTCTTCAATATTTTTCATATTTTTTTGACTTTCAACTTTCTTCATTAGCGATTTTGAAGTATTTGAACCTCTTTCAACTTTTTACATATCTTTTCGACTTTTTCAATTCCCGATATTAAAAAAAAATTCCTTTTTTCACTAGTTTTTCGGCCGACAAAAAAAAATTTTTTTTTGTATCGACTTTTTTCCAAGAAAAAATAGTGAATAACACAAAAAAATTTGCATATTTTCAAAAATTAGTGACTTTTTCGTGTACAGCGACTCAAAATACATAAAAAACTATTATCATAGCATATTTTAAAATTTCACTTGATCTTAAAAGCATCAAAAACTGTACACGGTTCGCTAAATAATAATTTTGTATTGTCGGATTTTTTACCGATCTTGATCTTGCTTGAAGCGAACCGTGTCGGCAAAAGTGCTAACCTTAAAACGGCCACAAATTTCAATTGATCTTAAAAGACTCCAAAACTGTACACGGTTCGCTTTTTGTGTTATTTACGACCGGTTTTGAAAAGAATTGAGAAATTAATTTTTTTATCAAAAATGTTGGTAGAAAAAATTTCTACGTAATGGCTCAATCACTCATAAAATTTTCAGCCAGTTAGAAAAAACCTCAGGGAAAAAATTGGCAAATTATAGATGGAATAACCCATATATATTTCACCAATATATATAATAAATAAAATTATATGAAATAAATTATATGAAATAAATAAAAATCAAAAATTAAACGTGCATGTGATTATATTGATGCGACGTCCGATCGCCTGAACATTATGAAGAAAAAAAAAAATAAACCAAATAATGCTGATACAAAGGCGGCACATTCGTCAAATTATTTTTATCCACTACAAACTATGGATGATGATCAAAATAATGATGAAATTGTAGTTGATAAGACTATAAAGGAACACTTTCCTCCAATTACTATATTAAAAGTAAAAATAGAAGAAGTGTATGCCCTATGCAAATCGAATGATATCTCTCATTATTCCATTAGAAAAATTTCTATTGGTCTAAAATTGTTCCTACAACTCAAGACTGATTTTAAATCTATTTGTAAATTACTTGAAAATAGGTTTGAGTTCTTTACTTATGCAACAAAAAGTGAGAAACCTTACAAAGCGCTGCTGTTTGGATTAGATAAGAAAGATCCTAACGCCATCAAAAAAAGACTTAATGATATGGGTTTGAATTGCCTAGAAGTTAAACTTATTCAAAAAGATGCCCATAATACTCAACATATCATATATATTGTTTACTTTCTACGTAAGTCAATCACAATTAAAGAACTCAGACTAAACTATTCAATAATTGATTACGTCAAAGTTAGAAGGGAGTTCCAGCGTCAAAATAAAAAACAGTTTACACAGTGCTGCAACTGTCAGATGTTCGGCCACGGCTCCAGCCGTTGTAAGGTTAAAACATTTTGCGCGAATTGCGCCGGCAGCCATAAGGCTGTTTCTTTAGAAAAATGTGCAAATTGTAATGGCCCTCACAAATCTTTTTCAGAGCAGTGTCCTAGTAAGCTAAACTACATCCAATTGAGACAGCGTTTTCAGCCAAGTTCAAGGCGGCCCACCAATTTCATCAACAGTGGATTCTCCAGTGTAAATTACAACAACAATTTTCCCAACGCTTTACGCCAAAATACCCCAACAACAACTGTCGCCTGGCAACCACAACGGAGCAACAGCAACGATTGTACAAGTAACGCTAACGACTTATTTTCTCTTCAAGAAATTAAAAGCCTAACACTCGAACTAATTACTAATTTAAGAAATTGTAAAAGTAAAGCTGATCAATTTGAGGTTATTACAAACCTGGCCTGTAAATTTTTGTCATAGTGGATAGATCCATTAATATTACAATATGGAATGCGAGAGGCATTCGCAATAAGAGCCAGGAATTTTTTCATTTCTTATTGTCTAATAACGTAGATATATGTTTAATATCTGAAACATGGTTAAAACCAGATTTAAGTATAAGACACCCAGATTTTTTTTATATATAGAAACGATAGAATAAATAGAAGAGGAGGGGTGTTGCCGAAGTTGTTAAAAAAAAATATACAACACCAACTTCCACCAATTGTTAATACTGAGCTCATCGAAAATGTTGGTATAAAACGTTTTAACAATACTAATTGTATTCATAATTATGCATGCTATTTTCCTGGTGGCTTAGCAGGTTCGGATGGTTCAAGGAAAAGATTATTTGCATCTGATATATTTAAGTTGACTAGAGGCAATAGATACATTCTTGGTGGTGATTTTAATAGTAGGCACCATACTTGGGGATGCATCAGAGCTAACTGCTGGGGAAACATTTTATATGAAAAACAGGATTCATACAATTTTAATATCATTCACCCTAATGATTATATCTTTATACCTGCTAGCGCAAATAGACAGGGCTCAACTTTGGACCTTTTTATTTCCAACTTAATAGATATCCCACTGGATGGTGGATGGGGCTGCTTGTAGAAGTCCACGTAAGTGGGGAAAGTCCTGATCGCCACTCACTTGGGAGTGGCCAGAGATGATTCTTTTGCAAGCAGTTCAAGCAGCTCACAAACTTCCGGCCTTTTTTGGCCAAGAATCCTCTGGAGATCCCTTGGACACCCGTCCGGAGGTGAGCTAGTTGTGAGAAGGCGAGTCTCTCCTAGACTTAAAACTTGGAATGTGTGCGTAGGGTTTGGGTCCCACCACACATTATCATCATTTCCAATGAAAACCAAATCAGCCTCGGATAATAGCCCCCACTACGATGACGACCACTGCAAACGAAAAACGGACAATGATTTACGGATATGCACCTGGAATGTCCGGACCCTCCATAGGGAAGGTGCAACTATCCAACTGGCGGAAGCCCTCGTAAAAATAAAGGCTGACATCACCGCCATCCAGGAGATGCGATGGAAAGGACAAGGCTGCTCTAAACGGACGAACTGTGATATCTACTACAGCGGCCATGCGGAGAGGCGCGAATTTGGTTGCGGATTCGTTGTAAGTCGAAAATTACGCCACCTAGTTTCCCGGTTCACGCCAATAAACGAAAGGCTGGCTACGATCCGTATCAAGGCAAAATTCTTCAACATAAGCCTAATTTGCGCGCACGCCCCGACGGAGGAAAAGGACGATGCCACCAAGGATGATTTCTACGCGAGCCTAGAGGACGTGTATGACCGTTGTCCGACCCACGATGTAAAAATAGTCCTCGGCGATTTTAACGCGAATGTCGGAAGAGAAGGCATCTTTGGCGCTACAGTCGGTCAGTTCAGTCTCCACGAGACCACTTCAAACAACGGTCTGAGACTGATCGACTTCGCCGCGGCACGAAACATGGTAGTTAGTAGTACCAGATTTCAATACCTCGACATTCACAAGGCCACCTGGCTATCCCCGGATCAAAAAACGAAAAACCAAATTGATCATGTTGTGATCGACGGAAGGCACGCTTCAAGCATTCTGGATGTGCGTACATTTCGGGGGGTCAACATTGACTCCGACCACTATCTTGTTGCAGCTAAGATCCGCATGCGGCTATGCAATGCGAAGAATGTACGCACTGGCATGCAACGAAAGCTGGACGTCGCCAAGCTGCAATCACAACGGACTGCCGAGGCGTACACCGCTCAACTCTCGGTTAAGCTCAACCAACCAACTTCTGGAACCGACGACGCCGGTGGACTTTGGACACACATCTCCCACTCCATGCGTGCTGCTGCCGAGGAAGTGATTGGTTTTCGACGCCCACAACCTCGAAACCAATGGTATGACCAGGAGTGTCGCGATGCGACTGCTGAAAAAAAATGCCACATACAAGAAGACGCTGCAGTCAGCCGCAACGCGAGCCGTGCGAGAAAACTACCGCGAAAAGAGGAAGGAAGAGAGGCGCATTTTTAGACGTAAAAAAAGGGAGCAGGAAAAGCGTGAGCGTGAGGAACTTGAGGTGTACCAGGGCAAGAAGGATGCACGAAAATCCTATCAACAAGTTAAGCGTCTAACTCAAGGTTTCAAGCCCGGAGCATCCACTTGTAGAGACGAAAATGGAAATCTGGTTACAGATACACAGAGTGTACTGAGGTTATGGAGGCAGCATTTCTCCAACTTGCTTACGGGCGATGATTCCACCAATTCCGCCCAGAGAGAATGCAGAACGATACCACCAATCGATGATAACGCAGTGGAAGTACCATCACCTAGCCATGAAGAGGTTCGCGTTGCTATCCAGCGACTCAAAAACAACAAAGCAGCGGGTGCTGACGGCCTGCCAGCTGAGTTGTTTAAAGCTGGTGGCGATGAATTGATAAGGTGCATGCATCAACTCATCAGCAAAATATGGCTAGCGGAAAGCATGCCCGACGATTGGAATCTCAGCGTGCTTTGTCCTGTAATAAAGAAAGGAGACCCGACAATCTGCGCCAACTACAGGGGTATCAGTCTTATTTCCATCGCATATAAGATCCTCTCGAGCGTATTGTGTGAAAGATTGAAGCCGTATACAGAAACGCTGATCGGATCCTATCAGTGTGGCTTTAGACCTGGTAAGTCCACCATAGACCAGATTTTTACACTACGACAAATCCTGGAGAAAACCCATGAATATCAAATCGACACTCACCATCTCTTCGTCGATTATAAAGCTGCGTTCGATAGCCCAGTGCGGGATTGCCTATACGCAACAATGTCTGAGTTCGGTATACCTGCAAAGTTGATAAGGCTCTGCAGGATGACATTGAGCAATACGTTTAGCTCCGTCAAGGTAGGGAATGACCTCTCCGGAACATTTAATACCGAGCGAGGTTTCAGACAAGGCGACCCGCTCTCGTGCGATCTCTTCAATTTCATTATGGAGGGGATCGTACGAAAAGCCGGTGTGCATCATAATGGCACCATTTTCTTCAAAGGTGTTCAGCTCCTTGCGTACGCTGATGATATTGATATTATCGGTCGGAGTAAGAAAGATGTTACTGCTGCTTTCACTGCTATTGAAAAGGAATCAGCCAAAGTGGGTTTGACTGTGGGCAACTGTAAATTAGAAGTTGTCAAGGAATTCATTTACCTTGGCACTGCCGTAACCAGCAACAATGATGTCAGTCTGGAGATTAAGCGGAGAATAACAATTGCTAATAGGTGCTACTACGGTCTCAGTAAGCAATTACGTTGCAGAGCTCTCTCTCGATCGACAAAGCTAACACTCTACAAGACGCTCATTCTACCTGTGCTTCTTTATGGCGCTGAGGCATGGGTGGTTTCGACAACAGACGCAGCCGCTCTTGGGGTGTTCGAGAGGAAAGTTCTCCGCAAAATCTTTGGTCCTGTTCGAGTTGGCGACGACTATCGCATTCGAATGAACCACGAGCTGTATGAGTTCTACGCCGACATTGACATAGTTAAGCGTATAACAATACAGCGACTACGCTGGCTGGGTCATGTCCATCGTATGGATAAAGAAGCTCCAGCGAAAAAGGTATTCGAAGGGAAGGTCGCAGGTCAACGACGAAGAGGGAGACCATGCCTCCGGTGGATAGACCAAGCTGAGGAAGCCCTAACCGCGCTTGGCATTAACGATTGGAGAAGGCGCGCGCAAAACAGAGGCGCCTGGCGAGAGCTAATGAGGTCGGCCGTAACCTGACAACGGGTTGTTATGGCCATCTAAGTAAGTAAGTAAGTAAGTAAGTAAGTAGATATCCCACTTAATGCTGAAGTTATTTATGACCTTAGCTCAGACCATTTGCCGGTGAAAATGAATTTGAATTGTCATTCCTCAAGACTTCGTTTCTCTCAATATGACTTCAATAGAACAAATTGGAACATATATACCAGACACATAAACAGACATTTATCTTTGCCTTGCATTAATTCTATAACCTCCACTGACAATATTGATACAATGCTAACCGTTTTTAAAAATACTATTAATGAAGCAATTGCTCATAGTGTTCCATTGAAATTTCCCACTAATACAAGCAAACCTTTGCCGTACTATATCAAACGACTAATAACACTTAGAAATAGCTATAGACAAAATTGGCAACGTTATGGATACATTAGTGACTGTACCGAAATGAAAATTTTAAGCCTGATAATTCGAGAAGAAATAGATAAATTTCGAAACAAGTCTTGGAATAAATTGCTATCCTCATTTGATAAAGGCTCTTTCCCTTTTTGGAAAGTTACAAAAATTTTAAGGAAGAAGCCTAAAAACGTTCCAATATTAATACATAACAACACAAGATTTTCTGCTACCCTAGAAAAATGTGAAATCTTAGCAAAATCATTTGCTTCAAACCACACGATATCTGCAAACCTCAGTGATCCCACTACTACTAGCCAGGTTATAAACACTTTAGATCGCTTTCGAATGCAAAATCAAATTCATTCCGGCAATATTGTGACAAGTATTTCTGAGGTATCAGCCATTATACAAAATTTAAAAAATAGAAAATCGCCAGGTATCGACGGAATAAACAATAAATGCCTTAAAGCACTTCCAAAGAAAGCAGTTAAGTTTCTGACGATCTTAATAAATGCTTGCTTTACTTTCGGTTAAATTCCCAAGACTTTTAAGGAATCTAAAGTCATACCAATACTCAAGCCTAATAAACCACCAATTTGTCCTTTTTCATACCGACCAATTAGTTTATTGTCGTCGGTGAGTAAAATATTGGAAAAAGACATCAAAGAAAAATTGATTAATTTTATAGAGGCCAATAATATTCTTCCGTCCTATCAATTTGGTTTTCGCCGAGATCACAATACTGTTCAAGCGTTAATAAGAATCAAAAACTTAGTTAATTCCAAATTTAATGAGCAAAATTCAACTTCTTGATGCTAAAGC
This sequence comes from Tricholauxania praeusta, assembly GCA_949775025.1. NCBI lineage: Eukaryota > Metazoa > Arthropoda > Insecta > Diptera > Lauxaniidae > Tricholauxania > Tricholauxania praeusta. Next base: position 88,417,886 of record OX459030.1, on the reverse strand, counting down.
TGCTTTTGACTCTGTATGGCATGACGGTCTTATTTTTAAAATGATTCAATATAATTTCCCTCAAGATATTATAAAAATAATACAAAGCTTCTTTTCCGAAAGGTGTTTCAAAGTTCACATTAGTTCATATAGATCTCAGTCATTCCCTGTCACCGCAGGCTGCCCTCAAGGTTCTTGTTTATCGCCTGTTTTGTATAATATATACACTGCTGATTTTCCTGTTTTAAATTACTGTACCCTATCCATTTTTGCTGACGATACAGCAATACTCTGCTCAGATATTATGGCTTCAGACATAATTGCTAAATTAGAAAGAGCATTAACAGAAATCGTGGACTACTTCAATAAATGGAAAATAATGCTCAATTATGATAAAACTCAGGCAATATATTTCACTAGAAAGCAAAAACCCTGTTATAGACCACAATCGAACATTAACATTAGCAACTTTGTTATTGCTTGGGATCAGAAAGTAAAATATTTAGTCATCATTCTTGAACCAAAGTTGAAATTCAAAGATCACATCTCGTATACAATAAATAAGGTAAACCTATTAATTAGACTTCTTTATACTTTTATTAATAGGAAGTCAAGTCTCACTATAAGCAACAAGAAACTAATTTTATCATCTATTTTCCACGCTGTTATATTATATGCAGCACCAGCCTGGTCTACTAGCGCTTCCTGTCATATAAAAGAATTACAAGTTTCTCAAAACAAGCTTTTAAAGCTTATGTATAAACTACCATGGTTCTATTCCACCAATAGACTTCATGCCTTGGCTGACATTGAGAAAGTTTCTGACAAGATAAATAGGCACACTCAAAATTTTCTAATCAAATGTATGGGTTCTGATTAAAGTTATATCAATGAACTAGTTTCATCTTAGGTAGTATAAGTAAGTAGTTTAAGGTATTTTATCTAAAAAATATTCAAATAGGTTTTTGTAAATTTTTGCCTCCATAAGACTTCGAGTTTAAGTCCAAATATTGTATATCTAAATTAAAATGTAATAATTAAGTAGAAAAAGAAAAAAGTCTTAAACGCTTTGAATTATTATTATAAAAAGAAATAAATAAATAACTAACTAAATTTCCATTTACTATCATTATTTCTTAATCAGAGATTCAATTAAGTAATATTTTTTTCCGTAATTTAGAAATTTTAGGTTTGTTTTATTGGCTTTCTTAATAATATTAATAATTAAATGATTATTGAACTTTAGCCATTTTTCGCAGCGATCAACATTTTTATGTAAAATTTTACAATTTGCTTATCAACAAACGAAATGGCTTGGAGTTAAAGAATTAAAGGTAGCTTTAGAAATTTGTAAAACTCTTTTTTATTTTAAGTAGTCATCAATAATACACGTGTTAATATGGGTGATATTTTTGTTAATAATATTGTAAGAAAAGTTTTCAAAGAATAAATAATTTTTACCGTAAGATCTTTTTGAAGCAAACAAGCAAACAAATATTAGAGGAGGTATCTTCTTTCTTGATGTTGCAGCTTCGCCTTTTTTGCCACAGATGTGTTCTTCGGCAGTCGTTGTTGGCTCAGAGGAGAAAATGTTCTTTATTTAATTTTAGTTTTCTTGAGCTACAAATACATGGTCGAAGAAATCAATACATAAAAAATATTCTTTGTTTAACGTTGAACTTGGCAGCACAGCGTTTTCATCACCTTTAAGCTCTTCTTTCAAATCCATTTCACTTTCTATGTCAGTATGATTTAATGCCGTGCTGTTATTTATTTGCTTGACTTGTAGGTCTATTTTGCTTATATCACTATTGTTTGCTTCATTGATCATTTAGCTACGAGGCTATTATATTTCTCCTTTTCGGAATTAGAATTAGTTCATGAGGTAAAGCACCTATTGCCTTCTATAATCTTCATATATCGATGTTGTTATCGCTATTGGGACCGAGAACGATAACGAAAACGAAACGATATTGAAATATTGCTCGTGTGACCGAGGGCGAGTACGAAAAATTTCTGGCCGATATCTCGTTCTCGGCGATAATGTAGTGTGTATCGTGCGATATGCATTTGTTTATCGTACGATTAACATTTAGAACATTGAACGCGCATGTACCATACACGTTTGCTAAAAAAATTGTTGCACTATATTTTTAATAAACGCATGCACAATGTCCATACAATAAAATGAAAACCCACAAACAAATCATATGAGTGTCACACTGTGCCATCAACAAACAGCTTGTGATCCGAAAACTTTCCTGTTTTTAACTGCTCAATTGTTCACTTCACTTAACTTGCGGCAAGATACATATCGGGCATTTCACGCGAAGTGGACAGGGAAAATGGGGTCATGTTTTCAATTTCAGATATATTTGAATATGTTGTTCTCGTACATGACCTCGACACAGAAACAAAATATTTTTAGATGGCAACACTGGTTTACAAAATATGGGTCTTTTAAAATTTAAGAAATCGTAAGGTATGTATGTACTACTTCAAATGCCATTATACACCTTAAAAAAGTCTAATAAAATGAATTAACCGCTGGATTTTTTTTCTTTATCATTTTTTTTTCAATGTTTGGCTAACAAAATTTTTTTTTAAGTGCATTAAAAAATGCTTCTATTATGCTTATACTTCGTGCCAAGTCTGATAGTGGTCCGCCAAGCCGTTTTTGAGCTATATGCATTGCAAAGCCGAAACCCGAGTCGAATCAGTTTCCCCTGTCCGCTTCGCGTGAAATGCCCGATATACCTATTTAGAATAACACTCACTGCATTATGAAAACATTACATCACACCCCTTTCATGTTGAATAAATCAACACTGATTACTTTATTTATTCCGCTTCCGGGTTTTATGGTCGGTATTATGAAATTCATAAAGAATAACATGTGTTTGAAATAAAACATATAATTTCTTAACGTGTATAGTAGACACAATGGGTTCTCTTAGTAATAGATTACTACTTAATCACAAAAGCTTATAATAATAGCATTAGAAATAGTATTTAATATTAAAATATTCCACTTATTGTTCATCCTTAAGAAGAAAAAAATATTTTTATTTTAATGCAAATAATTTTTAGGTAATACCACATATTTTAATGTAAACTAGAGTTCGCCCAGCGGTTGAAATTCAACCATTAAACATGCTTTTGGTATTAAAAAACTGATATAAGAAAGAGCTTTTTTTGTCATCGCTTTTAAAAATTAAAATCATTGTCAAATGTTGCCCTCTCCATATATCTATATCTTCTTAGAGTTCAATATACATACCTAATTTCACCAAAATCATTAAATTAGTTTAGCTAAGGAAACATATTTTCCTGTTAAGAGCGTGGCACCACCCACATAAAAAAAATCTTTAATCCATCTCCATACTGAATTTCATCAAAATCGGTCCATTAGTTAAGTTGCTAAAACATATTGTTACGAAATTTCTGTCTCTTTGACGATAATTTCGATCTCTCACACTTTTCTGAGTTCGATCACTGGATTGTGTAACAATTAAAAACACACAAACTTATTTAGTTATAAAATGGTTTATTTTATTAACGTTCAAATTCTAATATTAATTTAACACTGTATAGAAAACTGTTTTGTTCTACTACGGATCACACTGTATTCACTTTATTGCTTATTGCTTCGCTGTTCTAACTCAACTGTGTCACTCAGCTCAGATGACAACCCTTTTATACTGCAGTCATCACTCTCTCGAATAATCCAGTACCTTCTAAGTGGCGTATATTCTACCATTATCTACAACCCACCAGTGCTACTTTGTAGCGTGCATTCTACCACTATCCACAATTCACCAGCATGGCGAACTGACGTTGAGCTCACAATTATCCAGAATGTTAGATGCTAGATGGCGTTGTACGTTGTATGAATTTCACAATCTAGATGTCTCTATGTTATTGACTTTAATAGTGTACTGCAGCGTCTGTTCGGTTTATTATTTTTACACCATTACGCTAGATGGTGTATGCTAGCTAGTATCGTTTAGTTTCTTTCGTTGGTATTTATTTCAAGAGTCTTCTAGCATAAACCAAATTTCGCTACAATATTTTCCTATTGAAAGAGCGGCATCCTCCATTTTAAAACAAATGCGTTTCCTCAGGGTTCAATCTATTTCTGAATCTCATCAAAATCGGTCCATTAGCTTAGTAGTAAAACAATTTTACCTGTTAGGGACGTGGTACAGTTCACTCAAAACAAATATCTTTACTCAAGATTCAATCTATCTTCATACCAAATTTCATCAAAATCGGTGTAGTGGCGCTGCCGTTATACCGCTCTTTCCCATTAGTGGCGATGCCACGCCTCCTTAATAAACTTGAAGATTTGAATACCTTTTTTAAGGATCCAATCTATCTCCAAATCAAATTTCACCAACATCGTCCACTTGTTTAACAGTGGAAACGTATTTTCCTGATGAAGGCGTGGCTCCGCCTACTATTAAAAAAAATTCACATTCTGCACTGGTCCTCTTCATAACTATTACAGCAAAAAAAAAAAACTAAGCGATTATGTTTAAAAAAGGATGGATGTATAGCTAATCCTCACTCTCTCACAAACAAAGAGTAAGAAGCTGTTGCATGTCTCAACTCTAAGATTCGATTACGGGCTGTCCATTAATTACGTGAGGTGTATTTTTGAAAATTCGGACTTCCACCCCTCTCCTCCCCTTGGTTAGATTTGGTGAGTTCTGACGGGACCCCCACCCCCCTCCCATCCATGAGACTTGACTTGTAATTTTTAAATGTAATCTGCTATAATAATGGTTAGTCTCTGTATCAAAAAGTTTACGTGAGATTTTTATTGACCCCCCTCCCTCTTTGTGAGACTTGGTGAGACTTTTCCGGACCCTCTCCCCCCCTATTTTTCTCACGTAATTTATGGACTTCCCATTATAGTATTCAAAAACTGAACTGGAAAGAGTAATTTTTTGTCATCGCTCCAAAAATTTAGATCATAGTACCATGTTGCTACTTCCCTACCACTATCTCTTTCTCTTACTTAGGGCGCAATCTATCTTCATACCAAATTCATCAAAATCGGTTCATTAGCTTAGCTGTGAAAACATATTTTCCTACTGGGGGTTGGTGCCGTACACTTTAAATAGCAAATAGCTTGCCTCAGGGTTCAAACTATCCCTGTACCAAATTCCATCAAAATGGGCACATTACCTTAGTAGAGAAAACTCTTTTTCCTGTTAGAGGTGCTGCCACTCCTCCTAAAAAAATTTGAGTTTTTAGAAATCTTTTTTAGGGTTCAGTCTATATTCTAACAAAATTTTATCAAAATCGGTCTGCTAGCTTAGTAGTAATGACGTACTTCCCTGTAAGAGGCGTGGCACCGCCCACTAAAAAAAATGTTTTTACTCAAGATTCAATCTACTTACATACCAAACTTAATTAAAATCGGTGTAGTGGCACAGCCGTGATACAGTTTTTCCCCATTGGGCGCGATGCCACGCCTCCTAAAAAAATTTGTGTTTTTAAAAATCTTTTTTAGTGTTCAGTCTATATCCTAACAAAATTTCATCAAAATCGGTCCGTTAGTTTAGTAGTAACGACGCATTTTCGTGTAAGAGGCGTGGCACCGCACACCAAAAAAATGTATTTTTACTTAAGATCCAATCTATCTACATACCAAATTTCATCAAAATCGGTGCAGTGGCACAGCCGTGATAGCGTTTTTTCACATTTGAGGCGATGCGACGCCCCTTTTTTGAAATCAGAGTTTTTAGTAATCTTTCTTAGAATTCAATCTATCTTCAAACACAATTTCATCAAAATCGGTTCATTAGTTTAGCCAAGGAAACGTTTTTCCTTTTTAGGGGCGTGTGACCGCCTACTATTCCAACAAAAAAAAAGTTGAGCGATTACGTTGTGCTATGGCTGAGAAAAAGTGGTGCAACCGTTTAGAGATTGCCTATTTATATAATGATAAATATGATAAAATGTATTTTAATACTTAACAATATCAACCCGTTTGCGCGAAATGATCGTATATGCCAAAACCAAATTTTACAGGAGAGGGTTTTTTCTAATTTTCTGTGCCTTAGCTGGCAATATCAAAACCAAATTTTCCATGTGCTTAGATAATTAACTATTTTAGCTAAACTGATAATTTTTCCTGTGGGAATGTGTACATTTTACGAAGAAAACATATTAATTGGCACATACGATAATTTCGCTTACAGCGTTTCGTAAGTGTGCTTGTAGAAAATAGCACTTACGATAACACACTGAAGGAAAAGAAAACGATTATTATAAACAGACGGCTTGTTAATTTATTTCCAGTTGATTTTTTTGTGTTTCAATATTTTTAACAAGGAGATTTATAAATAAAACAGGAAATAACTACAACACTGGTAAGCATTGTTTTTTTTTTATAGAAATGTATCTAAATTTGATGTCGTATATGTGCATTTCCAGATATAAGACGTTATTTTACAAGCCGAACAGTTTCTGGCCGCCACATTCTTAAATTGCTCCAAATTTTTACGTATTCTATGAGTTATATGTATTAGTGGACACGTGTGCCGTTGATTGTTAATTTGTTATTGAAGATTTCGATAGATATTATTATTTATATATTTTTTAAAATATAAATTATTTTTTTTTTTTGCGAAATATGCCACTCATGTGCGAAATATGCTACGCAGATTCCTCGAATGAAAAAATTTCCTTTCTTTTTCTTTTCCTAAAGACGAGGGAAAGCGTCGATTTTCCGGTGATACGAAACCACTGCCAAACGCAGTGTCGCTTGTATTTCAGCAGGCGCACTGTGGTGGCACGACGCACAGTGGCTCCTTTTTCAAAAAGTGATTGCTAAAATCAAATTTTCGATTTCTGATTTTCGAAACATTTTTTTTTTATTTAAAAGATAATTGATCAAAGGTTCTAAAACCGAAAACTTTTTTGATTTATGACAAGTATTTTGGTTTTTATGGGTGCTCAAAGTTGGATAACTTTTTATCGTTCATTAAAATAGCATTTTTATACATTTTTCGCAATTTTAAAAATGGAAAATTTCAAAAGTTTGAAAAAATATGGGAATTTGAAGTACTCTCTCTGAATTTATGGTATTTTAAAATAAATAATTTTCACAAGATGTAGAAAAAAAATTTTAGTTAGTAATTTTCATGAATTTTTCAAAAAAGGTCGTTTTTAGCATAGTTTTTCAAATTTACCTTGGCCTATAATCCACAAATCAATGTCAATCAAGGATTGTTGAATGAGAAATTATAGTTGACATATCTGCCAACAAAAATCGTATAGGTCTTGCTTGCATATATTTGCCCATTTAGAAATTATAGCTACTTATGTGACATGATATGTATAAAACTGAATTTGTTGTGTGATGACGATTTTCAGTCTATGATATTTTGACTTGGAAATTGTTAATCTGAATTTGATAGAATGTTTTTAGCGAATATAGACATCACTCAAAATAAATTAAAAATTGTAAATATGGACGTTACCACGCCCCTTTCTTAATTTATTCTTCCTATTTCCAAAACTATTTGACGCAAATAGATGCATATGTAAAGAGTACCTAGAAAACTTCTGTCCATATAATATGGGCTTTACCCCACCTCCAAAACGCTTGATTTGTCACTTTTTCCAAATCATTTCACTCTTTTTAAGAAAATTCGCTTTTGTATAGCGAAATAGTAATACTTGCCTGAGATATTTATATTTAAGTTTTTAGTGCAATTTAAAAATATCTAGTAATATCAAATATAATAAAGCTGTATTTTTTGTATAGAATACAGGTAGATGCACTTATGATAACATTGAACTCTAGTGCAGGCCAACTTTATAGACACCTGTTTTATTACGGTAGATATCATACATGGAATTTAGCTTATTAGGTAGTTAAATTTTTTCGCTGAACAAGTATTATGTTTGAGGTTTGTAGCACAATATTTTGTACCTGTATTTGTATAAAAGTCAAATTTTAAGGCTCAATAACTCAGTCCAAAAGTTAAGAAAAAAAATAATACAAGATCAATTTCGAGAAAAATTGGGTATTATAGTAGATATAACGGAAACACAGCAAGGCGATTTTTTGAGAAACCAGAAACAACTTCAGAAATAACGGGAGTCGATGAGGACGTGATAAAAAGATTACAAGTTATTTTAAACGTACTATCATATAGAGAACCCGTTAAAGTAGAAAAATTTGAAAAGTATTAGAGGTGGGTAAAATCGTTAACTATCGATAGACATCGATGTGAGTCAAGCATCGATAACTATCGATGTCTCTTTGCGAAACATCGACATCGATAAGAACTGATTTATTTTGAAATATAATATATGCATAATATATTTTAAAATAATAAATTTTTCATAAACAATGGACAATAACGTATTGGATAAATAACTACGTTATGTGAGATCAATAAACGCTTTGTGCGAGTCACTATATGATATGGTACTTGAATGGTGCTCGAATCAAACATAAAATTAGTGAAATTAAAATAAGACATGCTCATAATTTTGTTTTAAAAATACAAGTCGTTCTGCCAAATCAGCTACAATTGGGATCTTCGTTCAGAAATTATGTTTCCGGCAGTAGAGTTAACTCTTTCGGAGGAGACAGAAGACTATGGCACAATTAAATATTTTAACGCAATTGTTTGCAAAGCTTTGCATGACGAATAATTCATCCAGTATGTGATGATGTCCGTATTTTCATCAACCAGTGGTTCCTCCATATATGTATTGAAATGGACAATTGCCTGCGAAGTTCCAGGGATCGTCGTAGGGGCACTCGTGGTCCGATATTTTTTTAAAAACGAAAAAAAATTTGTCAAGAGAAATAGAATACAAAATTTTGTTGTCCCATCTACAACCTCAAAAGCGCGACAAAATCGCGAATATTGTCGTTAAAACTCTAGGATATCGAATTCAAGAATTGGCATACTTTTTTCAAATAGAAATATAAAACATATTCTTGGTCTTATCGATGTACTATCGATTGAAATCGATAAATTTGGAGAAACTATCGATGCATATCGATATTTTTTCTTAACGATTTTACCTACCTCTAAAAAGTATACCAAGGAAACTGCAGACATATTAGAACATAAATACAGCCAAAAATTACTGACCCCCTCTGTCCATAATACCTTAGCTCATAGTGGACAAATTATCAATTATCAAGCCTTACCCATAGGAGAATTATCAGAAGAAACCTAAAAACAAAGATTATAAGAAGTACAGATATAGCAATACATGTAAAATTTCACGTATTCGACAGAATGAGGACTTGTTCAATATAAGGACTGTCCCAGAAAAAACTTGCACTTTTATTTTTTAAGATTATACTCTACCTGATAATCTTATAGGTCTAAAAAGACAAAATATTTATTCCATATAAAGTGACGTTTGATATGATGGATAACACTTGAAGATAGCACTTCTAACGACAAAGATGTCTAGCAAGCAAGAAAAAGTCCGCGAACTGATTTTGTCCACATACCTGCAAAATCCAGGGTTAAAATATTCAGCTATAGCAAAAATAGTTGGTGCATCAGAAAGAACTGTCAAAACGGTTATTTCTAATTATAAGAAGGGTCTACCTGTTTCACGAAAAAAGGGTTCAGGCAGAAAACCAGAATTTTCTAACCCAAAGGTAGCGGCGAAGGTGAAGCGCCTTTTTAGGCAGAATCCCAACACGTCAGTGCGAGAAATGGCGGCTAGAGCAGGTACATCAAAATCTACTGTGCAAAGTACAAAGAAGAAAAGTAAGCTAAAGACATATAGAGTTCAAAAAGTACCAGACCGTTCTGATGAAAAGCAGTTGATGGCTCAGATGCGAGCCCGAAAATTGTATGAAAGGTACCTGACTAAATTTGACTGCTGTGTTATGGACGACGAAACTTACGTTAAAGCAGATTTTAAGCAGCTACCTGGGCACGAATATTATACATCACCGAAGAAGGGGAATGTGCCTAGTAAATTCAAAGAAAAAAAAATTTCGAAATTTCCGAAGCAATATATGGTTTGGCAGGCCATATGCACCTGTGGCCTCAGAAGCAGCTTCTTTGTTACGCAAGGCACAATCAATTCCAAAGTTTATATAGACGAGTGCCTCGAAAAACGTCTTCTACCATTTATTCGTGCACATGAGGGTACCGTGATATTCTGGCCAGATTTAGCAATCTCTCATTACTCTAAAGCTACGATGGAATGGTATGCAAGTAAAAAGATCAATTTTGTACCAAAAATAGCAAATCCGCCTAACTGCCCAGAGCTTCGCCCAATTGAAAGATATTGGGCTCTAATGAAAAGAGATTTTCGAAAGAGTGGCAGGACTGCAAAAAATTTTCAAGACTTCAGACTTAAGTGGAAAAGATCGTACCGTACTGTCGATGAAACAACTGTGCAAAATTTAATGAAGGGTCTTAAAAAAAAGTAAGAAATTTTTATAGAAAAAACAAAATTGTTAATTAGTTTTTAGATATTTATATTCTGAACACTAGTCATTATTAATAAAAAAATAAAAAAAAACCAAAAAAATTGCTGGGTATTTTTTTATAACTAAAAAACAAAGTGCAAGTTTTTTCTGGGACAGTCCTTACTTTCAGCATCTTCAGATCCTTTGATTTCATCACTTAGGCACGTTAGGTCACGAAAAGAACTAATTGATAAATTCTGTAGTACTGTTTTAAGTTTCTTAGATATCCAAAATAATGATGATATTTTTATAGAATTGTAGATTGTTGTTGATTTTTTAAAGAAATTACCTAATTTATTACTGTAACCCTTTTTTTAAAACTTTTCTAGCCTTTGAGGAAGACTGTTTATAAATTATGTTAAGAGATAAAAAAAATAAATGCATATGAATGAATTAAGTAGTAAAAAATAAAAAATTTTATTTTTTTAAAAAGTATTTAAAAAATTTTTAAATTATTTAAAGTTCATTAATTAAGCGCACTAAAATTTATACAAAAAAAAATTTTTTTTTATGAATTCATACTACTAAAAACCAAAAATTTCGAAATTTGGACTTTCACCTCTTTTTAAAGGTGTTTATAGCTAAGCCTCAAACCTGAATCTTATATATGTCATATCTACAGAAATTACCAACCAAATTCAAAAAATTTTACTCAAATATCTTTACCCGTTCAAAAGTTATGATTTTAGCAACGCGAAATCGGAAAAGGCGCCACTGGGCGACGGTGCTGTGCAAATCTTTCCTGTGCGTCGGTGGTGAACGCGAATTATTATTGAAATTATTGAAAATTTGTGCGTCTAAAGCGTCGGTGGAAATCAGATTTGTAATTGTGATACTCAAATTGTATTAGTTTTTTTTCGGGTTTTTGCTTTGATTAACAATTCTGCAATTCTTCTCTTAAGCTATAAACTAAAATTTTGCAATTTACAACTTAAAATCGAAAATTTTCTTATTTGGGTAGGTTTTATTTTTTTATATTTTTTTTAGAGAAAAAATAAAATTCTAGCAATCATTTTGCAATTTATTTCAATTTGGGCCGAGTTCAGGTTCTCTAGATATGAATTTTTCTGTGTAGCCACGCGCAAAAATTAATCACAAAATATCGAACAAAATCATAGAAAAGAATCAATGCAACGCAGTAATGCAAATGGATAACGGTAAATGTACGATGCACGATGTATGTATGTTATATCAACGCTTGAGTGCGCGTCTTTTACCTTGCTCGCGGCGATACAGAAAAATTCATATTTAGAGAACCAGGATTCGTCCCAAATTGAAAAATGATTGGTAGGATTTTATTGTTACGACGCAAATAAAATCGGGCTTGATTAAAAACATGTTTGAAAAACAACAAAAATTTTGTGTATTTTTCGTCCGCGCGGTACCATTATAATATTTATAACGTCAAAACTAATTGAGGCTCCACGATTTTTTTGACGAATTCTAATTTGGAAGGGTTCAATGCATCTCTGTAATTTTTTTTCAGATTTTTTTCGAGGCGGCGCACATTATTAAAATTCAATAGTTCATAAAAGAATTGCCAACTAACAACAAAAATGCAAAATTTTTGCAATTTTTCTTAATACATAAGTTCAACTTATTATCTACAGAAATCAAAAAATTTCGTCACGATCAGTCAAGCATTTCAAAACTTATAGCATTTTGAAAAAAAGTTAGTTAAAACTTTGATTGGCAATGATTATTACAAAAACAGTTTTTTTTTTAAAAAATTTTTCCGTACACTGATTTCTACCACTTGCAGCTACTGATTTATATAAAAAACTTTGAAAAACATTTCAGACATGTCGGTTTCACGTATTCTGACCCACGTATCGAATATTTTTTGACGAAGTATCGAAAAAAATTGTTTTTGAGAAATCTAGATTTTCAATGTAAAAACGAGGTAGAATGACCCATATGCAAAATATTATTGCAAAGTTTGCAATGGCAACAACAAAATATACACATTTGCCAATGCTACGGTGTTGCAGAAATGCTACAGTCAAACCCTATAGCATTTGTAGCAAATGCAAATGTTTACAAGTTATGTTTTTGTCACTCTCTTTTCCCATACGATTTTCTCAGCAAAAATTTATTCACCCCTATCATGAATAAGCATTCCTTCGGATTTTTTCTCCAATCCCCTGTTTTGCGATCGTGGAAGATTTTTGGGGAATGGGAACAAATTCCCTGGAAAAAGGGGCTATCGGCAATACTTTTTTACTTACTTACTTAGATGGCCATAACAACCCGTTGTCAGGTTACGGCCGACCTCATTAGCTCTCGCCAGGCGCCTTCTCCAATCATTAATGTCAAGCGTGGTTAGGGCTTCCTCAGCTTGGTCTATCCACCGGAGGCATGGCCTCCCTCTTCGTCGTTGACCGGGGACCTTCCCTTCGAATACCTTTTTCGTTGGAGCTTCTTTATCCATACGATGGACATGACCCAGACAGCGTAGTCGCTGTATTGTTATACGCTTAACTATGTCAATGTCGGCGTAGAGCTCATACAGCTCGTGGTTCATTCGAATGCGATAGTCGTCGCCAGCTCGAACAGGACCAAAGATTTTGCGGAGAACTTTCCTCTCGAACACCGCAAGAGCGGCTGCGTCTGTTGTCGAACTAAAAATTTGTCTTTTATATCATTGAAACTTCTCGGATCTAACCAAGCAAGATCTGCATATATGTACTTACTTAGCTTGTTAAATACATCAAAGCGACGATTTAAGGTTGACTGTGTTGATGATTACATTAAAAATATTTACCCTAAATGCTTTGTCTGGGTCAGAAATACTTCCACCAATAGCATTTTCTCCATACATTCGTTTTTTTCTTCTTAGTCTCTTTTGTGGTAAGCAATTTTCTAATTCTGATTCCAGATTTTTTTCTTCTAATTGTTCGTTTGCCCAGTTAAAAAAACTATCGGCCGTTGTTTTCATATCATCAAATTTCGTTCTAAGAGTTTTTAATTTTTTTATTGTTACTTGTACCATATTAAAAGCTTTTAAAATATCAAGTCCAATTATTTGAAGGTAGTTTGATAAATGTGTGGTAATGTCAAATATAGAACGAAAAATGAACGCAATTAAAACTGTTTCATATTTTAAAAATGCTTCTTTGTAAAACTTAGCGTTTACCAGTGTTTTCGATTTTGATCGAGTGTCATAAAGATTTTTCAAATTTTCCAGTAGGTCCGAATATTTTTGTGAGCCCACCATCTTGTTTGTCCTTTCAAGTTTAATCTTCTGTTATCATTAGATGATAAAAATGAAACCCAAACGTCCATTCTGTTATAAGAGTCTCGAATAAATGCAGGTGTTTTATTGAATAATCCAAATAATGATTCGCAACATATAGTGCTAATTGTTGCATCAATCATTACAAGGTTTAATAAATTGCTGTGGCACCATACATGCATCAACGATGGTGACTCCGAAGATAGCCATGCAGTAAAGACCTTATGTTCACCCTGCATATTTGCTGCGCTGTCTGTTGAAGTTCCGACACATTTTTTAATATTAATGTTACAAGATTTGAGAGTTCTTTCCTCTAGCTATTTAAAGCCTTTACCAGTAGAATCCCGACACTGAACCATACTTAATAATCTTTCATAAAGAATATCGTTGTATACATAACGCGTAACAGTGGTGTGCAAAATAATAGGAGTGCAGTATATATTTTTTTTTCTTTTTTTTTGAAAAAGCTTAATTTTTCTACCAAAATGGTTAAAACTGAAGTAGTTGGCTGTTCGCAAAAAAAGGTTATAAATGCCTTAAAATGGACCAAACGCCAAGAAACACGAGGAAGACCAAAGAAGACAACTGAGACCACAGACAGAAATTTAATTTAACACATGTAAGAAAACCAAAATGTAAAGAATTATCACCACAGTTCATAGTCAAGACCATCAAACATGGCGACGGAAGTGTAATGGTTTGGGGATGATTTTTTAGCACGCACCTATTATTTTGCACACCACTGTATCTTGTGTCGTATCAATTTGTATAAAAAACATAAGTATTCGTTTCGTTTATTTCTTTGGCAATAGTATTCTTTACAAGATTTGAAATGATATCAAAAATGTGACATCATACTTACAAAGTTACCTCTGCCTACTTTATCTGCAGGTTTTAAAGAATAATTTTTTAATTTTATCAATGCACTCTTTAATGTGACTTTGCAAAATAGGATCATATTTTCCTAAAAGTAGCATAATTTCAAGAAAATTTCCGTGATCTAAGTGCTTATGTTCTAAAGTATACGCAGCTTCCATTTTATAATATACAGTTCTTGGGAGTTTGATCGTTGATTTTTGAAAAATATTAATTTTTGACAAAATGGCGGGCGTATTGCACTTTTCTAACTTATGGACAAATATTTTTAAGCCAAAATTTAGGGGATAAATCTTGAATAGGTTTACTTTAATGATGTAAGAAAAATGTTAGTCTTAGTATGATGTCACACGACAGGCATTTGAGTGCGCGCAAGCAAAATTTGTAGTTGTTTCTATAGAAAATTAAATAATAAATAAAAAATACTATGACAACGAGAGAGAATGAACTTTTTGTACGACGGACAAAATAATTCATTTTTGAGTGGCGAACATGACAGCAATCACCACTCAAAATAGTGTTGCGATGTAGTAAATAAAAAAAGTTTTTTCTTAAGGAGCGAAAAAAGTACATTAAAAAATACTTATTTTGAATAGCATCAAGAAAACGAGTGAAACACAACTCCTTTTTCAAAAACGCATTTAAAAACGGAGTAGAAAAATTAATAAATTATTATAAACGTCAGAAGTTTACCGGCACTCATTTCACTTATGTGTGACTGACCTCCACTCAAAAAGTGAAAGAGAGCAAAAAATTATTATTTGCGCGCAGTCGAATGCCTGCCGTGTGACATCGCACTTAGATAAAATGCAGCTTCAAAAAAAAATTTTGAAAAGTGTTTTTTTTATTTTTCAAAAAACTCCAGGAGGTCCATAATTAGGTTTAAGTTGTGGTATTTATATAATGAAGAAAAGGTTTGCGACAAACTTAGAACTTGTCTGCGGTAACGACCCCGCGGCTTAGCGAGAGAGAGCTCGTCCATACATATTGCATACAGGCGAGCGGGGACGAAGTCTTAAAGAACTTACTTTCTTCCGACTTGCTGCCCGAGGGGTATTGGCTTATAGCGTTTAAGTTTAAAACTCGTCCCCACTCGCCTGTATGCGATATAAAGCGGGCTTTCTCTCGACTTCAAGAGATCTATTTCCTCCGACTCGCTGTCCAAGGAATATTGGGCTATAGAATTTAGGCGGCCCACCGGGAATTTTTCCGAACTCCCGATGGCCAGTCCGGGCCTGTACAAACCAATAGATTTTATCTTAGGTGTCAGTTATAAACTCTGAAGCAATGGACTTGACGGACTCTATGGGTTGAGGCCTTTAAGCTGTTATTGCTTTTGACCACAGATATTTCGATTGTAAAATAATTTCAATTCAAATCAATTTTTATTGAAATTTCTTTCAAATTCTAAATTTATTTTTGAGTATGTGTACATTCAAAAAACATCATATTTATTTTATACTTCATTTATCAGTATGAGATTCATTTACGGCTTAGCGGATGAAAAGTTTGTTAAAGAGGATTTTACTGATCATAATGCTAAAACAGGGCCCTTAGATACTTATCAATTTCGAATTCACCCCCTTTTGAAAGGAAAAGCAAAGTTCAATAAAGTTGATGTGCCTATTGTTTTTAAGGTCACACCCGATACTCTACTTAATTTATGTGCCCGAGTAGTTGATGCATTGCCACTGCCACCAGTATACAAGTGGACCAATGTGGATGTTTGCGTCTGGTTAAGAAAATATGGATATCCCCAATATCGGGTAAGACACTAGTTTACATGGTTCACATCATCTTTTTAATTTCTTAATAATTGGTTTCATTTATTTATAGAACACTTTTATCGAAAACATGATTAATGGCCAAACTCTCCTGCTCTTAGATGCTTCTGCACTTTCTGCAATGAACATCAAAAACTTCGATGATATCAAGCATATTGCACACGGTATACGTGGGCTATTCTTTTTTGAATTAACGAAATTCGCGCGCAGCATATCACTGGCGCCGGATTTCCATTACGAACTGTACAAACTGTATCGTGTTAAGAGTGGTCTAAAGTATGAGCAGGTGCGCCGCACAGACCTATGGCGAAAGATGCAACTAATGCGTGAAAAAACTCAATACCTTTCGCATTGGGAAATACTGGAAAAATGGCTATCACTTAAGCCAGATCCAATATTTCAAGAGTTATTTGGCGGTTTTTATCGCCATAATCTTTATAGGTGTAGGCGACAAAAACAACCAGCACCGCTACCAGCGCTACCTTCAGTAAATTGTCACTGTGAACCACCCTGTCTCTGTTATTGGTCAGAAGAGGATTTGCGGTCTCCACGGCGTCTCCAAGTTCTTAAACCGAAAATGGCATCTAAATTTAAGGAGTGTACTAAATGTGTTCCACCATGTACATGCCATTGGGAATCAAAGTGGTACAATGATGGTATGGTGCTATCATGTTTACTCGAGGCATTTCCGCAAAAGTATCAACATCGTGCGCACAATATGAATATTAAATTTAGACATTCTGGTCGAATAAGTATGTTCCGCCAGTCAATGTTTCTGCATTAATTTGGAATCAATCAAGCAATGAAACTCCATTTCATTTCATTATCGATTTGGAAAATACATAAAAGATTGGATTCAATAGCCAAATTAGAACAGCAAGTATTTCATAATTGCACTTGTTGAAAAACTAAGATATATAAAACTAAATAAATGCCATAGTCTACACTGAAAATTAAATTTGCTACCATATTATTGCTTTACGATCCTTTTGTAGTGAATCAGTAGTGTTAATTCTTGTACCCTTAAGATGGTACCGTACGCTCTACGCTGGAATGAATAGGAAATTTTCAGTCATAAGCAGAGCTGGGCACCACTACACGCGTGTTTCTCTACAATGTTCTTCAATGCATGTGTAGTTGTGCTTTGTTCGCTTTTCAAAGCATTTCATATACGTATATGAAAAGTTATTCTCATTCTGCCGCAGTCCCGCGCGCGGTACGTTTTGCCCAGCCATGATCATAAGCGATGCTGCCCAGAGAACGAGCAGGCGCTCAAAGAGCGTAAAAATGAAAACGATCAGGCGCTTAAAAAGCGTAAAAAAGCATTAAAGAGTGTAAAGAAGCGTGCACGTATACATAATCATCAACACATGCTTATCGTTGCTTGGGGTAGTGGGCACCACTGATCATAAGTAAGAAAAGGTACTGCTGAAAAACACATCGGTAGTAAGTAGTTTTTCTTTTAGTCTCGCACATTGAGTATTGGTCTTGATCTCGGGCTACTAGTCTTGGTTTTGCAAAATTTGCTAGATCCAGACTGATTTTGCTCATCACGAACAAGTTTTGTCCTGCGTATTGAGTCTCGAACTTTTAGTTTTGGTCTTCCACCATCATAGTAAGTTTTGATCTTAGTCATGCTATATGTGCAAGGCTAAGGCTGTTTTGTTCATTTCGAATTCCTAATTTTCTAAAGAGATTTGATTTGCTATGAAAGTTAATTAGAAAGCTTTAATAGATTTGAAAATGAATCAACTACTTAAATGAGTGGAATTTGAAGCGCTTAATATGGAAAGTTCTTAGCCTTTTACTACACAAAAAAGTATTGTAATTCTATAAAACTTTATATGGTTAAGAGATTTAGCGTTTGAAATCCTTTGTTTATATTCTTTGAATATACGAAATTGCCACTCTAAAATATAAAAAAAAACTATTTCATTAGCGGTATTCACGATCGCGAGCAGTTGGCGTGGCAGATGAGCAGAGTAGCAGGTTCGCTCTTAACAACAACAAATTGCATGTGTAGTCAGTCTGCTACGTGTCTACTCTTTTACTCTGCAAAAACCTTGAGTTAAATGTGTGAGCAATTCTGCCACAGTGAAATGCAACCCTGTTAGCTTTTTCGTTGTCAAACAAAAGCAATTTTATGTGCAAATAATTAAATAAAAGAAAACACTTTGGAAAAGAAAAATTTAATAAAACCTTTGAAGAAATGGAATGATGTTGAGGTGTCATAAAATTTAGCGTACATCATCGCAAACGGAATGCTGGCGGTAAGTAAGCGTTTAAATTCGTGAGTTGTTCTAACGCGATTTTCTATTTGGATGTGGAATATGGAAGTTGGTAATCTGGTAAAAAGTGGAGACGATGCTGATCGAATGTTAACTCTGATTTTTTGTAAACAGAAAACAGCTGATTAATTTGCTACTTTAGCAATACTGCCATACTTTAAAAAAGTGTGCTCCGCAATTTCACTGCTAAATTGCTATTTTTCTAACTTGCCACAGTGCTTGCTCTGGATCGTGAATACCGCGATTGAAAAATTTGTGTTGCATGCAGTGTTACCATATTAGCAGTTTTAACTGCAAATTCAAGTTTTTTAGACACGCTAGCAGTTTTTTTGCAAATCTCAATTTTTTTTTATAAAACTATGAATAAAAAAAAGAAAAATATCAAAATTTTCCTAACTCTCATAAAGATATTTATTAAGATGGCTAAATATGTGTAGCGCTTGCGTCAACTCACCAACTACCTCAATCGGAGGAAATCGGCTTTAGAGAACACTGCTTGAAATTCTATGTTGAGCTATGTATGTAATAGACTGATAATAAAATTTAATTTTGAAAATGAATTTCTGAAAGCTGTGGAACTGTTGTCTCCAACGAATGTTTTAACTTAATATCAACCATACTTAACACAATTAAGTAGTATTTTAACAAATCTTATATATATTGAAGAATTGCAGGAAGTTGATGATGAATGAGCAATTTAACCCTTAAATGCATTTTGTAGCCAAACGGCAACATACCATTCAAACCGCCTCGAAGTCTTCGGTATGTAATCAATCCGTGCTGTTGTAAGGTTTTCACGTTAACGGACATGTATTCTATTGAGTGGCGACACTTTTTTTTTTGGCGCGATTTTAAAATATGAGTTATACTTTGACAAAGAGAAAATTCGCGGAAGTTCGTTGGAAGTCAGAATTACAGTTTTTTTTTTGATAAGTAAAAAGTGATTTTCTAAGCTAAGTACATACATTATATAATTTTTTTTTTGTAAAAGCTCTTCTATTGTTCAATACAGTTACTAGTTTTGAGAAATTTTCTCAAGTCCTTTATATTAATATATACTAAAAGGCATGGTGTTGCATATCCTCAATAGGTTGTTTTTTTAAATAAAAAGATATTAAATATTAAAAATATAATTTTTTTTTATTTTTTCCTGCATTAACATGATCACGTCTACCAAATATATTTTTTCCACCAAAAAAAACAAATCGTGCATTTAAGGGTTAACAAATTTAAAATTAACTACTGACACCGATATTTTTAGCATTAAAAAAAGGCAATGGAAGTGAAGCATTTCCTCTTTTGAGAAAACTTGTTTCAGCTGTCCTTTGTATACCAGAAGCTACAGCAAATGTGGAAAGAATATTTTCCCAAATCACTTTAAATAAAACCAAAATTAGAAATAAACTTAAAATTCCATCACTATACGGTCTTTTAAGAACTAAAGACCTCCTTAAAAAAATGTTACAGATTGTTCTAAGTTTGATGTATTAAATGAAATTTAATGGGAAATTAACACATCAGTTTACGATTAACAATGGACATTGATTTTAACTGAAAATAGTGTGATTTAAATATTTAATTTTACAAGAACTATTTTTTGTTTATTTTATTATTTTACTGAGCTTGATATTAAGTAGAGGGTGTTATGTAATTTTGAGTGAATTGTTATTTTTATGTTCAACTAGCGGACCCTCGTTTGCTTCGCTACGAGTGCGAAAATAATATTCTGAGTTGTCTGAAGAAAGAATTTGTCGACTGGCCGAACGGTTAAAATGTATTTTTCCCAAAAACTAAAAACAGTTTTCGGTAAACAACATTTATTGTTTTACCATCTGATGTGTAAATGAATAATGCTGATGGTTTGCCTACTCGTAAGCATCCAACACAAAGCTGTCCGTCTGAAAAGACTGGATACTCCAAGTAAATATCGCAGGCTTCCAAGGATAAACCTTTCGCCTTATTAGTGGGGATCGCAAAAGCAAGACGAACAGGAAATTGAAGGCGTTTAAAATTAAATGGAAAATCGGTAGGAATCATAGGAATTCGGGGAATCAAAACGTCTTCGCCTTTATATTTTCCTTTCAAAATAATTGCTTCGATGACATTGTTCATTAGGTTTTTCACGGCAAGTCTAGTGCCCTTACAAAGTCGTGGTTGGCTTATATTTTGAAGCATAATAATTGGTGCACCAACTTTCAGTTGTAGATTGTCTGGTCCTGGCAAATCAAGTGAATTCAAAAGTGACTATCCGCAATTTGTCGTCCTATGTAACTAAGTGCACAATGTCAACTACGAAAAGAAAATGTGAATCGTCAACATACAGAAAGTTACATATGTATATACAACAACCGTTATACATCGACCCTCAAATTTTTCAAAAACACAATTTTTACAAAATGCAAAATGTTAACTTTTTTTTGAATGAAAACACACATTGATAAATTTTTAACGAGCAATATTTATATTTTTTTTTTTGGCATATTTCAACAATCTAATCAGTAGTCCAGTCAAGGGTTTCGAGACGGCGAGGTTTCTTCTGGCAAAATAATTTAACGATTTTAATTTCTTTATGAATATTTTCCAGAGCCAATCCTTTCAAGCGATCTTCTGTCATTGTAGACCTTAAATACGATTTCAATCATTTTAACACAGAAAATTTTTGTTCTGCTGGAATTGTGGGAAATAAGTACTTGCAGTAGAATTGTGATGCATTGGAAGAACGATTTCATTTTTTTTTTTTTGGTTTTGACAACACTAGTTTACAAAAAAATAGATCTGATTTCTCATATACTTTTTTCTATGTACTTTGGGGCGTAGATTCCAAAAATGACAACCATTTTTTTTCTTAAGAATCGCTTTCGAGATATTCCCAAAAAAACTCTTTTTTCTGCACTTGTTTCATTTATATGGTCACATTTCTATAAATTTTTTTTCCGACCTAAATCAGTTGCACACTATTCAAAAAATAATTTTATCTTCTATCTAACGGTTCGCTGTTGGTTCAAGCGGTCAAAGCTAAAAATCACCAAGTTTCAATTGCTCCGTTGAAATCCAAAAACCTTTCTTTTTTATGTTTTTAATATTCAGGATGAAAATCTGTTTTTTAACAAATATTTTAATATCGGACACAAAATGCTAAGGTTATTCAAAAATCAATAAAAATAAGTAATTTTCATATTTTCATGCATTCCCGTATATGAGACGTTATTTTACAAACCCAACAGTTTCTGCTTTAATTAAAAGAAAAAAATGTTGATTTCTGAAAAGATTTGTGCTGTCTAGTCATTTTTGAACAAAAAAAAGATTTTTTGGCATTTAACTTCAAATAATAAAAAACGAAATCTTTTTTTCGAAATATTGGTCTGGCATAACATTTTAGTTAGCTTTTATTAAAAAAAAAAATTGTTCATTTCCGACATGATTTGCGCTCTCTAGCGACTTTTGAACCAAAATTCGATTCGGGACTACTGTGCAGCGGCACGCAGTATTTTCATGGGTGCGCGCAAGAGTTCATTTAAATATTTGAGATAGTCCGTATTTGCCTACCACTCTGAAAAAATAAGTTTTTAAAGGAAATTTGACGAATAATCTAGTAATGTTTTTTAATTTCGTATCAAGAGGCCGTTTCTTTACTAACTAACTTTAAACTATTGGATTGTCAAAAAAATTTTAATTTTTCATCTAATGCCATAAGTAAGAAAGCTTATCTTTTTAGCTTTAAATCGATACAAAAAAATATTTTTCGATAAATTTTTATTTTGGCTAATAGGTCAGTTAGTTTCAATTTTTATTTCTTAATTCTTAAAATTTGAAAACCCAATATTTCTTCTTCATCCTCAGTGGTCACTAAAAATACAATATGCAACGTAAAAATCACAATAAATTAAAATTATTAAAAGTAACATACAAATTAAACACTTTCACTAACATAAACAAAAATAACAAGACAATGGTACGGAACTTACATTAAGGACTTTACATTAAAAAATGAGGAACTAGTTTGTTAATTTGTAAAAAACAGTAGAAAAATTGTTTTGTCCACATTAATTTGCACAAGGGTGTACCCTTGTTTTGACTATTGTTGAGGAATAGTAAAGTTAGCCCCACAAGGATCAGTGACAACTTACAGAAAGATCTAGCTATTGCCGGAACAATAGTGCATGCTTCAACAATATGGCGTCGATTGTTGGAAGTTGGCTGAAAGACACGGAGACCAGTAAAGAAACAAGTTTTGACCGTCGCAAAGAACAAAAAGAGGATGGCTTGGGCTGAGACGTACAAGAATTGGACTATGGAGGATTGGAAAAAGCTGTTGTTTTCCGATGAAATCCAAGATATGTGAAATAGAAATAAATTAAAACTAGTAATATTCGGCCATGTCAAAACTCACATACCTCACACTGCATTGAAACTACCTTTTACATAAATGTTAGAAAGACGTTGAAGAGCTTGAATAAGTCGAGAAAATATGTAAAAAGATTGAAAAAGTTTGAAAAGTGTTGAAACAGTTGCAAAAGACTGTTGAAATAAATTGAAAAAGTCGAAAAAGTATGGAAAATGCTGAAAAATGTTGAAAAATTTAAGAAGTCGAAAAAATATTGAAAGCGGTTGAAAAACTCTCAAGGAATTGAAGAGGTTAAAAAAAACGTCGGAACACGGAAATTCAAAAAAAAATTGTTTCTAACTTAGAAAAAAATAAAAAAAAAACGCTTCACCACAATCGAATGGTCTCAGAAATTCTTATATTTATTTTGAGAATTTAGAAAAAAAACGAAGAGGACATACATACATTTCGGAAATCAAGTTTTTTTGAAGTAAACTAAAAATAAATGATGAAGGCTAAAATTTTTCATAAAGTCGTTTTTTCTCCTTAAAGAGCATCATCTATGCGTTACAAACGGAATGACAAAGTGAACATACACTCAGTGCTGGGTATATATATTTATTTATTATTATTTATTTATTTACGAGCGGGGAAGAATCAATGAAGTGTCTAACTCAGTAGCGATTGAAGATGCTTCATTAAAAATATCATCAAATGACGTTTAATTTTTTCGCATTTTTGAAAACAGGTTGATAATTTGCTCGACATGAGTACAGGCTGAAGAGCCTTGAAGTGTCGGATCTTGTAGTTTACGACAATATAGGACTATTAAAAATTTTCAGAATATGCAACGATCCTAAGAAATCAGAGCGTGCTATCGAAGCTGGAAGTGGGACCGCTTTTGAAGACGCTTCTTTGTTCTATGTCTTGTAATGTTTAAGAGTGAACAGTAATAATTCGCTGAAGGTATCAACGTATTTAGTCGCACACAATGCTCTTAAACGATTTTTATGTTTCTGGACTCCGTTCGGAAATTTTGTCTATCAAAAGTTGCACTCTTTAAGACGAATTCGAGAAAAAATTTGATACTGAGGATACGAATTTCAGAAATATCACATGATTTGCCTGCTCACAAATTCAGAGAGTGACTGAAACAAATGAGTGTAAAATGCTAAGAGTTGGTTTTCAGATATCAAAGCCTGAATTCCTTTGATTTGTTTGATCCTCTATGAACGTTCTTGATCAAAATATTTTTTACCGCTCCCAGGGGGGTCTTCAGCTCCCATAGCCCCCTCCCCTCCTTGTATCCGCCACTGCATATAGTACAATCATTTGTTAATTTTACCTGGAAAGTTTTGCGGTAGTTTTGAAAATGAGTATTTTATAGATTTTGATGTGCTCTTTCCGAATTTCAACTTTGCCACCTCGTATTGTTTCCGCTCTCGCCGCCATATTGGAAAAAATAGCAAAAGCAGTTTTTGACAATATCTCCTTTCTGACTCATTTTACGATAAAAACATATACATACATATATACAAAATAAAACTAGAGGAAATTTCCCGCAATTTATGTTTTAATCTTTTTTTTCGTAAAATTAATAGTTTTGGCGTACGAATGCTTCTATAATATAATTTTTGTCACTAATTTTTCAATTTTTTTTTTTTAACAAGAAAAAAATATTTAATGGGGTTATCGTATTTAACGTACACTTTGCGGCGCTCGTACGCCAAAACTATTGATTTTACGAAAAAAAAGATTATAACATAAATTGTAGGAAATTTCCTTACATTTTATTTTATGTATACATATATGTATGTTTTTATCGTAAAATGAGACAGAAAGGAGATATTGTCAAAAAACTGCTTTTGGGCGCCATTTTTCCAATATGAAAGAAAGAAAACAAAATGATCGAAATATGTGCTCTTCACATTTTTTGTTGTTTTCTAAACTTTACTTGAAAAATACTCACTTCAAATAGTGCACTTAAAATTCTCCAAAAACAAAAAAATGATTAATTTTGTTTGCACCGTAAACATGAAACACTTAACTTGAAAATATGAATAACTTCATTTCGGCAATGTGAATAATGTGAAAAATCTTCACAAATGGGAGGCGTGGTACGGCCTTTTTTTTTTTCATTGAAACTTAATTTAGCCCGTATCTTTAATATATGTACCAAGTCCCATTCATCTGCGTCTAATAGTTGATAAGATACGGTGAATTTGATTTTGCTCTTATATAGGGCTACCAGATGGCATACTTTAGTAGCAAAAGTGCTACTTTTGCAAGGCTTTGCTACTTTTGGATGGTTTTGCTACTTTCGTTGTTTGCATTGTAAAATAAAAGTTATTTGAAATATTTTTTTAATTTGCTGGGGTTTTGTCGTACAAAGTGAGAACCTTTTTTTTTTTTTTTTCCTCATCAAAAATATTTGTATGGAATTAAAAAAATTTTTGGTTTTCATAACAAAATTGGAATTTTTCGATATGTGCTACTTTTGTAGGCAGGTCATCTGGTAGCCCTACTCTTTATGAGGTCGTGGCTTCGCCTATTTGTTCTAAGCTAAACTATGCTAGAACTTTTCATATACCATAAGAAACATATGTACACAATTTTATTCATCTGCGTCGAATAGGTGCTGGGATATGAAAAATTTTGTTTTTTTCCCTTTCGGGAGGCGTAGTCCCGCCCATTTTTTCATTGAAAATTTTCTGAGGTCGTATTTTTTATATTTGTACCAAGCTCCGTTCATATGCGTCCAATAGTTAATAAGATATCGACCCCTGTGCGCGAAAATATCGTATGTGCCATTTTTTCGAAAATGACTTTTTGATGCAAATTCAATCTATACCCCACTACGCATCACCTGGTAAAATATTGTAGCTGAAATTCTTATAGTTACGCTAAAAATTGACTGTATATTTTATCGTATGTCACACTAGATCTTTTGCTTGTGCGCGAAATTATCGTATGTGCCATATTCACTACTTTTTTTTTAAATTAGAAGTAGAATGTGAAGCGTAACTATTGCTCGCGTTATGTAGCCTTTCGTATCATGCTTTACCCTTACTTATGTACAGATAAGCAGTTTTTTTGAGTACGCCTATTATAATTTTAGCGTTTATGAAAATAGCAGTAGAAATAGCTATTGTTTTTTGTGGAATGAGCGGGATGGTAAGCGAGGATGCAATGAAATTTGCACTGCCCGTTATAAATATCTAATAATCGTAGACCAAAGACAGACAGCTAATGACATTAGTCTATATTGCGACAGTTATGTTGGTCAAAACAGCAACAAGACCGTATTAGCTATGCTGGCACATTTTTCAAATTCTTCAAACTTCATTGAAAAAATTAAAATTACATATTTACTTCCCGGTCATACCAGTTGATTCTGCGTAAAGCACAATTAAATCTTTTGTACGAAATTGTACGATTTGGGCGCCCAGTGAATGGCCCACATTTATTCGCAATGCACGCACTAACCCATTGGGATACGACTGCATTAAAATAGGTCACTCTGAGTTTAAGAACTGGAAGTCACTTGCAGATTTTTTACTACCGAACAAAATTAAACTAGACTCAAATAAACTTCGCATAGCTTCATTCAAAAAAAATCAAAATCAATTGAAACCATCTATGGATATTCCACTAAAAAAACCATAAAAAACTTTAATTTTACTTTTAAGATACAAATGTTGTATCATAAGCCTTTATGTATCTCCTCGATAAAATTTAATGATTTGCAAAATCTATGTTTAGAAAATAGTATTCCATCAAAATATCACAATGAGTATTTAAATTTAAAACATTCCTCAAAAATAAAAGAATCGTTAAATTAAAGCGACGATGAAGATTGAATTACTTAAATTTAATTATTTTTGAAATTAAAAACATGCTTTTGTTATGTGTAACTTTTGTTTAATGTTATTTTATACCACTTAACATAATAAAAAAAAATTAAATAAATAAAACCTTAATTTTTTCACATATTTTCACAAAGATTTAAGATCACAAATAACTTTGAGTTTCAATTTATTTCCAATTTAAACTGTTTTTCATGTTATCGTAAGTGCCATTTGCTGCAAGCACACCTACGAAACGTTGTGAGCGAAACTATCGTATGTGCCAAAAAATATGTTTTTCTCGGAAAATGTACACTTTTCCGCAGGAAAAATTCTGAGTTTTGTTATAATAGTTAATAATCTAAGCAGATGGAAAATTTGGTATTGATATTGCCAACCAAAGCACAGAAAAGTAGAAAAAACCCTCTCCTGTAAAATTTGTTTTTTGGCACATGCGATAATTTCGCGCACAGGGGTTGATATGATGAATTTGAATTTTCCCTTATATGAGGGGGCGTGGCATCGCTAATATTTTTTCCAAACCAAACTATGCCTATAAGCTTCCACAGACTAAAAGAAACATTTTAAGAAAAAATTATAAAAATCCGTTGAGCAGTTCGCGAGTTTATGTGCGACAGACGAACGACGTTCCATTTTTATATACATATGAGACATTCCAGATGAAAACGTTTAAAAAATGGAAATTTCTTTGCTGCACTACTATACATTTTGCTCAAGCTTTGTGAGAATTTTCGTTAGGGTTCCAAAGGACGAAATCCAAGGGCATTTAATTTTTGGATGCGTCAGTCCCCGCCTGTCCGAATTGAAGCATACAAAAAACGTAATTTTTAGGCTTCAACATTTTTAGCTGTAAAAATTTTTCTATTTAAGATATAGCCACACTTAAGATGACATTTTGAAGCTAAGAGATGGTAGTATTTGTGTAAGGAATATAATTTCAATCAGTATACGCGAAAATTACACGGTGCTGAAAATAAATGTATTTTATTGATTTTTCGTGATTTTTAACTGCCTCCAGTGTCGCGACTGTACATATTACATTTAATAAATATTGAAAATGTTTCGTATCTTCACGAACATTTTAGTGACTCCCAAATAATTTTGCATATGTCTGCAAGCAAAATTTCTGCAGTTTTACTATATCGTTCTCGTAATATTCGGTTTTATCAATTTTTTTCGGTAATTCACAGAATTATTTTGTCGGTTTCCGTTTTTTTTTTAAACACATCTAACATATTGTGTTCAGATTTTCTGTACTTCATCGAGCATCAGCCCGGCATTTTAACTTTTATGTGCTCGGATTTGTGAACTTACGTAGGCAGTCGGAAATCTTTATTTGTAGATTGTACACAAAAATATATCTACCTATGAAAAATAATCTTCGTACACAGACTGTTATACGTGACTGTGCAGATTATCAGATTTATTTGATTCAATACAATAGTCCAAATTGAAATGAAAAGGTTTACTTTTCTTTTAAGTAATAGCATTTACCGAAAAAATACATGCGTAGTGGCATATGCGTCGCTCAATGGAATTTTACGACTTCCGCTCTTACAATATTGGCAACGGAAAGGGTGGGTGCATGGGCTGTTGGTCGTTAGAAATATCAAACAAGTCGTCAAAAATTGTGTTAGAAGACGTAACCATGGCGGGCTTTAACCAAGTTTTAATAAAAGTTCAAGTTGCAATAAAAACTTGAATTGGGGATTATTTGGGATGTAATTTAGAGTCCATATATGCTGAAACAAAAGAAATCCTTAGAGTTTTTTTTACTTCCATATTTACTGTTTTTTAAAATCTGCTGCTGAGTCCGAAAAGTACATTATTTTTTTTTAACGTCGTTTTCGAGATATCGGTAACTTTCGGTTTTTGGACCAAAAACAAAATTATGGTTCCAATTAATTACAAATATATCAAGAACTAATACTTATATTTAAACGTACTATCTGTCAAATTAAATAATGCTTGCCTAAATTTTTGATTAGTTTGTTAGTTTTGACGAAATAAATAAATTTCTAAAAAAAATGCAAATCAATTGCAAATTTATGCAAGAAAAAAAATTTAAAGATCATTTTGTTCATTTATATATTAGTCTATATATTTAGTAAGAAAATAAGATACTATTTAAATATATCGATTAAGAACTGGAAAAGTTATATAAGATTGAATGAAAAATTTCCAAATTGCATTTTTGTCTTTCTGTTTTTTTATGTACTACAGTTGCATGATTGTGAAAAAACCTCTTCAAAAATTTGCGTTTACTTTAAAAAAGTGTTGTTGTTAATTAACAAATCCACTTCTGTTTGTAACACATAGAAGGAGGCGTGGCAGGTATGGAAAAGTACATATATTCTTGATCAGCGTCACCACCTGAGTTGATTTAGCGATGTCCGTCTGTCTGTCTGTTGAAATTACGGGAAAACCAAAAAAGCTAATTGAATGAAACTTTCACACACAGGTTACATCTTCTTGCAGGCATCTTGCTATTGAAAATGGGCAAAATCGGTACACGGACACGCCTACCACCCATGCTATATGTATATTTACCCAGGCCAATTTTGAAAAAAGTTGCAGCGATTTTGATGAAAATTGGAGATTTGATTTGAGTTTTCAAAGCTTCCTACAGGGGCATGGCATTGCCCTAAATTTTAACCTTTATACCACTATATCTCGTAAGCCGTGCAAGATATTGTGATGAAATTTGGTAAGCAAGGCACATTTCAAATATATCTTGAATTTCATTTTC
Organism: Tricholauxania praeusta; assembly: GCA_949775025.1. Lineage (NCBI taxonomy): Eukaryota > Metazoa > Arthropoda > Insecta > Diptera > Lauxaniidae > Tricholauxania > Tricholauxania praeusta. Next base: position 88,388,305 of record OX459030.1, on the reverse strand, counting down.
ATTTCATGTTATTAATTCAGTCTATGAAACAATTCTTACAGACTTATTGATAAAATATCAGAAATAACAAATAAAATTAAATCCAAAATTCTAACAGAACTTATAACACTAGTTTACAAATTTGGGCTTGATCTCGAGATCTGGTTTCTCATAGATTTTTTTCGATGTATTTTGGGGCGTAGATTCCAAAAATGGCAACCATTTTTTTTTTCTTAAGAATCGTTTTCGAGATATCCCCAAAAAACCCCTTTTTCGGCACTTTTTTCATTTATTTGACTATATCTCCAGTTGCATGATTGCAACTTTTTTGGTTTTTTTTGAAAAACACTGAATTTCAATTGCTCCATTTGAAAGAAAAATTCCTTTTTTTTCATATTTTTAAAATTTTAAATGAAAGACTATCCTTTTACAAATATTTTAAGTATAATTTGGCGGAAATCGGACAAAAAATGTAGAAGTTATTCGAGAAAACAGTAATAATGCAATAAAATTGAACGAAAATACATACGATTGTGTGTTTGTGAAGTTCTTTACTTTTATTCTCTTTTCTTTTTAGATAAAAAACGTATGTATTTTCGTTCAATTTTATTGCAAGTGTTTTACTGTTTTCTCGAATAACTTCTACATTTTTTGTCCGATTTCCGCCAAATTACACTTAAAATATTTGTAAAAGGATAGTCCATCATTTAAAATTTCAAAAATATGAAAAAGAAGGAATTTTTCATTCAAATGGAGCAATTGAAATTTAGTGATTTTTAAAAAAGACCAAAAAAGTCAGTTTTTTTTAACTTTGAGCGCTTGTAACTCCATCAAATATTATCCGATTCAAACAAAAAGTATATCGTTAGAAAGGAAATACAAATATCTTTCGAAAACTGAAAGTCGTTTTTGAGTCGAAAAAAAATTCATGGAGATATAGTCAAATAAATGAAAAAAGTGCCGAAAAAGGGGTTTTTTGGGGATATCTCGAAAACGATTCTTAAGAAAAAAAAAATGGTTGCCATTTTTGGAATCTACGCCCCAAAATACATCGAAAAAAGTGTATGAGAAACCAGATCTTTTTTCTTGTAAACTAGTGTAATTTAACAATAATAGAAAACTAAAATTATGAATATAAGTTTGTTAACATTTTCTTAAATAAATTTCTATGAATAGAAAAATCTATGACCTGAGTTGCACTAAAATTACTAAATTCAATAAGTGCTCTCGTAATAGGTGCATTCAATGCGTAATTTGTCCTGCATAAATTTTGTATGACGTAACGATCTGCATGGAACTTTAAATTTTACAAGTTCAAGCAAATATAAACAGTTAATATGGCCCGAAATAATGTCATATACAAACATTAAAGAAGCTATCATCCTCCTTGCCTGAAGAGACTTTAGATTAATCAAAAGACAACGTGAACTATATGAAGGAAAAGGTTCCACGAAACTTATAGAACTAAGTGCAAATTTAAGAAAACGTTTTTGGACTCTTTCCAATCTATTAGAGTGAACCGAATAAGAGGGATACCATACTACTGATGCATACTCCAATTTTGAACGAACATAAGCGGTATACAAAACTTTACGCGTATATGGATCATTAAAATCAGAACTATTGCGTCTAACAAAAGCCAACATCGAATAGCATTTTGGAGTTATAAAATTTATATGACTTACAAAAGTGAATTTTGAGTCAAATACGACTCCAAGGTTCAATATTTCACTAACTAAACTTAGAGTAGAGTTATTCAAACAATAAAACGATGTAAGAGGTACTTCATCATTGCAAAACGTAACATGATAACATTTTGATATATTTAAAAATAATCGGTTTTTAGTACACCAAACAAATAAATTTTTTAAGTCATTTTGAAGAGACATAATATCCAATTGATTTCGGATATTAAGGAATAGTTTCAGGTCATCAGCGTAAAGTAGAAAGCTAGCTTTCTTAAAACATTTACCAATGTCATTGAATAAAATGAAAAGGAGTGGTCCTAAAATGCTTCCTTGTAGAACACCAGAACTGGCAACAAATGGCTTAGATTAAAGTCCATCAATTAGTACAAAATTCAGCCTATTATTTAGAAAGGAGGCTATCCATTCTAAAAATTTAGAATTAAATCCCAACTTGAATAATTTAGCAACAAGAATTTCATGAGGAACTTTATCAAATGCCTTAGCGAATTCCGTATAAATTGTGTCAGTTTTTAATCCATCCGAAAAAGCAAAGATACAGTGATCAGAAAAAATTGTGATAAAAGTGGACGGAATCGTAAAAGTGGGCGTGGATCTTTCAACAGTTAACAATTTTGATTCCATATATCTCAAAAGTGGCCCAAACGATTTTTATAAAAATTTTAGAGATGTTGTCACTGAAAGCTGTCATCAACACAAGCTCTGCTACTTTACTGGAAAAACTCGTTGAAGGGCGTGGCACAGCCCACAATATTTATAAACGCTATATTAAGAGAACTAACAACGTAATCGTTATGAAATTTAATAAGGCTATAGCAATATTTGCAAGAATGTATATTTTTGCAAAAATTTGGTGCAATGGAGCATGCGTTTAATATTATAGATGGTGTGTTATGAGAGTAATCTTCATAAAATTTGGCTTAGAAGTGTCGGCTGCTATGGGCTTTGAAATTAAATGAGAATTGATGAGATTGCAGTAGTAGGCGTTTCACCTCCTATATTACCATAAAGTTGAAATCGCTATATTGATTGAACTATTGCAACAATTGGTATGAAATTTAATTTTGGTGGTTTACTTGCTATAAAGTATACCTGAATCAAAAGTGGGCAATATAGCACGAGTGGGCGTGGCACTCCTCATACAAGTAAAATACCTTAAGTGGCATATCTTTCGAAATATGTGAAAAATCATAATAAAATTTGGTGAAAGAGTGTTGCTTATAAAAAGCTGTTTGTGGATAAAAATCGGACCATATTACACCACTGGGTGTGTTGCCGCCCTAAATTTTAGACTTATTACGGCATATATCGCAAATTATTCAACCTATTGGGCTAAGATTTGGTATGTGGATGTCAATGACGAATATAATTTAGTAACCCAAAAGTAGGCGGAATTGGAGAAGTGGGCGAGGCCCATTTAAATTTCTTATTTTTTCATATTATTTCGACATTTTTAAGCATTTTTCAACATTTTTCATGTTTTTTCGACATTTTGAATTTCTTTCAACTTTCTTCAATGGTTTCCATATTTTTTCGACTTTTTTAGTCTTTTACAACTGTTTCAACATTTTTCAACTTCTTTCAACCTTTTATTACATTTCAAATTTTTTTCGACTTATTCATCCTCTTCAACTTCTTTTAACATTTATTTAAAAGCGACTTTCAGTGCAGTGTAGGGTATGTGAGTTTCGGCCTGGCCGAAGATAACACCTTAACTTGTTTTTCAATTATTTCTGTTTTTCGTCTAAGAATAGTGGCGAACCATGGACGCCGAGAATTTTGTGTTGCTCGTGCCGAGCAATATTGATGTCGTGGAAAGTGGGGTCGAAAAAGTATGTATTCAGATTTTATATTTTTGTGTGATCGTATTTTCTCATCTTCCTTTATTTATTGATTTTTTTGTTATTAAAATTAGACGATGCATGAAATTCAACATGCCGATGAAATGGAAACAGCCGTTTTATCATTCAGAAGATTGCTATTTTTGACTAGCCAAAGTAATCGGCGTTGGGAAAAACAAACAAGTTATATGCGCCATTGTCCCAAGCGTTTCATCGCCAGTTAGTCACGATTCAACACAAGACAGCAGACCAAACTACCAAGAATTAGCTATCTCGCAATAGTTTAGTATTACCAGCGACTTTTTAACCGGAAGTAAGCCAAATGTTTTGTGCAACTGAACGATTGGGTTAGAGACTTAGAGCTGTCAAAAGAAAAAGCGGAGTTGCATGCGTCTTGCATGAAACAATTCAACTTTTTGAGACCCGATGTTAAGGTTACATACACTCTAAGGAAAAATTACTACTATAATAGTAGGAAACCGGTTACCTATATTAATACTAGTAAAATCGCACGAGTTGTGTAATAAAATTTTTACACTATAAAAAGTGTAAACTGAATTACAGATTTGGTGTAAAAATCACACATAAAAATGTGTTTTTTTGCGCTAAATAACTAGTAATTTCCCGTGCAGTGTGTTTTATTACACTATCAAAATAGTGATTCAAACCTACGAAATTTAGTTTTGAAATAAAATTTATATTTTTATTTTGCACAAATTTTTCTTTATTTCTTTATATTAAATTTCAGCATTTGAAAAAAATTATTAGGATGTGCATATATATAATTATATAAAAATGTATAAATAATATTATATATACTTATTACATAAAAATTCCATGTTCAAGCTTATTTTTTTAGAATACATTATATTAAATACGTAGTAAAATCATATTACTTGAGTAAGAACATCGCTGAAGTCCATTTTGTTGATTTTTACGAACTCCTCCTTTTCAATGAAAATATATGCGTTGTATATTTCGTCTTCCGGGTCAATTGAACTTTCTGTTAAAAAGGTATGATTCGTTATAAGTAAATTAATTAATTATCCTAGAAACATTTGTATATACATACTTACTACTTAACGCGATCCGAGGTATTAATCACACAGGTTAAAAAGTATAACTGATCGTGTCGTGACAAGTATTTGCTAACACAGAATTTTTACACACAATACTATAAAATACGCATATTGTGTAAGTTCTCACAAAAATATCGGCAATGTAGAACAATTACAATTAATGCACGAAAAGCTGTGTAGATTCACGCAAAAAAAATGTGAATTCCCAAATATAAGGGAAAAACACACATTTATAGTAAAATAATGAAATTTTCATACGAAACATTAAAGATGTGTGTTTTCACTATTTAAATTTTTTTATACACAAAATTATATGTATATTAACTACTATTAAAATAGTAATTTTACTAATTTAAAGTTTTATTTCTTAGAGTGTACTTCAGAAGTCGTGACGAACCATTTTCCAGACACTTCACAAAAGAAGACAATATTTGCTACTGCAAAGATATTCCATCATTGTTTTATACATTATATCAGCCTTACGATCCCAAGAGAGTGGCGCTTGTCTATCGATAGCAGCAAACTGAGTTTAAGGCTGTCTTATAGCATTTCGGCAACAAGAAACCATCAATTCCAATTGCACATGCAGTAAACACAAAAGAAGCGTACAAAACAATAATGAAACTTATGAAATACATACACGACTGGAAAATATGTGCTGATCTCAAAGTCGGTGGCATGTTATGTGGCTACACTAAATACTGCTGCTTTCTCTGCAAGTGGGACGTGAAAAACATTACGGCCAAAAGGATTGCCCAGAATGAATTGAAATGAAAGTTGGAGAGAACAATGTGAAATATGATCCACTTGTCAAAACGCAAAACATCATACTTCAACCGCTACATATCAAACTCGGCCTCAAAGCGTTAGAGAAAGAAGGAAAAGCATTCACCTATCTAAAAACAATTTTCCCGAATCTTTCTGAAACCAAGATTAAAGAAAGTATCTTCGTTGGGCCGCAAATAAAAAATTGCTGATTAATGTTGAATTCAAAAAGTTATTCTCGTCGTGAAAGCGAGTTACGAGAAAATAGTGAACGATGTCCTTAAGAACTATGAAAAAATGGGTATGTAGAATTTCTTACTTCTTTTCTTATTATTTTTATTAAATACTTTATTATTCTTATTTGTACATATTCAATTTCATCACTTAATAAGTAACTATTATTTTTTTTTTAAATTTTCTTATTTCTCATTAAGATTAGGTGTAAATATGTCTTTAAAAATTATTTCCTACAATGCAAGTTCAAAGTGAATGATCTATAAAAATGCTTCAATTCTTCTTTTTTATGTGTACAAATGTATAACAAATATGTATATAAACCTACTTAAAAGTATTATAACAAATAAAATAAAAAAAAAAATAATTAAATAATTGAATAATTGTGTGTTTTATTGTCCGTTGTGTTAATATATATATATTACTTATATAGTATATTATTAAACAAATTTAATTTATATAAATTATGACAAATAAAATTAAAAAATGGAAAAAAATGCAATTCGGTCATTTTTCATTCAATTTTATATAACTTTTCCATTTCTTCATCGACTTTCTAACTAAATATACAGACCAAGATATAAAAGAACAAAATGATTTTTAAAGTTTTTTTTCTTTTTTCTTGAATAAATTTGCAGTTGATTTTGATTTTTTTTTTCTTTTTTTTCGAAAAAAATAATATGTTTTTTAGAAATCAATTTATTTCACCGAAACTAACAAACCAATCAAAAAGTGATGTGATAATTATTTATAGGAAATTTAATTACCTTTAATTTAAGTAGTACGTTTAAATCTGAGTATTAGCTCTTGAGATATTTGTAATTAAGTGGAACCATCTTTTTTTTTTGGTCTAAGAACCGAAAATGACCGATATCTCAAAAAACGACATGAAAAAAAAAATTATGTGATTTTCGGAACTAGCAGCCGATTTTACAAATATGAATAATCGTGTTCAAAGTTCATTTTTGCTGTAAACTACTTAGTGTAATTAAACACTGAAAAAACGCAATTACCTTAGGGGCCGTCCATTAATTACGTGAGGTGTTTTCTCCAGTAGATATCTGGCCCTGTAATTGATAGCAGGGCCGAGGTCACACGTTAACCATATTTTCATTTCATATATGGCCGGTGGTGTATTGAGTGAACGGAACGGAATGGACACAGAAACGAATCTCATGACATTTCCTTAGGACTATGTTGTATTTTGATAGCACTATCCTTATACGATTATGGGAGTGTTAAATATATGGATTTGAAAGGTTAAAATAGAAAAAATAAAAAGTAAGGAAATTGTTAATCAATATGAGTGTAGTTATTGCCAGAACTAGCAAAAAAGAAAAAAAACATTTTTTTGACAAAATGGCGCGTTCTTGAAATTTAAATATTGAAAATAGACTATTTTTCATTAGTTTTTTTTTTTTTGCGTAAGAATAAGAATCCATTAAAATAATTTTTTAGTGGCCCGGCCGTAGCCACTGTAGTACTGAATATCATATTAAAATTTGAGATCGTGTAGATCTGTTCGAAGTTATTGAGCAAATATATCAAATGTCTTAAGATCGCTAAAACAAACACAATTTTGAATCAAAGGAAAATAAAGACCATGATGAGCATTTATTTAGTGGTACAAGGTACGACGATAAACAATCAATTGTTGGAAGAGTATCAAATAAAGGAATAAAGGGAAAGCAGTTGGAAGTTTCAGATTGATGACACTGAATTAAAAATAAATTGGGAGGAAATTTACAATTATGGTAAGTAACTTGCTTTTGGCAGCAAACAAGCACTTTGAGATTATGTAGAAAATCTATATACGGGCTTCCGGATTTCGTGACTTCGAAAAAACTAATCCACATTTGATGATACGCGAGATACTGTGCAGCATGGTAAAAGTTCATTTGAGCTACTCGAAGCCTGCACCAAATTTCATCAATGTAATTCATTGAAATAACTTAGTCTTGTGAAGAAAAAGCAAGATGAACCTACAGTTCGAAACAAGAAACAAGAAAACTCAAGCTTTAGCAAACTAAAAAATCGCAAGTGGAAATCTGCAAGACTTCAACTTCAAGGCACTAGGACTTGGAACCCTATTTTTTAATCCAATGGCAAAAGGAACTGTTTAAGTTTCGATTCCATTCAATAACTCAAAATTCAGGTTTGAAAAACTTAAGCTTTATTCCAGAGATTTTCAATCAGTAATCGATATTTTTAAATCCATTTTAAAATAAATGAAGCCATTTTCGAATCCACTCAAAGTAGGATATTAGGAATCAAACTATTTTTGATATTCCAAACACGATAGAAAGCCAAGTGTAATGAATGTAGAAATATAAGATTACAAAAAAATTTACCACCAGTGATATCTTCAGAAATGATGGAAATGTGCCGTGAGCGGACAGATTGCTTTTTAATCCGCAATGTTTGCCAGCTAATCTAGCAACTCTATCCCTGGATAGTATTGAAAAATTGTTCTTAGATAACAACAAAGCACAGCAATATAAACGCTGTTTCTAACTAGAATATAAGTTAACAATTGGTTAACACCTGACTTGGTAACAACAGGTTAGCAGTCAAATACTTAAATTCCGCGATAACGCAACTAACTGTCGTAGGCAGCACTAATATCGTGGCTTCGTTTTTCTTAAATGATCTTGAGTAGTTTAGTTACAGCAAGTTCGTTACTAAGCAAGGTGTAATTTTAATTAGTTATAATTATTATGTTGTAATAAAAAAGGTTTAATTTAAATAAATGAAAAATTACAAAAAGGTTTTGATTATTATAAGATGATCGAGTACCATCGATTAACTTATACATATAAATAAGTCGCGCGGTTATTTTGTATCGGAGTTGAGCCTTTTTTATTTGTCTACGCTTTAAGTACGTCAATGATTTCCTTTTTACGTAATTTAACCTACAAATTCACATATCACTAGTTTGTCGTAGATATCGTGATGTGAATCACTTAAAAACATATTAAAAAAATTAAAAATAATTTACATAAATAAAATTAATCTGAATTTCCATATTTTATCAATACGAGTATCTGCAGTATGTTTGTTTTATCTATAAGATGTCTGATTTTTATACCTTGTTATTATATTGTTTTCCTGCTTATTTGTTTTCTTAATTTTTATTTATTTTTAAATAATTTAACATAATTTTTCTCCGCTCCGATCGCTTATAGCAATGATCACGTGTTAAAATTTATTGATTGCCCATTCGACGGACATCCTGCTGTGTTGCATGGGAGACGTACGTGTGGCCGTGTATCTCAAAGAATGGCCCAGAAAAAAACACCACACATTTTCGTTGGGTTAGCTACTTAACGTGTCTGTGTCACATCTCGTGTTCAGAATATACGTAGAAATATTTGTTAGAAAAAATCCATATGTGCCATATGTGTCTAATTTGGTCGCAAGGTATTTAGTATATATTAGATTTTTATAGCTATTATGGCTTTTTACATATCTTCTGCATTCTGTTTGGAATTTTGCTAATTTTAATTATATGCTCAGACATTTCAGATCGCAGATCGCTGATATTTATGACAATCACACACCAAAATAAAAAGTCTTGAAGTTGGAAGATGAGGTAACATACCATACATCTTTTGGTGTGCTGAAGATCAATCTGGGTTCAAAATTGCTTAATCACTTCAGGTTTTCGAGATATACTCAAAAAATTGTTTTTTTTTTTTAAAAAAATATGTATCTTTAATTTTAATGTAAGAATATCTCAAAAACCTGACATGATGGAGCAACACCGTATTCGTTTTCAGCATACAAACAAACAAACATACGACATGGTCTTCATCTTCCCACTTCAAGACTAATTTTATTTTTGTGGGCCTGTGTAACAGTTCCTATGGAAAATAATTTAAAAAAGATGGTTCCACTCAATTGCAAATAAACTAAGTCAAAATTGATTTTAAGAACTTGTATATAATTAATTATAATAAAACTTTGTAAGGAAATTATTGGTAAAGATAGAAGTTGCAGGTGGTACATTGAAGAAACTTATATTAAAATATGTTTTGATCCCTATATACAAACAAAAAGTTTGTGTCACCAATCAATGAGCAAAAATTGAAATTGAATTAAAAATATTGCAGATGCCACTGAAGACTCCATAAGAAAATATTCCACAGCCTTACACATAAATATTTCACTGCATCTTTTTATTAAGAATAGCTCTAAAATGGACTAAAAGGTATTTATTATCTATATGCACGATATACCTTGTAATGGGATGTTTTAAGCCCGTCATTTGATTTTTCTTTTCCTCAATCGATTTTAAAAAAAAAAACAAAACTGAATTTTGAACCAAGGCTATGGGCGTGAACCCGCCGGAAGACGGGTATCCCAACCAAATAACGTTTGTGCGAAATAAAACCACTTTCTGGGTCAGCTTAATCGTGTGAAAAATTGTTTTTGTGCCCTACCTTGAAACGCATTGGAGAAATTACGGTGGGATTAAAAATAGCCTCCAACGAAATAAGCCCCAATGAAATGATGGCGAAGAAATATGAAATAAGACCAAAGTTAAAGTAATAAAATAATTTCCAAACAATGTGATATAGTGTCCAAACATATAAATGTTATAACAGCCAATGTTTGGGCCTAATGAAATAACCCCCCACAGTAATGAAAATAGCCCTGAGTTCCGACAGAAGGGAGCCAACTTATTCTAAATTTTATGTAAAATTACTGTGTCTACCAAAACCGGTGATGGATATACAATAGCATGAACCATAGCCAATGTTGGATATATTGGAGGATGTAAAACCTGAGCTACGACGAAAGGACTTCAACTTAACATAACTTTTATATGGGTAAGTCACTTTTAGTGCAAGTGGCACATAAAAAAGAAATTTGTCAAAAATTTCATTCACAGTCAAATGAAATCACAGCCAAATAAAATTAAATTACCCTCAAACTGAAATTTCGTTGGGGCTTATTTTATTGGGAGTTATTTCATAATGCAATAATACCCAATGAGAATGAATAATGTAAACACGAATTGAAATGAAATAGTCCTCAAACATTGGCTGTTATTTCATTATGAAATAACACCCAAAAAATAATGGAAATATGTGTAGGCTTTTTCGTTACTTTTTTTGTGACTTATGTATTTAGTGGAGGACTATTTCGTAGAGCCATAGCCTACATTCATAACAGTAATAGAGTTTTTGAAATTCGAATTGTGCAGCACAATGCATATCATTGCGAATAAGACTTGAGTGTAAACCAGAACTTGTAGTACCAGCTTTATCACAAGCACAAATCATAATCCGTATAAATAAGATCTAAATTTGATAATTATGTTATTCTTTTACATAACTTTTTCTTAGTAGATTTTGGTGTCGGGATTGAAAGTGGGAAGATTCGGTTTATGGGTACACCTACGGCCCATCAAAATTGCAGCTCACCTCGTGAATATTTTAAAAATATCAAAGCAAAATCTAAAAATTATTTAAGGTAATGCAGCAAATGTTACGCTGTTACTAGGCTAGACAAAAAATTTGCGAATTTTTACAAGGGGCCGCACATTTCTTCTACAAGCGAGCTCTTAAAATCGCTACTTAGAACTATCTAATTGTAAGTAAATGTTGTCGATTTCAATTTGATAACGTTAGGTGTACCCAGCAAACAATGCGGCATTTACTGAAAAATCAAGCAGTGGATGCTCACAAATATAGAAAAGCAGAATCTCCCAACACACCAAAAAAAAAAGCACCCTTAAAAAAAAAAAATTAAGACTTTTACGCGCACTTTTATTGTAAATGCAGTGTAGGGTGTTTTAGTTTTGGATGCTGAAATAACACCCTAACTAGTTTTTAGTACATACTTATTTTTTGCTTAAGTCCATCAATAAAAATTTATTTAGCTACTAATGGTACGGATCTTTTTGTGCGCAGCTTTTGCTTTTCCGCATGTCACTTGATGGCAATACATACTTCGTATTTTATGCGATTATTGATTGTTGACACCGTTGCTGTAACTTACAGAACACGTTACATTTTTTTGATGACGACGACAACGATATGGTAAATATCTTTGTGCATGTATCTGGATAAGCGAATACATGCTCCTCTAAAGCCCTGCTGCAGCATCTAGAGGCAACCAGTATTTGTGTCTGCGCATGTGCCCCCTATGGTGTAGCGCGGATCAACGTATAGGCAGCATCTTAACCGCATAACTAAGTGAAAACACAGCGCGTACGAGTTCATAATTTTTATTTCACCAGATGATCATCGATATGATTTGTCTGTTGGAGGGCAGACAGTTAACCACTAATTAAATTTATCAAAAACATTTCTGTTTATTGACTTACAACGTCAGGGCACACTCAAAAAAAAAATATTTAATGGTCTTTTTTCCCTAGTTACATTATTAAAGCAGTGAGTCCCAATCATTTCAAGCTCACAATTTATTACATGCAGTTAGTTTTGATTGGATATCTTGATACTAAAGTAGAATTTGTGGCTCCAAAATTGTAATTATACTTGACAAAAAATTCTTCTTGTGTGCCACACTTTCACCTCAAAGTGTGGGCTTCACGGGACCTGTAGTGTCGATAGTTAAATAAGCCACTACGCTCAAGATGTGGAAGCTCAAAACGTTTTTTTGTTTAATAATTTAATGTTGAGATTGAAATTTGCAATATCTGAGTGTCTTTGGTCGGCATTTTTATAAAACACATGATCAAAATGCTCTGACCTACCATGGAAAAACAATCATACAAAATTTGGTAGATAAAGCCCAAAACGGAAACACTGTGCTGTACATCAAAGAACCTACTTGTATTTGGTGGATTATGGAACTTTGCACGTACGTGGCGGGGAAGTGATCAGCGAAAAATCGCAAGAATAGTATATTCAAGTTTATTGCATTTGCATTTGTTTTTGAATGATCGATTGATTTTGCTACATTTCGGAATATATTGAAAATTGGAGAATGCTAATTTTTGATTATTCTGGATTGTTGTTCCCGAAAATGTTTGAACTGACACTAACCTTCCTGTAGATTCTCGTAGCTCGTAATAAATAATAAATATCAGTATAAAAAAAGTTTACTCTGTAAGAAAATAAAATTGGGCCGATTTTGCCGAATTTCAACAAATTCGGTAAATTTGATAATTTTGCATTCGGCAAATTTTTCAAAACCTTTGACAGCGATTGTTTATTCGTAGCTGGATATTTTCTATTTAAAAGAAATATTACTGAAGCAATTTCAACATCCCAAGTAAACACCTTTCTAACGATATGTAACACTCCATACTAGCCAAAACTTGCTTTAGCTATGCTGCTACTTCAAAGATACTTTTGGATTACTAGTACAAGATTCGACACAATGTAGGCAAATGGAACAAAAATTATCCACAATTTTGAAACTATTATAGATAATCGCTTACAGTCTTCAGCAATGGTATTAATATTAGCGAGATCCATCATCAGTATATTGAGGTCAAGGGCTTTCGAAGTGACCTATGTGATTTTAGTAGAAAAACCTATAGAGGTCATAATTCAGTTTGAAAAACATTCACATTTATATAGCAATCATGGATCTAGTCAACAGTAACATAGGTTACCCCAACTTTGGTACAGCTTGCGTATGCGAAATAGTACCAGCTATCCTTGGAATACTATCAAAAAGGGTATATGAATACAAAATCTTTTAATTCCTTTGTCATAAGATGAGAGCAAATACAAATCAGCCACTCGAATAGAACTGCATAATCAACTCAATTTTTTCCGAACACTTAGATCTCTTATTTACCTCTAATATAATAATAGGCCTTTGAATTAGCAATAATTAAATTTTATTTATTGTTCGAAAGTAGATTTTACTCTCCATTTCTCTAAACTACCTGACGCCTAAACGCAGAGTTTGTTTGTTTTCCTCTATTCCTGAAGATGCTACCCTGCCCTCAATTTATTGAATTTTTATTCCTCCTTTACGAAATCAGAGCAAAATAGTTTTCTTTGTTCAAAAAAGTACGATTTTTACTGCGTAATTAGTAATATGCGTAATAAATAATTTTCTCCTCTAAAACTTTGACTTATAAATTTCTTTAATTAAACGCTTTTTGAATGAGAAAAATACATTTTCGCGAACTTTTCGTTAATTTTTATTGTAAGGGTAGGTATATCTGCCACCTCGCCATGTACTCACTAGTTCAGATAAACGTACGTACATTGAATTTGGCAACATTTGTGAGATATGGTTTCATTACCTTAGATATTTTTCTCTGTACAGAGTTTTGAATTTTGAGAAAAATACATTTTCGGGAACTTTGACCTCGCGTAAATGACCTAACAGTGAGGAACTGTCATATATAGAATGTTTTTTAGTCATCAAAATAATCTAAGTTTTGGCAATATTAGCTTGATAATTTTATGCTATTTTATTTATAATTTTGGACAAATGAGCGTCGCAACTGGCCAAATACAGCGGAGTCTGAAGATCAAAATTTGTATCACTTTTTCGAGAAATTGAGTACATAATTGCGAAATAACACGCGTTGTGTGGATTTTCAAAGTGATAATTATTGCTGGTTTATCACCTCAAGCCAGAAACTACACGCATTGCCACAAGAAATAATTCAGCGGTGTCAAATCAAATCAAATCAGCGGCGGCCAATACTAATACTTAATTGCAAAAAATCAAGTGAATTTTGAGGGAGTTGAAATTTAATTTAATTTTCGATCGCATAAAAATATTGAACACAGAACTGCAGAACTCGAGCCTCTGCGTTATTGCATGAGAAAGTGAAAGCAATTGTTGATGGCTTAAATGCGTTTTGCGATTCTGAATTTGAAGAAATTTGGGAGAAAAGCGTCAAAACTGTTATCGAACTCAATCTTGAAGAACCTCAAACTCTACGTCTGCATAAGAATCTTAAACGATTCGATTCAGGTTCCATCGAAACTTTGAAATTTAAGACACAAAGATTATTTCAGGAAATCTTACTTGGAAGTTTTCGATCAATTAATTTGATCATTAAAAAGTCGTTTTAAAACGGATTCAGCAAAATTTTTTAAATTTCTTGAGCAATTCGCTATCGGTCAGACCACTGATGTCGATAAGATTGCAAACTTTTATAAAGATGATTTTGACAGCGCAAGAGAAAAAATGACACGTGAACATTTGGGGGAAGATGTGAATTTCTTGAAAAAGTACGAAAGGACTACAGGGCTGATTCCGGAATCCGTGCGCTTCGTTCGATTACTGCTCACAACTCCAGGGCCATCCTGTTCAAGTGAACGGAGTTTTTCTGTTCTCCGTAGACTGAAAACATTTGAGATCGGTTCAACAATGTTGCTATTTTACATATGTATGTATGTATTCGAATGTGACCGATCAGATCGATTTAGATGAAGTGATTCGAAACGTGCAAGTGTTTTTGCTTTGAAGAAATGAGTTTTTTCGTTGAATAACGTGATTTTTTAAGTTATTATAAATAAAGAATATGACAAACCATTTTGAATATTTGAACATTTTTATAATGTTATTCTAACATCCATAAACATTCTCTTTTAGATCTCCTCTCTCCTTCATATACCCAAGTACTCCTGCCAAAAATTATTTTCTTTGGTAGAAGTATACTAACCGAATCCATTTCAAATCATGCAGTCTTACTGACTTCAAATTGCGGAATTGGTTGTCGTAAAAATATGTTGTTTTTCGAAGAAAATAAGAGGACACTTGTTCCCTCGATTTGAATGAAACTCATTTTTTACGAAGTTATACGCATTTTAATTTTAGGTGTCAAAAATCGAAAAACCTTAGAAAATATTTTTAAAAAACCGACATGTCTATCCAAATCAAAAACTTAAAGAAATTTTGAAAAGTGTTTGAAATTGGGGGAGCTAAGGCGCTTTTTATGGAAATAAACAATTTTGATTTTCTTAAAAGCCCCACCTCTTTTTTCGCTTAAAGTTTTAGGCTAGATTTTTATCAATATGAGGAAAGAATAACATGAGTTCTGTGTGGGTCAAGTGATATTTGAACTTTTTTTCTCAAAATAAAAACTTCATTTTTTTTTCAACATTACCAAGGAAGTGACTTTTGCGTCTTCACTATAAAGACACACACGAGACATGTTGCCTAATTAATTAAATTTTGTACAGTATAAAGAAACACACGATGCATATGTATATGCCACGTCATTTGTCGTATTGTGTCTTTCTACTGTGGATAGGAAAGTTATTAGGCTGATTATGAAGACATTAGGTGGGATGTCTCGTATACTGTACAATGTACAGTATGTACATAGTACATTATGTTCTCCTATATCTTTTCATAATATACACTGTATTAGACATGGCACCTTATGTTTTTATGATCAGCCTAATATGAGCTTAAAAAATGCATATTAAACACATTTTGCGTCTCTCTTTAACAAGATATTATCAAAGCAAAATTTCACTACAAAGGCAAAGTACTTTTAACTTGCTATACCAACCTTTTTCAAAGACATAACTGATTTTTAAGCTGGATTTTTGTCTTGTCATCGCTCCTTGAATGTGGAGATTTGAAAACTTTCCAAGCGTTGGCCGGGTCGTATTGTTATTTGTTTGTTTTGAGGCATGGTACAGTTATATATGGTATAACTATCTTGTCAAAAATTGTACCATGGTTTTGCGGATTTCGTTTTTATTTTAAATTATTTGCTTGCTACGACTTTTCGAATAAATTTAATTTATTGCGTTTTTAGTCGATCACGATTTATTTATTTGGTGTTTGCAAATTCTAGATCGTCATAGTATGATCGTAACAGGAGGAAAAAATAAAAATAGAAAAATCTTATGAGTTAAGAGAGTACGATGTAGCGGGCAAGGTAGGCATAAATAGGAAGCATTCCAACTCTGTAAAGCCTTATGCAGTGGGAACAGTTGCGCCCGCCTTAATTGGTTCCATATAGACAAAATTGCAAAAATTTGTCTTATTTTGCGAAAAACCCCAATTTTTTTAAAATTGTATTCAATGAAAATACGACACTTACTCATAATTAACATTTAAATATATTTGGTGCAACCCGTTTTGGCCATTATATACCAATATTTTTATTAACTTAAGCCGTTAACACTTTATTGTGTCCATGGGGCATAAAGTTTAAGGCAAACAAAAGTTTCTCACATTAGCATTACCGACACCATGAAGCCATATAGAGTTTACGAACAACCACTGGTGTAACGTTTTGGCCAGCATGCGATGCGTGTGACGATGCTCGAGTGACGATTATGATTTATCGCATTTAAATCAATTTAAAATGTTTATTCGATATCAATCGGAAATTATGGCTACGATGCGATCCGCAGCTTCGCAGTAGGACAACAACGATCCAGTGGTCAATTTGTATACAAATATGAGAAAGAATATGCGAGACTTGTTGAACCTTTCAGCGAACCGAATATGTTGTTGTTCATTTCTCAAATTTCATCCACACTGTTGCACACCCACTGGCTAGAATCAAAATCCCATATTGAAATTTATTATGAACGCTGTGAACTTTGAGACTTTATGTAGGAACACTATGCCACAAAATATAGTTCATGTTAAAAGGATGCCAATTTCAATATTAAAGTTTTTTGAGTATTATTTGGATAATAATCGCCTTTAATAGTTGCGCTAATAAAGGATTTTTTTAGGAGCATTTAATTCTTTTCGTATTACCTCAGTAAAAATTGATATATGTGCAATATATTTTTTAAATTTAATTTAAGCACTAAGATTTTTTTCTTATGAACTATTTTTTTTAAAAGGCTTTAGTAAGTAGAACATAACAAAACATTGATATTAGTGTGGTCCTTATTTATTTATTTATTTATTTATTTATACGGTACATGTACATAAGACTTAGTCTTTAGAGTACAATAGAATACATAGTACAATGAGATAAGTTTAGTATATAACGATAATGAACACAAATCAAAATTATATGTATAAAAAAAAAGTTAAAGGAAAAAAAAAAAAAAAAAAAGTTACTGAGGAAAGGAGTTAAAGAGTATTAAGAAAAGCTAGGACTGCAATTTTAAAACATCTAGGATTGCTTAAGGATTTTATAGATAGTGGCAGGGAATTCCAGAGTTTGGCAACACTAACGAAAAACATTCTGGATGAAACTGTATACTTAAAGCGAGGCAAAATAAGATTAAAGCTTCTTAAAAATTGCGAAAACTGTAATTTGCAAAATAAATAATTAGGTGTTTTAGTGTGGATTAATTTATGAAGGAATATTAAGTTACGCATTTTTAGGAAATTGGAGAGTGTGCAGCTTAGAATTTTTACGGAGTATTGTGAAATATGGTCAAATCTACCTTTGTCAAATACATATCTTGCCGAGGTATTGACAACTTTCTGAAACTTTTGAAACGATGAATAATCCAAATGACAATAGACCAGTTCACTAAATGATATAAGAGGCACAATTAATGCTTTTACTAATCTTAGTTTAACAATTTGGGGTACAAAAGACGTAGTCGACCACAGCTTTCTGAGGATGAAATAAATTTTACTAATTGTAGAGTTAACGTGGGTAGTGCAGCTAAGGTTGAAATTCAATTTGAAGCCTAAGCTCGTTACGGTATTTTCGTACGATATAAGATTGCCTCCCATATAAAGTGATGGTAAATCTTCATTTTCAACCCGACTATGCGCAATAACAATTGACTTAGACTTACTAGCATTAAGGTTCAAATTATTTTGATTTGACCAAGAAGAGATTGCATCAAGATCTTCATTAGTTCGTACAATCAGATCTTCAATTAGGCCAATAGGTCTGGAAGAATAAATCTGAACATCATCAGCATATAGATGGATGGAAACATTTTTGCAGCAAGCGGTAATGTCATTGATAAAAATACTGAATAGGATGGGACCTAAGATGGATCCTTGTGGCACTCCAGAGTAAAGTTTTTTTAGAAAAGATTGTTTATTGCTACACATCACGAATTGGTAACGATTGCTCAGGTAACTATTTAAAAGCTTTGCAGCACTATCTGCGAAGCCAAAGTAGTTTTTAAGTTTTAAGTTAAGGATTTCGTGGTCAACTGTGTCGAACGCTTTAGAAAAGTCTAACAAGGTTAAGACTGTAACGTCGCCTCTATCGAACGATGGTCTAATGTCATCCATTATTTTGAGGAGAGCAGTTGAACAACTGTGGCCGGCTCTAAAACCCGATTGAAAAACAGACAAGAGTTTATTAACGTTAAGATGATCAACAATTTGTAATGTTAACAGTTTTTCGTAAACTTTTGACACGATGGGTAAAATACTTATGGGTCGAAAATCACTCAGAGACTTGGCCCCAGATATTTTAGGAACAGGTATAATTTTCGCTATTTTCCAGTCATCAGGAAATACTGATGTAGTGATAGAAAAGTTTAAAATATGACTTATCGAAGAAATTATGTATGGTAGAAGTAACTTTAAAAATCTTAAGTTTACACCATCAAAGCCAACAGCATTAGACTTCAGGGAAGCAAAACTTTTGATTATATCAGCTTCGGTCACCACTTTAAAAGAAAATTCATTAATAGACCTATATATTAGATTTTGGTCAATTTTGAAATCAGGGTGGGCTTGTTCAACATTGTACTGAAGAAAAAAGTCATTCATATTATCAGCATCTACATTACAACTTGATGTACTCTTATTGCTGATGCCAAGAGTTTTTAAGTTCCTCCATAAAGTTTTAGAGGGCAAACTGGGATCAAGTTTAGAGCAAAAATAACTCTTTTTCGCATTACGTGTAGTCAAATTGGCTTGATTTCTTGCTATGCGGAAAGTATTCCGATTATAGCTGGTCGGATTACGCTTCCAGCGACCGTAAAGCTTGTTTCTGAGCAAAAAAAAAAACTTTTTCTTTTTTAATGTAGGACCCTCTTAAATCATTGTCTTATATGATAAGACCATAATGATAAAATTTTGGACGTTTACCCGTGCCGAATCGAGGCCGAAGGTTGACAAAATTTCAGTGTACAGGATAAATAACTTTTCAATGCTAATTTTTAAACTTCGCACCTATTTATCTGCAAACATCGAGTGCAAAAAGGGCCAGACGAGAAATTATGTCGCAGCGACTTTCTGCAGCACTTGATAAATGTAAAATTAGCGATAGAGGTGCGGTGCATGTATTGACTGCTTGTTTAGAGGCCTTGTCACTAAATCGCGTTGAGTATGTTATCAACCGAACTTCAATAAAAAGATCCCGTCAACATTTTCGAAAACAAACTTCAAATCAAATACAAAAATCGTTTTCTGAATTGAATTTGAATTTCGCTATTGTACACTGGGATTCCAAATTGTTGCCGGATGTGACTGGAAAGGTAAATATAGATCGTCTTCCGATTATTGTAACAGCTTCAAGTATCGAACAGCTTCTAGGAGTCCCTCATCTATTATCTGGCACTGGTTTAGTATCATTAACCGTTTTCGGTGCCCTTCACAAGTGGTCACTTTCTTACAAAGTTCAAGGATTTGTATTCAATACTACTGCGTCAAATACAGGCCGCTTAAATGGCGCGTGTGTTCAATTAGAACAAATGTTAAATAGAAATGTACTATTTTTAGCTTGCCGTCATTACATATTTGAAATAGTACTTCAAAGCGTTTTTTCACAGTCCAAACATACTACGATATCTGGACCAGATGTACTCCTACTTAAAAGATTCCAAAAGGAGTGGAAAAATATTAATAAAAACATTTATTCATTTTTGATGGACGGCAAAGGCTATATATTGTTTAAAAATATTTTTATTTAAGGATCAATTTAATCAAAAAAAAAAAAACAAAAGAGAAGAGGAAGCCATAAAGGAAATTTGTTATTTCATTGTTAAGTGTTACTCTGAAGCTTGATTTTCTTCTTCTAATGTCATTGAGGCACCCATGAACGACATTTTATTTTTGGAAAAACTCGAAAGTTACAAAGAATATAATAAGGAAATAGAATATAGGAAATAGAATATAATAGGAAATAGAACATAATAAGGAATTAGCAGAGCAAGCGATGATAAAATTTACAAATCATTTATGGTATCTAAATGAAGAGTGTGCTGCATTATCATTTTTTTATGACCGAATTGATGTAGAACGGAAGCGTAAAATGACTAAAAAAATAATGCAGGAAACTTACGATGAAGAATTCACTGAAGTTCAGAAAAAGTTACTTTTATCACCAAAGGACGTTTCACACTTAATCAGTAAAGATCTGCCAACGGAGTTACTTTCGGCCAAGTCAAAAAAAAACTAATTGAGAAATTTCAAATACCCATGGAAATTTTATACACTGATCCTGGTGTTTGGAAGGATGATGACAGTTATGAGAAGGGGCAAGAAACACTTCCCAAACTTCAAGTCGTTAATAACACAGCTGAAAAGGATGTTAAGTTCATGGAAGAATTCAATACGAAATTTACGAAAAATGAAGAACAAAAACAATATTTATTACAGATGGTTCAGAGTTACCGTAAACAATATCCCGGTTACAGCAGAAAAACTTTGAGCAAATAAATATAAGTTCTATGAAACGTTTTGGACTTGAGGAATATTCACAGATAATAATATTTTATAAGCAAATTAAATAAGTTAATAATATAATTGTTGATAATTCTAAGTTATGTGTGTATTATTGGCAGCAACAATTTTATTTTAAATAATATCAAGAACCTCAGAGTTTTGGAATTTAAAACCACTTGCGGCACTGGAAAACATTGTCCAAAAATTATCAAATAATTCATAATTTATTTTTATCTTGGGTAGAATAAAACTGAGGGGTCCTATGTAAAAAAAAATTTAAATTTAAAATAAGGACCACCCTAATAGATATATTTAATTCATAACATTTTAATATCTAAAAAAATAAATGTAAATTTATTTCATAGAAAATTGATATTTGTGCGATCTAATTTTAAGTGAAAGTTTAACTTCAATCTTCGAAATAAATTTAATTTAAGGTCATTTTAGTATGAGATGGTGTTGTCCTTTTGCTTACAAAGTAACTTCAACCATCGGGCATTGAATTCACCAAGTTTTGTAGAACCAACAAATCTATGTTTGACCACTCCTTAACAATTGCTTTTTTTAGCTGTTTCAAGAATTCGTAGCAGAAAGTATGCCCCATAAGTCCTCAATTGGATTTAAGTCAGGACTTAAAGCCGACCACTGCAACAACGAAATATTTCTAGACTTAAAAATCGCATTAATACGACGGGGCATAAAACAAATTGGTAACTTTCCACTAGCACCAAAACCAGCCAAAGCCATCAGAGATCCACCAGCATGATTGCGCCTGTAGCAGGTCTACCTAAAATGGCGCATACCCCTCCAATGTTTATTATGTCCGTCTGGGCCGTCTAGGTTGAACTTTTTTTCATCACTAAATATCACAGTTTTGAACTCATCATGCCAAAACTTGTATTATTCGTAAAAGGCCATGCGCGCATTTTTGTGATGTTTTTTAGGCTCGGTTTGGGCACTTTCGATTGATACTAAAGATCTAAATCCTTTCTTCCAATTTGTTGTATGCGCTGTGGAGTAATTACCAGACCTAGTTTTGCCTTAATATCTGCGTAGCTCATCAGTTTGCCAGTGGATAGAGTCCGTATGTGTCGTTTGGTACGCTCATCTACCTTGGATATAGCAGCTTTGCAATTATTTACGCTATATTTTTGCGGGTTTTTCAAAAAATTAATAATGATATTACGATGGCAATTTGTTGCACCAGCAGTTTCACATATTTTTATCCCAGCTTCATGCATTTTTTTTTTTTAACTTTCTCTTCGTTAGTTAGTTCTTTTTCAAGAGGTCTCTTGAACTAAATTACATATTTGCCACCACATATAAATTACAATTATATTTTTATATTAATGACTCCTCAATAATTGTGTCACTTTAATTGTATGGATAATGACGCTGCAGTATTCAAAACTCAAATAAATCAATTTGCACATACATACCATATATCAATTTTCTATGAAACGCAGTATTTGACGCACTTCCTTAAGATAACAGTACCATAGATTCCAGGTAAAAATTTAACATGCGACAAAGAAAGATGAAGGATGAGAGAACAAAAGTGCAAACTCGAAACAAAATTGCCGTTATTATTTTAAAAGGAATATCGAATAACATTTTTGCACAAATATCAATTTTACTGGGGTATTATATGTAAAATCAACTCGTGTTAAGGAGCAAAAATCAAAAAAGGGACCACCACAATTGTCATATGTAAATATCTTTTTAATGGGGTTTTTTTTTTGTTGCACCACTCTTGCTCAAAGTGTTCGAGTTAACGAAGTTAGGTGAAAATATAATTTTGCTGCACTGTGTAATCCCCGGCTGTGATGGCCAGTCGCGTGCTACTTTATTGCGTACATTTGTGTGTTCATTTTAAATACAAATGGATTTTCTTGATAATTGTAAGTGATAAGCAAAATATTTTTATAATATCACATATTAGCATAATCAGCACGAGAAATGTAGGAGATTTAACATTTTAACACAAATTCTCATAAATTCTGTTCTTAAGTTACATACAAAAAACTAAGAAAATTTTTCACAATAATTTCAAAATAAGCATGAGATAAATTAGTTCAAATTAATTATTTAATAAAGACGGCTTTATTTTCTTTTTTAAGCGAAGGTTTTTGATAAATCAATTGAAACAGACTTAGAATCGGAACCGGACAAGCTATGTATTTCCGGTACAACTTTTGAACTCAAATCATGCATTGAAATATTTATAGCACCAGAGTTTTGATGCATCCTTGTCTAAAAGTAAAAAAGAGCTATTTTGTTGCTAATTTAAAATTACTGAATAGGTTAAATTTAAGAAGAAAGATGACTTGCTCTAAAGGTACTACGAAAAAAGTTACGCCGAGAATGACTCTTCCGGCTTCTGATACTTATCAGGCCCCATATTTGCCAAGTGTGTGTAATAATGAATTAAAATTGTAAGCCATAAGAAAATGCTTTCAGCTAGTTGTTGGTGTTGTAAAACAACCCGTTCTATTTGAAAATATCTACTGCAATGTGGAAAACTTTTCCTTACATCTTGACGTAATAATTATCAGCAAGAGGATACGCTATGAATTCAAGTTAGAATACAAAAGTTTTAAAATAAAATATGTATGGTACATTCCATACCAAATCTCTGAGGTTTTGACCCGACACTCTTCGATTTCGCTCATGTTTTCATATGTTTTAGTACGTACTAAAAGCAACAAGCAAACCAATTTCCAGCTTCTGATTCGAAACTGTTATTGAGTAATCGGTTTTTTTAATTTTAAGGCAAAAAATTTTCCATTAATGATAATCTACTTATTGTTAGTAATTAATATGAAATGAAATAAATGAAATGTATGGTAGCAATTTTTTCGTCTTCAAACGTAGTTTTAGAAAAAAATAAAAAAAAATTATTCGAAGTAATTATCACTTAGTTATTAAAGTTTAAAGATTATAATCGACATTTTCAAAAAGTCCGCACCCTTTTGATTTTTTTAAAAAAAAATTCCTAAAACTCTGCTCTTATTACGTAGCTTTTACACAATTTTTTTTATTTTTTATATAGAATTTTAAACATTTTATATTTTTTTATGATTGAATTATATAGGGTGTTTTTTTGAGAGGTTTGTTTTTCGAATAGAGATAAAACTGGCATTTTATGGTCAAATCTGGCAACTCTAATGTCATTTATGTTCAGTTTGGTTTGCCATTTCATCATGAACAGGTTGACAAAAGAACAACGCTTGCAAATCGTGCAAATTTATTTCGAAAATAATGGTTCAGTTCGCGAAGTTTACCGCAAGCTCCGTCCATTTTATGGTCGACATAATCGTCCATCAGAGCAACTAATTCGGTTAACCATGGGTCGTTTTCGCACTACGTTTACTCTATGTGATAATACGCATCCGCAGAGACGTCGAACAGTGCGCACCGAAGAAACAATTGCCGCTGTAGAGCAAAATGTTGAAGAGGACCCGAATGAATCGATTCGCCACCGTGCACAGCAATTGGAGCTTTTTTCATCAACTTTATGGAAGATTTTGCGCAAAGATCTTGGCTTGCGACCTTACAAGATCCAGCTTGTGCAAGAATTAAAGCCGCGAGACCATGCAATGCGTCGTGATTTTGGTGTATGGGCCGAAAATGAGATTGATCTCGATGCTGATTTTCATCGCAAAATTTTGTTCAGTGATGAGGCTCATTTTTGGTTGAATGGCTACGTCAACAAGCAAAATTGCCGCATTTGGAGTGAAGAGAATCCACATGAGACCCTTGAGACGCCATTACATCCACAAAAACTGACTGTTTGGTGTGCTCTATGGGCTGGTGGAGTCATTGGGCCATACTTCTTCCGAAATAATGCTGGAGAGTCAGTTACCGTTAATGGAGACCGGTATAGAGCCATGATAACCGACTATTTTGTTCCCGAATTGGATGGCATGAATGTGGATGAGTTGTGGTTCCAACAAGACGTCGCTACATGCCACACAGCGCACGTCACAATCAATTTATTGAAGGAAACATTCGATGAGCGCATAATTTCGCGGAATGGACCTGTCAATTGGCCACCAAGATCGTGTGATTTGACACCATTGGATTATTTTCTTTGGGGATATGTGAAGTCGCTCGTCTACGCCAACAAACCAGAAACGTTAGGGGACTTGGAAGCCAACATTCGTGGCGTTATTGCCGACATACGGCCCCATATGCTCGAAAAAGTGGTTCAAAATTGGACCTGTAGAATTGGCTTTATTCGAGCCAGCCGCGGCGGCCACATGCGCGAAATCATATTTAAACATTAATGGCATAAAATTATCCTTCCAATAAAGCCAAATTGATGGACATTAAAACGATTTTCTTGTGTTTTATTTCAATTCGAAGCTCTATACCTCTAAAAAAAACACCCTGTACATACATATATCACTAGTTCTAAGTCCTTTACTTCTTTCACCTTAATACATTATAATTTGAAATTTTCAATGCCACTACATGAGTTTCCCTTACAAAATAAATGAGAAAATAATTGTTTTTTTTTAATTTAGTTACAATTATTTCTAATAATTTTTGGACCAGAAACTAAATTTATGTTTTTCCTCATATATTTTTTAAGCGAAATTCATGTAGTGGCTTGAACAATTTCAAATTATAACGTATTGGGGTGAAAGAAGTGAAAACAGCAAAGGATTTAAGCTGTTACACAAAAGACATCAAAGCTGTACTTATTAGCGCAGACAACATGGATTTTTCCTTTACATGCTTAAAAAATAGCGGTAAAGTCTTGTTTGATATTTCCTTATGTGTATGTACATAAGGAAAATTGAAAAAAAAAATTAAAAACAGTATTACAAATAAGAAAAAATCAAATTTTCTTCAGTTTTTTGCCCAAATCCCGAAAAACTATAATAATTTTACAGCTCTGGTAGCAACCCTAGGAGTATTTTTTTTTATTTTTTAAATGAGGATATACTCGAATATGATTAAATTTCCTAAAATCGAGTGTTCCCGAAGAATTCTAGAATTCGTGCCCCCAATCTTAAATCCTAGATCCGCCACTTTTACAAGTAAAATACCGATTACTCAATAACAGTTTCAAATAAAAGGCTGGAAATTGGTGTGCTTGTTTCTATTAATACGTACTAAAACATATCAAAAAATGAACAAAATCGAAGATGTTCGGGTCAAAACCTTGCTGATCCGGCATGGAATGCCCCATTTCACTATGATGATTGAAGTTTTTTTTTGTTTCAAACTGATTTAATAGTTGCAGGTACATGAAAGAAAAATTCTAGTTAGTTAGTTATTTATTTTATTTCATACATAATATTACAAAATAAATAACTAAAGAAAAATTCTGGTGCAAGGAAAGCTCATAAAATGAATATTTACTGGTGGCTCATCGAGCTTTTTAATTTTCCATACGATTTATATTGGAAATAATGCTTCATTAGACAATTTCATCTATATACGTGTCTCGTGCAATAAAAAAATCTTACGCGACAACAAATGGTAAGAATTGAGAATGTGAACTTAATATGTTATCTGTGTGGCAAATTTATTTATCAAAAAAAAACAACAGCGTTAATAGTAAAAGTGCTCTCAGGTCTTAAATTTTTAGTAAACGGATATTTTTTCTACTACATGCTGGCTTGTTTGATTAAACGTATCCACATTGAATTTGTGTGGGAGGTGCCACGTCCTCTTTTCGAAATTCGCCAACTTTTGGTCTGACGTTCGGCTGTACCACTTTTGTTTTTATTATTTTAAAGCAGAGCTTGAAATAAACTTTTAAAAAAATTTTTTTTAGTTAAAAGTTAACTTTAAACTTACATACATATTTTTGAAATGACTGCAAAAGGTTCCTTAGAGCTTTTTTATTAGAAGATAAAAGTTAAAAGTTATAACTTGCATATGCATCAAAAAAACTTTTATTCATAGAAGTAAAAAAAAAAAAAAAATTTAAAAAAAAATATTTTATTAATAAAAGTAAAATATTTAAAGCCAAGCAAAATAAATATCAATAAAAATTAGATCCAAAATATTTAAAAATATTTTTCATTTTTTTCAAAAACAAGCATTTTAAGAACCTATTTCTGGATGATTAAGTACATATTTAAATACCCATTCCGTATCTAAGTTAATCAGCAAGGTACTAAAAAGTAATTTTACCTGACAACTTCTATAGATTAACATAAGCTCTCCACGAAATTTGATCAAAATCGTATGGGCCCTTCTATGAGCAGTCTGGAATGGGTTAAGCCAAACAGTAGAAGAAGAGAGCAGCAGCCCTGTGATCTACAATTAATATTAAATTCAAAATTTGTAGAGGGTGGCTGATTGTTTTTCTCCCTAGGCGCCAATAACCGCAGTTCCACCTTTGAAGCCAAAACAAGCATACACAATGTGTATTACACATATTATTAATATAAATAAAATCTACATTTTAATAAATTTCGTTAGAATTATCAATAGTTGAAACAATAAAAAATGCATCCAAATGGCCTTATTAAATATCATCCGGAGAGTCATACTAAAGACAATAAATCTGTGGATCCATACAGTCCAACAAAACTAGTCCTAAGTAGAGTACTACTTGCAAGAAGAAAAAAAAGTCGGATGAAGTTTATGCTAAGTTGTAACAAAACACCACCTCCAATACTGGAACCTTTTTTGACAGGATTTCCTCTTTTACGAAACTACAATTTAGTAGGCAATTCCTTTGATTGATTAAATATTGGTAAGTTTATGCTTGAACTTGATCTACATTTTTTTTTTTTTTGAAAAAATGAAGGGAACGCATTTTTATGTCAGCATACTAGAGAGATGGATTCAATAAATTTTTTTAAAACGAAGATAAAACTTCCAATTTAAATTAATTTTTTTAATGGAATCCAATTGCATTTCCTTTTAAACTTATTTATGGAACATCAAATTTTGTTTTCTCAATGCCAGTATGTGAAAGGATAATAAGTACTAACAATGTTCTCAGAACCTGCAGACAAAAAAGAAAAGTGCAGGATTTAAATTTGTGCCTACAATTTAATTTTTTTTTTGCTATTTATGTTGCCTATAGTTTTCCGCTGAAAACCGGTGGCTAAGCATATAAAGTCATCATTTGTAATAACTCTATTACCATTATCTCAATGTAAGGCGATCTGTGAAAAGCTATCTTATTATGCCAAAGTAAAATTTTGCAGGAAAGCAAAACATTTTGTTCATTCAATTTTGTATTACGGCTACGCAAGTGTCGAATTACAATTAAAGAGTGCTCTAACTTCAAAGGTTTCTTTTTGAACAGTCAATTATTTTCAAACTTTTAATGTAAAAGCTATGCGGTGTACGAAATGATTGGTGCCAGATTGACCATTGTACTGAAATAGTGATCATCCACTTAAATTAACATGAATCTGCGAAACATTAATATTAACTGGCCGCCTAGATCATGTGCCTTGACGACATTTGTCATCTTCTTTAGCAAAAATCTATCAATTTTCTTTTTTAAACCTGACACCCTTAAGCCTTTTTCCGGATCTAAGCAACAGAAAATATCTATTTTATGCTATATGACCTTAAGTCGAATTCTCGCATAATTTTGGTTTTCACTACCACTAAATATTAAATTGTTGATGAGATTTAAAGCTTCACTGTCATTAAACAATTAGTGATGTTTAAGTTATATTACTACTAAGCAATTAGTGGTAATGAAATTCGAATTATTACTCAATCCATTTATTTTTAAATTTAATGCCATTTCATTAATGGCTATAAGAATTCATTTAAGCAATGACTGAGCCCCGGTTCAAGTTTTTTGAGACATGACGATTTTTATAAAACTTCGTCCGATTTATTTTTTCAAAAATTATATTATTGAACTGTAATTTTAATTAGTATATTCAAACATGCAATTTGAATTCAATTTTTCAACATCACAGATCACCACTTGAAAGCTCATTTTAAAGGGTAAGGATGGTACTAAATGATGCTTTTGTTAAAAATAAGCTGAACAACTTTCTTTGAATCCTGTACATGGCCTCGAAAGTAGACAAAAAACATCATGTTTTAGGTACTTAGCCTCAAATATTTCAGGATTCCGACATGATGGGTCAATTCTGAGGCCAGATTCGGATAGTGTTTCACCGAGGCCGAGGCGAGGCGAGGTTCTAGTTGATCTCGGTCTCGCCTCGTTTTATAAATTTAAGTCTCGCCTCGGCCTCGGACGAGATCTTGCCATCACATGCCTCGCCTCGCCTCGCTTCG
Organism: Tricholauxania praeusta; assembly: GCA_949775025.1. NCBI lineage: Eukaryota > Metazoa > Arthropoda > Insecta > Diptera > Lauxaniidae > Tricholauxania > Tricholauxania praeusta. The sequence goes on along the minus strand of OX459030.1, from coordinate 88,358,938 downwards.
CCTCGCTTCGCCTCGTTCTCGGCCGAGGCACCTCGGTAAAAAAGCGAGGTTTTTATTAAAATAAATAAAAAATTATATACATATGTATCAGGGCTGATAGGCTGATCAAGCCTCAAGAAATAAAATAAAATATCTGTTTTTATTTTTGGTGAATTGGATGAGATATGATGAATTTAATTCTTTTCTTATATGGGAAGGAGACGCATTGCCTATTTTTCCAAGCCAAACTAAGCTATGAACCTTTTACAAACTATAAGCAAAATATGTACCAAATCTTATTTATCTACGTCAAATAGATATTGAGATATGATAAAGTTAATTTTTTTCTTATATTGAAGGCATGGTACCGCCCATTTTATTAATTGAATCTTAGTTATGCCTCTACCTTTTATAAATATACCAAGTTTTATTAATCTGCATCAAGTAGTTGATAATAAAGGGTTTTTCAATAAGAGCGCTACAAAAGTTTTTTTAAATAAAACAAAAACGGTTTGGGATATCAATCAAAATCTTTATTTTTGTAAAAGAACATTCGATGCTATTATCATTAATTATCGTCAATTTGATCTTGTAAGGCTGTAGGCCAAGGTCTTTTCGCAAAATTCGCCACAACGACGTCACAGAGATGCCCAACGCTTGAGAACGTCGTGTGAGAGACTGATTTGGGTCTTCTTCTATTGATGCGCTAGCGGCAGCAATATTCTCGACACTACGGGCACTTCTTTGTCTCACTGGCACGGTAACAATTTGTACTGTGCCTGTGGATTCAAATTTTTCCACTAGACGCTCAATTGTTGATCTGACAGGGCGATTATGACGACCATAAATTGGACGTAGCGCTCTTAAAGTTAAGGCCACTGACTCCGAATTTCGGTAGTAAATTTTAATAATTTTGACTCGTTGTTGGATCGTATATCTTTCCATGATGAAATGGCAAATTTTACTTAAGAGAAATGTCAAAAGAGCGTGACAAAATACGGCGTCGTTTGCTGTCCCTATTGGTCTACTTTTGTAGCGTCTCTATTGAAAAACCCTTTATATGATGAATTCTGTTTTTCTCTTATGTGGGGGTGGCATCACCCATTTATCGTAAACTATATTACGGAGCATCCCAAATCATAAGAAACATATTTGTATGTCAAATCTTTCGTCGGTCGGTTGAACGGCTTAGGAGTCCATTAGCAACGAACATACATATTGTTACGAAATTTCTGTCTCTTTGACGATAATTTCGATCTCTCACACTTTTCTGAGTTCGATCACTGGATTGTGTAACAATTAAAAACACACAAACTCATTTAGTTATAAAATGGTTTATTTTATTAACGTTCAAATTCTAATATTAATTTAACACTGTATAGAAAACTGTTTTGTTCTACTACGGATCACACTGTATTCACTTTATTGCTTATTGCTTCGCTGTTCTAACTCAACTGTCCCTTCAGCTCAGATGACAACCCTTTTTATACTGCAGTCATCACTCTCTCGAATAATCCAGTACCTTCTAAGTGGCGTATATTCTACCATTATCTACAACCCACCAGTGCTACTTTGTAGCGTGCATTCTACTACTATCCACAATTCACCAGCATGGCGCACTGACGTTGAGCTAGCTATTATGCTAGATGTTAGATGGCGTTGTACGTTGTACGACGGCGATAGTTTCTCTCGGTTGCTGACTTTTTATTGTTTACTGCAGCGTCTGTTCGGTTTATTATTTTTAGCATTTTGCGCTAGATGGTGCTAATATCGTTTAGTTTCTTTCGTTGGTATTTATTTCAAGAGTCTTCTAGCATAAACCAAATTTCGCTACACTGCCCTCCGCTTAAACTTGTTCGTCCCGAACAAGAGTCTCTCCGTCCCTAGTATAAGGTGCCAGCCTTTCGATGTGGACTACCTTTAATTTACTTTTGTTCCCGGGGTATTTTTGGATTCGATACACAACATCATTAATCCTTGTGACGATCCGGTAAGGTCCCTCCCAACGAGTCTGTAATTTAGGAGACAAGCCTCGTTTTCGTTGTGGGTTATGTAGCAGCACTAGTTGACCTTCTTTGAACCCTTCAGTATTTGCTCGCAGGTCATACCGAGCTTTCATCTTGTCGCTAGCCAATTGAGTACGTCTTCTAATAAGCTCGTGTATATCTGCTAATACTCTCTTTTCCGCGACATGTAATCGTCAGCATGGGTCGTTTCTGGGACAACGCTTACTCCGTACTTCAAATCTGCTGGAAGCCTTAAGTCCGTACCAAAAATGGCTTTTGCTGGCGTAACTGTAGTGGTATCGTGTATTGCCGACCGATATGCCATCAGAAACATTGGTAGATGCTCATCCCAATCTTTTTGTCCTTTATCGACAACCTTTTTTAAATGTTCCTCTAGAGTACGGTTGAACCTTTCGACCATGCCATCGGACTGAGGATGCAAAGCTGTGGTGCGTGTCTTCTGTATTCCAAGCATGTCACAAACCTCCTTAAAAAGTGTCGACTCAAAATTTCGTCCTTGGTCGGAATGCAACTCAAGTGGAGCTCCATATCGGCAAATCCAATTTTTGATGAAAATGTCTGCCACTGTTTTTGCTTCTTGATTGGGAATGGGATATACTTCTGGCCACTTACTGAAGTAATCAATTACCACAAGGATGTATTTATTTCCTGCATTGCTGATTGGAAAAGGTCCCGCTATATCCATGGCTATCCTCTCAAAGGGAGCTCCGACGTTATACTGATGCATTTTTCCCCGAGTGCGTTGCCTTGGTCCTTTAGCAATTGCACATTGGTCACAACGGCGGATCCAGTCAGCAACTGATTCTTGGCATCCTACCCAATAAAACCGTTTCTTTATTTTCTCTGTGGTTTTCGTTATGCCCAGATGTCCACCACTCGATCCATTGTGATAATCCTCGATTATTTCCTTAAATTTGGCCTTTGGAATAACCAGCAGTTTTGAGCGAGTTTTACCATCCTCGCTTTCCCAGATTCGGTAGAGACAACCGTCATGCAACTCCAAACTTTGCCATTGCGCCCAGTATGCTTTACAGATTTGGCTTTCATTTGAAATTTCTTGCCACGCCGGTTTCCTACCCAGCTCCTTATACTTAATTATAGTTGCCAAATCTGTATCATTGCGCTGGTCCCGTTTTACCTCCTCTTTTGTCCACTTTTCTTCAGGCAAAACGTTCAAAAGGCGCACATCAATTGTTCCAGCTTGATTTTCTGTTCGCGAACAATGACCGCATTCAATTTTACATGGACGACGGGAAAGTGCATCCGCATTTCCATGCTGGCTTCCTTTGCGATGCTCTATGGTGAAATCATAGCTCTGCAAGCGTTCTATCCACCGTGCGATTTGACCTTCAGGTTCCTTGAATTGAAGTAGCCACCTTAATGCCGCATGGTCTGTCCTCAGGAGAAAGTGCTGTCCATATAAGTACTTATGGAAGTGTTTCACGCATTCCATTACTGCCAGTAACTCTCTCCGAGTTACGCAATAATTCCTCTCAGGTTTCGACAGAATTTTGCTGAAATATGCGACGACTTTTTCTTGGCCATTGATGATTTGGGACAAAACTCCTCCAATACCATGGCCACTCGCATCGGTGTCCAATACAAATTCTTTGCCGGGTATTGGGTACGCGAGTATTGGCGCTGTAGACAGTAATTCTTTCAGCTTTTGGAATGCAGTTTCCTGTGCCCCACTCCATTCGAATTTTCGATTTTTCTGTGTCAGCTCATGTAGACTGCCTGCAACATTTGCGAAACCAGGAACAAAGCGTCTGTAATAAGTGCATAGACCCAGAAAACTTCGCAACTCATGAAGATTAGATGGACGTGGCCAATTTTTCACAGCTTTTATTTTATCTGTGTGTATTCCTTCTGACGTAACCTTGTGCCCCAGATATTTGACTTCACGCTGGAAAAGTGAGCACTTTTTCGCACTTAATTTTAGTCCAGCTGCCTCCAAGCGTTCAAACACTTCCTCCAGATTTTTCAAGTGGTCATCAAAATCTTTACCCATGATGATTATGTCATCGAGATACACTAGACAAGTCTTCCAATGTAGTCCTTTGAGAACTCGTTCCATTAACCGTTCAAACGTAGCTGGAGCGTTACAAAGACCAAACGGCATGACGTTGAACTGCCATAGACCATTCCCAATACTAAAGGCAGTTTTCTCTTTGTCTTTTTCATCTATTTCCACCTGCCAATATTCACTTTGTAAGTCCAGGGTGGAAAACCATGTTGCTCCAGATAACGTATCCAGTGTATCATCGATTCTGGGTAACGGGTAGCTGTCTTTTTTAGTGACGTCATTCAATTTTCTGTAATCCACACAGAATCGCATACTTCCATCCTTTTTCTTCACAAGTACGACCGGTGAACTCCATGGGCTTTCTGATGGTGCAATGACATTTTCTCGCGCCATATCTTCTATAAGGCCCGTCACTTCTTCTCTCTTAGCGAGTGCTAGCCTCCTTGGAGGTTGACGAATCGGCTGAAAATCACCTGTATCAATGCGATGTTTGACAACTGATGTTCGGCCATTATTTTCTCCTTTGGACGCAAATATCCGCCAATGTTTTTGCAGAAACCTTTTTGCTTTATCTCCTTCGTCCATACTTTCGTCAATACATCCAAGGCCGACGATTTTGTTAAAGTTGTACCTTGTGTGTTCTGCTGGTCATTTTCACAATTTATCACAGCTGTAACTTTCTCACATTGCGTTATAAGTTCACCTTTTTGCATCCATTTTGGCTTATTTGTTGGATTCAAAATTCGCACTGGTATTTTTCTGTCTGTTCTTGTGTTTACTAGGGTCTTTCCAATAATCAGGTCTTTCTTAAAATTTTTCTTATCTGCTTCCACTACCCACAGATGGCTTGTCCCACAGTCTTCATTTGTTGTGGCCCAAATAATTTCTTCGGTATTGGGTTCAATTCGACAGCGCTCACTTATGTAGACTCTTGCAATTGCTAATTTTTGTTCACAGCCAATGTCTAAAGGCAACTCTACATTGGCATACCTTAACGTTTTTTTCTTAAGATCCAAAGTGAACCCGTGTCGAATCATGAAGTCCACGCCAATGATAACCTCATCGGTGATGTTTGCAACAATAAAATCATGTTCCACAGTTTTGTTGCCGATGAGAATACTCGCTGTAACTTTTCCTACTATTTGCGCAATTTCTCCTGTCGCTGTTCTCAATTGGATCCCATTTAACGGCGTTACTCGTCGTCTTTCAAATAAGTCTTTCCTCACAATTGAATGCGATGCGCCTGTATCCAAAGTAAGCTCACATGGTCTTCCGTTGATTTTTCCACCGATGGTAAGGCTGTTGGAATTTCGGCAGAGCTTCGAAACTAAGACTATGGGGCAATCATCTGTAAGAGTCAGCTCACGCCCCGCTGTACTGACTCTCTTTAGTTTAACGACTGCTGCTCGCTAACATTTTCGCCATCGTTCACCCTATTTCCAAGTCTTCTTTTTGGTGAACGTGATGCAGATCGTTTACGACGTGATTTGCAGTCACGTGCCATGTGTCCCTGCTTACCACAATTGTAGCATTTTCCGCTGAAGCTACCGCTGGCGAACGATGAATTTTTCTTTTCAGCCTCCACCTCCATCCGACGAGTTTTCAGTGATGGGCGGCATGTCAACGCAATCGTCTCCTGCGTGAGGGCAACCGTTACTGTTTCATTAAATGTTGTCTTCGGGCTCCTCATTGTCTCGCGTTTTGTTTCTGAGTCACGTATGCCGTCAATAAACGCCTCTATTTTGAATTTTTCTGCTACGACACTTAACTCGTCAGGATAGGAAAGGTGTGCCAATCGCTCAATATCCGCAGCATACTCCTGCAAGGACTCACCAGATTTCTGGATACGACTTTTCAACTCCAATCTGTGAATCTGCTTCATGTGGTCACTGCCATATTTTCGCTGTAAGGCATCCATCACCGCCTTGTAATTTTTCTGCTCCGCCACTGGAACCGTTTGCAATACTTCTGCAGCTGCGCCTTTTAATGCCACAATTAGCGCTGCAGCTGCGCTTTCGTTATCCCAACGGTTGTGACCAGATGTTGTTTCGAACTGGAGCTTGAAAACACTAAATGGCGTTGTTCCATCGAATGAGGGTGCCTTAAGCCTCTCTGCGCTGATTTCTCTTATAGCTTGAGTGGTTGGTTCACTTATTTCCAACTGTTGAATCCTTTTATTAACGTACTTAAAATTATTTTGAACTTCCCCTTTGAATGACTCAACGTCATCTCGTAATTCAGTCACTTTTGCATCGAGGCCATCTACCATTTTGGCAACCTCCGTTCGAACAGCCTCGTGGATCTGCGTCGCGTTCTGACTTAACTTTTGGTCTATTTGCAGTGCATTTTGACTTAACTTCTCGTCTATTTGCAGTGCATTTTGACTTAAGCTCTGATCAATTTCTTCACGAACCGCCTGGATCTGCAGCGCGTTCTGACTTAACTTCTCGTCTATTTGCAGTGCATTTTGACTTAAGCTCTGACTAATTTTTTCCCGAACGGCCTGGATATTGCTGTTCATTTGTAGATTTATTGTCTGCGTCATCGCCATTAACATTTTCTCGAACTTTGACATATCTACAACTTCACCACTTGCCGCTGGTCCAGAAGTTTCTTCCACTTTCGCTGCTGATTCTGATACATCACTATAAATTCATGCTCTTCCAGGTTTACACCTTGAGCCTCAAGAGCCTGCCGTAAGCGTTTCTGTAACTCCACCTTTCCGCCAGTAGATTGCAGACTCAGCTGCTGCAACTCCTTCTTCAGTTGATCCACTTTTAGTTCGTCAAACTTAACCATTTTTATTTATTTTTTTTTTTTTATTTAATTGATTGTTAATTCTTTTTACACAATCCCACTTCTGACACCAATTGTTACGAAATTTCTGTCTCTTTGACGATAATTTCGATCTCTCACACTTTTCTGAGTTCGATCACTGGATTGTGTAACAATTAAAAACACACAAACTTATTTAGTTATAAAATGGTTTATTTTATTAACGTTCAAATTCTAATATTAATTTAACACTGTATAGAAAACTGTTTTGTTCTACTACGGATCACACTGTATTCACTTTATTGCTTATTGCTTCGCTGTTCTAACTCAACTGTCCCTTCAGCTCAGATGACAACCCTTTTTATACTGCAGTCATCACTCTCTCGAATAATCCAGTACCTTCTAAGTGGCGTATATTCTACCATTATCTACAACCCACCAGTGCTACTTTGTAGCGTGCATTCTACTACTATCCACAATTCACCAGCATGGCGCACTGACGTTGAGCTAGCTATTATGCTAGATGTTAGATGGCGTTGTACGTTGTACGACGGCGATAATTTCTCTCGGTTGTTGACTTTTTATTGTTTACTGCAGCGTCTGTTCGGTTTATTATTTTTAGCATTTTGCGCTAGATGACGCTAATATCGTTTAGTTTCTTTCGTTGGTATTTATTTCAAGAGTCTTCTAGCATAAACCAAATTTCGCTACAATATATTGATCTTTATTTATATACTAGCATTACCCTGTGCGTTTCGCTTCACCTTACCGGTTCTTAGAAAGACTATTAGAATAAATCAATTTCAATGCAGTGTTGTCAATCATGCAGTTTTGCTTATAGCCCTTACATAGATTTACATGCTTCCCTAATCGATCAATCGAGGCGAAGTCGCATAAAAGCTGATGCGATCCAAGCACTTCTGTGCATTAGCGCTTGGAACAAATCTGAACTTGTAAGAAGCACATGCGGGTTAAAAATAAAACAAAGTAGTTTACTCAAAATAAAATACTAAAATATTAGTTAAATATAGATTTTATTATAAAAATTACATTCATATTTTGAATCTGCATATGATTCTTACGAGTTCAGATTTCGTCAAAACGCGCCTCGCTCTTGGTTTCGAAAACGAGGCTAGGACGAGGCGAGGCCGAGGCGAGTACGAGGCGAGGTGCCGTGTGATCTCGCCTCGCCTCGGTCAAGCGAGGAAAATTTATTTTTCCATCTCGCCTCGTTCTCGCCTCGGTCTCGCCTCGTTCTCGTAGTCAAAAACGAGGCTGCCTCGTAGTCTCGGTGAAACACTAGATTCGGATTCAACGTAAAAAATTACGTCGAAAAACGACCCTTTTCACGACACTAATCACCTATTCATTTAGATCCCTTTTTTGAAAAAAATAATTTTTCCATACAATTTACATGTGAAACTAACAGGCTCCGGCGCCACCTCATAAAATTGAGTTACAGAGCTGAATTTTCGTGAACTTCTTCTTCATATCATAAACTTACTTTTTAAGCAACAGCACCTAAAAAAAACCAAAAAAAAAATTTGAATCACCCTAATGTACATATACTATTATTTATCTATACATAACTTGGCATCTGCAAAACGATTCCATATCTTTTTAACTGCTTTAACATAACAATATAATCGTGATTAGTGTGCTTTTAGTGGGTGTGGCACCGCCCCTAAAAAGAAAGATTGAGCTTTAGTACAGAGTTGGATTGAACTCTGAGGAAAAGTAGCTCTTTCTACTTCAGTTGGTAATAATATCTAAAAGTATTTTATGATACTTTTATGAGCGCTTCATTAGAAAATATTTTTTCATGGTTTGAGCTTAACCGATCTTTCACACAATCTAATGCACAGAGTTGGGACATACACATTTGTTTGCTTGTGGGAGAGTACGGTCTTTTATATATGCCGGTTAGTTGAACGTTCGACCGAACCACGAAAAGTAAGGAGAAATATTTCTATAGCTTCGCTTTGCAAGAGCTTTAGTCACAAACAAATAAAAAAATGCATTGGCGTCAGTTTAAAACGTACTTAGGCTTAGATAAAACTAGTGGCATCGCCAAAAATTAAATACTCTACACGGCGTTAACAGTAAAAGTGCGCCTTAGTCGTAAATTTTTATTTTAAGGGTACATCTTCTACCTCGCTATGTACTCACTAGTTCAGTTAAACGTACGTACATTGAATTTGGCAACATTTACTTAAATAGCTCTCTGTGTAGCGTTTTGAAGATCATGGGAAGTGCCACATCCTCTTTTCGAAATGTACAAATTTTTGTTTGATGCTAGACCAAACCATTTCTTGTATTTGTGTGAGATATGGTTTCATTACCTTAAATAATTTTCTCTGTACAGAGTTTTGAAACTTTCGCTTGCATGGAAAAAGCTACGCTTTCTAGCCAAAATTCTCCAACTTTTTGTCTAGAGCTTGTCCAAGTTATTCTAGTATTTGTCTAGTATTTGTGAGAAATTAAGTTACACTACATAAAATAACTCTCTCAATTGTCATTGATAACTTGAGCAATTGGGCCGTCCGAAATGGGATATGTTTGAATCCAAAAAAATCTAAATGTCTAGTGATATAAAAAAAAAAAATATAGATAAAGCTACTGTCCCTAGGTTAACCTCAACAAACTGCTACATTGATTATGATAAAGTAAAAAATTTAGGTGTCACATTTAATGGAATTTTGACTTGGAACAATCACATTGGCATTGCTATCGGAAGGGTCTATGGCATGCTGCGCATAATATGGACAACGCAATATTTTACTCCGCTGTATATCAGAATCCTCTTAGCTAAAACGTATCTTGTTCCCACTTTGCTTTACGGTTGCGAAATTTTTGCGAATTGCGGTTTTTCTTGCAAACAGAAATTAAATGTTGTGTTTAATAACATCGCTAGGTACGTTTTCCACTTGCGACGCAGGGATCGCGTATCACAATATGCCAAGAAGCTGTACGGTATGACATTTGAAAATCTGTTAAAATTTCGTACACTTGTTTTTCTGCACAAGTTTATAACTACTATTGAGCCAACTTATCTATTTGAAATATTAATTTTCTCGCGATCAGAACGGGTTAAATAGATAATCCCAATGCGCCATTCATGCCTTACATCTGAAAGGTAATATTTTAATTTTTCTGTGCGTCTTTGGAACGCACTTCCTTCGCATTTAAGAAACATTAATAATACTGTGCAATTTATGAACCAACTAACCCTGCACTTTTCATTGTTGCAATAGAAGTATTTAGATATATCATTTAAAAAAAAAAATAATGTAATTTAATTTTTACTAGTTACGCATTTTTATAAGTTTAATGTATCCTAAATTATATTGTGTACATGAAGTTGGTATAGTTACTTATATAAGATTTTAGTCTTGTTATTCTAGCTGATTCAAATTTTAATAAATAAAAATGAAATATAGAGTTTTACTTGTATGGGTGGAAGGCATGTCCGTGAACCGACAGATTGACTGACAGGCTGGCAGACAGACGGACGTGACTAAATCGGCTCACGTGATGAAACTGATCAAGAATATATATACCATTTTTGTAAAAAAAAGACCGAAGATTAGTTTTGTACGTCTTGGTATTCTTGAGAGGAGCTGTTCCGAATTTACCAAGTAGTCTACTGTCAACATATGGCAAAGGCTTTTCGAAAAGTTGTATTCAAGTGCATGTGTAAAACAACAAAATATAATATGCTACTATATTATACGCGAGGTTAAATTTCATGATATTGATTCAAATGTTTTTGTCTAACTGCACTTGCGGGCTAATAAATATAGTTTAAGGTCAGTTTTTTCAGTGCATTTAAATACCGAATAAAGCGCTCCAAACAGAAAACTCAAATTATAAAATTTCAAAACAATTCCATCCCTTTTTATCTTACATAATTAGAGCTTCACCGATATGGGAACTAAGTATACGATAATTTAAAAATTATTTAAAAATATCGATAATTTAAAAATTATTTAAAAATTATCGTAACGTATTCGTAATGGCACCAAGCTTAACGTCTCGTATTCGTTCTTGCACGAGGAATTTTGGACCTGTATCGTTCATGCCTCGTTATCACCGAGTTTTCACGGTCATTTTCGTTTAAATCTATTTATTTATTACTATCTTGGCCCGCAGATTTGCCCGAGCTCTGCCCTTGTACATCCCTGAATATATATCATGTACTCAATTTCACAACTTGGTATAAGTACCAAGAACAGCAATTTAAGTGCTTTTATCACATGTAGGAGCCACACTACATTTCCCAATGCTGTTCACATTTTGAGAGTAGCCTGCCACAAATAATGTATGTACATCACGTATCAAGTATAACAACTGTAGCTGCCGTAAATACAGGGATATAGCGTTATAAGTGTCTTTATTGTATGAAAGGTCTCACGCTCAGTTGTCTAATTCCTTACGATTAGCATAGACATTAGCGCCAAGATATAGCACATTAAAAAAATTATATATTTTTTTTTTTTTAACGAAAATGGTGCTCAAAGTTCTCACGAAAGGGTCTGGCCGATATCTCGTTCTCGGCGATAATGTAGTGTTTATCGTACGATGTAGTATTTGTAGTAGATATCGGTCAGACCTTTTCGTTCTCGGTAATACGAGAGATAATTTTTTTTAATATCGTCTCGTTATCGCTATCTGTACCGAGATTTGATAAAATTTGGAATTGAGATAATTGGTTGAACTTTAAGGAAATATGTATATTCGTTATATGTGGGCAGTGTCACCCACCTAATAGGAACATATGTTTTCACAATTAAACTAATGAAACGATTTTGATGAAATTTGGTATGGAGATGGATTGAACCCTAAGGAAGAAAAAGAGATATGAAAGAGCAACATAATATCGTGATTTATTTTTTTATTTTTTGGGATGACATTTAATCAGGTAAAATGGTACTGAACTATTTTGTATTGTCACTATAATGGTGGTATTTTAACCAGTGGGCAAACTTTAGTGTATATAAAGAAGTAAAGTTTGTTAGTGTGTTTGTATGTAGAGTAATCTCTGAAACTACTGAACTATTTATTATATTGTTCCTGAGTAACTTAGGCTATGTTATATTTTGATAAAAATTAGAGGCGTAGATCCTTCCATACAACGAAAACATTCAAAATGCTCTATCTTGGCTCCTGTGGTAGATAGAGTCACTGAACGTGGCACTTCTAGTCTTTACATACTAAACATTGGCACCTATGGTATTAGAAGCCTTAAAATTTGTTACTAGGAAGTATATTGTCCATCCTAAGCACCTCACGAAAATTGGACGGGATTTGAAAACAGGGCGTGGCACCTTTCTAACAATGAAAACACTTTAAACGATACATCTTGGCAGCTACAGTTGTGAAACTTGGATGTAAATTAGACATTTTCAAATAAATGGCATGTTCTAGAATTCTTCGGGAACACTTGTTTTTCAAAAAATTATTCATATTCAAGTATATATTCATTAAAAAAAATTAAAATAAAAATACTTCAAGGGTTGCTACCCGAGCTGCAAAATTTTAATTTTTCGGAATTTGAGTAAAACAATTAAGAAAATTTGATTTTTTTCTTATTTAATAATCGATAAAAATTTTACTGCTATTTTTTAAGCTTATATATAAGGAAAAAATCCATGATCTCTGCGCGAGTAAAGCTTTGGTGTTTCTTGTGTAACAGCTGAAATCCTTTGTTGTTTACACTACATTTACCTTAACACACTATAATTTAAAATGTAAATGCCACTACATGAATTTCCTTTAGAAAATTTTATGTTGTGAAATTCGTAACTGTTGACTATTTTTTGTGCCTTATTGACTCAATTTCGATTTCAGAGCAACAAGTACCGTAGAATTTAATGGACTTCACTCTTTCAAAAGGGAATAGTAATACATAGGTGAATGGAAGACTATACCACTTAGATCTATTAACTCTATTCTATTCGAAAAATCCTCTTACGTATTTTATCTTCCGTTTCTTCGGGCTATGCCAAAGTCTAGTGTGAATATGTATTTCAAACAGACCTTGAAACTTTTATACTTTTGTTCAAAAAGTTTTCAAAATAAAAGTTTCTTAAAACTTTTTTGTTATAAAAGTTTTTATAAACTTTCTTCAAAAACTTTTATTGAATAAAAGTTTTTCCAAAAAACTTTTTCACGAATTGAAAATGGATTTCGGAAGTGAAGGGAGGTCTCTGAACTTCCTTAATTTTTTTCGAAAAATGGGTCCAAAAACCCATTTAGGAGGGTCGGGGACCTCACTCGTCACTTTCAAAATATATTTTCGGCCTTTTCCCATCGATTCGTGCAATAAAACTTTTTTCGAAAAATGGGTCCAATACACCTCTTTAGGAGGGTCAGGAACCTCCCCTGTCACTCCCAAAATCCTTTTTCGGCCTTTTCCCACTGATGCGTTGAGCACAATTTTTTAAAAATTATAAGTGCATAATTATCATAAATTTCTTTCTTTTCAGAAACATGTTAAGTATTTCCTTTTGAACTTTATTATCAATATTCCTAAGTTTTCTTCTTTGAAATTTTTTGCTTAGTGATCCAAGATATTATTTTAGGATTTTCCTCGTTCTTTCATACAAAAAAAACTTTTATTTTCGCCTTTTGAAAAATAAAAGTCAAAAAAAACTCTTTGCATGTGACTGTTATAAACATAAGTTAAAAAAAACTTTTAAAAAAACTTTTATTAATAAAAATCAAAAAAAAACTTTTTTTGACTTTTTGAAATATAAGTTAAAAAAAACTTTTACTTTTATTTTCGGATATAAAAGTTTTAAGGTAGCTTTTACTTTTATTTCACAAAAATAAAATAATAACAATAATAATAATAGAGTTTAGCTACTACAGCTATTATAGCCTTCTTAGCTATTTAGCATTGAAGCTTTATACCAAGTAAAAAGCTTATTTAATAAAAAATGGAATAGAAAAAATTATCATGCACATTAATTTGTTATTTATTTTATAATTTTTTCTTAGCTTTATCGCACTTTCTCAACATACCCACTCACACCATGTAAAAATAGACATATAGATATTAAAATAATTATATGTATAAATTTACGTGGTCCAAGGCATAAATGTTAGAAAAAATTTACCCAGCATGCTGTGGGGCTCGGACAACACAAACAAAAAAATTCACACCACCATTAAGCTACAAATTTAGCTACAGTTAGTTTTCAGTCTAAGCTTGAGTTGACCTTTTGACAAGCTAATGTTATAAACTTCGCAATTATTAATAAGAGTTGTCATGAAAAGTTTAAAGTTTACTTTTACCTAAAAAAAACTTTTATAAAAGTTTATTTCAATCTCTGATTTCAAACAGCACCTTAAATATCAAAAATCCATAAACCTTAAGCTATGTGTTGTCGCTATACTCGTACCATAAATTAAAGAAATTCACCCGTTGATGTCATAAGTGCTTACTTTTATTTACTGGATTTCAATGTTGCAGAGGCTTCTTCAGATGTATTTTTCTTGTGCAGCTTAGCGTTCGCTTTGTTAATCAGTATTTTATCAGTTAAATGCTGGAGTAAAATTACTTTATGAGTTTGTGGACATGTATAAATATGTCACTTGCGAGTATAATCCGATGCATATGACATCCAATTTTAGGTAACACCGTTAAATAACTTCAATTTGCCTTTAGGTTTATTGATTTGCAAAGTCAAAAGCTTAGAGCATATTGTAAAAAAGTTTAAAAATACTATAGCAATGAGTTATTTAATTAAGTAAGTATGTAAAGGATGTAAATTTACATGTTCAACGTGTTGTTTTTCTCTTTTGTATTTTAGTCCAGATCAGAATTAAAAACAACAAACACAAAAACAACCAAAAAGTTTCGATGCCTGCAACTGACATTTGAAGTTTTCACTTGCGTTTTGCCCCAACAAACTTTAAATATACGAGTATTTTGCATTTCAATTAGAGATTGCGGCTCAAAATTGCAACGTGATGGCAGCACAAACAGCGCTGACAAGCAGCAAATTTAATTTCCCACAAAAGGTGCAGAAAGTTTTTAGTTTGCATTACCGCACAAATGCAAATGACGCTGTTAAAAAATTTAAATCTCAAACTTTTTGCGGTTTTTGATTTTAATTATTAGGCTACATATAATATTTAGTACTTAGGTATAAGAATGCACTTTTATTTAAAAATTAAAAGCATTTTTTCAGCTTAAAATTTTTACTAATTAGATAAAAATTTAATTAAATTGAATAGAATTGTCAGGGACTTAGCATCACAAAACGTATACCATTGATTCACTCCCCAAATATGCCTATTTAACATGTCTTTATCTGAAGATAATGCTGCCAGTCTACCGATAAGTTGATGGAATTGGAGCGAACAGTGGGACACACAATTTTTTTACTAAATCTAAATCATTAATAATCCCATATTAGATTTCTTAGTGACTCCACTATATTTCAAAATCGGTTCAATAGTTTATGAGTCCTTAGTACGTAAGAATGCGAATATTGTAAGAAATACATACATATGTGGGGTAAAACTCACGAAAACGCCACCTGAAAAAATTTTTGGCTCCGATTTGGGTGAAATTTGGCATGATTGTAGTATTGATGTCTGGCAATAAAAGTGTGTTTAAGATTTTGTCCTAATATTATCTGTTGCTCAGATACGCCGGTATGAAATTCACGATTTTCGTACTTTTTCAGAATAAGTATTTTTTTTCGAAAATTCATAGCTTACAGCAAACTTTATCAATTAATAATTGGTAAACGTACGTTTTTAGGTTTTTACTTGTACTTTTCAAAAAAAAATATTGATTTTGAAAAAAAAAAATTTTCACAAAAATTTTGCGAATTGAAAAATATTTTTCCATTTCTTTAAAAAAACCATATTTAAAATTTTTTTTTTTTGAAAAAATCTTTGATTTATTCTGAGCTTAATGCCGTATAATGCCTCGGATAATAGCCGCCACTACGATGACGACCACTGCAAACGAAAAACGGACAATGATTTACGGATATGCACCTGGAATGTCAGGACCCTCCATAGGGAAGGTGCAACTATCCAACTGGCGGAAGCCCTCGTAAAAATAAAGGCTGACATCACCGCCATCCAGGAGATGCGATGGAAAGGACAAGGCTGCTCTAAACGGACGAACTGTGATATCTACTACAGCGGCCATGCGGAGAGGCGCGAATTTGGTTGCGGATTCGTTGTAAGTTGAAAATTAAGCCACCTAGTTTCCCGGTTCACGCCAATAAACGAAAGGCTGGCTACGATCCGTATCAAGGCAAAATTCTTCAACATAAGCCTAATTTGCGCGCACGCCCCGACGGAGGAAAAGGACGATGCCACCAAGGATGATTTCTACGCGAGCCTAGAGGACGTGTATGACCGTTGTCCGACCCACGATGTAAAAATAGTCCTCGGCGATTTTAACGCGAAGGTCGGAAGAGAATTCATCTTTGTCGCTACAGTCGGTCAGTTCAGTCTCCACGAGACCATTTCAAACAACGGTCTGAGACTGATCGACTTCGCCGCGGCGCGAAACGTGGTAGTTAGTAGTACCAGATTTCAACACCTCGACATTCACAAGGCCACCTGGCTATCCCCGGATCAAAAAACGAAAAACCAAATTGATCATGTTGTGATCGACGGAAGGCACGCTTCAAGCATTCTGGATGTGCGTACATTTCGGGGGGTCAACATTGACTCCGACCACTATCTTGTTGCAGCTAAGATCCGCATGCGGCTATGCAATGCGAAGAATGTACGCACGGGCATGCAACGAAAGCTGGACGTCGCCAAGCTGCAATCACAACGGACTACCGAGGCGTACTCCGCTCAACTCTCGGTTAAGCTCAACCAACCAACCTCTGGAACCGACGACGCCGGTGGACTTTGGACACACATCTCCCACTCCATGCGTGCTGCTGCCGAGGAAGTCATTGGTTTTCGACGCCCACAACCTCGAAACCAATGGTATGACCAGGAGTGTCGCGATGCGACTGCTGAAAAAAACGCCGCATACAAGAAGACGCTGCAGTCAGCCGCAACGCGAGCCGTGCGAGAAAACTACCGCGAAAAGAGGAAGGAAGAGAGGCGCATTTTTAGACGTAAAAAAAGGGAACAGGAAAAGCGTGAGCGTGAGGAACTTGAGGTGTACCAGGGCAAGAAGGATGCACGAAAATTCTATCAACAAGTTAAGCGTCTAACTCAAGGTTTCAAGCCCGGAGCATCCACTTGTAGAGACGAAAATGGAAATCTGGTTACAGATACACAGAGTGTACTGAGGTTATGGAGGCAGCATTTCTCCAACTTGCTTACGGGCGATGATCCCACCAATTCCGCCCAGAGAGAATGCAGTACGATACCACCAATCGATGATAACGCAGTGGAAGTACCATCACCTAGCCATGAAGAGGTTCGAGTTGCTATCCAGCGACTCAAAAACAACAAAGCAGCGGGTGCTGACGGCCTGCCAGCTGAGTTGTTTAAAGCTGGTGGAGATGAATTGATAAGGTGCATGCATGAACTCATCAACAAAATATGGCTAGCGGAAAGCATGCCCGACGATTGGAATCTCAGCGTGCTTTGTCCTGTAATAAAGAAAGGAGGCCCGACAATCTGCGCCAACTACAGGGGTATCAGTCTTATTTCCGTATAAGATCCTCTCGAGCGTATTGTGTGAAAGATTGAAGCCGTATACAGAAACGCTGATCGGATCCTATCAGTGTGGCTTTAGACCTGGTAAGTCCACCATAGACCAGATTTTTACACTACGCTAAGTCCTGGAGAAAACCCATGAATATCAAATCGACACTCACCATCTCTTCGTCGATTATAAAGCTGCGTTCGATAGCCCAGTGCGGGATTGCCTATACGCAACAATGTCTGAGTTCGGTATACCTGCAAAGTTGTTAAGGCTCTGCAGGATGACGTTGAGCAATACGTTTAGCTCCGTCAAGGTAGGGAATGACCTCTCCGGAACTTTTAATACCGAGCGAGGTTTCAGACAAGGCGACCCGCTCTCGTGCGATCTCTTCAATTTCATTATGGAGGGGATCGTACGAAAAGCCGGTGTGCATCATAATGGCACCATTTTCTTCAAAGGTGTTCAGCTCCTTGCGTACGCTGATGATATCGATATTATCGGTCGGAGTAAGAGAGATGTTACTGCTGCTTTCACTGCTATTGAAAAGGAATCAGCCAAAGTGGGTTTGACGGTAAACGAGGGCAAGACGAAATATATGATGTCTACTAACAACAACAAAAGAGCACGGGATCTAGACTCTCATGTTACAGCGGGCAACTGTAAATTAGAAGTTGTCAAGGAATTCATTTACCTTGGCACTGCCGTAACCAGCAACAATGATGTCAGTCTGGAGATCAAGCGGAGAATAACAATTGCTAATAGGTGCTACTACGGTCTCAGTAAGCAATTACGTTGCAAAGCTCTCTCTCGATCGACAAAGCTAACACTCTACAAGACGCTCATTCTACCTGTGCTTCTTTATGGCGCTGAGGCATGGGTGGTTTCGACAACAGACGCAGCCGCTCTTGGGGTGTTCGAGAGGAAAGTTCTCCGCAAAATCTTTGGTCCTGTTCGAGTTGGCGACGACTATCGCATTCGAATGAACCACGAGCTGTATGAGCTCTACGCCGACATTGACATAGTTAAGCGTATAACAATACAGCGACTACGCTGGCTGGGTCATGTCCATCGTATGGATAAAGAAGCTCTAGCGAAAAAGGTATTCGAAGGGAAGGTCCCCGGTCAACGACGAAGAGGGAGACCATGCCTCCGGTGGATAGACCAAGCTGAGGAAGCCCTAACCGCGCTTGGCATTAACGATTGGAGAAGGCGCCTGGCGAGAGCTAATGAGGTCGGCCGTAACCTGACAACGGGTTGTTATGGCCATCTAAGTAAGTAAGTAAGTAATGCCGTAAAAATTTTCGTGGGAAAAAAATTATTTATATTTTTTTGTTAGTTTTAAAAAAAATTAAAAAGCTAAAATTTTGTAAATTGAAATGAATTTTTGAAGTTTTTTTGAAAAATCCTACAAATAAAAACCTAAAATTATAAAAACAAAAAAATATTCAGAAATGAATTTTTCAAAAAAAAAATTTAAAAATTCATTTCAATTTACAGAATTTTAGCTCTTTTTTTCCCACGAAAACTTTTACGGCATTAGGCGCAGAATAAATCAAGGTTTTTTTAAAAATAAAAATTTTTTTTTAAAATATGGGTTTTTTTAAAAAAATGCAAAAATATTTTTCAATTCTCAAAATTTTTGCGAAAAAATTTTTTTTTTCAAAATCAGCATTTTTTTTGAAAAGTACAAACAAAAACCTAAAATTATAAAAACAAAAAAATATTCAGAAATGGATTTTTCAAAAAAAAATTGAAAAATTCATTTCAATTTACAGAATTTTAGCTGTTTAATTTTTTTTTAAATTAAAAAAAAATATAAATAATTTTTTTCCCACAAAAATTTTTACGGCATTAAGCGCAGAATAAATCAAAGTTTTTTTCAAAAAAAAAAAAAAAAATTTAAAATATGGTTTTTTAAAAAAAAATGGAAAAATATTTTTCAATTCGCAAAATTTTTGTGAAAAATTTTTTTTTTTTTCAAAATCAATATTTTTTTTTGAAAAGTACAAGTAAAAACCTAAAAACGAAGGTTTACCAATTATTAATTGATAAAGTTTGCTGTAAGCTATGAGTTTTCGAAAAAAACACTTATTCTGAAAAAGTACGTATATCGTGAATTTCATACCTGCGTATCTGAGCAACAATTAATATTAGGGCGAAATCTTATACACACTTTTATTACCAGATATCAATACTACAATCATGCCAAATTTCACCCAAATCGGAGCCAAAAATTTTTTCAGGTGTCGTTTTCGTGTGTTTTACCCCATATGTGGAACTGCGTGAACATCAGCAAAAACATGAAACTAAGAAAACAGCGTTTTAAAGCTATTTAGTCTGTATCCTAAAAATTACAAGCGTGGACTACTTAAATTTAATCAGAAATGAAATAGTTCTACGTGGGCAGCAATTAACCGGAGGTACCATGGTATTTCGGCAAGATAATGCGGCTGTACATACATCAAAAATAGTAAAAGAGTTTTTCCGGGACAACAACACAAATTTTCTAAGATCGCCAGCTCGTTCTCCTAACCTTAATATTATTGAAAACTGCTGGGGTTTTTTTGGCTCGACAGGTTTATGCAGAAAACCGGCAGTATAAGTCCATCCACGAGCTCAAAAACAGGATATTATCCTAGTGGGGTCTCTTCTCTCTTCTTCGAAAATGCGATAAAAAGCTATTTTAATCCTAGAAAAAGTGAATGACTGAAGTGGTAAAGAATAAAGGAGGATCCACCCATTATTAAAATAATGTTTTACTTTTATTTTTTTTTTATAATACCTAGAACGAATTTAAGTTAAAAAAACATGAATTTTAATTGAACAACCTTGAATATTAATTCAAGACAGCCTTAGCTTCAAGAAAAACTATGGCTGAAAGATGTACTCAAAAAAAAAAAAAAAATGAGGCCAGCTAAAAGGCCAAATCTGATGGATTTGTACATATACACCCAATCCTCTTTTTAAACAGTACTTTTATACACGACTTTGAAATAAAACGGTTCAAAAATAAGAGCAACTAAACTTTTTTACACGAATTTTTTGTTCTTGCAATTGCAATTTCAATTCTAAGTTGTACAGCTAAGTTGTGTATACAGAAACAAAAATACAATTGGGGGAATACCCGAATGTTATAATCAGCTTTTTTTATCTGATTGCACTTTAACTTGAACACAGCATTAGGTTATTCAGTATTTATTTTGTGTTCAGTTCGTAGCAGAGATGTGCACGAATGCATTCATACGCAGTTGTGAAACACTCACAAAAAACGAATAGTGAATCAACACTATGCATCAAACGTTTGAAACGAATGAAAACACTGCTCACTTAAAGCGCATGCGAATGCTGACGTGCAGTATTTTTTTTTCGCATTGCCGTTGCTTGCCTTTGTTTTCTTTGAAGGCAACGAACACACTACAAAAGACAAGCACTATTCACTTAAAGCTCATTCATTCGTTTCTAATTTTATGCAACGAATTCTATGGCTATGCAACGAATGCTACGGCTATGCAACGAATGTCATTACGCAGCATTAACTTTTTTTTTATTATATTTTCCTTGATTTGTGTATTTTCATGCTTTAAAATAAGAAATTATTTTGTCTTTTAGAAGAAACTCAACAATCACAAACAATGGCAAGCAAAGAACTACTCTGCAATAGCATGAGCTCAAATCGTATGAGGTATTCGATGCTGTGCAATAGCATTCGTTGCATAGCCATATAATTCGTTGCATAAAAATAAAAATGAATGAATGAGCTTTGAGTGAATAGTGCTTGTCTTTCGAATATGTTCAAAGAAAGCAGAGGCAAGCAAGGGCAATGAAATTAAAAGGCAATGCACTGCAGCACTTGTTTCATATGTTGTCGAATAAAAGCACGCAATAGCAATGAATAAGCGAAGGGTAAATAAAAACGAGTCACTCATTGCACATCTCTGGTTCGTAGTTCTAATAGTTGATGTTCAAATTAAAGTATTTTTTTAATTGGATGGTAAAGTTTAATTTGCATTCATGTTAACTACAAATAAAGGTTATGTGTTAAATATTCGGCTTGGATAAGTCCTATAAATATGTTATATTATCTTACATCTTTGTTATGTTTAGTACACACCCGACTAACAAAATGCATAAACAACAACAAAATATACCAAAGAGAAGATCAATTTCGTTAGAAACTAAAATAAAAATCTTAGACTGTCTAAACTTTTTTTTGCACGGATTTTGGGAAAGTTTTTTCATCTTTAAGGTTGTGGAACATATCCCCAAATTTACCATATATCGCATGTATTTTTTTACACGATTTTTTTTTGCACGGTTTTCTAAGGAACGTATCTACCGTGTAAAAAGAGGGTTGGATGTTTATTTATATTATACTTATATTGAATTCAGCGAAAACGGTACATTCACGAATTTATTCGGAAATTTGCAAGAGTCACTCAAAAACAAATACAGCAATCCTTGGTTTCAACGAATACTTTAAATAGGATTAAGAAAAATTATTCAGGAAAGCTTGCTTGATTACGTTCCTTTTTTTTGGCTTTCGAACCTTCGTTCGTGTTCGTATGTATCTTGCACCAATCGATGCGAAAAGGTCGAAATTAAGTTTTGGAAGGATGAAAAAAAAGATTGATAGATAACGTCGTAAATGGAAACAAAAAATTATTTTGAGAGGGCTAAACAAACTCCTTCCAAAACTTAGATTCGACCTCTTCGCATCAATTGGTGCTATAATTTTTTTTTTTTTTTTTTATCAAGTGAGGCCTAAACAGATAGTACCATTCGTACTTCAAAATTCATTTTTTGCCTTTTTGCAACGACTGGTGTCAGAAATTTTTTGTCTTGAAACGAGGCCAAATCACCGCCGGGGATACCTTTTCCCCTCTCTTACTAAAGTCCATTCTCACTTTTGACCTGAGAGCGATTGTTTACTATTTAATGTAACTTCAAAGCCAAAAAAAAGCAGTTAGGACACTTGCACTTCGAGATTTTATTCTGAAAGCTGCAGTTAGGACATAACGCATACTGAGATCTTTGGAACGAGAAGAGGTAGCCAAATTTCGATAACACCAAACGAAAGAGTGTATTTTCTTTAGTAAGTTGGCGTGTTAAAAAAATTTTGTAAAAAAGTGCGATAGGACACTTGCACTCTGAGGTGACGATATATTGATTTTTTCATCTTAAATCTTAGAAATTAGAAAAAGAAAAATTTTTGAAAACCAGATCTTTTTTTGTGTAAACTAGTGTTACCTTTCAATGACTGTTGTTCCAATACCAAATCGGCGTATCCTCAGTCCATGGTCGGCAGGATTCAATTCTGGTGTGAATTGAGTCACCCTGTTAACAATACCGATGATATAGTCTTAACATATCCATAATAGATCCTTTACATTTTTAACTATGTTAGAAACTCTTCGCTCAGTAGGACGTTTATGATGACTGTAATCACCTCCTAAAGCGCGAAATGTTAAATGGTTAACCTTAAACTAAGCAAATGCTAACTTGGATGACATACATATACGGTTTACTGCTGACTATAGGGCTGCACTTTCTAAGCCACGAATTGGATATAGATAGATAAGGAATACGCCTGCGAAAAGAGAAACGTATTCCAAGCGCTTATGTTACTTAAAGGTTTTGCTCAAATAGAGTGACTCCATAAAATGAAATCAAGTATGTACACAATTCTGTTTTCACACGGCTTTGATTTAACACGCCCTAGAAAAGAAAAATTGATTCCATTTTTATACGATTTCCTTCGATTAAAAAAGCTATTCTATTCAAAATTTAAAGAAAAATTTTTTTATTAACAGTAATCTGTTCTAGAACACTCGATTTTCAAAACCTTATTCATATTCGAGTATGTTCTCATTTAAAAAAATAAAAAAAAGTCCTATGGTTGTTACCAGATCTGCAAAATTTTAATTTTTCGGAATTTTAAGCCTATGTTTAAGGAAAAAAACTGTAATCTCTCTGCGAGTAAAACTTTGGTGATTCTTGAGTAACACTTCAAATCCTTTGTTGTTTTCACTGCATTCACCTTAATACACTATAATTTTAAATTGTCAATGCCACTATAAGAATTTCTATTAAAAAAATAAATGAGAAAAAACTAAAATCTGATTTTTGGTCCAAAAACTTTCAAAGAATTTTATAAGCAATTAATTACAATATTTTACTTCAATTACTAATTTAAAAAAAATTTATTGAAAAAAATTTGATTTTGATAACTTTTGGACCAAAAATGAAAATTTTTTTTCCTCATTTCTTTTTTTAATCGAAATTCAAGTAAATTGACAATTTTAAATTATAGTATCTTAAGGTGAATACAGTGTAAACAACAAAGAATTTGAGCTGTTTTTTTCTTTATATACAGGCTTTAAAAATAGCGGTACATTTTTTTTTTTCGGTACTTCCTTATGTGTATATAAGGTAAATTGACAAAAGCTTAAAAAAAGTATTATAAATAAGAAAAAACTCAATTTTTTTTCATTTTTTTGGCCAAATTCCGAAAAATTAAAATCTTGCAGCTCTGGTAGCAACCCTAGTACTATTTTTTTTTTTATTTTTTTAAATGTGGATATACTCGAATATGAATAAATTTTTGAAAATCGAGTGTTATTGAAGTATTCTAGAACATGCAATTTATTTGAGCATGTCTAATGTACGTATATATGTAGGTACTTCATGTCTTATTTTACACGGTTTTGTCTGGAACGTATCTTCCGTGTAAAAACAGAATTGGGTGTATAATACCCATACAATATTTTTTATTGTGCGGCGAAATAGGAATGAGAATCGAAATTCTATTTCGTTGTAATAAAATTACATTTAACAAGGACTGTCCCAGAAAAAAACTTTCGGTTTTATTTTATTTGATTATACTCCATCTGATAATTTTCTAGGTCTAAAATGACTCAATATTTGTTCTATATAAAATGACGTTTAATATGATGTATGTATAATACTTGGTGATAGCGTTTTTAACGACAAAGATGTCGATCAAGCAACAAAAAGTCAGCGAACTCATTTTGTACACATACCTGCAAAATCCAGAATTAAAATATTCAGCTAAAGCAAAAATAGTTGATGCATTAGATAGAACTGTTTTTACGGTTATTTCTAACTAGAAGAAGGTTTCAAGAAAAAAAGGTTCAGATAGAAAACCAAAATTCTATAACTCAAGGGTAGTGGCGAAGGTGAAGGGTCTTTTTAAGCAGAATCCCAGCACCTCAGTGCGAGATATGGCGGCTAGAGTAGGTATATAAAAATCTACTGTACAATAGATAAAAGAAAAAAGTAAGCTGAAAACCTATAGAGTTCAAAAAGTACCAGACCATTCTGATGAAAAGCAGTTGATGGCTCAGATACGAGCCGGAAATTGTATGGAAGGTACCTGACTAAATTTGATTGCTGCGTTATGAACGACGGAAGTAACGTCAAAGCAGATTTTAAGCGGTTACCTGTGCACGAATATTATACGTCACCAAATAAAGGGCATGTGCCTAGTAAATTTAAAGAGAAAAAAGTTTCGAAATTTGCGAAACAATATATGGTTTGGTAGGTCATATGTTCCTGTGGCCTAAGAAGAAGCTCCTTTGTTACGCAAGGCACAATCAATTCAAAAGTTTATGTAGACGAAAAACTCAAAAAACGTGTTCTACCATTTATTCGTGCACATGAGGGTATAGTGATGTTCTGGCCCGATTAAGCATTCTCTCAGTAAAGCTCTCTAAAGCTACGATGGAATGGTATCCAAGTAAAAAGCTTCGCCCAATTGAGAGATATTGGGCTCTTATGAAAATAAATCTTCGAAAGAGTGGTAAGACAACAAGAAACTTACATGACTTAAGACTGAAGTGGAAAAGATCCTTCCGTACTGTCGATGAAACTCCTGTACAAAATTTAATAAAGAAAAAAGTAAAAAATTTTTATAAAAAAAAAACTTTAATCAGTCTTTAGTTATTTATATTCTGAACACTAGCCATTATTAATAAAAAAAGAAAAAAGATCAAAAAGTTTATTGGGTATTTTTTTTATAACTGCAAAACAAACCGAAAGTTTTTCTGGGACAGTCCTTACATAGCCAAACTCAGTAATTTTGTCATTTGCCTTTTATATGTAGTATTAGTGTGAAATTAAAGCATAGCAAAAAATAAATAAATTAAAAATTTTATCATAGATACATGCTTCAATATTTTGTAAACCATTCCATCAATGATTAATTATATTTGAAACTTGATTTGCATTAATTTGTCGTTCCTTATTTGAGCTCACATTTTTTTTCTTTTTATTTCATAGGAGGGAGTACAATTAAATCTCACTTAATGCTCGCGACCGATTTGCTGACATAATTAATGAGAAAACTTTTGAACCCTCAACATAGTTCCGGTGTTTGTTAACAATGGCTATTAACGAAATGTAAGGCGGGATTACATTTAATGTTGCTGCCGACATAAATAATTCGGATATCACGAAACCATCTCGATTCGAGCGACATTTATTGCCAGTAATGATACACTTTCCGTTTTTGCTGCTGCTTGAAGAAACTTTAAGAGAAAACCTTGCTGTGGACATTACTTTCCGCAAGTTGGTCGACTACGAAAGATTTTTTCGCTTGATAAAAATTTACTAGAGGCCAAAACATTGAACCAATTAATGTGTTGCTACAAGTTGTGTGTAGTCCTCATCATAATTTCATAATTAAAACACATTAGAAATGTTTGCATTTGAATGGTGTTTTTTACACAAATAAGATTTGCAACTCTAAAACTTTTAACATAACTTATATAGTGATACCCTGACAGTTCATTACAAAGCTCAAAAGAATTGTGGAAGGGCATTGGCTTCTTTACAAACCAGCTTATCGGGTCATACGTAGGTGGCGCTGTTTTAATACGATATACTCTCCGAATCAATTTAAATACGCTTGAAATTAAAGGACTTTAGAATGAATTTTCTAAGATTGGTAATTCCAAGTACAAGTAATTGGATAAACGAGTTCACTGTAGCGAGAAGCAAAAAGAAACAACACCATCCCCTGTCAATAGTAATATCAACTAAGTATGTGTCTTGGCATTGAATTTATTAGAGCTTGAAGCATTTTTATGAATTCTTAATTGCTTAAGACTAATGATTATTAATAAAAGTTAAACATTTTTACAACAGACATTTATAGTCAGACAAAGATCAATAATTCTGTTAACACTTACAAATTGATCAATGCTTTATTCAACAAACATGACAAAGATAACAAGTGGATCAATTTAACCTGGTAATTGGTGACATATGTTTCGGCTATTACCATATACAGTGAAATTCCCCATTACGGACAGCCCCATAACCAGACAGATCCTATAACCGGACATATTTCAGTGACACTCACTAACTTTTCCATACAAAATCAATTCCGATAGCAGGACGCTCCAATAACCGTACAAAAATACTGGACGGTGGGTGTCCGGTGATGGGGAATTTCACTGTGTATACATATATTTGTACTGAGATTCGAACACCCGACCGTTCCATGCATTTTATTTTTGAATTGCCGCTCTAGCACTTGAGCCATTGGGGATGTGATCTTGATGTGTACAAATTGCGTATTTCTATTACATTTCGCACGCATTGTTCCATTTCTCTTGTTATCTATTTTTGTCACTTTCTTGCTTATGCTTGTTGCCTTAGCTTGTTAAGCCTGTTTTGCCTACTTAAGGGGAGGGTAACGTTAATTCGTACAAAAAAGGCACATTTTTGTGAATCTTTTTCGACAACACAGTTATCAAAACCAATTGTAGATCAAAGTATGTAAAATATATGAAGAATATTTTGTAAACATTTCAGGTAGAGATATTGAAAACTACGGCAATGGCAGCAATTATTTGGAAGCGTCTCAGAAAAAAGTAGAATTTCGGTGCACACCATAATTTCTGCAAAAAAAAATCGAATAATTTGTTATTATAAAATAATAAATATTGACAAATTTGAAAAAAAAAAACTCTCCAGCGTTACCTTGTAAATTATGTACAGAAATAGTGTTCAAAGTCTCAAAAAAATCGATGAAGCATTCTTGAAATTATGGTGTGCACCGACTTTGAAAACGTGAGTCGTTGGAAAAACGCTTTAAAGTCTTAAAAACTAAGGGCAGAAACACTGAGGCTCGGTTGCTTAAACTGCTGTATTTTCGTTAGGTTTCCTCCGATCCGTCTTAAATTATCACACAATATTCCTGAAAGGTTTTTCATTCAGAAAATTGAATATAAAAAAAAGAAAAAAACATACGTTAAATACGTCACCCTGTCCTTAAACAAAGCAATTGGAATTTAGTGACTTTTAAAAACTAGCAAAAAAAACAATCTTTTCGGAATTTGATCACTTGTAACTCCATCAAATCTTTTTCGATTCTCATTAAGTCTAAACCGTCAGTAAGAACAAAAAATACCTTTTAGTTCGAAAAAAAATTGATGGAAACATGACCAAATAAATGAAAAAAGTGCAAAAAAAGGGGTTTTTTTTTGGGATAACTCTAAAACGATTCTTAAGAAAAAAAAAATGGTTGGCATTTTTGGAATTTACGACCCAAAATACATAAAAAAATAGGTGAGAAACCGGATTTTTTTATGTGTAAACTGGTGATATAGATAATTCAACTATGAAAAACATACATAAAACTTTCAAAATTCGAAAAAAATAGAGAAACTTGTGATCACAGCTCGAACTGTAGAGTTTTGGGAAAATTTTTAAAAAAAATCGAAGGGTCGGACTTTTTGAACATGTCGATTTTAATCTTTAAACTTTATAACTAAGTGATAATTACTTCGAATAATTTTTTTTTTAATTTTTTCTATGACTACATTCAAAGGCGAAGAAAATGATGCCCTACTTTTTATTAATATCGATATTTATTACTACTCTATCGTTAATTGAAAATTTTTTGCCTTAAAATTTAAAAAAAACCAATTACTCAATAACGGTTTCGAATTAAAGGCTGGAAATTAGTGTGCTTGTTGCTTTTAATACGTACTTAAAACACATCAAAAAATTAGCGAAATCGGAGAGGGTCGGGCCAAAACCTCAGTGATTTGGCATGGAATGCCCCATATATATATTAGAGTGACCAAAAAAAATCGAGTTTTCGATTTTGATGTTGCTAATACGAAAAGTAGTTAGTGTTATGTAAAAAAATAAGGCATTTTAAATTTTATTAAAAAATATTGATATGTAGAGGTCGCTAATGTCCGATTTATGAATTAATTTCATTCAATTTATTTCCGTGTGATGATAACTCTTCCCAAAAAATTATTCCGCATGAGATATGGCCCGTTGGTATCGATTCCTATAGTTTCGGGTCTGCTGAGCACGATGGTGATAGTTGTTTTGTTATACAGTGGCTGAGTATCTTGGTAGCATCAAAAAACTTCCAGAAAACAGCGAAAAAACGGAAATAAATTGAATGAAATTAATTCATAGATCGGACATTAGCGACCTCTAAATATCAATATTTTTTAATAAAATTTAAAATGCCTTATTTTTTTACATAACACTAACTACTTTTCGTATTAGCAACATCAAAATCGAAAACTCGATTTATTTTTGGTCACTCTAATATATATAGTATATGTACAGTGGCAGATACAAGGGGAGTGGTTAAGAAAATATTTTGATTCAAGAATTTTCATGGAGGATCGAACAAATCAAAGGAGTTAAGGCTTTGATATCTGAAAACCAACTCTTATCATTTCACACTCATTTGTTTCAGTCACTCTCTGAATTTGTGACCAGGCAAATCACGTGATATTTCTGAAATTCGTAACATGCTAGGTACAGTTTCATCAGTATCAAATTTTTTCTCGAATTCATATGAAAGAGTACAACTATTGATAGATAAAATTTCCGAACGGAGTCCTGAAACATAAAAAAGACCAAAAAAGTCACTTTTTTGGACTTTGGCCGCTTCTAACTCCATCAAATCCTATCCGATCCTCATGAACAGCAAACCGTTAGATAGAAGATAAAATTATTTTTTGAATAGTGTGCAACTGATTTAGGTCGAAAAAAAATTTATAGAAATATGACCAAATAAATGAAAAAAGTGCAGAAAAAAGCGTTTTTTTGGGAATATCTCGAAAACGATTCTTAAGAACAAACAAAATGGTTGTCATTTTTGGAATTTGCGCCCCAAATATATAGAAAAAGTTTATGAGAAATCAGATCTTTTTTTTTGAAAGCTAGAGTTTTCAAAACCAAAAAAAAATTAAATCGTTCTTCCAATGCATCACAATTCTACTGCAAGTATTTGCCACAATTCCAGCAGAACAAAGTTTTTCTGTGTTAAAATGATTGAAATCGTATTTAAGGTTTGGCTTTGGAAAATATTCATAAAGAAATTGAAATTGTTGAATTATTTTGCCAGAAGAAACCTCGCCTTCTTGAAACCATTGACTGGACTACTGATTAGATTGTTGTAATATGCCGAAAAATATAAAAATTGCTCGTTGAAAAATTCAATCAATGTGTATTTTCATTTAAAAAAATGTCAGCCCCCCCATGAAGAAAATCCTAAATCCGCCACTGTATATGTATATGTATGTGGTAATAGCTAAAACATATGTCACCAATTACCAGGTTAGATTGATCCACTTGTTATCTTTGCCATGTTTATTAAATAAAACATTGATCAATTTGTAAGTGTTTACAGAATTATTGATCTTTGTCTGACTAAAAAAGTTCATTGCAAAAATATATTATTTTTATTTAATGATTAATTAAAAGTAGAAGTAAAAACAATACGCTGATTGCAGTAAGATACATACTAAGGATGGAAATCCCGGAGCATTTTTGTGTTTCGGGATTTTCCCGGGATCCCGGGATTGATAGTTCTAATAAATGCATAAAAAAACTACAAATAAAACGAGAAGCTTTTATATATAAAATAAAAATTGATACATTTCACAGCTCAAAAATAAAGAACAAAAACGCAAAATAGCAGAAAAAATAATAATTCAAGAATTGACTTCGAGTATTATTACTTAGGATAATCAAGCATTTATGTATGTTCAAACCATTAATTTTATTATTCAATTTTACTTTTACATTTAAAAATTCGTTTACCAGATTTTGTACTTGATTAATACTGTATCACGTCCTTCAGTTGTGACAGTGATGGCATTTATTGGAACCGAGTGGCTCGATTTCAGTGGACGCACCCATATGTGCATATCCATCAGATTTGGCCTTTTAGCTGGCCTCGTTTTTTTTTTTTTTTTTTTTTTTTGGAGTACATCTTCCATCTTCCACAGCTATAGTTTTTCTTGAAGCTAAGGCTATCTTGAACTCATAATAAAGGTTGTTCAATTGAAATTCAGATAGCTATTTTTTTTATTTAACTTTATATGTAACATTTCATGTTGTTTTTAACTAAAATCCAATTTTAACTATGTCTCCGTTTGAATTTTAATTATTCCTCCTTGAATATTAATTAAAGATAGTCTAAACTTCGAGAAAAACCATGTTTGAAGAGTCTGCTCCAAAAAAAAAAAAAAATAAAAAAAAATCGAAATTGTCATCTTACCTCGACCATGGCTTCGATTCTTTTTTTATTTTTTTTTTTTTTTTTTGAAGAGACTCTTCAAACATGGTTTTTCTTGAAGTTAACACTATCTTTAATTCATATTCAAGGAGGAACAATTAAAATTCAAAGGGAGACATAGTTAAAATTGCATTTAAGTTAAAAAAAAAACATGAAAAGTTACATACAAATTTAAATAAAAAAAATAGCTATCTGAATTTTAATTGAACAACCTTGAATATTAATTCACGACAGCCTTAGCTTCAAGAAAAACTATGGCTGAACGATGTACTCCAAAAAAAAGAAAAAAAAAACGAGGCCAGCTAAAAGGCCAAATCTGATGGATTTCCACACATGGGGTAAAACACGCGAAAACGCCAGCGAAAAAATTTTTTGGCACCGATTTGGCTGAAATTCGGCATTATTGTAATATCAATATCCAGCAATAGAACTGCGTTCAGGAATTTGCTCTAGTACTATTTGTTGTTGAGATACGCGGGTATGAAATTCACGATTTTTGTACTTTTTCAGAATAAGTTTTTTTTTCGAAAATTCATAGCTTACAGCAAACTCTATCAATTAATAATTGGTATACATACGATTTCTGGTTTTTACTTGTACTTTTCGAAAAAAAATACTGTTTCTAAAAAAAAAAAAATTTTTCTCAAAAATTTTGCGAATTGCATTTTTTTTAAAAAACCCATATTTAAAATTTTTTTTTTTTTTTAAAAAAAACTTCGATTTAATCTGCGTTGAATGACGTAAAAATTTTCCCGGGGAAAAATGTATTTATATTTTTTTTTAATTTTAACAAAAATTAAAGGGCTAAAATTTTGTAAATTGAAATGAATTTTTGAATTTTTTTTGAAAAATCCATTTCTGAATATTTTTTCGGTGAACTTCAGATTACAGCTTGATACGCAAGCTGCAAAATGATATGCCATAACATGAGGGCAAGTAGTTAGTTAAAATATTTGAGCCTTTAGATGAATACTACTAGTGTGTTTAATTTAAGTTTTCAAAATCATTAAAAGAATATTTCAGAAAAAAAGTTCACAGATCAAAGTTTAATTAATTCTAAAAATTTTAATTTTGGCAGGTCAAGGAATTTATGGGTCTAAATTTCAAAGTCAAATCAAGGTCGGCTGTGGTTTTAAAGACAAATTTATATTTTTTTGTATTTTATTAGAGCAAATATGTATGTTTCGCTTATGTTTTTTTTTTCTCTAGTATTTTTAGTTCCCTATTAAAATTAGTTTTAGTCTAAGTTTCACATTTTATAAATACTCCTAAAGAGTAAAATTTTCTCAAGTGAGCATACTAAAACCAACTTATTCAACTTAAACTTTTTATTGTAAGCTTTGAAGATTTTGATCAATATTAAGGCCTTAAATTTTTTTTTTTGCAAAACTTGGATTTTTTAAAAAGATATAAATTGCGATTTCTCAGTAATTATTCAGTAAAAGTTAATGAAATTTTTATGATAGGACTAGAAATGTTTTACAATTTAGATGAAATAAAGTTTCATAAAAATTTTATGTTATTATTACTTATAGGTATATAATTAACTTTTTAATAAACAAATAGAATTTGAACCAAAGAGTTACTAATGTTTAAGTGTCACCACCTAGGCAATTTCACTCCTACAAACCATCCGATAAGAAAAATTTTAAATTTTTTTATTTTTTTTTTTTGAATTGTATTTGAATTGTAAAACTCAAATTTTTCTTATCGAATGGATTGGATTGGAGGGAGACGCTTTATTTCACGTTTTCCATTTTCGTCTATCCTTGGATTGGAACCTGTATCGCATACGTCAAGGTATTTCAAAAAGTTATGAATAGCGATTTTATTCCTCAGTCATTTTTAAACATTTGGTCCAATTGTAAGGTCATATTACCTGTAAGATAATATCCTAACTTGTTCGTCCGTAGATAATTGGATTTCTCGCAACTTGTTGATGTATAAATAAAAATTTTATTATCAAAAATTAAAATTTGTATGTGCGTACTATAAGTACTCAAGCACTTTTTATTTTTCTTATAACAAATTTAAGTATTTTTAATCAAAGAAAACTTCAGCGCGATTTACTTGTCTGCTATAGTTATTTCCTTTGACTGAGATGAGTAGAAATATTTTAAATTATATTTAAGTTTGGCATGCTCACATTGACAAAACCATTTGCTTCAACATATCATGTCACAAAATTTTGATGAAATTTAATATGGAAATAGATTAAGCTCTAGGAAAGAATATTTAGAACTCCGTACTCATTTATTGGGTGGCACCTCCTCTATTGGGAAAAAGCGCAGACACTTCTGAGTTACTGCACCGGTTTTAATGAGCTTTGTTATTTCTTTTATGTAAGTGGGCTGTGTCGCGTTGTTTTAAAAGCATCTGTATTTGGTTTGGGCTATTATATAGCACGCTATTTAAAAAAAAGTCTAGGAAATTTTGAAAACAATCAAATTTGCGGCCACAAGCGTTCCAGATGTGGATCCTAAGCCGCCAAATCTAACCATAAAATCACTAAAATTGTATCCCTGCATCAGACACAGAAGTAATCTATTCGTATCGTGAAATTGAGTGCGGAGCCACAAGAGCTTGAAGTAAGAGATACATATGATCCGAGCCCAAACTTTTTTCGCGACCCGTAATGTTTTTTTTTTTTTTATTGGGGGCGTAATGTTTTTAGAGATCCATATATTTTCGTTTGGAGCATTTCTATTGTTTTTTTTTAAGTCATTATTTGTTTTGCTTATGTTATTTATTATAAATAAATAATAAACAGTGTGATCTCGGTCAACGAGAATTCTTGAATATTATATGAAGTATGAACTGTTACTATATGAAATAAGAAAACAAGTTCTTATGAAATCTGCATTAAATTTTACAAAACTTTTTCGCCATTTGAAAATTTAATTGAAGCTTCAGAACTATTCAGCTTCCTTAAAGTTGTAACACTGTTAAATCTTCCTTTAGTTATAGCAGTCGGTGAATAAAGTATTTTATGAAGGCTTTATTCGATTTTTCAGGTAACAACAGCCTCAAAACTAGATTCGACCGATAATCGTACACTAGATTACAACACTTTTTCCAAACAATTTCGCTTTGTAAGTAGTGAATAAGTACTGAATAATAATTGATAAACTGAATAGTAAATAAATTATCGCGCTTGTTACTTATACGACATGTTTTACCTATGATTTTCTGATTTTTCACTCGGTAACCCCGCTGCACTTATTTTTAACCTTCGCTTGTACAGTATCTACCCGGGTAGATATTGCAGTTTTGTCAACTTTTATATTGAATGCAAAATAAATATATCTACACGGTTAGAAATCTTGGAATAAATTTTAATACAAGCGAAGTATTGCAAAGATTTTTAATACAATTTTGATTAAATTTTAAACTTTTGAATATATTACAAAATTTTGTAATACATTTTGTATTAAATTCTAATACAGTTCAAACATTAAAACGATATTTTATAACATTTGGAATCAATTTGATGCTATCGCAAGTATTACATTTAGCCAACGTAAATATGATACTATGTACGTTGGCTGATGTCGTTAAAATGTTCATGCAACCTTTGTATTGAAAGGGAACCAGGTTCGAATTCCAGTGGAAACGACATATTTTTTTTTAAATTTTAATAAAAACGAATATTAAATTTTAATACAAATTTGTATTAAAAATGAGTTTTAATATCTAGATAGTATTGAATTTTAATACAATTCTAGTGTAGTCATATATGTAAGCCCAAAAGTATTAAGATTTATTCCAAAATTTCTAACCGTGTATGACATTTATTCGTCATTTTCTTTTCACTTTGAAATTTTCAACGAACATAAAACAATTAGCTTTTGAAAAAAAAAAATCATGTATCCGATGCAATAATTATGAAAAAAATGTGTATCTACCCGGGTAAGTATAAATGTAAATGTGTACAAAAAAGTTTTTCATTCTTGCGAAGGTTAAACATTATGATGGTAAGCCAAAAATCGCCAAAAAAACACCAAAAGGCACAATAACTTGGTCGAATCATCACGTGCAGAAATGGATGTATTTTTTACTCTCTTCTACAAATTTGAAAATTCTTTTTTTTTTTAACAAATTTTTTTCATTATGTGCCACAACAACTTTGTACTTAATATTATTTTCAATTTAAGACATATTTCGATATTAAGATACTTTTTTTGTGGGTTCAAGAAAGCATGGAAAATATATTGGGGTGTATTAGATCTTGTGTATGACTAAGCTTAGCTGAACCAAGTTGAGAATATGTGGATTGCGACACACAGTGGAATTTTGTGGACATAAATAGGAAGAATTTGAATGTGGTAGGAATTGAAAAATCTTGTACTACAATCGTCAGATAATACTTAGGGGATGAAAAAAAAAAACTATAAAAGTTTTAGATTTGTATTGGATTTAGCGACACATTTGAACTTTGTACTCCAAAAATTTTCTATGAATTTTTTTATATAAGCAACTGTTAGATAGGGTGCTCTAGTTAACTTGTTTGAAACAAAATGCAATAATGTAGCATATGGGCCGAAAGTACATTGCTTTCGCTTTATAAAAATTAATTTAGTTTTCTTTTATCGGCCTTATATGAACTTTACGGAATTTTCAAAAATTGAAATGAAAAATAGTAACAGAAAAAAACAAAAAAGTATATCGTATATCTTATACGACACTCGATAGCCACGTTGCTCATATTTTTAAGCTTTATGGTGGTAAGCCAAAAATCGGCAAAAAAAAAAACACCAAAAGGCACAATAGCTTAGTCGAATCATGACGTACAGAAATGAATGTATTTTTTACTCTCTTCTACAACTTTGTAAATTTTTTTTTTAACTAATTTTTTTAATTACATATATGCCACAACAACTTTATACTTAATATATTTCAAATTTAATTTAGCATGGAAAACATAATGGGATGTATTACATCTTGTGTACGACTAAGCTTGAATGAACCAAGTTGAGAATATGTGGGTTGCGACAGTCCAATTTATGAGACAAAATTCTGTTATAGACACTACAAGTATCGGGTGTTATTTTAGAGGGTCGTAGTTTCAAATTGAAATTTTACGCACAAGAATTGTCCAAATGATCTGATTTCTGAATTTGTTTGGTAAATAATTTTATGGCATTTCGAGCTATAATATGATTTTAGATTCATAAGCGCCATGATTTGCTTCATATAAAGTAGTCTGGAGCTCCAATTTTAGCCACTTTTTCAAGTATCTGGGCAATAACAAGGCATACATTTGCTTCCAAATAGTCTGACGTTTTTGGCTTGTCTCCATGGCCCAGATGCCTTATATATTTTGACAAGAATTCATACAAGCTTTAAGTGAATAAAGGCTTAAATTTTTGTGAATTTAGTATATTTCTACATTTTGAAAACGTTATTGCAGTGTATGTATGTCTTTTCATGGTGCAATGGCAAACAATAATGACAATGAGTAAAACTGACAATAACAGCGTAGGCATATTAGATGATTTTTTTAACATTTCATCCTTATTTAAAATTACAATACTAAAAAAAAACACTCTATAATTACAAATATCCAGGAGGTCTATGGCATAGTTTGGCCTTAATATAGCAGTTTATACTCTGTGTGCTACCTTGGAAATTAGTCCCCATTTTGTTCGGAACATTTTTTTACTTACGTAAGTTGAAATTGCAGATTTGAAATCAAAACTTCAAAGTCTATAACAAATTATAGTATTATATAGATTTAAATATATCGCATATATCACTGTTTTTCAAAATATAAATTTTTACCCATCTAAATATATCACGCAAAAAAACTTGTTTTACTTTGATTCTTGCTCGCATTCAAAAGTGTTTTTCTTTCCTTTTATCATTTAATGCATCTTTCTTTGTAGTTGTTACATATGTGAAAAGCTTAAGGATATAAAAACGAAGCTGTATTTATTAAATATAACAACATACGTAAACATGTATGTGTATAAAAAACTATTTTCATTATCAGAGCGAACAGTAACACCATCATTATCACCGTCATCATCGCCACCGCTTCTTCATCGCACTTTCGCCAAAGCATAGCCAGTATATTTGTATTAACACGAAAGGATGTCTCATATTTAGATCCTGCCTGCAGTTCTGCTGCAGTTCATGTCAGGTTTTTGAAAGACTCTCATGCGAACCACAAATTAAGGTTACATTTAAATTAATTAATTTTTTTTAAGTTTTCTGTGTTTTTATTTTGTCTCATGACGTTAAGCTTGTGTGATACACCAGCATGATAAAATATTAGAAATGGCTGAATTCAGTATTTCGTGGATGCAATTTAAAGTTCCTAAAAGGTGGAATTAAAATCCAAAACGATTTAATAAAACAAGGTTTGACCGTGTTATAGTTGTTATTGTGAAGACAACGCCCAAAAAACTATTTGGTGTTATGTTCTCCTGTTTTCGGGGACTATGTAACTCCGTTCTTAGAAGTAGTCATATGCCCAAAAACGAAATAGGGATTATGACCGAAAACTAAAGACATTAGACACAAATTTGCCTTGGGGACTATGACTATTGGGGCTATGATCGGGTACCGTTATAGTCAGGTAGAAATTATTTCTTTGGGTATCAAGTTCCTCAAAAAATACAATTCCAGGGAATTAGAATTTGTCATCGATTCGATGACAAAGGATATATCTTTTTTGTCAATTTCATTAAAGATAGGGTTACCAGATGACATACTTCAGTAGTAAATGTACTACTTTTGCAAGGCAAGACTACTTTACTACTTTTCACTTGGAATGCACTACTTTTCTGTGAACTTCACTACTTTTCACTACTTTCGATGTTTGCATTGTAAAATAAAGTTTATTTCAAATATTCTTTTCATTTTCCTTGTGTTTGTCATAGAAAAGGAGTACCTCTTTAAATATTTTTGTGGAAATCAAAAAATTTTTGTTTTTTATTAGAAAATTGGAATTTTTCCACATGCACTCCTTTTGTAGGCAGGGCATCTGGTAAGCCTAGTTAAAGGAGTCAATGTTTGGAATTGGAACGCTTTGTTATAATATCAAGGAATTGGAATTCGAAATCGATTTTTTTAATTCCATTGCAAAAGGAATGATTTCTTTGTCAAATCAAAACTAGGAATTGTAAAATTTTGATTCTAATCCAAGAAAATTTTTAATATTTCTTTTTTCGTATAAAGCTAAAAGGCACTTTAACTTGGTCATATATTAACGTGCAAAATATTTTTTTATCAACAATTTAATGTATGTTTTTGATAAATAGATAAATAATTTTCCAAGAACACCTACAAAAACTGATCTCTTTTTCTCTCGTCTTTATGCTCGACATATTTTTGAAGTAGAGGTATAATTTTCTATGGAAACAAATAGATTCACCATTGAAAGAATTACGCCGCCCTGAAACCTTTTATTCCTTGGACTAGATATTAAATACAGCTTTCAACAATAACAAAAAGTGCAGAGGTTTGAAATTGAATGCAAAATTTCAAAAAAAAAAAAAATTATTTACAACTTTATGAAACATAATAACTTTTTTAACTCCACAGAACTGGTTAGAGTAACGTTAAAATGAGCGATAATAAGAGAAAATCAATTTCTGCAGAATTTGCAGATCGTTATTTCTAAATAATTTGACACATTTCTCACAACTGACTACAAAACGTCTCTGAAAGCCATAAAATGCTCTTATTCTGTTAAGCTGTTGAATTTGTTATGTTATCTTATTCTTTATATTCGTAAGTTGTATGTAACTCGGTTACTTTTGCACTGCTCCCAGTACTTCGCCTTTTGGGCTGCTTCAGTGAACAACGGAAAAATTTGTTCAATGGGAAAAGCTCATAGCAAAACTTTGCATTTGATGAACTCTTTGAAGTATCACTTAGGTGAGAATAAGTCTATTGACACCTTCAAACCATTAAAATCATTGAAACTCCGGAAGCAACCAAGGCAAGCAAAATTGAATTGGAATTTTTAATAAAAAAAAGAAAAAGAGAAAGCGATGCATTCACGTGATGTGTCTCAAGAATTTTAATGAGAAAGTACTAAAAGGTGGGTGGTGAATGGTAAGGATGAACATTGGCCACTAAAATTTTAATGATATTGAAGAATCGCTTA
Organism: Tricholauxania praeusta; assembly: GCA_949775025.1. Classification (NCBI taxonomy): domain Eukaryota; kingdom Metazoa; phylum Arthropoda; class Insecta; order Diptera; family Lauxaniidae; genus Tricholauxania; species Tricholauxania praeusta. The sequence continues at coordinate 88,319,785 of OX459030.1, read as the reverse complement.
CGTTATCTTCTGTAGAAGTCTTTTCTTCAATTATGAATTTACAGTTTTTATTGTAACTAAATAAATTACTAAAAATCTAAAATAAGTACAGAAAATGGTTTGGCGAAAAGTTCTTTAAAATTTTCTTTGTGAACTACATTCTATATATGCAAATATCGTACAATCGCATTGACTATATGAAATAAAAATTATTTTTGTTTAATAAATTTTGACTACATAACAAAATTTCGCAAATTTTCCAAACCTTTTAAAATAAGGCACCAACATTACTATATCGTTACCTCAGAGTGTAAGTGTCCTATCGCACTTTTTGACAACATTTTTTTAAAACGCCAACTTACTAAAGAAAATACACTTTTTCATTTGGTGCTATCGAAATTTGGCTACCTCTTCCGGCTCCAAAGATATCAGTATACGTTGTGTCCTAGCTGCAGCTTTAAGAATAAAATCTCGGAGTGCAAATGTCCTGCTTTTTTGCCTTTGAAGTCACATTATCCCCGGCCTCTTTTCAAGACAAAAAATTTCGGCTTAAGTTTACCGTGACTCCCATTGTCCAATGGGAATTAAACTAAACTTTTCTTATGTGTTTTTTTATTCTAAGCACAAATGTTTAATCAAAAAAACTCGCTCGGATCTGGTTTCGGATATATAGCCATCGGAAGTTGCGGATATAGCTTTTATGAAAATCCTTATAAGTTGAATGGATATAAAAAATATGGGTGTCATAATATAGATAATTTAATGGCCTACAATAATGGTAAGTAAAACTTTGAAATCTAACCCATAATTTTGGAGATATGACGATTTTTCTGAAGTTTTGATCAATTTTTTTTTTAAAAACCGTTATTTTTTCCAAAAATTGTGTTATTAACCTATAACTTTTTTAACATGATCAGAAAGCTTAATTTATTACCTTTTAAATAATGTATAATTTGTTGTAAATTTTTAAATATTTACTCCCTTTTCGACCGAAAAATAAAAAAATTTACTCAATAAATTCCTATGGAAACTACGTTTTATGGTCAAAAACAATGAAATACAACAAAAACAATAACTATTACAACAACAACAATTATTAGAAGCCGCAGGTCTCCGAGAATAAATTTTATGGTGGAATATGTCCTCTCTACCAAAACCTGGGTTGCTGAAACATCAAAAATAACTTGAGCTAATTCAGTTAATTCTTTGGCAGGGTAGTTATTCCAAAAGTTCAAAACATTAACATTATTTGAAAGCCGCTTTATATCATCAAACGATTTGATTTTATCTATTAATGATTTATTTTTGAACTCTGTCTCATTCTTCCCTATTTCTTTCAAATCAATTTTCATATTTAACAAAAATAAATAAAACAAGTGGGGAAAATTTGTTCATTGAAAATTGGTCAGAATGAACCCTAGAACCGTTATAGAAAGTGGTTCGGTTTTCGGTTCGGATCAATCATTTGTCGAAAATTTTGGTTCGGTTAATGGTTCAGTTAATTATTAAAAAAAAAGCGGTTTTCCTGTTCAAAACCGGTTCGGTTCAAAACCGGTTCACGTCCCTGGTATATATACATTAGGGATGCCAATTTTCGAGATTTTTTTGATCCCGGGATTTTCGGGATTTGAAAATGCGATCCCGGTATCCCGGTACAGTCCCGGGATTTAAAAACTCTAAAAATTATTAATATAAACTAAATAAATAAATAATAAATAAATTAAAATAATTTGACTATTTATGACGTGGCAATATTATTTTATTTAGTACAGTAAATATAAAAACTAAAAACTTCTTCATAACAATAAAAAAATAACAAATTAACATTTCAAAATATAAATTTTTGTTATATGGGGCATTTCATTTGAAAACGATATATGTATGTGGTCTGGGATTTTTCTCAAGTTTTGAGAATTGAGAGAGTGTTTGGTGCTTATTAAGTATGCCAAAATGCAATTTTAAATTTTTTATAGTTTTTGAGATATTTGAATTGAAAAATGTTGGCAACATTTTTTTCTATTGCTCATAACTTTTTTCTTTCAATACTCAATATATCACAAATTTTTTTAAATACATTCATTATTATACGTTAAAGTAATCAAGTCTTTTCTTTATGAGGAAATATTTTTATAAAAATATTATATAATTTTGAAGTATTCAGTGTATCATCTTCCAAACGTGGAGGATGAGAAGCACCTTTCTGCTTCTGCACTTGTCGACTGAATGGTTGCCAGGGAGTTAAAATCTCTTTGTAAATAGAAGCCGCTTTCCCCACTATTATAAAATATATATTTCTTTATTTAGAGCATCAACTAAGGAATAACTGGTTCTATTATAGGCATCCTATTATAGGAATTAAGTGTTTTTTAAAACAAAACGTAAATTTTCTTTTAAGCTTGCGAGCGGAATTAAGTTTCTTATTTCAGTGTTATCGTTATCATCGGTATTGGACTTAGTCTCGTTTTCGAATTTGTACAAAATTTCATATAACTGTTTTTTTATTGTTAGTGATGGGGTTTTGGAAAAGTCAAACTTAAGCTTATAAATATTGTCAGGATTCATTAAAATATTTGTTTGATTCTTTCTATAATTTTATTAAATAAAAGATTGCTAAAAGGAGATTTATTTTGCTTGATTTCATCTATCATGAAATTTAGTGCTATGTAGCATTTATATAGATCCATATCACGAGCACATACGGCCTCAATAGTTACTTTATTGAGTTGAAGTACATTTACTACATCTTTTAAGACTTTGAATTCGTGATCCAATAACGAAACAAGTTTTCGATCTATGGTGGCTTTTTTTATACATATTTAATTAATCCCGCGATTCAATGGAACTAATCCCGGGATTTTCGGGACTGGAAAAAGGCCAGGATCACGGGATTGACATCGCTATTATACAGTAGCTCAAAACCAAACTCGTACATCAAAAAATTATTTACCGATTCTCCAAAAATAATAAAATAAAAAGGATTAAAAAAATTCGAAGTATTTTTATAAATAGATTTTTTAATCCTTCAATTTTAACAAAATACAAAACTCAAATTTTTTCGTTTTTATAAGAGCTAAGGAGGATATTTATGGATGAATGGGAAAATGTTGAACCCAGCTATTTCGAAAAAAATTGTTCGAAATATGCCAAAAAAGACTAAAAATGATAATCAAAAATAAAGGAACGCATACTAAATATTAAACTTATATAAATGTAGTATATTTTCTTAAGTGTACGACTTTGGCTTTGGTACTAACTAAGTATATTTAATTTTTTGTTACTTATTATTTATTTTTAAAGACAATGCGAAATTTTAAGTTTCGTTTTTTGTTAAAAATAAAGGATTAAATAAACTACCTAAATACGTACTCCAAGAATTTGAAATTATTTTTACGTAGCTATTTTTGAGGAATTGAAAAAAAAAATTTTTTTGATGTACGAGGTTGGTTTTGAGCTACTAAATCGTTAATATTAAAAAATATATATAAAATATGAAAACTTGGAAAATTACTTCTGCTACAATTCTAATATGAACAATTTTATGGAACTACATATTTTAGACTTTTAAGTAGTACTCAATACAGAAGCTATTGGTGATATAAGTGAATAGAAAACAAGAATAAAAAAGTTCAGAGAAGTAAACTAATTTGAACATCTGAGCCTCCGATATAAATAAAATAAAAATTTAAGATGTAATAAAAGCTTGTTGCAAAAACCAAAAAAAAAATCTAATATTGAGATATTCTTATTTATCAAAATCTAGACCATGCTTTATATTTCTACTATGTTTTAATATTAAAAAATTTTTTTTTGCAGTAATATTTTTAAATTTATTTTTGTTGCATAGACTTCATGAACTTGCTTTCAAAACCGGTCCAACACCTTGAATTCAAAACCGGCCAAGTCCAGTACATTGATATCAAAACCGGTCAAGTCCACTTTTTTTCAAACAAAGTTTGTTGATTACTATGTCAAAACTAGCCAAGTCCATGTTCAATGAATCATAACCCGCCAAGTCCAAAATTGTTTTTACAAAAACATAGGCAGATGACACTCGAAAAGTCTGATCTGACGTGTTTTGAGTAAGGAATTTTATAAGCCATTATGTGGGAAATACGTTTTAATTTTTCAATGAACATAGATGAAGATAACCGTTTTTCGTTGTTTTTCCAATAGGATGAAACTGGACGCCTCATGTCTTTTACATGAATATTTTGTATGACGTGAACGAAGATGGTGCGGTTAGCTGCATAACAATATCCTCAAGACACGTTATTCTCACCACCAATGTTACATAGTATCAAAAGTTAAAAAAGGTGCTTGAATGAATAAATTTCTTTGAATTTAAAGGCTAAAGACAACATCCAACCATTATATTATATACATTGTTAAAGTATCATTTCATAGCTTGCTGAATGTAGGGTCCAAGAGAGCTCATTTGAAAAAACATGGTGCGCGTCATCAGTAAAAAAATTCGTTTCCAAAGTTATGGCGGGAATTTTGATGTGCAAGTACATGCATTTTTAGGATTGATTGAGGAATGACATATAGAAAAATAAAAAAAACGGAATATGTTATATTGAAAATATTTTGAAAAAAAATTTTTATTAAAACAATTGGTGTTTCAATTTAATTCCATTATTTTTACTTTTTTTTATAAAGTTATAGGTAGTCTTTCTTAACAAAAAGTATTAAGTGATTTTTTATCCATTCTCCTATAGTTTTTGAGATATTTCGTTTCAAAAAAGGTTCAAAAACGACAAAAAAAAACAATGTGTGCAGTTATTAAAAGAATGACCGGCATATATCATATGTTTTCTACTATATTCAATGGACATTAGATCAAATAAATGGCATGTTTATTTATTTATTCATATTCGAGTATATCCTCATTTAAAAAAATAAAAAAATATAGGCCTAGAGTTGCTACCAGAGCTGCAAAATTTTAATTTTTCATAATTTCACCAACAAAAAAATTATGAAAATTTGAGTTTTTTCAATTTATAATAGTTTTTAAATTTTTTTTCGATTTTCCTAATGTACACATAAGCAAGTATCGAAACGAATGTACCGCTATTTTTTAAGCCTATACTTAAGGAAAAAAACTGTGGTCTCTCCGCGAGTAGAGCTTTGGTGTTTTTTGTGTCACAGCTCAAATCCTTTGTTGTTTTCACTGCATTCACCTTAATACACTATAATTCGAAATTGTCAATGCCACTACATAAATTTCCATTAAAAAAATAAATGAGAAAAAAAACTAAAAATTGATTTTTGATACAAAAATTTTCAAAGTATTTTATAAGCAAATAATTACAATATGTTGCCTCAGTAATTAGTCACTCCAACTTAACAGTGCATGACTAGCTAATAAAAAAAAATAATTTTGATAATTTTTGGACCAAAAATCTTTTCTCATGCATATCATATATTCTATTTGATTAACGGTGCCCAGCTGAAACTCTCTGCATTTAAAAGTTGACGTGAACTTTCGTTGACCCCCCCTCCCCCTTGGTGAGATTTTTCCAGACCCCTTCCCCCCTATTTTGACTCACGTAATTTATGGACGGCCTATTAAAATGCTTGTTTTTTTTTTCTATCGAACAAAAATGGATCGCTTTGGTTAGAACTCTGGAATATGATATACATACTTACATGTATTGCTTTAGAAAAAGACCTCATAAATAAATCCCTTCAGTTATGAGTATTAAAAGTTAACAAGTACCAAAAAAATTAAAACTTCTCAACCAAATTCAAATACCGCAGTAGAAGTCAAAGTTCATGAAATCACTGCATTATTACTAAGAATTTACGTTTAAAATTTGTTCATTTGCTTCTTCAAATTAACAAACAAGTCCCAAACTCGAGCCCACATCATCATTAACTTGGCCAATGGTGGCAGAAACTTAAAATTTATCATTTGACTTGTTCCGTCAATTTTGTGAGCGCGTACGTGAGCATAATTCCAAATAATTGCAATATCGAGCAGGATAAAGTTTTTCATTACGCCTTAAGAACACCAAATCGAATTTACAGAAAATTTGGCAAAACTTTATAAATTTATGTTATTTTGTTTTTAATGAAATCGTACGAACTGATGTTTTTTATGGTCATAACCAGCGTATAGACTTTCAGGCTGCCGACTTTGACGCTAACTAAATTTAAATGTAAATAGAATTTAATTTGCACCATCTGATTCATAAAATTGCAAAGTACGCGCAATCGCAGTGCCAACTGCTCATTGTGTTGAGTGACAATTGAGTGAGTTTAAGACCAGATTCCTACAGCGATGAATGAAACCTCATCCCCAAATGCATCCACTGCTGCAGCACTCGCACTGATAAGGCGAGTGAAAAGTGCCGAGGAAAAATTTCGCTGTTATTCAGTGACACTGGCACAGTGCATTCAGTTTATTTTGTGGCACTGATAGCAACGGTTGTTCTCGTCACTTTTTCGCCGAATGTGAATTCCATGTGCATCCGCTTTTCAAATGCGCAATTTACGGTTGTAGCGTCGGTATTTCAATGTCAATTGATTGTGCAAGCGATTAATTGCTTTTCAGTGAATAACAAAACCGCATTTACAATTTTTTCTTTGCGCGGAGAACAGTCCAGAGGCTTTTTGTGCTTATAAAATTATACTTCCACTAATAGTTTTAAATTAAATTAAGAATGTTATTCACAAATGAAAACATCCACAAGTAACTTTATTTGTTGGGATCTTCTTCAAAAGTATAAAATCGGTTCATTATTGGACAATAAGGTGGTGTTGTTTTTTTTTCAAAATTCGTATAAAAATGTTTTAGTGTTTACGGTTGCATTTTTTGCCACATCAAAATTAATTAGACTTTGAAGTCTTAGTTGATTTATCACAAGTCATTTCAGCATAAGTCAAACTATTGTTGCTTAAAAATTTATATTAATCAAAAATAGATTTCCAAAATATTTTGAACTTTGCTTGGGATTATTTGTTCCTTCCTTTCATTTTATTATTTTATTTATTGGGTAAATCATACATACATATTTTCAGCCAAACTTCAAAATTGGCCAGTTAATTTGTCCAATTTGAAAGTTTAACTAAAAATATTATTTATTCCGTGGAAGACAAAAAAATTATCCAATATTTGTGATAATTTTCTAAGGTGTTGATAGAAATAAAAAAAAATTCACAAATATTTTATAACGTATAAAAAAATAAAAGAACATTTTTCTAAGCTAACATTTTTTTAGAAATAAATTAATCAGTTTAAAAAATATAACTTTGAGCTAAACGTAAAAACTTACCAAAACTCATGTTTCGATGCTTTTAATTATTATTTTACATATTTGAAAAATGCATAACAAACCACTTAGAATGCATCAAGATGGAAATTTCTTCAATATTCAGAATAAAAGGTATTGATATGCCACTATGCTTTAACATAATTATTTATTAGTTATGAGTTTTGACCAATTTTCAAGGATAATAAGTATATTAAAATTGTTTTTTTTTATGGAGTTAATTATATACTATGCAAAATATTTTACTTTGCTTATGATTTCAAAAGCTACACAGCAACAATGGATCAATCAAAGCTGAAATGATTTTTAGTAATCATCAACTAGTGAAATACTACCTATAAAGAACCAGCGAAACTCAGAGACCTAAAAGTCCGTCATTTTCTTTTTTTATGTTAAGTTTTTTAATAGTTTATTATTCACCACAAATCATTTTGGCATAAGATGAAACTTTGTTGTGCTACAATTTTTCAAAATTCATAAAAAATAAAATTACTAATTTTCAAAACCATTCGCTCATAAAATCTTTAACGAAAGATTATAAAAAAATAAGCACAAAACCCTATTTTTTCTCAATCTTCGAAATAATCCTAATCTATGAAAGCTAATGGACTGATGAAATGTTAACTTTACGAAAAAATTATTGGATATATTTTTATGGAAATGCTTTTTCTGATGGGTTTGGTCACGTACTCGTAAAAATGTTCTTTCACGAGATATAAACGAAACTGCCCAGTAAAATATTCTTTCCCATGTAATTACTATGGAAATATTAAAAGTTTAATGAGCCACCAATAAATATTAATATTATAAGTTCTCCTTGCACCAGAACTTTTTTATCCTGCCACTATTTAACCTGTTTGACATAAGCCAGAACCAGATAGATATTGTTATATATTTTTCATCTCATTGGACTGTAAAAGGCTTCGTCCTTTAAAAAAAAGGGTAAACACTATCGTTAATTATACAATATAGTTTTATATTTTTTGAAGAAAACATTCACATTGGACTATGGTCACTTGAATATTGATATTAATTATTAGCACATTGTAACAGAAATCTCTTGGGCAAGCATTTGCCACACCTACGTTGACTCTTATGGCCATAATCAATTGTTTATCTAACAATAGTGCGCAAGTGTCTGACCAAAGATGTATCAGCATTGTGTTTAATTTGCAAAATCTGTCTGTAAAAATATGAACATCATTTTAGAAAAGTATGTCCTAGTACCCTCTTGGAACAATGCTTTCAGTGACTAGTGCAAAAACAAATATTAAGAACCTTTTAAATTGAAGAATCCAGTTTCAGTTTTCAAGATTTTTTTACGCTTTTATAAGCATAATGAAGTTATATTTATGTACATGTATCGGTCATTCTTTTAATAACTGCACAATTTGCTTTTTTTTTGACATTTTTGAACATTTTTTGAAACGAAATATCTCAAAAACTGTAGTAGATAGGATTAAAAATTATTTAATCATATTTGTTAAGAAAGACTATAACTTTATAAAAAAAGTTAAAAAAATTTAAATAATTTTGTTAAAACACTAATTTTTTTAAATAAAAAAATTTTTCTCAAAATATTTTCAATATAACATAGTTTTTTTGCTTTGATTTTTTTATATGTTATTCCTCAATCAATCTTAAGAATGCATGTGCTTTCATATCGAAATTCTCGACATAACTTTGGAAACTACGATTTTTTTACTGATTACGCGCATTATGTTTTTTCAACATAAAATGGAAAATAGCATACAATTCATAAAACTAGACTGACGTGCGCCTTTATAAAAACTTATATTTTCCAAACTTTTGGCGGGAATTTCGATTTGAATGCAGATACATTTTTAGGATTGATTGATAATAGCATTATAAAGAAAAAATAATAAAAAAAGTTATGTCGAATTCAGTAAAAAAGTCGTAGTTTCCAAAGTTATGGCGGGGAGTAACATCCGCCCTCATGTTGAGAATGGTAAACTTTCTGTACAGAGCATGTCTAAGTTATTCCTGCATTTTTGGACAATTTTTTATAACCATATCAAATAACTCTCTCAATATAGCGCTTTAAATGCTTTATTTGTATGGACGGCAGGCTCGTCAACCGATTTAACCCAGTTTCATTTCCAAAAAGGTTTTGCTTGGTTTTCCCGTAATTGTTATTTTCACAAACAGACAGTCATACAGTCAGACAGACGAACATGACTAAACCGACTTAGGTGGTGACAAAGATCATGAATATACTAAGATCATGTATATACTTTTATATATCACGCTCCCTTCTGTGCGTTATAAACGGAATTACAAAGTGAATATGGGCATTTCCACAGAAAAGTCTACCATGACCGAAAAATTTAAAGTTAGCCAACAGTTTTTCCTTACTTGCATTATTAAAGAGAGATATTCAAATTTAATTAAATTGGAGAGTTCAAAGCTTTCCTTATTTACGATGGCTATATATCGGGATATAAAGTTCAAGTTCACGTTTTCGTTAGTTTTACTTATTTCTCATTACAATTTACATTTCTAAGAGTATTTGTGCAATTGAATTCTTATCGCAAAACCTTAGCTAGAATGACAACTATCCGTAAAATAAATGCAAAAGAGCAAACAAATATCAATTAACGGTAAAATTATGATTTCATTTCAATGAAATTCTAAGATAACGTAACGCCAGAAAAAAAAACATATATTCTCAATATCTCTACTCTGACGATCGCAAGTGCGTGAAATTTTGTATTTTAACAAAGGTCAATAAATTGAACTAATTTTAATAAAAAACTAAGTTACTAAACATATAGTTAATTTTATAATAAATTTCGAAAGTGTGTAACGTAACGCCAAATTGTCAATAATTTCCTTATACTCGTATGATATTTTGTTTATTTTAAATTTTTCGACTTTTAACTTTTTATGACGTTCTTCAACATTTTCCATATTTTATCAACCTCTTTCAACTTTTTAAGTGTTTTCCATATTTTTCTATGTATTTAACCATAATAATTTTTCATTCATACTATTCAACTGATTTCAACATATTTCATATTTTTTCCACTTTTTCAGCCTCCAAACGAAATACCTGTCTCCTGGTAGTAGTATATAATAGCTAAAATTGATGTTTTATTTGCGCTAAATAATTTTTTTTAAATAATTTAAGCTAAAAATTTTCCAATGGAAATTTAAGTAACGTAACGCCAAGTAACGTAACGTCAGATACTAAGGCTAATAACAAAAAAATCGAGGAAAGTTTTTAAATTTGACAACTTGGTAAATAAACCTATATTATATCAAGTCCTACTAAAAAAAGTTTTATACTAAAAGCTTTACCCAATTCGCAGAGTTTTGCAATTTTGTAATCCAAGTCAAAAACCCACTTCTGTTTTATGTAACGTAACGCCAGTGCACATTTTTTCTTATATCTTGAAATCCGTATGATCGATTGTTGTCAATTTTCTTACTTTATATAGTGCTACTTAATTACTATGCAAATATAAAAAACCGGTTTAAAAATGTGCCAGTTTGTATTTTTTTTTTAAATATTTTTGCGTACAAACGTAACGTAACGCCAGAATGGAAATGCCCATATACCCTGAATGTATGTAAGTCACTTTGTGACTTGTGGGAGTTGTTTTTGCGCTCGGAACTTGAAGTTAAAATCTTTTATCACATTTTACAATGCTTAATTTATGCACCGACTATTTTTACTTGACGATATTTATTTCGAAAATTAATTTTTAACATAAATAATTTTTTATCCCATTTTGTCGGAGTTTTCATTTTGGAATGGCTGCTTAATGCTGCCACTTACAGTTGTCAAACTGATATCGATGCATGGAGGAAACATTCAACTAAAGGCAAAAAAAAAAAAATAGTTTTGTAAAAAATTTTATTGTGTAGGTCTTTTATTTATTTACCTTAACCCTATCATTAAGTACCTCTGCCGGTTAGAGGGTAAGCTTCTGATTTTACAAAGCCTATTCGAAAGGCACACAAAAAAAATTTTATCGAATTCAAAAAACTGACTTGCCATATATTTTCCTCATACTTTCAGGTCACCGTTCCGACTAAAACTTTTATTAACGGATTTTCCGAAATTCCAACAATATACATAGATAAAACCACCAGCAGGACCAGGCCCGGGTGAACCTTACAGGCAGAGTAGGCACGTGCCTAGGGTGGCAAGATTTAAAGGGCGGCAAATATTGGTAGAAGCTTTGAAAAATTGTTTTATTCGTGGGAATTGAATTTCCCGCCTATTTCGTTGGCACGCGTACCAACATTATGTTGAAATTTATTGTATCAAATTCAATACGGCACAATTTTATACTTTGCTTATTCCAAATTAAAGTTGACAAGCATTTTCTGTTCTAATAAAATAATGTTTTAAGTTTTCATTTGTTTTTTTTTCAATTTTATTCTGTCTCGCAATAAACTCTTCTGCATGTAGCTTCTGTTATTTTTTATTATTTCATATTCAACACATTATTTATCGGAATTACAAAACAGAGAAAAAGTGTACAAAGTTCTTTATTAGAAATTTTCAGTCAGTGAAAAACTACTTGAGATCAACACTGGTTGCAGAACGACTGAACGCACTCGCTTTGTTAAATATAGAGTCAGATTTGCTCATGTCTTCAAATTGTGATGACATTATCAATGACTTTGTCATCCGAAAAACAAGAAGTAAAAATTTCAAGTAATAAGCAATAATTTTTCCACAAAAACTAATGATTAATTGTTGAATGACATACTTATAATTCATGATTAATAAAAAGTAAAATATTTGCTCTCAGAAAGGTGCATTTTATTGATTGAAAAACTTTTCGTACCAAGCTTATTCCACCATTTACGCTATTCACACACAACCAGGCTCGTACGCAAGGGGGGGAGGTTTTGGGGGTTCAAACCCCCTCGAGTTTTTCATTTTCAGGAAGATTTGCGCTCTCCAGCTATTTTTGAACCAAAAAACACGATTTGGGATCACGAGCGTTTTTTCAATGCGCGTTGAAGCATAGCTTCGACATCCTTAAAATCAGCTTCAATGAAAATTCATGCACAAATCTATTAGCACCATATACTTCAATTTTGCATAATAGTTCACGTGACATGTGAATAAATGAAGTTAAACTTTGGCGTCAACGCATTGCCGGGCAAGACATCAAAAATGCTTCGAGTTATGGCAACTTTGACTGTGACAACAGCAACCAATGAACGTTCTTTTTCAGTGCTACGTTGTCTAAAGACATACCTAAGAACAACTATGTCCGAAGATCGGCTGAACGGCTTAGCCTTGCTAAGTACACATCGCTATATCGAAATCAATGTGGAAAGAGTTTTGGACGAGTTTTTTCAAGTACCTTGCAGAATTAGGGCCGGTTTCACAGTGTTTAGTTAACCAATTAGTTAACTTAACTAATGTCTGTTAGTTAACTACCAAATTTAAGTTGTTCATTTTCACAGTCCATTGGTTAACTAATGATAATTTTTTGTACAAAATTTGGCATCACTGCACAAAGCATTTGTTTTTTATTTGGCATTTCATAGTTTGCGAAATGGAATCAACAACAGTACTTCTAAATTTTCGGCAGATGAAATAAATTGCTGATTGGAGCTAGTCGGCAACTTTGAAATCATCATCGAATGCAAAAAACCGATAAAGTTAGTCTAGACGAGAAGAAAAAATATGGAGGTATGGAGGTCCATTGTGGATAATTTTAACGGCTTGCAAGAGACCTACCGAAAGTAATATGGACGGGATCTTAATACTTTTTTCGACGAGCAATTGCAATATTCCATACTACTTCAATATCTGAATCACTATGAACTTTACAATCCCAATCTGAATCCATATTTATATAGGTAGGTTATTTTCATAATTAAATGATTATTGAACTCTTTTTTGAAACTTTGTGTTTTTATTTCTTATGTTCTTTTATGACAGCAATCAGCTGTTAGTTAACTATTAGTTAACCTGCCAAATTTGGTTGGTTAACTAATTGCTATGAAACTGAAATTGGATAGTTAACCTCAAATGTCTAGCTAACTAAACACTGTGAAACCGGCCCTTAGTTACATACGTAATGATAACTGAACATCGAATCATAACATAAACACATGCACATATCGTCACTCTCGGGTAGAAAGGCCCTAACTCATGTTATTGTAATTTTACAGGAGATCAAAAAAACCTGCATAAAAGCTTCAAAATCCCATATTAGGGTCTTTTTTCAATTGGGTGTAAATAAGCTATATTCTGAAATATCACCTCAAAATTTTGAGTGCATGTGTATTAGAGGGTTATCTTTTAGGATCGACAAAAAAGTAAATTTCGAAAAAAATGAGTTAGTGCCTTGCCACCTGAGGGCAACGATATGTATGTATTTAATTATAATTAAATGTCTATAAGACCGGGTCGAAATTTAGATCCATCCAGACACCGACTCAAAAGTTAGAAGGACCATAAAAAACGATATCTGCGTAATTTTTTTTCCTTCCGAGAAAAACCAATGGAGAACTTTTGATTCTCCTGAAGGTCCTTTTTGGCTAAAAAACGTGTTTTTTGTTCGTAATTTTTTTTCCCTCACAGAATCAGTGGCGGATACAAGGGGGGGGCTATGGGGGCTGAAGCCCCCCTGGGAGTGAAAGAAAGAACGTTCATGGAGGATCGAACTACTCAAAGCTGTTCAGGCTTTGATATCTGAAAACCAACTCTTAGCATTTTATACTCATTGTTTTTCAGTCAGTCTCTGAATTTGTGCACAGGAAAATCATGTAATATTTCTGAAATTCGTAACATGCTAGGCACAGTTTCATCAGTGTCAAACTTCTTCTCGAATTCATCTAAAAGAGTAGAACTATTGAAAGATAAAATTTTCGAACGGAGTCCAGAAACAAAAGAATCGTTTAAAAGCATTGTGTGCGACTAGATACGTTGATACTTACTTTCAGCGAATTATTACTGATATTATTATTATGTTCCTATATTGTCATTTAGTCGCAAACTACAAGATCCGACACTTCAAATCTCTTCAGCCTGTACTCATGTCGAACAAATTATCAACCTGTTTTCAAAAATGCAAAAAAAATGAAACGTCATTTGATGATATTTTTAATGAAGCATCTTCAATCGCTGTTAAGTTAGACACTAAATTGATTCTTCCCCGCTCGTAAATAAATAAATAATAAAAAGAAATATAAACCCAACACTGAGTGTATTGATTGATGCTCTTTAAGGAAAAAAATACGGATTTATGAAACATTTTTGTCGTCATCGTTTATTTTCAGTTCACTTCAAAAAAAACTTGATTTCCGAAATGTAAGTTCTCATCGTTTTTTTTTTTAAATTCTTAAACAAACTTTGATAAATATAAGAATTTTCGAGAGCGGTCCGATCGTGGAGAAGCTAAGTTCAAAAAAATTTTTTTTTTTCAAATTCCGCGTTCCGACGTAATTTGACCAACAAACTTTCTTATATTTACATATCTATTTAGTTATTATTGAAACTATTGCAGCGATTCTAATGAAACTTGGTGATTTGGTGCAAATGTGAGCCAAATTAGGATTTGGCTAGGATTAATCTTTTCAGTTGCAATCATTTAGAAATCGAGATTTTGCTGAGACCTACACTGTAATGTTTTTATGATTTTTTTTTATTTTGTTTGCTTATGTGTCTTATTGTATTGCCACTCATTTACTTCAACTTAAATGTAATTTTTCTTATACTTTTACCATTTTTTTATCTTTCGTTTTTGTAAAAACAATCCTAATTAAATTGTATATCTAAATTTAGTGATTAAATTCTGTTGTTACCCCACAACACTTTATATATTGTAGAATTATGTTTAAAATGGCATTTTGAACTATATTATTTAATTTTATATCAGGCCCGTGCGCAGGAATCATCCATGGGGGGGGTTTTAACTCAAACATTTCTTATTAGATTATTTTCATAAAAACGTCAAACTTAGGTTTACTTTTAATATAGACATTTAATTATAATTAAATACATAAATACAGGTGTTTATTATCTTTTCGGAAATTGGCCAAAAAAATTAAGAAAATTTGATTTGTTTTCTTATTTTTAATATTTTTTTTTTAAATTTTTTTTCGATTTTCCTTATTTCCATTAAAAAAATAAATGAGAAAAAAAAATAAAATTTAATTTTTGATCCAAAAATTTTCAAAGTATTTTATAAGCAAGTAATTACAATATTTTGCTTCACTAACTACACGGCTAGAAATTTTGGAATAAAATGACTACACCAGAATTGTATTAAAATTCAATACTGCCTAGACATTAAAATTCATTTTTAATACAAATTTGAATTTAAATTTAAAAACTCGTTTTTATTAAGATTTAAAAAAAATTTTACGATACGCTGCTTTTGTGCTGCGTTCTTAAAACTTTATATGAGAACTTAAGTTTTTTACCTGTCATCGATCAGAATTGAACCTACTTAGGTCGTCGTCCTGCGTCATGCCATTGTTCATATACGCTCATCTTTACCAACTGAGCTACAGTCATTTCCATGAACGACTAAATTTCAATTACTGACTTTTTGGCCAAATTCCGAAAAATGAAAATTTTGCAGCTCTGGTAGTAACCCTAAGACTATTTTTTTTATTATTTTTTTAAATGAGGATATACTCGAATGTGAACGAATTTTCGAAAATCGAGTGTTTTGAAGTATTCTAGAACATGCCACTTGTCTAGTGTTAATGATATGATTCGATATTCAGTTATCATTACGTAAGTAGCCAATTCTGCGAGGTACTTGAAAAAACTCGTCCAAAACTCTTTCCACTTTGATTTCGATATCGTGATGTATATTAAGCGAGGTTGAGCCGTTCAGCCGATCATTGGACATAGTTGATCTGAGGTATGTCTTTAGACGACGTAGCACTGAAAAGGAGCGTTCATTTGTTGCTGTTGTCACAGGCAAAGCTGCCAAAAGACGAAGCATTTTTGATGTCTTGCCCCCCAAAGCGTTGACGCCAAAGTTTAACTTCATTTATGTCACGTTAACTATCATGCAAAATTGAATGATATGGTACAAATAGATTTGTGCATGAATTTTCATTGAAGCTGATTTTATTGATGCCGGAGCTATGCTTAAACGCGCATAGAAAAAAAGGTCGTGTTACTTAGCCTAAGCGACGCGCAGTGGTCCCAAATCGTGTTTTTTGGTTCAAAAATAGCTAGAGTGCGCAAATCTTGAGAAAATAAAAAACTCGTGCTCTGATAATTTATTGGCATTTCAGTTCTTTTATTTAAAAAAAAAATTTGTTTTGTCTTTTTAATTTTTCATTCAAATGTCAATAAAAATCTATGTGCGAAAATTCCCAATGGGGGGGGTTTGAACCCCCAAAAGCCCCCCCTTGCGCACGGGCCTGTTTTATATTAAATGCCATATTCTTTTTTTGATACAAACGCTTCTATGAATACGTGAATTAAATCGTTTGTAAAAAATAAAATACTCGTATCAAAAAAATGCATAAATAAAATGAAATGAAAAAAATGATTCGAGCTTTCAAAGTCTCTCACAAGGGCGTGGATAGCCCACAATATTTATAAACGTATATTAAGAGAACTAACACCGTAGTCGATATAAAATTTTACAAGACAGATGTACTTGCTATAAGATATCTTATTACAAAAATTTGGCGCAATAGCACCAGAGGGCGTGACGACTCTTATACAAGTAAAATACGTTGAGTGGCATATCTATCAAAATATGTGAGCAATCATACTAAAATTTGGCTTAAGAGGTTTGCTTATGGAAAACTAATTCTGGATTAAAATCTGACTGGGTTGCACCAGTAGGTTTGTCACCGCTCTAAGTTTTAAGACTAATTACGGCACATACCGCAAAATATACAAGCTATTGTGCCAAAATTTGGTATTAGATATTTCGACTTTTTAATTTCTTTTTGATTTTTTTCAACATTTTCCATATTATTTTAACTTTTTCCAAGCTTTTAACTTTTTCCAATACATATATTCCATAAGTATTTTTTTTTTGTCTTTTTCAACCTCTTTCAACTTTATTCGTCATTTTCTTTATTTATTCAACTTTTTCATCAATTTTGAATTGTTTCAACATTTTTCAACCTCTTCAATTTTTTGAGAGTTTTTCAACCGCTTTCAATATTTTTCATCATTTACCATTTTTGTTTCGACATTTTCAATTTTTTTAATTTTTCAACATTTTTCAGCATTTTCCTTATTTTTTCGACTTTTTAAATTTCTTCAAACGGTCTTTTGCAACTGTTTCAACACTTTTTAAACTTTCTCAATCTTTTTACATTTTTTCTCGACTTATTCAAGCTCTCCAACGTTTTTTTAACATTTATTGTAAAGGTACTTTCAATGCTGTGTTAGGTATGTGAGTTTCGGCATGGCCAAATATTACTAGTTTTAATTTATTTTTATTTCACATTTCTTTCTCAAATGTTTCAGAGCCGCAATATTCTATCCTTATTTGGATTATAAAATTTCAGAATTAAAATCGAAATTCCAGAGTACATTTTTGAGAATTTTATCCTTAGAACGTTTTATACCGGTAATCACTCGATGAGGCATGTTGACAAAATCATAGGGGCTGCTTTTACTTACGAAAGTGATTTAAATTGCAGTAAGGTTGAGCGCTAATCCGAAACTAAATTGTGTCATCAGCATTGTTGTAAAACCGATTTCAAAGATACTTTGAATGCAATAAAAGCATTGCCCATTACACTAGCTTACAATTTTGGGCCTTATCTCGAGATCTGGTTTCTCATAGAAGTTTTCCTATGTATTTTGGGGCGTAGATTCCAAAAATGACAACCATTTTTTTTTTTCTGAACAATCGTTAAGAAAAACCTTTTTTTCTGCACTTCTTTCCTTTATTTGGTCATATTTCTATCAATTTTTTTTTCGACCTAAATCGGTTGCACACTATTCAAAAATTAATTTTATCTTCTGTCTAACGGTTTACTGTTGAAGACCATAGGATAGGATTTGATGGAGTTACAAGCGGTCATATTCCAAAAAGAGTGACTTTTTTTGTTTTTTTTTTCAAAAAAGTCAAAACATTTGTTTCTTATATTTTTAATATTCAAAAAATTTTATTTTTTCGAAAAAATAAAGAAATTATTTATTCTAAAAAAAAAATAATTTTTTCTAATAAATGAAGATGTTTTGAGGAGGGGGAGGGCGGCAATTTTTGTAACTGCCTAGGGGCGGCAAATTTCTTAATCCGGGCCTGAGCAGGACTACTGGTCGAATAAATTTTCAAACCTATCTTTTTTAATAATGAAATTCTCTGGCTCTGGCTACAACTGTCATTTCATGAATTCGTTGATTACTTTTAAGGGCTTCTTATAGCATAAATGATCTATGAATAATGTCATAATTAATCTTTTACAAGAACCCAGGCTTGCCCTACTACGGGGCTCCTTAAAGTCTTATTTTAAGTTAAGTAACACAAAATCTTCATTTTGCACATCACTTTTTAAGGATCTTTTGAAAACATATTACTGATACTGCGATGGAGTGTTTATCCTAGCGGGTGTCTTGCATGCGTGTGTGGTGATGAATTTAAATTACATTCACACATTTCAATTGTTGTCCAAACGTGATTGGAAATCTTATTTGCATTCAAACTCAATCAAGAGGACTTCCTCATGATTAAGATGCTCAGTTTGTAACTCTCAGATGAAGTTACAAACTCAATGTTGTTTGTGTAAAGTTTTTGTTGTGTAAAATGATTAATGAACGTCAAACTTATAGACAAATTTACAAGGAATTTCTTCATTCGTTAAGTTAAGTAATTCTTATCAACATTAAATGGTTCTCGGAAATTCTTTGCAGCCGATTGTGTGAAAAAATGTGCAGGTGTATTAATCATCATTGTATTTGTGTATAATAAAATAAATTTAATTCGCCAACACTAAAGATAAAAAAGCATTATTCGAATTATAAGTATGGGCAGAATCCTGACAATTTCTACATTATATTTCTTCCTCAATTTTGCTATAGCATCTGGTAAGTATTTGAAAATTATTTTATAAGAGCATAACTTTGTTATTATTAAAGCTATATAGTAAGAAAGTTTTTTTTTGAAATTGAATTATTTTTGATTGTGTTCCAAGCAGTTGGAAATGCGAAAGGAATTCGAATACCATTTCCAACTTTTTTTGAACGATTTTCGATAGTTTATGAAATATCATTTTTCTATTTGCTTGCTCCCAATCGATGATTTTTTTTTTTCGTAACATTAAATGTAATACGCTTGAATTTTTTCCAAACTAGGCGACTTACTAAATAGAAACAAGAATGTTAGAGGCCCGGGGTGGCAATCCCCTAAGATGCTCCTTTACGAAATATGTATATGACGAATTTCGTGCCAAAAACTAACCGTAACCGATAGACCTCAAACATGGTAAAATTATTTTCCTATTGGTTGGACTTTAAAGATCTTAGTCTAAGTGCTTTCGCTAGATTTTTCAATGGTCTCCGAATGGTAGTATTTATTTTTCCAAATTTTTTAAATATGACCTTGATTTTTCAAAATCAAAAATAAATTTAATATTTTTTTAAGATGGATAACTATTATTTTATTTTCTCTTTATATTCTAGAAAAAAGCTGAGGTTTTTTCACTTTAAGTACGTTAAATTCTCGAGAGTATTTTCTTTTACTTTTCGAGAAATCACACATTGAAGAAGCTGCTGCAAAAAGTATTACTGAAATGTTAAATGAGTTGCTCAACACTAGTGTTTCACCGAGGCTACGAGGCAGCCTCGTTTTTGACTACGAGAACGAGGCGAGACCGAGGCGAGAACGAGGCGAGATGGAAAAATAAATTTTCCTCGCTTGACCGAGGCGAGGCGAGATCACACGGCACCTCGCCTCGGACTCGACTCGGCCTCGCCTCGGCCTCGCCTCGTCCTAGTCTCGTCCAAGAGCGAGGCGCGTTTTGACGAAATCTGAGCTCGTAAGAATCATATGCAGATTCAAAATATGAATGTAATTTTTATAATAAAATCTATATTTAACTAATATTTTAGTATTTTATTTTGAGTAAACTACTTTGTTTTATTTTTAATCCGCATGTGCTACTTACGAGTTCAGATTTGGTCCAAGCGCTAATGCACAGAAGTGCTTGGATCGCATCAGCTTCTATGTGACTTCGCCTCGATTGATCAGTTAGGGAAGCATGTAAGGCTATGTAAGGCTATAAGCAAAACTGCATGATTGACAACACTGCATTGAAATTGATTTATTCTAATAGTCTTTCTAAGAACCGGTAAGGTGAAGCGAAACGCACAGGGTAATGCTTGTATATAAATAAAGATCAATATATGTATGTTCGTTGCTAATGGACTCCTAAGCCGTTCAACCGACCGACGAAAAATTTGACATACATATATGCTTCTTATGATTTGGGATGCTCCGTAATATAGTTTACGATAAATGGGTGATGCCACCCCCACATAAGAGAAAAACAGAATTCATCATATATTATCAACAACTTGATGCAGATTAATAAAACTTGGTATATTTATAAAAGGTAGAGGCATAACTAAGATTCAATTAATAAAATGGGCGGTACCATACCTTCAATATAAGAAAAAAATGAACTTTATCATGTCTCAATATCTATTTGACGTAGATAAATAAGATTTGGTACATATTTTACATATAGTTTGTAAAAGGTTCATAGCTTAGTTTGGCTTGGAAAAATAGGCAATGCGTCTCCTTCCCATATAAGAAAAGAATTAAATTCATCATATCTCATCCAATTCACCAAAAATAAAAACAGATATTTTATTTTATTTCTTGAGGCTTGATCAGCCTATCAGCCCTGATACATATATAATTTTTTATTTATTTTAATAAAAACCTCGCTTTTTTACCGAGGTGCCTCGGCCGAGAACGAGGCGAGGCGAAGCGAGGCGAAGCGAGGCGAAGCGAGGCGAAGCGAGGCGAGGCGAGGCATGTGATGGCAAGATCTCGTCCGAGGCCGATGCGAGGGAGACTTAAATTTATAAAACGAGGCGAGACCGAGATCAACTAGAACCTCGCCTCGCCTCGGCCTCGGTGAAACACTACTCAACACAAGTTTGAGGTCAAACGTTTATGTTCAATTTTTGACTTAGAACATTTGACATGATGTCAAATGATGTCTTTTTTTGTTTTGCACGTCAAACTGAACTCAACATTATGCATGCTATTTATTCCCTGCCCTCGGCATCAGAAGTGTAAATAATATATAGTTTTTGCTCATTAAACTTAAGAAGAAGCACGACAAAACAAATCAGCGATATGAATAAAGTCATTTTTCGGAAGCCTTTTTCAGGCGTTCCGCCCTACCACCCTCACCATCCAAGTTTTGGATCACATTTTTCATGACGTCTTAAGAAAGAAACTGTTTCATAATTTTCGATTCTTGTCCTATAAACGCCGTTGAGTTATTCTTAGGACTACACCGACTGACGCCTCTTAAATCTCGTTCCTCTTGACCTGCTAGATATACAGATGACATCTTGTGCTGCCGTCAGACTTAGGAAAACTGTTTGCTGGTCCGATGGTAGAACAGGACACTCAACTATCCTTCATAGCTTGAGTCCCGTACACTCTAAATTGGACTATACTGTTCCAGTATTCTCATTCAATAGGATACGTAACTCACATTCCATCAAGGGTGACTGGAAGGGAGGACTACCGGGGAGAAGGGGCCATATTAATTTCTACACAGATGCTTTCAAGCTAAATAACAAGGGCTACCTGCAAGTTACTTCTTAAAAAAGAAGTGGTAAAAAAATGCTAACAAAAGATTGACTCAGGGTCAGCTTGTAATATAACTAAGCAGATCTGGCCGAATTGGGATGCTAAGCGTTCGTCAGAACTGATTTCTCGCACTAGAAATAATGGCTCCTCAGATGTTCCAGTCATAACTGGACACTGCCTCATCGGCAGACATACGGAGAGATTAGGTGTTAGGTCTTTTGACCTCTGCAAAAGTTGCGGAGATGTGGAGGAGGAAGAAAACATAAAACATTTTCTCTGCTTCTGCCCCGCACTTAATAGCAAATGCCACAAAACACTTGGTTCGTTTCAATTTGATGACCTAAGACATGTGATTATAGGTCTGCTATCTAATTTTATCAAGAAATTTGGTTGGTTCAATGAGAGGGCATAGTGAGACACCCTGTGGTATCGCAATAGATCACATTTGGTCTAAGTGAGCCGGTTCGCAACTGATTGCCACTTCTAACCTAACCTACCCTTAGGACTTTACCCTAAAAAAATGAAATGATGCAGTGGGAATGTAAACAAAATACACCCGAAGGTGTATTTTCTAAATCTCCCAAAATTGCAGCTTCCTTGATCAAACCTGCGAACGGCGCAATCAATTTGTTACCTTTTGCAATTCTTTTGAAAACAACATTTTTTTCACTAAAACGAAAAAAAAAATCTGTCTTTCGATTTTCTGCTTATTCGGTTTTTCCATATGAATTGTATGTAATAAGATGTAACTATATTGTCCGCATTTTCAGCCACACGAAAAATGTGGGCGTAGTTTGAGAACAGTGGGTGGTATCTCCCACATAACTAAAATACCTAAAACGTTATATCTTGGCTTCTAAGGCAGACTTTTTTTACGTTTTAGTTAGTCGGTTTTTTCGTAAAATTTCAACGAAATTGGACATAAGCTCTGTCCACGCCGTTTACAAATTTGAGCTTGGAAACTCAAATATTGGGACAGTTATTTTTAAGCCTCAAGCTAAAATGTAGACACAAAAAGATAAAATGCATCTACAAAATTTTCAAAATTAACACCCTAATGTATACTATACATCTGTCACCAATTACCAGGTTAAATTGATCCATTTGTTATCTTTGTCTTGTTTGTTGAATAAAAAGTATTGATGACTTCGTAAAAAATGACAGGAGTATTTGTCTTTGTGAAATGACTGCAAGTTCAATGAAATAATGTTTAATTACACCATTTTTTCTGAAATATTTGAGGGTAAAGTTGGAATATCAGAAAAAAATTGAGAAATTTCAAACTTAAACAACCTGTTTAATTTTAGGCTTTAGGAACTAGTTACTTAGACTAAATAGAAGAAAACTGCATTATTCTTAAGTTGCAATTTTCCCCAAAAAAAATCGTTATATAAGTTTTTCTGAGAAGATCTCCTAAGATTCTTGCAGAGTAGAAATTAGTTCAAGTAGTTATTCCGGATTTTCATCAGATCCATATTCATTGTCCTGAACTAAATCGCTATACGAAATCAAATTTTTTTTTCCGATCCAGTCCGTATGTAATAGTCCTATAAAAATTAAGTAATTCCTACAAACAATCTAAGTAATTAGCAACATTAAACACACTTCGATGAGAACTATCCGATTCTGATCACTAATAATTTACTTTTGTGATCAGGATCTGAACAGATAACCTGATCTTCAATAGATCCCACAACCTTATCCAATCCTGAAAACAATTTGCAATCAGGACCGGATCTGTTTGGTGGATCCGGTTCATTTCATATAAGGTGTGACGTATATTGGATCCGAAATCCTGCTCCATTATCGATCCCAATCGGATTTGAAACTGAATTAGTTTTTAGTTGGGAAAAGACTTTGCAATATTTTTTTGCATATTTTATTTTAATGCAAAGTGCTTTCAGATAAATTTTCAGCCCATTAATAAAGTCATATCTTAAAAATCATATACATTTCTGAACATGTCTACTGTACCAGTCTATGGAACGAAGGTAGTGTAGTTCTTTTATGCAAAACTATCAAATTTTGTTTTATTGAGAGAGCACACACTTAATAAATAATATTTGTGTGTTAAATAATATTTGTTTGAAATATTTAAAAATGTCTACAACTTACACACCTTTCATCGTCCCTGATCCAGTCCCTTGGCGAGTTTTATCCAGCTTTGTAGTAAAAGGAAACTGATTCCGGCAATCACCTTATCACTGAAAAGAATATTTGGTCCGTTTTTTCTTCTAAGAAAAAATTCTAAATAATCAATTTAATGTTTAAGTGATATGTATAAATAAATAATCTTAAATATATATCTAAAAAAAAGTTACGCTCGTAAAGCAAGTTGATTTTTTTGAACTTATTATAGTTTAATATTGGAACTATAAGTCCTCCTTAACCGAATATTTTCATTCATAAATTAACAATTTTAAATTAATGTGAACCCATCAATAATATCCTTGATTCTAATTATGCATTTAATTTCAATGTGTGCAAAAAAGAGCACAACAACGAAAACCTCAATGATTGCGACATGGCGCTTAAACGAGTAGATCTCTGCTCATAAATCACAAGCACGCAATCCAAAATCCAAATGTTGCAACTATTCGCAAAACCCTTTGCAATGCATCGCATCTGAAACAGTCACTGCGGCAAATAGCGCACAGCAACAGCAACATAAAAACATTTTGCTTGTAGTATTTTACTAACAGGTCACGTGCAAAACTTTAAAACCTAATAGAAAGCTAAGGTGTGGAACAGACAAAAAAACTTGTTAACTATAAAAAAAATGTTTAAAGGCCTAAATGTGTCTCTAATGGAATGTTAGGTGGTTTTTGTTTGGTTAAGCGTTTTTGTATTTAGTAAAAAAGATTATTTTCAGAAACAATGTTTGGTATGCATATTCCATCAACTAAATACATACATACATATGAGTCATTCCAGATGAAAACGTCTAAAAATGGAAATTTCGTTGCAGCACTACTTTGAATTTTGCTCAGACTTTGTGAGAATCTTCGTCAGGGTTTCAAAGAAGGAAATCCAAGGGCATTTAATTTTTGGATGCATCAGTCCTCGCATGGCCGAATTGAAGCATATGAAAAACGAAATTTTTAGGCTTCAATATTATAAGCTGTAAAAATTTTTCTGTTTAAGACATAGATACATCTGAGATGGCATTTAAAGCTAAGAGATGGATCAGTATACGCAAAAATACGCGAAACGTGCGAAAATATATGTATTTTATTGATTTTTCGTGATTTTTAACTGGCTCCAGTATCGCGACTGTTGGATACAAATCATTAACATTTCTTACAGATCAAGTACACATATCAAGAAATAAAATCTACAATTTACTCCGTCGGCCTACTTTTTATAAGAAAACTCTGTGCTTGAAATTTCGAACTTTTGAAAAATTGCATTTTTTAGGCCATTATATCAGTATGTGGACCACAATATTATTTTTTACTGCTCAATACAAAAAAAAAAATTTATATTAAGAGGCACAGCTTAGGATGTAAAAAATATTGAGGGTGCATACTTAGGATGGCCCTCGTAAAATAGTATTTTTAAATACAATTTTCACAAATACCGCACATCGAATTTACACCACGTGGTCCTTGGTAAAGTTTTTTTGGATGTTTCATACGGTCTAAGGAAGATTCTTAGCATAGTTGGGTTTGGAAAAAAATTAGCTACGACACGTCTCCCATATAAAAACAAAATATAATTCATCATATCTCATCGACTGTTTGACACATGTGAATGAGTCTTGATACATATATAAGAGACACGAGCAAAAGTAAGTTTCAATAACATAATAGGCAGTGCCACACCCCCCATATGCGTAAACCGTTAGCCGTTTATGTGTCACATATAAACTCGCAAACTACATACATATGTATGTATGTAACAAAATTTCAGAATTGTTTCTTAAATGCTTCTAGAAGGTTTTTGCAAAGTTTGGCTTAGAAAAACGGGCGATGAAACGCCCTCATAACTCAAATTTATTATTTATCATCAACTGTTTGACGCAGATGAATGAGACTTGGTGCCACGCCAATAATCTGCGAAAAGTCAAAATTGTTTATACCTCATCAAATATTTGACGCAGATAGATAACAGCTTGTACATATGTATGTTTCTCATTGTTTATGGAAGGTTCTATGCATAGTTTAGCTTGGAATAATGAGCGGTGCTACGCCTATCATTATTAGAGGAAAATCAAATTCATCATATGATATGAATTTCATATCTCATCAACTGTTGCACACAGATGAATAGGACTTGGTACATATATAAAAAATACGGGAAAAAGTAAGTTTGAGTCAAAAAATGGGTGCCAACTATTTGATGCAGATGAATGAGACTTAGTAATTATATAAAACACAAAGGCTATAACAAATTAAACTCATCGCTACTAACTATTAGTTAGGCCAGAATAACGTCAGCCAGGTCTACTATTTGTATTTAAAAGAGTAGGGACAAAAGTTGATTTCACTTGAAAAATGGGCTGTTTCGCTTTTACCTTTCATCGCATGAGTTCCTATATCATCGCGCCACCTAGCGGAAAGGGCAGAACAACGTCTGCCGTGACAGCTAGTGTAAAGATTAAAATGCAAAATTTGGTAACGCCTTGTGGTAAGGCAATCTGCCTATTTATGACCTGACCCAGAGAAAGCTGCTTAAAATTCATTGTCCACATATATTTCATTTGAGACAATGGTGTCAAAATGTTTATCACTTATCTCATTTTTGTATCGTGTTTTCAAAAACTGTTTTCATACCGGCACTATCGCGTTTTTGCTGATACAAGATTTTTGTTCGACATTGAGGGTATTCCTCTAAACGTGAAGAAGCCTCGAAAGTAGTGTAAGCTGCGTAAACTGAGAACATTTTCGAGCCTCGAAAAAAATTTCTTTAGAAATTCGCCCATAAATTTAACATTCGATTCTTAAATATATTAAAAGCGCAGTCCACAGAATTTTTGCTTGTATTCCTTTCGATCTTTACATGCTTGTCGAGTTTTCGCGTCTAAATTAATACCCTGATTATCTTACTTCTTTATGTTTAACGTCAGCTGGGTCATCTGTTTATAATTTGCTGCTACACATCAAGGAACTTATTTTTATTTGGTAATGTGACTGTCAAACTTTTTTATTAAATAAAACTAACTAAAACGCTTAAAATTGTTCTTACTTATGCATCTTTATTCATAAAAGTCTTTTATGCAGAGCACAAAAAGAAGCTTTCCGTCTCCCTCTGGGAAAAATGTTTCATGTGGAGCAAATAAAAATAAAATGCCAAATGATGAGATATTAAGGTACAACTAAGTACTTAAAATATCAATAGTCAATTGCTAAAAATTAAGTCAACTTTATCCAAATTGTAATGCCTCCTCAAATTTTCCGCTTTAGGACAGGGCGTTTTCTAAACATAACAGGGACGAGAGCGATGGTGTCAAAAAACAAGACGAGACGACAACTGACTAAGTACTCTTTCATTGAAAACTTTCTGATCTTCTATGCAATTTTTCAATGCATAGTAATACAAAAATTATTTGTTCCTTTTTTTCAGCACCTAACGAAGTTTTAATATTAGTCTCCAGCCAGAATACAGAATACCATCGCCAATTATGTGAGCATTTTCGCAAGGATATCTACAAGCAGTCACAATCAATTGACAAAGATCATGTTATCAACGTGCAAATAATGCACGAAATATTAGATTACCCCGGAGACTGGAATATTTTGACATCACTACCGCGTTTGACTGCGACACTACAGGTTGTGAATTCCAAAACAAAGTGGATTATTCTGTGTGAGGATACCACCCACATTGCATTGCAGCCTTTGCTGGACAAACTCACCCATGAAAACCACACAGCTGTAAGTTTCTTGCATTGAATTTAACAGTAAAATTTGTGTCCACATACTAACTTGTCGAAAAAGTCAATGATTTTTTTTAATGAGTCTTAAATTACATTAACCTGTAAGGGTAGAAACACTTTGAACAAATTAGATCAGAGCTAAATCTTATTATTGATTAAACTAATATAAGCCTTTAGTAGGATTTTTGCTTACTTTCGAGGCCATGTCTAGGATTTAAAAAATTTGTTCAGCTTATTTTTAATAAATATTTTTATTGTCGTCCTTTCACTTTAAAATTCGTTTTCAAATAGTCATCTGTGATGTTTTCTTGCAAAGTTAAAGTGACATGTTTAACAATAATACTAAGCAACATAAGCAACCGGTTCCAAATTTATGTCAACTTAAAATGAATGTAACTTTGCGACGAAACATCACAGATGACCACTTGAAAACCCATTTTAAAGGGAACGCTGCTAAATGATGATTTAACTAAAAATAAGCTGAACAAATGTTTTTGAATCCTATACATGAGCTGGAAAGTAGACAAAAAACGATTTTTTTTATGTACTTAACACGATGCGTTAATTTTGAGGCCAGATTCGGATTCAGCGCAAAAAATTACTTCGGAAAACGACCAACAGCCTTTTTCTAAAACAAAGTTTTTCGGAACAATTCACATGTAAAACTAACAGACTTCGACCCCACCTTTTAAAATTGAGGTACAGAACTCCGCTGAGGTCAAAATTTTCCTTATATAATGAACTTAATTTTTCCGCAGCAGCGCCTTAAAAGCAAACATAAAAAACCATGTGCGCAGTTCACACGTACTTAGTAGAAGTGAAACCTTTAGAAAACTAAACTGCGATAGAATGCGACGAAAATGTTTAAAGATAAAATAAAAATGGCGAATCTATTGAAAAATATACATCACAAAATAAATTTTTCCAGACCACAACAACATAACACAAAGTTGTTTTTCCTTTGTTCTTTATTATCAAATATCAAGCTCCACTGAACTTACATTACACACACACACATACTTATTTTTTACTATTGCTTTTGATACTTTAATAACAACAACGTTTAATAAAGAAACAATAACAATTGGAGAAAGAGAGAGAGTAGTATTTATTTTTTTTTTGCTCGCTATGACAAGGCTTTTGTAGTTGATCCGTGCAATGCTTGAAATAGGAAATCTTTCCACTCTTGCGCAGCTTTGGTAAACCGATGTCGAGGCTGATATATTTCGGGCAATCTGATCGATGAATACAGTACTCAATAAGATTTTTCACATCGAATGGCGATGACATTTTGTACAGTGAAACTTTCCGTAGAATCGGAATATCACAATGGCTTTTTTCGATTGGCTCCAATTTTCCATATAAATGGCAAAACTCAAAAAAATGCACTGTTGAGAGCACATACTTCACATAAATGGGTATTTCTTATGAAATCTCAAAATTTGAGATATTATTGAAATTTCTTTTTTTTTATAAACTTAGATATTTTTTTGCAGAGATCAGAAAAGTTGCTTTTAAAGATCTGTCCAGGGGTATTGGTCTTCCATATTTTTGTATATAACCTAAATATATATAAATATAATAAATATAACTCCTAAATGCAGTGAGGGAATGACTGTGAGGAAATGACGAATTTTAACTTAAGCTACAAAAACACCGGCACATAACCTCAATTTGCTTGTTACATTTCGAATATGTATTTTACTCCCAAAAACGCATAAAACCAACAAATTTTAATGATAGATATTAAAATGCTTAATACATTCATGTAACGTGAGGTATAATCATCATATGATCGTGAGGATCGTCATAAATTTAACTTCTAACAATTTTTCGCAAAATATTTTCTTACACGAACTCACCTACGGTTGAGAAGAAATCGCCATCTTAAATCATTTGAGAGTGTTGCCAGGTACTAAAAACTTAAGGTTGCGTTTCTAAATATCGTTTGACACGTTCAGAAATCGAATATTCGTAAAAGGATGAGGGAATGATTTTATTTGGCGGGACATATTTAAAATCGAATTATTGTTTTTATAAATTCGTTGTTGTAAGATGGAAGCTTTTATAGACAATAACAAACATCTTTCTTATATATTTGCATAATTTTATTATTAAGAATATTGATATATTTCATATAAATAGGCATTTTAGCAATATTTTTGAACTAAGGGACAAGATGAAGGAATGATTTTCACGGTAACAAAGTGGTCATATCTTTTTTTTCTTTAGAGGTAATACGTTTTCTTTTTAAACAATAGCGGTAAAGTCAGCGTACATTCAAATAAAAAAAAGACTTATGTAGTTAATGCATATGACTCGGCACTAATGGCTCGGGAATCAAATTTCGAAATTTGATGAGAAATACCCAAATGTTTGTAAGAACTTTAATTGTTAGCCAACCAATTTTAAGCTTTTTCGTAGTGTAGAGCAGAGTCTTACAAACATTTTAAGATACAAAATGTGCAAATAGTATTAATTTAATAGCTGTTATGATCGAAAATAGGTAAAAAAAATTCCTTTTTTTTTTTGACTTTTTAAAAAATTTCAACTTTGAAGCCCTCTATCTGGAATTAATTACACGGGTAACAAAAAGTTAGCCCTTCATCTTATAGAAAATTTTATTACAAAGATTTTAAATATACATAGTTTATAAAAAAGTCATAGCTAGAGTATTTTATTGACATCAATGCTAACCAAATTTTTTTTTTATAAATGCACATTATTTTTCAAATCGACTAAGGCGGACCACATCAATGTCATTGATTTGCTTAAAACTTACAGGTATCATTTTATGCTCAATTATAAGAGACGCATATTTTTTTATTTTGCTGAAAAGCCACACTTTTCAAAGTTATCGCCATTTGAATTTTGTATGTTAAAATTACAAAATTCTGAAAGGATTTTTTTTTTTAAATTGTCGCTATTTCCTCAATACATAATGGATTTTCATAATTTTTTTTTTTTAAATTTCTTCAGTATTTTATAGGTTTCATGAAAAAGAGACATTAAGTTCAAAATGAATTATTTTGTTGAAGATGTTGTTCATATCGCAAGGCTAAGACACTTTCTTCTAATCAAAAAATTATAAAATTTACTTTGCACTAAATGTCACTTTTATAAAAAAAAATTTGGTTTGCATTGATGTTAATAAAATACTCAAGCCATGGCTTTTCTATGAATAATGTATATTTAAAATCTTTGTAATTAAAATTTCTATAAGATAGGAGGACTAACTTTTTGTAACCCGTATAATTGATTCCAAATAGAGGGCTTCAAAGTTGAAATTTTTTAAAAAAACACAAAAAACAATTGTTTTTTTAACTATTTTCGATCAGAACAGCTATAAAATTAATACTATTTGCACATTTTGTATCTTAAAATGTGTAAGACTCTCCTCTACACTACAAAAAAGTTTAAAGTTCTTACAAACATTTATGTGAAGTATGTTCTCTCAACAGCGCTTTTTTTTTAATTTTTGCCATTTATGTATATGGAAAATTGGGGTCAATCGAAAAAAACGATTGCTATATTCGGATTCTACGGAAAATTTCACTACAGAAAATGTTATTGCCATTCGTTGTGGTGTAAGTTTTCGTAAATTTGTAAAGTAGTGTTACTTTAATTTGATACATCATTTATTGTTATAGTTATTCTAGATCCCGTCAACTAAGCCTTATCTTATATACTAAGTGAAAGTACGGCTCAAAAAATAGTGTCGCTTCTTGCGTTTCAGTATAGACACCTGATTTCAAATCACACCCTTGCTAAAGAAGTTTCACTTTAAAAAATTTCAATCACCCTTACGTACATACATATGTATGTACTTTATAATTTATATGTTACATAGTTATATCTTAAACAAAGAAAATTCAGTTTTTTCTAAAGATGGTAGGAATTATCTGGCCACGTGCTTTAAGTACCTAGTACTTGTTACCAGAGACATGAACCGGGTGAAAAATTTGGTCGGTTCGGTTCAGAGGCTTGAACTGTTTTTGCATTGGATTGGTTTGTCAAAACGGTTTTTTTTTCTTTGAACCTGGGTTTCGGGTTGGTTCAACGGTTTGGAAATTAAAAAAAAAAGCTATGCACATTTATGTCATTTTTATTCAGTAACAATCCAAAAGAATATAGAAATATATCTGCACATATTATTTATGTCACACGCTATAAGTACGTAGTAAAAAGTTCATATATGATAAAAAATTTGGCTAACATTAATCAGTTGAGATTGATGAGAAGAATATCTTTTAACAAGTCCTCGTCAATATTTCCCCGCAGGTCTCTGAAAATAAATTTTAGGGTGGAAAATGCGCTCTCTACCGAAACCTGGGTTTCTGAAACACCAAAAATAATTTGAGCTAATTCAGATAATTCTTTGTCGGGGTACTTATACCAAAAGTTATCTCAAGTAGTTATCTCAGTGGCAAAAAAAACAGCTTTCGCCGCTTAATTTTTTCGTAAGTCAAATTTGGCAGCACTGCCGTAGAGCAACTGTCAAACAAAAACTGACAACTAAATTAAATCAATTTTTCTTAGACCGAGCAGGGCATTAACTTCCGATTGCCAGACAACTTTGTCTTTTGTAGTTGTTTTCAATTGACGCACTTTTTCGCTTTGCTACTGAAAGTGAGCACCAGCTAACAGCGCTTATCTGCACAATAAATAAAAATTTAATTAGAGTAAATCAATATTTTAAATAAACTACCTTTTTAATCGGCAAAATTAGATAACAAATAAATATTTTATATTTAGTCTGTGTTTTTTTAAACTATTGTTCAAATACAAATAAATATTTGGCATCTAGAGATGAAATATTTTCGATTAAAAATTGGAAACTTTGTGAAACTGGGCTGCCAAATTGCATATTTACCAGCCCAATTGTGAATATTCCAACGCTTATTTGCACGACTAATACTTAAGCGGCGATTATATCGCCGTCTAATTTCTCAAAAAAAAAATTTGTTTTTAGCGGGTAACCGCGTCAAAAAAGACACGGCTATTATTTGAAAGCCGCTTTGTATTATCAAACGATTTGATTTAATCTATTAATGATTTATTTTTGAACTCTGTCTCATGATTCCATATTTCTTTCAAAATTTCATCAATTTCCATATTTTTAAAAAAAAAATATAAAAAAGAGGGAAAAATTTTTCTATTGCAAATTGGCCAGAATGAATCCTCAAACCTTCATAAAAAGTGGTTCAGTTTTCGGTTCGGGTCAAATATTTGTGAAAAATTTCGGTTCGGCTAATGGTTCAGTTAATTAGTAAAAAAGCGGTTTTCCGGTTCAAAACCGGTGCACGTCCCTGCTTGTTACACACCCTCTACAACCTTGAAAAGAATCGCCAAAATAGCTAAAAATCTTGTGGTGCTCTTGAAAATATGAACTAAAAGTAATAAATGACTTCAAACTATTTAAAATAAAAGTGAAAACTGACTTCATTCATTAGAAAATAAAAGTTAAAAAGTCTTTTTTGACTTATATTTGAAAGAGTTGAGAAAAACTTAAAATAAAAAAATTTATTTTTAAAAGTTGTATTAACTTTTAATTTTAAAAGTAAAACATAAAATTAAATATTGTTGCTTTGAACTTTTTCAAACATTTAGCAAAGCTTCTGGAGACCATGAAACTTTCCGGATCTGCCTCCACCAACGTCTGTACATAGTGGCATTCCACTGTTGGAGCAAAATCCTCCCGCAATTTAATCGATCTCTACTAAAAATACAAATAATCAAAAAAATGTAGCACGGAGCATAAAAAATGTAAACGGCACGGGCAGTTTGTGTCCGATTTCGTTGAAGCTTTACGAAAAAACCGACTTACTAAAACGTAAAAAAAATGTACCTTATATGCCAAGATATAGTGTAATAGGTACTTTAGCTACATATATGAGAGGTGTCACCCACTATTGTCAAACCACACCCACATTTTTCATGTGTCTGAAAATGCGGACGAAAGGTGTTTTTTTAAGTGAAACTTCTTTTGAAGGGGTGATTTGAAATCAGGTGTGTATTCTGAAACGACTCTTTTTTTTTTTGGTGTACTTACACTTTGTATAGTTTTTTCCTCGATGGTAAGGGCGGAATCTGGAATAGTAGAGTACTCGAAAACTATCAGCATCGAGATCGGTGGACC
This sequence comes from Tricholauxania praeusta, assembly GCA_949775025.1. NCBI lineage: Eukaryota > Metazoa > Arthropoda > Insecta > Diptera > Lauxaniidae > Tricholauxania > Tricholauxania praeusta. The sequence goes on along the minus strand of OX459030.1, from coordinate 88,285,750 downwards.
AAAAGCTGAGATACAAGCGTGTAAAGATTTCCTATTTTTCTTTTAAATTTTTTCAAGCATTGCACTGATCAACTGCAAAAGCCATATCATAGTGAAGAGAACAAAAAATTCTACGACGCTCTCTCATTGTAATTGTTATTCTCCCAATAAAGCGTTGTTGTTCAGTGTTGCCGAATGGATCCATTTGGATACTTTTTTCTCTTAAATTTTGATGGAACCTTTTTATTTTGCCTTAGTGCAAATTTGGATACTTTTTTACCCAGAAAATATTTGTTGTGGCAACTTGTTATCATGGCTCAATATTTTATTGTTAAGAAAATTTTTCTTATATAACAGGTTGGATGAGTACCAATGCAGCCTAAGTGCACATGGTTATTTTTTCACCTAAATGCTAGCTTTGGTGCACTCTTTCTGTTTGACATCTCACTCTGATTCGTACAATTTTAATTTGACTGGCGGCAGCAGCAGATATAAATTTTGATTTGAACAAATATAAAAAAGGAGGAATATAAAACCATAAAACTAAATCAACTGAAGTAAAACAAAAACTGAAAAATGGACAATATAATTTTTTTTTTTTTATAAACCTTACAGACATGTTTAACAAAATGTAGATTCATAAAAGAAAACGGCCAGCAATGATGCTGAAATGCTTAGATCTTGGGAGTCTGAAGAAGAGTCCGTATATATATTGCCAAAATTTAAAAACAAAATAACGATACGTTTTTCAAAGCCACAAGTTCCGTGCACCAGCAAAAAACGCAACTGTCGTTATCTTGATCAGTGGTTACCTGATGGCGAAATGGGTATACCCATTGGCAAATAAACGCAACAAAGCGGCTTCCTACTTGCTTTACGAAAAATTTTTATTTATTGTAGGGGATGTTAATATACATATTACGTAACGCTATTTGGGCGGTTCGGTAAATGACAGGAGAAGGGAGGGGTCTTTCGAAAGCGTTACTTGACGGTATCCTCTTTTATCTGTTTCTGTTTTTTCTATGGCTGAGCTGGAAAATCTGCCCTCTTTCACCTTAGCAGCTGTTATGATACCATCGGCAAAATCCACCAATTCACAAAAATTCATCACCAAATATTATCAATATCTAATTGAACAACACCCAATAAAAATTGAATGATATTATGGATGTATTGACTCTTGGCTCTGGGCTTAAATCACAAGAAATATTGACCGATATCCCAATGAAATTACAATGAATCCAAATTTTTTCCTTGTGTCTAGCATATTTTGCTATGATACAACAATTGAGCCATTTTTCAGGGTTTTTAGATTGAATATTACTAAATTAATGTCATTTACCAATTATAATTTTATATTTGTATTGAGTTATTGCAGAAAATTCCCATGTTTGACATACATATTAAATTTTCTGGCTTAAAGGGTTTTCGTACTGGACATAGTTGCACTACTGCCATGTTAAAAATTACTGATGATGTTCGCATTGCTTTTGATCTTAATCATATAACTTTACTTTGTCTTTTAGATCTATCTAAGGCATTTGATAGTGTAAACCACTTCAAATTATGCAATAAATTAAAATATTTCTTTGGTTTTTGTGATAGCTCAGTACAATTAATGAAAAGTTACCTACTGGATAGAGTGCAAATGGTTAAAATGGGTGAAGTGGTCTCTGAATACAGGTACTGTCATGCTGGAGTCCCCCAGGGCTCTGTTCTTGGACCTCTTCTGTTCAGTATGTTTATAAATTATGTTTTCTCGGTTTGCAGCAATGTTTCGATGCATGCTTATGCTGATGACATAATTCTGTATTTGCCTCGTCGTATTGGGCTTATTGATGATCTTAAATGTCGGCTCAATGAAGACTTGGCGGCTATTCACAATAGGGCTTGTTGCAATGATCTTCGCTTAAATCCCATTAAGTCTCAGATTTTACCTGTTTCGCGAGCTAAGGTAGATCTTACTGCTATTCCTCCTCTGTTTATTAGTGATAACCAATTGAAATTTGTTAATAAGGCTACTTGCCTTGGTTTCCACATTAACACAAATTTATCTTGCACTGATCATATCAACCATGTTATAAGGAAAATATATATGACTCTGCATTACTTGACTGTGTGAAATTCTTCAGGATGCCTTAAATATACTTGTCTCATGGGCAGATGAGACTGGCTTAGGTGTAAATCCGAACAAAACTGAACTAGTACTCTTCACTTGGAATAACAAACTTCCAATTTTAGTACCACCTTCGCTAAATGGCACTAGATTAACTTTTAATTATAGTGCAAGGTATCTTGGTCTGGTATTGGATAGGAAATTAAGTTGGAAAATTAACATTGAAGAAAGAGTTAGGAAAGCAACTGTAGCGCTATACTCTTGTAAAAAAGCTGTAGGTGAAAGATGGGGGCTATCACCTCGTATTGTTCACAGGCTTTACACAGCGGTCATTCGACCGATTCTTTTATACGGCATTGTGGTATGGTGGTCTGTCTTAGACAAGGTTACCTATTACAAAAAATTGCAAAGAGTTCAAAGGGCAGCTTCCATGTGCATCGGTGGTGCACTGAGGACTACACCGACTGACGCCTTGGAGGTCCTCTTTAATCTCGTTCCTCTTGACCTGCTAGGTAAACGGATGGCAGCCTGCGCTGCCATCAGACTCAGGGAAACTATCTGCTGGTCCGAGGGTAGAACAGGCCACTCAACTATGCTTAATAGCTTGCGGTCTGTACCCTCTAATTTGGACTATATTGTTCCAGTAATCTCATTCAATAAGGATTACGTAACTCACATTCCATCTAGGGATGACTGGAAAGGAGGAATCCCGGGGAGAAGGGGCCATATTAATTTCTACACAGATGCACGGTTCAAAATTTAGGTTTAATTTTTCAACCGTTCTCAAAATTGTTTGGTTGAAAACAATATTTTTGTTTTTTTTTTCTTCAAGTTTTCAACTTTTAAGTATAATTTTTCATCCTCTACTAGTTGAAATTAATACATATTTACTGATTTCAACCTTAAAGATGAATATTTCGACGCCTAAGTCAATTTTTTCAACTTTTTAGTTAAATTTTTATAATTATTTGGTTGAAAATTTTCAAATTCAAATAAATTCAACTCCGAAGTTGATTTTTTGAACCAAAAGTATAAAAACTAAACTTCATGGATGAAAAAGTTTTTCTTTTTGGTTGAAAAATTGGTTTCAACTCTTATTTAACAAATTTTCAACATTAGAAAATATTTTCAACTTCTGTCGTTCTGACGTCTGTTTTTTATATAGAATTAAAAAGTTTCAAGTTTCTTTAATTTAATAAATAGTAAAAATATCAATGGAATCCAACGGAAAGCTAGTGAAAGTGAATTTCGTCAGCGAAGTCAAGATACGTGGTCATGCAAAAGACACGTCAATCAGGAGATTTTACTTCTGAAGGTGTCTTAGGTTCGGGTATGTGTACTCTTTCACAATTTGTTTTGAATATTCTTAAATGTAAGTACATCCAAATCTATGTACATTAGAGTGACCAAAAAAAATAGAGTTTTCGATTTCTATGTTGCTTATATGAAAAGTAGTTAGTGTTATGTCAAAAAATTAAACCTTTTAAATTTCATTAAAATAAGTATATTTATATTTAGAGGTCGCTTGTGAACTAAATTCATTTTTTTTTATTTGCGAGTGATTATAGCTCTGCCCAAAAGACAATTCCGCATGAGATACGGGCTGTTGGAATTGATTCCTATATTTTAGGGTCTGCTGAACACGATGGTGATGGTTGCTTTGCTATACAGTGGCTAGATATATTGGTAGCATCGAAAAACTCCCAGAAAACAGCAAAAAAACAGAGCAAATTTGGGTTTAAGTGAGGTAAGCTCGAGGAATAAATTTTTTTTCTTAGTCTAATATTCTTGAACATTATTGTCCGAAAACAGACTAAGAGATCTTGGCTATTTCCAATGTTCCAGTATTTTTTATCAGAACATCAGAGTAATAGAAAAATGAAAAATCCTCGAAAACTGTCCAAAATTCAAGTTTTAGGTGAATTTGGGTAATATATTTTTTAAAGTTTGTTTTCCGAAGAAATTTTTTGCACTGATTCCGAATTTGGCCTCAAAATTGACTGAACATATCAGAATTCTTAAATATTTGAGGTTAAGTACTTAAAAAATTAGGTTTATTTTGTACTCCTTTTGAAGCCATGTAAAGGATTCAAAAAAATTTGTTCAGCTTAATTGTAATAAAACCATTATTTAGTACCGTTCTTCCTCTTTAAAATTAGCTTTTAAATGATCATCTAACTTGCGAATTTTCAACTCATTGCGTTGATAAATTCAACTTTGAAAACAATATTTTTGTCACCTTTGAGGAACTTTTTCAACTATTTCAGATGAAAAAGTAAACTTTTCTACGAATTTTTAACTCACTGCGTTGAACAATTCAACTTTAAAAGCAATATTTTCATCATTCTGGGGAACTTTTTCAACTATTTTGTACGAAAAAGAAAACTTTTGCGTGAATTTTCAACTTACTACGTTGAATAATTCAACTTTGAAAGCGAATTTTTCATCTTTCTGTGGAGCTTTTTCAACTATTTCGGATGAAAATGTATACTTTTGTGGAACTTTTCAACTCACTGAGTTGAATAATTCAACTTTGAAAGCAACTTTTCAACTATTTTGGACGAAATAGAAATTTTTCGATAGAATTTTAACTCAATGCGTTGAATAATTCAACTTTGAAAGCAATATTTTCATCTTTTTGCGCTACTTTTTCAACTACTTCGGACGAAAGATTCTGTTTTTATTTGCATTTTCAACCGAAAAAGTTTAAATTATCAACGGATGAAGTTGAAAATGCCTTATGTATAACGTTTTCAACCTAAATAAGACAAAAATTTCAACTTTTTTGGAAAGAATGTATATGTCAACTTGAAAAGTTGAAAAACCATACTTAAATTTTGAGCCGTGTGGTTCCAAGCTAAATAACCAGGTGGGTTATGGTATTTACTCTAAGGAACTGAAAATTAGTATCGCTGCGAGGTTACCAGACTACTGTAGCGTTTTTCAGGCAGAGGTTATAGCGATAGAAGAAGTAGCATCCTGGCTGAGGATGAATGTCGTATCCAGAAAGGATATAGCCATTTATTCAGATAGTCAGGCTGCTATAAAATCTCTAGAATCAGCCTTCCTCAATTCACTAGTGGCCCAACAATGTCGCTCATCTCTAAATGAGATGGCCCAGCATTTTAATATTCACCTCATCTGGGTGCCAGGGCATAGGAACATTGATGGCAACTGCAAAGCTGATGAACTTGCCAGGCAAGGGACTACTGCACAAATTCCTCAAGTTGTTGCAGTCATAACTGGACATTGCCTCATTGGCAGACATGCGGAGAGATTGGGTGTTAGGTCTTTTGACTTTTGCAGAAGTTGCGGAGATGTGGAGGAGGAAGAAAACATAAAACATTTTCTCTGCTCCTGCCCCGCACTTACTAGGAAACGCCACAAAACACTCGGTTCGTTTCTATTTGATGACCTGGATGACCTGAAGAATGTTGGTATAGGTCAGCTATCAAGTTTTATTAAGAGATCTGGTTGGTTCAACGAGATGGTATAGTGAGACACCCTGTGGTATCACAATGGATCATTTTTGGTCTAAGTGAGTCAGTTCGCAACTGACTGCCACTCCTACCTAACCTAACCTAATCTGCATTACTTGCGAATATCAGCTGCATACACTCCTATTGCGATAAATCGAAGACTGGTGATGCAACTTATAGTTCCCTCTATTAACTATTTTGAAGTTGTTTTCAGCAAATTTGATTCAAAATCACTTCATAAGCTACAAGTTGCTATTCGCTATGTTTACGGTCTACGTAGGTATGACTATGTTTCTGCTTGGAATTAGAAGATTATTGGTTGTTCTATTGAGAGGTACCTTATGAGCAGAAATTGCATTTTTTTACATAAGTTACTAACCACTAAAACTCCATCTTATCTCTTTGATAAACTACAATTCAATTTGTCTATTAGATGTAATAATTTCACTTTACCCAAATTTACCTATTATAACTCCACTCGTACTTTTTTCATCAACACCATCAGAATTTGGAATTCTTTGCCTAACAACCTAAAAACTATTGCAAACCTCAACAACTTCAAGCATTGAGAAATGGAGCATTTTTCGCGTTTTTGATTAAACTTTTTACTCTCTAATTTTTACATATCCACACATCTGATCTTTATTTATCTATTTATTTTATCTTATTTAATTTTTTCTTTTTTTCTCTATATACTAGTATTTTTGTAATATTAGATTTAATATATAAATTTAGAAAATTATTTTAATATTATTACAATGATTTGACTTCATGTTTTGTTTGACCGTGACCTATTACTTTTATTTTAAGTGTTTTTTGTTTCCATTTTCACTCAACCTAAAATGTAAACTAAAATGTTTCGCTAAAAGAATTAAATTCTTACTGTACTAATGTTGAAATAATAAATAAATAATACTAAAAAAAAAAAAAAAAAAAAAAAAGGCAGATATAATTTTGTGGCATTACGGGGGAAGGGGAGTTAAGGCTTATGTAGCAGGCATACATAAGAAAAACCACTAGCTTAAAAAGGATTAAGTACGAATAGGTGACATACTCATCACTCAACAAGAAACATTGCTGCAGACACAGGTGCGCAATGCAGAATTTAGCTTTACCAAACAATAATTTAGTTATAGACAAATTACATTTTTTTGTGTTGTTTAAAACAAAATCACCAATAACACTCTCAGTAAAGTTATGTAACTTGTTTCCTAAGCTTATCTTTTTTTTCTTGCATCGACTAAAGCCCTATTTCCATGTGATCTTATCTTATCCCATATCAGGGATATCAAATCAAATTTTTGTAAGAAAGAAAAAGCATGCGAACAGAACCTAATGCGCTTGGAGAATGCGAGAGTGAATAGCATACATTTGCTATCTTAATAGCATGTGATGTCCTCCCTCATATTTGATAAGATAAGATCACATAGAAATTGGGCTTAATATTTCAGTTATACCCTCATCTCTGACCATAATGACAGTAAAATTGAGACATCTTAAGAAATAGGTACTCGTTGCTTGTACATATGTATGCTATTTAACTTGATACTTTTTTCCTCTAATGTGGATACTTTTGGATACATTTTTAGCATTTCGAGGGATACTTTTATTTTTAATGCTGCGGCAACACTGTTGTTGTTATTAATATACATATGAAAAGCAACAGTAAAAATTAAGTGTAAACATATGTGCGTTATGTAAGTAAGTAATTCCCTTCAATGGAGCTTGATATTTGAGGCGCCCAGTTGCAAAACCGGCCAAGTCCTTTTTTCATACTTTTGGACAAACAACTAAAAACGTATTTCCCACATTAGTAATAGCTTATACAATTTCTTACAAAGCACGTCAGATCAGACTTTTCAAGTTTTATTTGCGTATGTTTTTGAGAAAACAATTTTGGACTTGGCCGGTTTTGATACCAATGAACTGGACTTGGCCGGTTTTGATTCCAAGACGTTGGAAAAAAAGCGGACTTGGCCGGTTTTGATACCAATGCACAGGACTTGGCCAGTTTTGATACCAACAGGACTTGGCCGGTTTTGATTCCAAGGCGTTGGACTGGTTTTGAAAGCAAGTTCATGGACTTGGCCGGTTTTGAAATCCATGTATCAAAAATAAATTAAAAAGTGTAATATTTCTGTCGAAAAATTTTTTTAATCTAAAACCATAGTAGAAAGATAAAGCATGGTCTAGATTTTGATATATGAGAATATCTCAAAGTTTGATATTTTTGGACTTGGCTGGCAAGTGGTCTGAAAACTTTTATTTTGTGATGCATATTTTTCAAAAGATTCGCCATTTTTATTTTATTTTCATCATTTTAACAAAACATTTTCGTCTAAAATAAATAATTTTTTTTAGTATGAACTCAAGAATTCGTCCATGTCACAAACTCAATTTTTTTTTACAAAGGCTTCAAGGACCGAAAGTCGTAAGCGTCGTAAATGTCGCTCAACATTGGTGACATGCCAACACTGATCTGGATTGAAGAAAAATCTCCCAAAAATTCAGCATCCTAGATTAAAATAGCGAACGGCGCAAACAGTCTGCTCCCCATTACAATTCATATGGAAGAAACGACTTTTTCACTAAAACGCAAAAAAACATCTAACATTCGTTTTTTCCATATGAATTGTAATACGAAACAAATTTTTGCGCCGATAAAATATGTTGTTTTTCAGAGGATATAAGACGACACGTATTCCCCCTATTTGAATGAAAAACATTTCTTACGGGTTTTTGAGAAAATCAACCAAGTTTATTTTCATAGAGCATAAGACAGGCCCGGGCTAAGAAATTTGCCGCCCCCCTCCTCAAAACTTCTTCATTTATTAGAAAAAATAATTTTTTTCCATTAAAAAAAGGTCCTCGTTGCAGAACGAAAAACACTAGCAAAATGAAAACTAAATTTCAAAAGTTTTTCAATCAATAAAATGTAACAATTTTTCCACAAATATTTGCCGCCCTTTAAATCTTGCCACCCTAGGCACGTGCCTACTCTGCCTGTAAGGTTAATCCAGGCCTGGCATAGGAAATTCTATTAGAATCAAAAGCGAGAAATAAATTTACTTAGGATGGAAATGCCGCTTTTTTAAAAAAAAATGTTTGACACCTACAATTTAAATGCGCATAACTTCGTAAAAAATATGTCTTATATCCTCTGAAAATCAACATATCTTATCGGCAACCAATTCCAATTTCAAGAGTGTATTAATTGACCCTGAAAGAAGTAAAAATCATATCTACTACTTGGGGTTGTATAGTAAGTTCTGAAAAAAAGCTTATTTGTCAGGCTGGAAAACTAGGTTGGCCATAATGCTATTTTTATTATTTTTTCTCATTTCAGGTTTCTTACCTGGGATATGCCTTACACGATCAGGAAGCGAGCATAATTCATCATTTTGCATTTTTTGAAAATCCAAGATGGTTTTCGTATCCTTTGCTACGTTCTGGTGTGCTATTCACTTTGCCTCTTATTCAACGGTAATTTATTAATTCTTCAACCTTTTTTTCTAAGAACACTTCAATATCCTTAAGAAAAAGCCTACTTATGTTTGAGTACGAGCATTGTTTTTAGTTATTTTGTAAACAAACAAATGATTTTTCACACTTTTTATTTTAAATAATTAAACAGAATAGCGGCGCATGCTGCCAACATAAAACGACCAAGGACAGACTTTTCCATAGACGTGTCCCATGAGCTCGCTCGCTTCATTATGGAAAATGTACAAGTTGATAGCGGCGGACATGTAGATGCTGCCAGAGACGATGAGGTTATCAAGGGATTTGCGCGTCATGTTACAGGGCATATGAAAAGTGCCAGAATTTTAGCAAAATCACATACACATAAAGAGAAACGCTTAAAAAATGCTGTAAAAAGCGTACGCTTAAAAGAAGTCGCTTATGTTTGCCCCGCGGCGGCTTCCAAGGATGCTACTTGTGTCATGCATGCGAAACAAACGAATTCATCTGCTTGTGTAAGTAAACTTAAATGCGAAGTAAATTTAGTACATCCAGAACACAATTTAAATAGCGGAAGTCATATTTTAACCTCCGAAGCAATGTTTTTGATGGCGCGGGAGAAATTATTCTGATGTTAAGACATAGTTTGTTTTGAAGAAATTGTCCCCTTGTAGTTTCAAACAAATATTGTTGATGTCTAATTAAAAATATTTTTTGAACCATCAGACTCGGAATTATTGTATCAGTTTATCAACGAAAATAATATGGAAGGTGTTTGTTTTCTGTTGACGTTTCATTTATAGCTGAACAAGATTACACACTGTACTTACATAACTATAAAACAGAGAACCAGTCGGAAGAAGTCAAGCTATCGCTATTCCATAAATTTTCGAAATTTATGAAAAACAATAAGATTAAAGTAGATAGAAATTAGAGTGTTTGAGATTGGTTAGTCTTTTTATGTTTTGTGCAATTTTAAAACAACTAATACTTGAGTTTGACCGATTTTCAAGTTCAATTCGAAATTTTGTTTATCTTAAGGGTATTCCTCTAAGCGCGAAAACTCGAAAAAACTTGTAGAATTCGAAAGTTTCCGAGCTTGCGTTGCAATTTGATAGTTTGATCAGTGCTGCCACACCCATGAAAATGACATGTATCACACCAAAAAAAAGAAACTATATCAAAATTGGTAGAATTAAATAACTAAATTCAGTGATCGGCAAAGAGCGAAACTCAAATTTTTCCTCACGCTCAAAAAAAGAGGGAAATCAAAAGCGCACTCATCACTGAGAGAAATGCTTTTATGTTTTCATTTTTTTTTTTGCATACATTCTTACAATCAAAGAGATCGTACTTTGCGCACGGGTACTTGGATTGGCCGCTTGCAAAGTAGAGCAGAGCGATGATAGTAAGATCATTCCAAGGATCATATTCTGCGTTTGGGCTGCGCCTTACATATTGACGAGTGCCTTTTCTACCAAAAAGACGAACTTTCTCTCATCGCTCCGCATAATATTTCTCTACTGCCATACCAAGTACCCAACCGTAAAGTGAGATCTCTTTGTGATATGTATTTTTTTTTAGAATTGAACTCGTCGTGGATTCTGGGCACTCAAATTGATTTCCCTGAGTCTTCTTTTAACGGTTTCTACTTTCGCTGCATTATTAAGCACTTTCTTTATTTCCGTAGCAGGCAAAAACGGATTATAAATCGAAAGCCGTATCGAACAATTCACGTCCCGGAGGGACATGGAAGGCATACCGCCTCGTGTTTTTCGTTTATTCCTGTATTTTATCGTATTTGAAACCATTTTCACAGAACATCCGATAAAATTTTAAATTTCCTTAAAAGTTTTACCTTGCGAAATGGAATTTTTAATAATTTTACTTTGCTCTGTTGTAAAATGCTCTCCACGGCCCACCAAAATGCAAAAACTTGAAAAAATCATTGGAGTATTATAAAAAAATAATGGAACTTACTTGTTACCGAATTTTTTTAATTAAAAGTTAATACTTAGTCTTGAGAAGAAAAGGAGTTGAGTACTGCTATTATTTTGACCGCTCGAAAGTACAAATTGCTCAATACAATAGCAAACTTAGAAAGTACCATTATTTTTTGGAACAAAATGTTATGTGCTTATTTTGTGCACTTATTAAGTAACTATATTTCAAAAGATTAGAAGAAATAAAACGTCATTTGTTTGAAATATTTTCTTTCAATTCAAAAATGACACCGCACTGCTATTATTTTGACCGCTGCTGTATATTTGTTGACGACACACTTAGAGCGGTGGCGGTAAAGCGGCGACGAATATACGCTGTCAAAAATTATAACATACTTGATCATGTGAAATTGAACAGAATTGCGGTGTACGACTGGTGACCTGCCGACGGTTAGCTGTCGATTTAGAATTAATTTAATTTTTACGTCGGATCAGTGCTGCATTTCTTTGTCATTCTCTTTGCCCATACGATTTTCTCAGCAAAATTTATTGTTTACAAATTTTGTTTGTGTCACTCTCTTTTCCCCATACGATTCTCTTACAAGAAATCAGACGTGAAAAGCAGTCGTCCGCCGCAATTGTGTTTATTCAAACGATTTTTCGTCGCGTTTTTTTTTTTTTTTGACAGCGTGTATTCGTCGCCAGTTTACCGCCACCGCTCTAATTCTGGACAAAGCATTACCCTTACTTTTATGTAAAACTACTGTGACTAGTAAACCAGGTGTTGAATACATTAAAGACTGATCCGTGGCCGAAATCCGATTGCTTTTGTTGTAATATTTGTTATAATAGTTGTTGTTGTTGGTGTTATTATCGTTGCTTAAGTCGTTATTGTTGTAGCTGTCCATAAGTAGTTTTCAAAAAAATTTTGTTAATTAATATTTTTACATTCCGGTAAAAAATGGGTTAGTATAAAAAAAATTTGTACAACTGCTATATCGTTTTAAAGCAAATAAATTGAACTTTCTAATGGTGCTAAAAAAATAATGTGCTAATAATACATTGTTTTTCGCAAAAATTAACGCTTTTCAGTAAAACAAGGGTCAACATTTTACAAAAATCTTTATACATATGTCGTAAACCATACAACAAATTTTAAATGAGTATTTGTACCAATATTTTGGATATTTATACAGAGTTTTCCAACATATACTAATTTTTATAAAAGCTATATCCGCAACTTCCGATAGCTATATCTCCGAAACTAGATCCGTCCGACCTTTATTTTTGCATATTTATTTTTTAAGTCTTGGGGATTTGTACTAAAGTAAACTTGTTCCATGTTTTTAATTGAATATAAGAGAAAATAATTCAGTTTTCACTAAAAATTATCCAAAAACGACCTATGCATTATTTTATTGGGATAAGAATCGAGGTTTTCGTCTTAGAAAAAAAAATTAAATTGAAGTCGAAGTTCACCTTACTAATAAAATTAAAGAAAATTTTGGCTTTTCATGCATAAGAAAAGTTCAGTAAGATAATTAAAAAAAGGAATCAATTAACGGTTATTATATAAAATAAATAGTTTTTTCAAGGATAAAATTCTTTATGAAGAAACATGAAATGTCTGTCTTTCTTCACTTTTTGTATCTCCATTAAGACGGGTATACAAATCAAAAAATTATATCTAATCCCATTAAACGTCATTCATTTTTCACAGTGCACTTGACAAAATGCGCAGCGCGAACATACTCATTCAACGTTTCAATTGAAACTGAAGTGCTGGATTCGTTAAACCGGAGCGAATGCTTATTCTCTTTCGTTTGGATATAAATAACAAAAAAAAAATTATGAAAATCAATCATAAGTATATAAGTATATTCTGACAATCGCACTTTTGATATATTTAAGAACAAGAGTAATACTAAAAAAAAAAATTGGTAGCAAATTGTTTCGACAAATGGCAGCACTGATCCACTTTCCAACTTTTCAAGGCTGCTTTCTCATCAAAGTTTTGGAGGCGTGCGTAAACTTTGCTCCATACAAATCTTTTTGAGGGTCAAAAATGCTATCAGTGTACACAGTTTTCGTGGCATCTTCGTGCTTAGAAGAAGTAAAATTTTTTCAAATGTATCACTTCCTTGGATTTATTTTTAGTTACACCTATAAATAACCTGAACATCACTCTCCACCTTTATCAAAGTGATTATTCTTTCTTCTGTAGAAGATTTGTAAAATTATTCTAGACAAAGCTAGTTCGATTAATGAATGAGCACGTACTACCCTAACGTATGTATGTATGTACTAGCGATGCCAATCTCATTATTCCGGGATCCCGGCCTTTTTCCAGTACCGAAAATCCCGGGATTAGTTCCATTGAATCCCGGGATTAATTAAATAAGTAAACAAAAAGGTCTTAAACTTGCTTCGTTATTTAATCATAAATTCAAAGTCTTAAAAGATGTAAAGTAACTATTGAAGCCATATATGCTCGTGATATGGATCAATATAGGACATATCATAAATTTCATGATGATAAAATCAAGCAAATTAAATCTCCTTTTAGCAATCTTTTATTTAATAGAATTATAGATAGAATCAAACAAAGAAGAAAAGTTTTATCTGACTTTTTTTTTAATGAATCCTGACAGTATTTATAAGCTTAAGCTTGACTTTTCCAAAGCCCCATCAATTATAAAAAAGAGTTATATGATAATATGATATGATATGAAAGGTGAAAACGAAACTAACTTCAATACCGATGATAACAATAACAATGAAATAAGAAACTTCTTATTAAGAAATAGATAGGCAATAGATTTTAGCTTCCCGACAACAATTCAGCCGACAAGTGCTGAAGCAGAGAGGTGTTTCTCATCTGCCGGGTATATTTGTAACAAATTTAGGTCACGTTTGGAAGATGATACACATGAATACATGAATGCTTTACTATTTTTAAGGTCATATTTTAAAAAAGGACTTTTTACATGCAATTTAATTTAATAAAAATATTTTCTCATAAAGAAAATATTTGATAATGGATATATTTAAAAAAAATTGTGAACCATAACAAAACTTTATATTTTGAAATGTTAGTTTGTTATTTTTTTACTGTTATGAAGAAGTTATTAGTTTTTCTATTTACATCTCATGGATTGCCCTTTTTTAAACGCTTTACAAATCGATTTTAAGTTATTATGAATATAACTGTAAGCTTGTATGTTTTCGAAGTTAAAATTAAGGTCAAATTGCATGATCGATAACATTTTTTGATACAAATTCAGGCGGAAACATTCTGATACAGCTGAGTATTGGAGGTCATAGCATTAAATTGATCATAGCCTCTAAAAATGTCTGGCAATTTCACCATCGGACTTAAATTCAACTTGAAAAATTTATAGGAAATGATAAAAATTTAAGTTTGAGAGTGTAAAATGTGTAAAAAGCAAAAATTACTTCTTATTTATTTCAAACTCTTTTGATGCTATTTTATTCGAATTTGCTAAGTTTTTTTTAAAACGCACTTACTTATACTTTTTGCCTTTTAAACTAAACATATTGTTTTGATTTGAGAAGAAACACTTAGAAAATGTTTGTAATACCCACCGTTTTTTATATAGCGTAATCTTTCGGTACTTAAATGTTTTTAATTTACAATTAATAGTGAGTGTATTAGGGAAAATCCAACATTCGTTAAGGTTGACTTGATTGAATATTTATTTTAACAAATTATTTCATCTCCTTACTTCATTACAGATTTCCATAAGGAGAAAAACAGTTTATTTTGCAATAAAAACCTGTCATAAATTCCATCAAGAACGCTTGCCGGCTATAATGAACACATGGGGTCATTTTGCGGAGCACAAGCGATACTTCAGTGATGTCGCTGGTAAATTAAAGCTCTTAATTATTTTCTATTCCATATTTAAGCTGAAGCCTTTAAGTAAGCCTTACTGACCCATAATTAAATTTATTTAACAATTAATATTGACGTGCACTGCTGGTCTGTGAAAACCAAATTACTTAACAAAGGAAAGCTTTCGTTTATTTACGAAACAAATACAAACATACAAACAAAAAGACATGCACACTCCTCTCAAGAATTTGCCAATATTAAAAGCTAACTCCTGACTTTTCTGGCTCATGTTTTATGCAGATGAAGACATCCCCACTGTCGTCACCGGTGTCCCCAATGCAGACACTGGCCATTGTGCCAAAACTTTATCGATATTGAAATTAGCCTTAAAAGACATTGAAAGCATGAATCGATATCAGCGTAATCAAGCCATACAGTGGATATTTCTATCGGATGATGATACTTTGCTGAGGTTAGTGCAAGTACAACAACTTCGAACAACACCGCCGCACTTGATGCTGGGCTCATAGTTTAGATCAGTGGTTCTTAATCGGTGTAATAGAAAATTGTTCATTTAAATGTTGCGGTTATGTACAAGCCACAAACTTTTAGAGGAAATAAGTCAAAATTACATATTTTTCGGAATGATTCAAAATCGATAACTTATCAATTTCTCTTAAAAAAAAATGTCCTGAGGATTTTTGTTGCCAAAAAAATTCGAACTCATATTTTTCGGGAATTTTACCGTTTCTCTGTAAAATGTCAGTTCAATTCGTTACCTCATCTTCAGATTTGAAGACTTTTTTGTGGGCTTGTGTAATTAACCGTTTTCAATTTGCGGAAATTAACCGCTTTACTTATATTAACCCCAAATTCTGTTAATTTAATGAGTCATCATGAGACGATAATATATGAAGAACTGAGATGCAAAATCCGCCAAGTCCATATTTTGCGTTTTTTGAGAAAAACAAAAAAAAAACTGTATTCCACTGAAATTTAACTATAGTACTTACTTACTTAATCAACTATAGTAAAAACGTAAATTTTATGATCCAATCTATAAGGACTATAATAAAAAAACGTTTGGACTTGGCGGGTTTTGAAACAAAAACTGTGGACTTGGAGGGTTTTGAAATTGCAAACGACTTGGCGTATTTTGAAAAATAATAATAGTGAAAGGTTTCGAAATCATTTTTTAAAAATGGCTAAGCTTAATTTCATTTCAAAACAACGTTTGTTCTTATAATATTTCTGCACATCCCGGCAGACGTTGTTCTGCCCTTCCCGGTAGTGGCGCGATGTTGTATGAACTCACGTGATGGAATGTTATAGCGAGACAGTTAATTTTTAAGTGAAATAACTTTTGTCCTTACTCTTTTACATACATACAGCAGACCTGGCAGACGTTGCTCTGGCCTTACTGGTAGGCGCGGCGATGAGTTTAATTTTCATCAAATAGTTGCTTATATAGGGTGTTTTTTTTAGAGGTTTGTTTTTCGAATAGAGATAAAACTGGCATTTTATGGTCAAATCTGGCAACTTTAATGTCATTTATGTTCAGTTTGGTTTGCCATTTCATCATGAACAGGTTGACAAAAGAACAACGCTTGCAAATCGTGCAAATTTATTTCGAAAATAATGGTTCAGTTCGCGAAGTTTACCGCAAGCTCCGTCCATTTTATGGTCGACATAATCGTCCATCAGAGCAATTAATTCGGTTAACCATTGGTCGTTTTCGCACTACGTTTACTCTATGTGATAATACGCATCCGCAGAGACGTCAAACAGTGCGCACCGAAGAAACAATTGCCGCTGTAGAGCAAAATGTTGAAGAGGACCCGAATGAATCGATTCGCCACCGTGCACAGCAATTGGAGCTTTGTCCATCAACTTTATGGAAGATTTTGCGCAAAGATCTTGGCTTGCGACCTTACAAGATCCAGCTTGTGCAAGAATTAAAGCCGCGAGACCATGCAATGCGTTGTGATTTTGGTGTATGGGCCGAAAATGAGATTGATCTCGATGCTGATTTTCATCGCAAAATTTTGTTCAGTGATGAGGCTCATTTTTGGTTGAATGGCTACGTCAACAAGCAAAATTGCCGCATTTGGAGTGAAGGGAATCCACATGAGACCCTTGAGACGCCATTACATCCACAAAAACTGACTGTTTGGTGTGCTCTATGGGCTGGTGGAGTCATTGGGCCATACTTCTTCCCAAATAATGCTGGAGAGTCAGTTACCGTTAATGGAGACCGGTATAGAGCCATGATAACCGACCATTTTGTTCCCGAATTGGATGGCATGAATGTGGATGAGTTGTGGTTCCAACAAGACGGCGCTACATGCCACACAGCGCACGTCACAATCAATTTATTGAAGGAAACATTCGATGAGCGCATAATTTCGCGGAATGGACCTGTCAATTGGCCACCAAGATCGTGTGATTTGACACCATTGGATTATTTTCTTTGGGGATATGTGAAGTCGCTCGTCTACGCCAATAAACCAGAAACGTTAGGGGACTTGGAAGCCAACATTCGTGGCGTTATTGCCGACATACGGCCCCATATGCTCGAAAAAGTGGTTCAAAATTGGACCTGTAGAATTGGCTTTATTCGAGCCAGTCGCGGCGGCCACATGCCCGAAATCATATTTAAACATTAATGGCATAAAATTATCCTTCCAATAAAGCCAAATTGATGGACATTAAAACGATTTTCTTGTGTTTTATTTCAGTTCGAAGCTCTATACCTCTAAAAAAAACACCTTATATATGTACATTAGGGTGTTTTTTTCAAACTTTTGGAGAGGGATTTTATTTATTTTTTCCTATATTATAGCTTGAGGAATAAAAATAATTATCCCAACATTTGAGCTTCCTAGCTCAAACCTGAAAACGGCGCGGACTGAGCTTATGTCCAATTCTGTTGAAATTTATCGAAAAAACCGACTTACTAAAACGTAGAAAAAGTCTGCCTTAGGTGCCAGATATAGCGTTTTGGGTTTTTTAGTTGAATGGGGGTCGCCACCCACTGTTGTAAAACCACGCCCACACTTTTCTTACTTACTTACTTGGGTGGCCATAACAACCCGTTACCGGGTTACGGCATACCTCAAAAGCTCTCTCCAGGCGCCTCTGCTTTGCGCACGCCTTCTCCAATCATTCACACCAAGCGTGGATAGGGTTTCCTCGGCTTGGTCTTTCCATCGGAGGCATGGTCTTCCTCTTCGTCGTCGCCCAGCGGCTTCCGCATCAAACACCTTTTTCGCCGGAGCTTCTTCGTCCATACGCACAACATGTCCCAGCCAGCGCAGACGTTGAATAGTGATGCGCTTGACTATGTCAATGTCAGCGTAGAGCTCGTACAGTTCGTGGTTCATTCGAATACGGTAGTCGTCGCCGACGTGACGCCCACACTTTTCGTGTGACTAAAAATAAGGAAAAAATACACCCGAAGGAGGTATTTTTATTTTTATTTTTTTTAAATTTGCGGTCCTATGTGCCTATGTAATAGAATCGGGTTTGAAGAAAATTCTCCCAAAATTTCAGCTTTCCAGATCAAACCCGCGAACGGCGCATCCACTTTGTTTCCTAGAAACAAAAATCAGAAAATTTACTAAAACGCAAAAAAAAATCTGTTTTACGTCAAATTGTTGATGATATGTGATAAATTTGATTTTGGAAGGATTGTCATCGCCCATTTTTCTAAACCAAACTTTGCAGAAACCTTCCATAGACCATAAGAAGCATTTTCAAAACGGTTATGAAAATCCGTTTTGTAGGTTTTCGGTTTTCGTATAGGGTGGGTATGGCCCTGGCCATTTTTTTATTGAATCTTACTTCTGCTTGTATCTTTTACATATGTACCAAGTATCATTCATCTGCGTCAAATAGTCGATGAGCCATGATCGGTTTTCGTGAAAATGCTATTTTAAAAATATTTTTGTATGAGGGCCAACCTTAATAAAATTTTTATAAGTTTAACTATGTCTCTTAATATAAAAGACTTGTGGCTTAAATTCCATGTGAATCGATGGAGTAATCTTTGGGAAAATGCTATTTTAAAAATGTTTTTGTTTGAGGGCCACCCTAAATAAAAATTTTATAAACTTAACTATGTCTATGTGAATCGATGCAGTAGTTTTTGTGAAAATGCTATTTTAAAAATATGTTTGTATGAGGGCCACCCTAAATGCGCCATCTGTCCTGCTGATTTGTGATTCTAAACCATCCAGGGCGCCACCCAAACGCATACAAAAAAATTCATTCTGAAGAGTCTGCTCCAAAAAAAAAAAATAAAAAAAAAAAATCGAAATTGTCATGTTAGCTCGACCATGGCTTCGATATTTTTTTTTTTTTTTTTTTTTGTGGCACACTCTTCAGTTATGGTTTTTCTTGAAGTTAAGACTATTTTGAATTAATATTCAAGGAGGAACAATTAAAATTCAAAGGGAGACATAGTCAAAATTGCATTTAAGTTAAAAAAAAACATGAAAAAATAAAAAAAATAGCTATCTGAATTTTAATTGCACAACCTTGAATATTAATTCAAGACAGCCTTAGCTTCAAGAAAAACTATGGCTGAAAGATGTATTCCAAAAAAAAAAAAAAAAAAAAAAAACGAGGCCAGCTAAAAGGCCAAATCTGATGGAATTGTACATATCTACATAGTTTTTCTTTGATGATGACCAAATATTAGATGTGGTGCAACCATATTCTACATTTTTTAATTCAATCCTTAGATTTTCCTTATATTCAGTAAATCTTCCACCAATTTTTGTATTACATGCAATACGGGACATAATTTTTGGAGTGTTTGATAATTGTTGAGCACCTTCAATTTGAGCTCCAAAAGAAGAACTTTCTGACATCTGATGACATTGTATCAATCACAAAATTTACTATCAACTTGTCTAAATTAATAGTTAATATGTAGTTAGTTACCGAGTTGCTTGTACCATTTTTTTTTATGTACTGAATCTGAATCTTCTTTGCTTATTGAGATTTGAGTTCCTCATATTCTTTGATTAAAGATATGTAAAATAATGTATTTTGCACTTAGTAAATAGAAAATACGTTCAAAAGAGTACATAATTCCTTTTTGTAATATATAAATTTATAAGAATAATAAAATATTCATCTGGGGATCTCTATAAAATGGGCCTCCAAATATGTTCGGCGATGTCGATGAGGTTAAGAACCACTGTTCTCTAGGAGTATGAGTAAATTCATTTGTTTTCGGTTTAATTTATTTTTTTTTTTTAATTTTCACTTCAATTTGCGCGATGAAATAAGGATTATTTTTATTTTATTTGGCCTATTGGTTTCATTACATGGATTATTTTGTCTGCAGCTGCACATTCACATCTACTGCTACATTCAGAAGTTCTCCTATTTGTATCTGCATTAAACCGCAAGTTTATACAAATGTGAGAGCCCTGATTCAATTATAAAAGTACAATTCTCATTTCCTTTCGTTCGTTCATTTTGTCTCCTTTTACCCCAGTTTTTTTCACTTCAATGTTTTTACACTCATCATGTCAATACATTAAAATTAACTATAACAAACTTTAATATTGAATTAAATTTTGCATCCTGTTCGTACTTGTCCTCAACAACTTCGCCAATCACTACAGTGTGGCTGGTGTTTGTGAGATTTTGGGCTGCTTCAACCCATTGGAGGATGTTTACCTTGGCGAACGATATGGCTACAGGCTACATGCGGAAGATGGTTTCAATTATATCACCGGAGGAGGTGGCATCGTCCTCAGTTTGTCTGTTGCCAGAAAGATTTTGCAGCATTGCTCCTGTCCATCGATATCAGCACCTGATGACATGGTTTTGGGCTCATGTTTGCACACACTTCAAGTGAGAGCTATTCACTCGTCTCGATTTCATCAGGTCAGTTTTCATTGTTAGCGTTAATACAAACTCGAAGCTTTTGATTTCAATAATTTGCATATGGGCATTTCTCTCATGTTGAACGGGACGGAAGTTTTTTTTTAAAGTGGAATAAAAGTGAAAGTAAAACACTATAATTTTTTTCTGTTACTTTAAGGAATAGCCCTTTGATAGAACTGTATTGAGTGGTAAAGTTGATGCCAGACGTAGTACTGGTTCCAAGATAGAGGCAATTAAAAAGCCATTCGAACGGGACAAAAAACGGAAGCGTTTTTCATGGCCATCTATAGAAAAGCAGAAGTCTGCGAAAACTGGCAACATTTTTTAATGCGACTAATTTTAAAATGTTATGGAATAAAGTAACTTTTTAATAGATTTCGTTTGATTGAAAAATCTTATCTACTTTTTTTCTTACAAGGCATAATAATCCATTCGAACGGGACATATTTTTCTGTTTATGTTCACATGGGCAATTTTTCAAAACTACTTTAATATTTATATAAATAATAATATTTAAGATATATACAGTAATTAAAACAACAAATTTAATGTTTATATTTATCAAATCAATTAGTGAGATCAATTTTAACAAAGAAAATAGGAAGGAGTAGATATTTTTCTTAAAAGAATATAAAACTTGACTTTTGTGGCCGTGATACCGTTTTTCTCCATTTGGAGCAATGCCACGCTCACTTTAAGGAATCAGAATTTCTAATAATCTCTCTTAGGTTTCAATCTATCTTTAAGAAAAATTTCATCAAAATCGGTCCATTAGCTTAGCCGTGGAAACATTTTTTCCCATTAGGGGCGTGGCACCCCCTACTATTGAAAAAAAAAGTATACATGTCCCTCCTTCTCTTCACAACCTTTCCAACAAAAAAAAATTATGCGATTATGTTGTGCTATTTATTACACTAACATATGTTTTCGAACATGACCAACTTCAAGCAGCTCCAAAAATTTTAAATGTTATAGTTTTTGCACTCGCTTTTTTTTTTTTTTAATTATGTACATAAAACTCTGTTCCTGCAAAAATTTTGACACACTTGCTGCTGTTATCAATTTCGAAATGAGAACAAATGATGTTTTTCTATTTTATTTGTGACTTTAGAACATGAACTTAAGCAAATTAAAATTTTACAATTAATAGAGATTGGTTTGATGTTTTTGTATTGTTTTTAGCAAATTGACGTTGGAAGAGAGATTTTTCGGAAAGGCTGGCTATCATCATGTATCACTTCTCTTACACACTTAAATATTTAAGGCAAAATACTATTCAATATTACAAAAAAAATAGAAACCGCATTTATGCAAGTTTGCAGGTGGTTTGCTGAATGTGATAAATGAATTCTGGTGTAAATTGTTTAAATTAACAAAATTTGAATATTTTCCTTAGATAATATCAGATAGTAACGCTTTTATACTAACTTTTAATTTTTCTGTCACGGTTGGCTTTTTGGAGGAAATGCCCATATTGAAAACAATAAACCCTTCAGTGCAATTTATTTTCAAAATTAAAAAGAAAGGGAAATTAATTTCGCATTTGTTTATTTTAGGCCAGACCAAATGATTATGCACCTGCATTATTAAAAATAGAAAAGCCAATTTCATTTCATAAGTTTTGGCAGCTGGATCCTCTTTCAGTTTGGGAAAAATGGTTCGCGAAGAGTGACCGCAAGATGATTGAAATGGAAATAGCGTCAGCACAAATAAGCCATGAACAGATTTCTAAACGGTACAAGGAGCGTCAACAGAATACTGAATACAACGTGAAATCTGTAGAAGGGAGTGGAAACTATGGTGATCACGTTTACAGCGTTTATGAGATTGCAGCATTTATGGAGTCGGCCTTGCATTCAAAAGACAAACACGTTGATTTATAAATTGAATTTTTGTCTCTTTAAAGATATATCATGTTTATATTGACAAAGTTTTTTTGTGTAAAGTTTTTTTTTGTTCCAAAGCTAGTGAAAACTGTTTAAAGAAGTAGCTTCTACAACTTTAAAGTGATTTACAGTGGCAAACATTGAAATCCGGACAAACAAAAAAAGTTGAATAAAATCCTTTAGGATCTAAATTATTTATCGATTTATAAAACTAATGCAAGGATCAGAGGAGCAAATAATTTTACTGAAAATATTTTGCTGTAGGTCGGAAAACCACACCATACGTATAAACGTCTATTTATAGCAAAAAAGTGAAATATATCCTTTATTTTTTTGGTAAAATGTTATAAAATTTTGTTTTAAGGAAGTAAATCTAAAATATTTACAGCATTTATTTTAAGAATTAGGATTAAAAAAAACAGGTATCAATATTTTGTTGTTCCTCACTTCGCTTTTATGACCTCAATAATTCGCTGCGGCATGGAAGAGATCAATTTTTTCAAAAGATCTTGCGAAATGCCTTCGTACCAAACATTTTGAATTGTTCTGTCTAACCAACGTAAATTAATGAGCTTATGGCTTGCTACTTTTACCTTAGTTATGTCCCAAAGATTCTCAATGGGGTTGAGATCGGGACTGTTGTCTGGCCACGATGAAGTTGAAATGCCAAGTTCATTCAAGTAATTCTTTACCTGTAAAAGAAGAAAAAGAAAAAAAAAAGGATGAAAGTTGTGGATTATTAATAAGTACATAATAAGGATTTAGAAAACACTAATGCTTACCAAGTGCACTCGATGACAAGGCGCAGAATCATCTTGAAAAATCACGTTGTCCACACGCGAAGAATGCTCTTCATTAGACGGTTCCAAGTTTTTTTTCAGGATGTTTTTTTATTTAGCTGCTTTAATAGTTCCTTCAGTTAAGATCAGATGTCCAACATGATAATAAGGAAAGCATCCCCAGACCATTCTACTTATCGGTTGCTTAAGTCTTCTTTGGATGCACTTGTCGCTATAACGCTCTCCAGTTTTTCGGCGCACATACAGCATTCCATTGGAGCCGGATATGTTGAACTTTGATTCATCTGAGAAGATCACATTTTGCCAATCAAATATAGTTCACATTTTGTGCTGGTTGGCCCACTCCAAGCGTTTCCGACGCATTTGAGTGGTCAAAAAAGGCTTTTTAGCGGGGCGATGTGCTGATAAACCAGCGTCATGGACCCTTCGTCGCATAGTCATTGGAGTAATTTCTGTTCCTCCACTTTCAGCAAACTCTTTTCTAATTTCCACAGCTGTTTGGAAGCGATTTCTAAGACTAATTCTTTTTAAAAGTTGGTCATCAGCTTTTGTAGTTTTTTTCTCGCTCCTGACCCTTCCTTTTGACTTGTTGGCCCAGTTTCAGAATATTTTTTTAAAAACTCGGCAATTGAGGACTTAGTAAAGCCTACTTTATCAGAAATTTCCCGAATCGTTAATCTATCGCTGCGAAACTTCAAAATCTCGCGCTTATCCGCATCGCTCTAACTAAACTAAGAGTGTAACTTTCATTTATACTAAGATATTGTCATACCTCTAAAACAACCCCTACCTACACCATACCTGTAAAAAAAAGTCGTACCTACAAAACAAAGAGGTTGACGGAGTCGTAAAACCTTTTTTTTAAATTTTTTGCATGTCCGGATTTCAATATTCGCCACTGATAATATGTATGTTGATAAATAAACTATTTATTATCTAAGACGTTTTCAGGAAATAAACGCCTTTAATTGTATTTCAGAAAACAATAATTGTTTTGATTGGAGAAAAATTTATGCTAAGCAAAATTCAAAAAGAAAGGTAAATTTTAGGAACAAATTAAAAGAAATATCCAATTTATCTTAAAAATGCAACATCCATGGTAAATATGGATGTAATTTGTATCATAATTTGACAACGCAGCACATGTGCCACCGTATTATACCTCAGTGAAAAATAACTTTTTCCTCGCCGAATGTAGACATTTTTTCATCAAAACAATGTATCCCGATATATCCTTTTTCAATCGATATGGATTATGTATGCTGCATCCAAAAACAAAATGCCACCATGACCCACAAAGGTTTACCAAGCAAAGCTAAAAAAATCTATTAATTATTAATAATAAAACCTTATAATAATTCAACGAACGTCAAACATATTATGGGTCGTCCGATCCACGAGACCTTTTAGGAAGGAAGCCGTGTTTTTAAAACTTAAAAACCAGCAAAAAATTACTGAGTACAAAGATGCAGTCAAAATCACAGAACTCATGCCAAAGATATGAAAGACTTTGTAAATTTGAAGGAGATCCTCAAATTTAGTAAACTTTAGGTAGATATAGAGCAATATATAGGAGGATAGAGCTCGCTTACTGGACAAAGTTGGTTGGACATCGACATATTTGAATGTGTAATATCATATGTACATAGATATTTTCAAACCAAAATGTTTCACTAGCTAAGCTTTTCATGCTAATAGTAGTTAGGCAAGCCCAGCAAACCAAACTTTCCGAATCCTTAACGAACACGTTACTCTGTTTTAACAAATCTTTCCGATTTCGGTACCATTATCGTTACAAAATTATTACAATTTTTGTGTGGAATGCTTAACAATATTTCGTAACGAATTACCAGTATGAACTTGCAACGCCGAGAATTAATAAAATCGTAACTGCGAGTCTCAATGAAATCATTACTTGTATGAAATTTTGGTTTAACCAGAACGAATAAAACATTTCTTATATTTTATTCCGTTTTAATGTCTCCTTTGATCTTATTAAATCTATTTGCATAAACATCATTTTTAAAAGTTTAAGATTCAACAGATATCATATGTATTTCTTTGCAAAGATTTATATATTGTAATTTTAGGCTACCACTTTTCGCCTTTTTTAAACAGCTTATTTTTTCTGTTGATTTTATTTAGCGGCTCAGTAGTCATCCATGTTTTTAGACTTTTGCTTCTGGATGTATTTATAGTAGTATTTGTTTTTTTGAAGAAGTGCTCACGTAATAAGTATGACAAAATTTCAATAAATTGTTTAAAAGCTATTGATAAATTAGGCTCATCATAAACATTATCCAATGTCTAAGAACTAGACGTTTATTCAGCACAAGAAAAATCATTAAATGGACTAGACAGAACAAAAGGATCAAAATCTTTCCGGCTATTTGCTACATTTTCAAAACCAAGGCAAAGCAAACAATGATCGAACAGATGAAGTTCGCAAACTGAAATTTAATTGAGTTTTAATTAATATTTAAATCGCAAAAATATTGATCAATGCAGGTTTTAGAAAAATCTGTAGTTCGCGTTGGTTCAATAATGCAGAACTCAAGTGCAAAGAGGAAAGCAAATGAGGAAAGCAAATGAGATAATTACACAGGGCAACAAAAAAAAATGATGGTCGGAAAACCAAACCCACTTCTTGTGTGAAATTCTTCGCGGAGTTCGAAAAAAAAAATAAAATTTGTCGAGCCAATTCCCCTCACTCCCACCATTTCCACCATTCTTCTCACCAAAATGTATAAAAGATCCAATTTTAAAAAATTGAATTGAAAAATTTGAATTTTAAAATTCAAATAGAGTAATTTCAGATGAAAACGTCTAATCGGTAAAGCTGGCTAGATTTTGCTCAAACTTTGCGAGAACCCTCCTTAGGGTTCCAAGGATCGATGTCCAACGGCATTTAATTTTCGGATGCATCAGTCCTCGCCTGGACGAATTGAAGCATATGAAAAACGTTATTTTTGGGCTTCAATATTTTTAGCTGTAAAAATTTTTCTGTTTAAGATATAGACACATTTGAGATGGAATCTTAAAGCTTAGAGATGGTAGTATTTTTGGAAAGAATATTTGATCTATGAAGCTCAAATATTGGGAGGATTATTTTTATTCCTCAAGCTGAAATAAATTCAAAAAAAAATAAAATCCGTCTACAAAATCTTCAACATAAACACCCTAATACATATGGGGCATTCCATGCCAAATAACCGAAGTTTTGGTCCGACCCTCTTCGATATCGCTAATTTTTTGATATGTTTTAGTGCGCATTAAAAACAACAAGCACACCAATTTCCAGTCTTGTATTCGAAACTGTTATTGAGTAATCGCTTTTTTTAAATTTTAAGGCCCAAAATTTTTAATTAACGATAGACTAGTAATAAATATTGATATCAATAAAAAGTATGGTATCATTTTTTTCGTCTTTGAATGTAGTTTCTGAAAAAAAAAAAACAAAAAAATCAGTTAGTTATTAACGTTTAAAGATTAAAATCGACATTTTCGAAAAGTGCGTCACCTTCGATTTTTCTTAAAAATTTTCCCAAAATTCTACTCTATGTTACGCTTTAACATTTTTTGTTCGATTTGAGAAAATAGATATTATGAACATTTCCTAAAGAATGGGATTCCGTTCTATGTCTTAAAAATGTGAAAAAGAAAGATTTTTGGATTTAAACGGATCAATTGAATTTTAGTGACTTTTAAAAATGAGCAAAAAAATACTTTTTTCGAACTTTGATCACTTGTAAATCCATCAAATCTTATTCGATTTTCATTAACTCCAAATAGTTAGTAAGAAAAAATAATACCTTTTATAAGTATTATTTTTGAAAAATAATTTTTAATATTTCATTGATATATAATACCTTTTGAATTGTGTTCAACTGATCTTGTTCGAAAAAAAGTTGATGGAAATATGGACAAATAGTTCAAAAAACGAGTTTTGAAAAATAGCTCGAAAACGATTTTTAACAGGAAAAATGGTTGGCAATTTTGGAATATATAAAAAAAATAATGTGAGAAACCAGATCTTTTTTTGTTTAATTTAGTGATATAAATATTCAATCATAAAAAACAAATATAATATTTTCAATATTCGAAAAAAAAATGAAAAAAATTGTCAGCACATTTTGAAAGTTGCCTAATATGGAGTAGAATTTTGAGAAAATGTCCATTTTAATCTTAAAACGTTAATAACTAACGGATTATTACTTCGAATAATTTTTTTTATTTTTTTTCAGAAGCTACATTCAAATACAAAAAAGTTATACCCTACAATTACAGTGAAAGCTCCCGTAGGCGGACACCGACGGTTCCAACAAAATCGTCCGCCAACGGTAGATGTCCGCTTGCGGGAGCTGTCGAAGAAAGTACATTTCAATAATACAATTCAAATAAAAAAAAAACAATCCAAATTTTTCTTATCGGATGGTTTGTGGCGACACTTAAACATTCGTAACTTTTTTATTTATGAAATGTACTAAAATTTTATTTCAGGAAAAAGTTGTGTGGACTTTGCAGAACAATTCTGTGGAAAAATTTTGTTTCTGAACATATGAGAAGTTGGTTTAAATTCTGTTTGTTTATTAAAAACTTAATTTTTTATAAATATTAAATAAAATTTTATAAAGCCTTTATCTATTATTATATAAAATCCATTTTTTGTCTGTCTGTCTGTATGTCCTTTATGGACGCGAAAACTATCCAGCTGATCTTGATGAAATTTTTACAGTTTGTTAGTATCGATCAGGCGGGTGTCATAGGCTATAAAACTTTAATTTAGGGTGCATATTTTGGGTGGTCCTCATACACAAATATTTTAAAAATAGCGATTTCTCAAAGACAGGCAAATCGATTCTCATGAAATTTACACAGTATGTCTTTTATGTTAAGGGGCACAGATTGGATTGTTAAAGTTTTATTTAGGGTGCATAATTAGGGTGCCCCTCATGCAAATATATTTTTAAATATCATTTTCACGAAGACAAATAAATCGATTCACACCGAATTTACATTACGTATCTCTTATGTTAAGAGCTTAGGCCACAAAACTTTTATTTAGGGTGGCCCTCAAACAAAAATATTTTTTCAATACTCTAATTTTCTCGAAGTCCGCTGAATCGATTCTCATGTAATTTACGACACATGGCTTTTATGTGAAGAGACACAGATGAGATTGTAAAAGTTTTATTTAGGGTGCATACTTAGGGTGGCCCTCATGCAAAAATATTTTCAAATATCATTTTCACGAAGACAGGTTAGTCGATTCACACCGAACTTACACCACGTAGCTCTTATGTTAATAGGCATAGCTTAGGCTACAAAACTTTTATTTTGGGTGGTTCTCACACAAAAATTTTTTTAAATATCATTTTCTCGAAGACCGCTTAATCGATTCTCATGGAATTTACACCACGTGGTTTTTATATTAAGAGCCACTGCTTAGGTTGTAAAAATTTTAATTTGGTCCTAATACAAAAGTATTTTTTAAATAGAATTTACACGCAGACTGCACATCGAATATACACCACGGTTGAGGTGCAGCAGGGTAATGCTAGCTTTATATAAATTGTAAAACATTTTTTGTCCTATCACGAAAATTTCATTAACTTTTTCCCAATATTTACTGAGAAATCGCAAATTAAAAAAAAACACCCACATACAAATTCACTTGTTCATAGCTTTTTAAAAAATCCAAATTTTTCCAAAAAAATTATAAGGCGTTAATATTGATCAATAAATCTTCAAAGTTATGCAAAAAAAGTTTAAGTATAATAAGTTGGTTTTTTCTGTGCCCACTTGAGAAAACTTTACTCTCAACAACACACAAAGAAATAGATTTTAAAGAATAACAATCGACAACCTGAATGACAGAATAGAATGTCTTTTTTGTCCGCCAGCAGAGATGAATTGTATGAAATGTGTATAAATGCAGTGTCCGCGTCCGGCCAAGGGAGCGTCCGCCCACCGGAATGTATTTTGTTCTAAGAACATAACGAAAATCTTGGACCAAAAAATTCGTCCGGCTACGAGAGATGTCCGCCTGCGGGAGCTATCCGCGACGGGAGCCTTCACTGTAATTGATATCAATATTTATTAATAGTCTATCGTTAATTGAAAATTGTTTACCTTTTAATTTAAAAAAGCGATTACTCAATAACGGTTTCAAATACAAGACTGGAAATTCGTGTACTTGTTGCTTTGAGTACGCACTAAAACATATCAAAAAATTAGCGAAATCAAAGAGGGTCGGACCAAAACCTTGGTGATTTGGCATGGAATGCCCCATATATAATAGTTAATGCAAAGCAACACCTTGTTCATGCTTAAACCCTTACAATCGTTAAAGTCGTGGATGAAACATATTTTCTAACAGAAATGCATTAAATTAAAATCGTGTGATATGCTGCTTGAAATTTCATTAGCCCAATGTCGTTGAGAATATTTGAAATGCTCATGGAAAGCTGAACAAGAAAAAGTTTTGCGATGGAGATCTCTTGTTTGCCAATTAATCACCGCTAACAATTTCCTTTCCTCATTTGTGTTTAGCTGACTGATTACCTTGTCTCGCATTCAGCGGCACGTGACAAACGGACTCGTTTATATCTGGCATTGCGATTGGTTGCTCGCATGCATATAAATCAATTTGAGAAACAGCGCTGCAATTTAAAAACAAATCGCTGCTTCAAGATTTCCTCGCAAGAAGTTCACACATGCCCGACTGTCCCCATTTATGCTCTACCGTCACCCCCAATATGGCAGTCACTTGTGCAGCTATGCCAAAAACAAACTGCAATGTTTTGACTCCAAAAGGATTTTAAAGGATTATAAGGACATGCACACAAAATCATGCTCGTATGAATGTTAGTTGCTTGCCACCACCTCCGGCGCAATACTTGTTAATGCGGTTCTCACTCCTTTAAATCAGAGAGACCTACAGACCACACGAACGGCGAGACAGAAAAAGTATTATAGAAAACTTTTGTTATTTTACTATCAGATCACGTGCATAGCCGTACAATGCTTTGGTTAAATTCCACCAGTTCCATCTCTACTACCGCGTACTTTGTGTTTTGTCAGTAATCCAAGGATACCTGTGTCAGTTTCCTAAACGTATCACAACATCGGCACACATTTAGATAAAGAAACCATCTGTGCAGGAAATGGAAAGGTTGAGAGGGAAGTAAGGTATTTCATACGAGCAAATGCTTACTAACGTGAAATAAAGTAGTGAAAGATTATCTCAATTGATAGGCCCTAGGCAGGCAAAAACTTAAATACGTGGCGAATACGTATAGTTCGCCAAGGTGGCGGCACCCCTGTGCTCTGAGTCAGGGTAAATTTATTTCAACTCTTTTAAATTTACAGCTAACAAATCCGAGTAAATCGTTTACGAGTGCGTTTGAACGTGATTTATTGTTTTACAAATGCTTCAAAGTAGTCAACATATAAAGAGCTCTATGTAGATAATCAAGCATTTTTTAAAGGAAGTTATTCAATGGAGAAACAATATGTAGTTAAACAAATTTATTTTGTTGATTTAACCTTTACAATAGTTAGTAGCTTGATGGTACGCAAAATGATGGAAATACATTATGGTAAAAAATGAAAATTGTCAAATCGCGATATTTGAGAGAGTAAAAGCTGAAATTTCTTTAAGTAATCGAATCACTACAATTTCGGCACGAACACAGAAATGTCAGGGTTCAGGAAGTAAAGCGTGCGTCCTATTTGCAAAATCATTTGGTTAATATCTCCTGAATTATTGATAAGGATTAATTAACTGTAAAGAAAAACGTGAATTCATTTAAAACATATCCGAAACATAAAATTTAAACAGTCTCAAAATTGTTTTGTTTTACCTTTGGCTTAAAAGTTTTTGACTAAGTAGATACGCAAGGCTACATTCAATCTTTTGAGCCCCGCATTTCAACACCCCCACAAGCTGTGTTGACATATTTGTTTGATCAAAGTACACTAAACGAGGTATGTAAGTACATAGTTAAAAAAATTATATATCCGAAAGTAGACGCGCCCTCAACTTCTGATTCCATATTCGTTGTCAGTAAAAAAAGCCTCTTAAGAAAATAATGACTTGATAAAATTGGAGAGGGGCTTCTAAAGTAAACTTACGTCTCAATGATAACATATTAAGCTATAAATATCAGCTGCACAACTTTGAAATCTGTCATTCACCTTTAGAGTTATGTATATCATATTTTACAAGGTTTAAGAGTATTTTATTTAGAAACAAAAATTGGTTTTTTTAAATGTTTTGGTGAGAAATGGGAAATGGGTGAATTTGTCCGATAAATTTATTTTTTTTTTCAAACTTGCTTAAGATTCTTAAACAAGAATATGTGGGTTTGGTTTTCGGACCAACATTTTTTTTGTTGGCCTGTGTTATCTGGTCGACTACAGTACAACTATTTAAGTCACACCAATTTTTAGATTTATTTTCAGTTAAAAACCGGAACTATTTAATATAATAAATTAACATTTACCAGAAAAGGTTTTGATTTCAAGTTTTTTGCCATGTTGCTCCTTCTTAACACAACCTTGTTAGAAGTGAAAAAAATGAAGTTCTGAAAAATATCTTATGAGGAAAGGTTGGCCAGATACTATTAAGATAGGAAATGTTTTTCCTCGCTTGTTAAAAGTGAGCCTCATTGCCTACGATTTTGACAGTCTTCAAGTTTAAGCCACAAAGAGAAAAAAATTGAAATCATGGGGAAATTGTCATCTTAACCCGGTCATGGTTTCGAATTTTTTTTTTTTTAGCACTCCCCTCAATCATGGTTTTTCTTGAAGTTAAGACTATCTTGAATTAATATTTAAGGAGGAACAATTAAAATTCAAACGGGAGACATACATATGTTAAATTGGATTTAAAGTAAAAAAAACATGAAAAAATACATAGACATCTATACTATTATATAAAGAGGTAAGGTTTGTTTGTTTGTTTGTTTGTTTGTTTGTTTGTTTGTTTGTTTGTTTGTTTGTTTGTTTGTTTGTTTGTTTGTTTGTTTGTTTGTTTGTATGTTCCGGGTAATCTCTGGAACTACAGAACCGATTCCAAAAATTTTTCTACTAATAGAAAGCTACACTATTCCTGAGTAACATGGGCTATATTTTATTTTGATAAAATCAAGGGGCGTGGCACTTTACGTGCAATTAAAACATTTAACTCGCTATATCTTGGTTCATAAGATAGCAAGAGTCTTAAAATTCGGTGTCAGGATGCACATAGCCTATGTTAAGCACTTCACAAAATATGAACGGGATTAGACACCAGGGGCGTGGTGGCTATAGGGCTTTAATTTAGGGTGGCCCTCATTCGCAAATATTTTTAAAATAGCATTTTTACAAAGACCACTTAATCGATTCACATGGAATTTACACCACATGTCTTTTATATTAAGACGCATAGCTAAGACGATGAAACTTTTATTTAGGGTGGCCCTCATACACAAATATTTTAAAAATAGCGATTTCTCAAAGACAGGTAAATCGATTCTCATGAAACTTACACAATATGACTTTTATATTAAAGGACATAGATTAAATTGTAAAAATTTTATTTAGGGTGCATACTTAGGGTGGCCCTCATACAAATATATTTTTAAGTATCATTTTCACGAAGACAGGTGAATCGATTCAAACTGAATTTACACCACGTATTTCTTATGTTAAGAAGCATAGCTTAGTCTACAAAACTTCAATTTAGGGTGGCCCTCAAGCTAAAATATTTTTTAAATATCATTTTCTCGATACCGCTAAATCGATTCTTATATAATTTACACCACACGACTTTTATATTAAAAAGCACAGATTAGATAGTAAAAATTTTACATACGGTTCATACTTAGGGTGGTCCTGATACAAAAATATTTATAAATATCATTTTCTCGAAGACCGCTCAATCGATTCTCATGGAATTTACTCCATATGGCTTTTATATTAAGAGGCACAGATAAGGTAGTAAACCTTTTATTTAGGGTGCATACTTAGGGTGACCCTCATACAAAACTATTTTTAAAAATAATTTTCACGAAGACAGGTTAGACGATTCACACCGAACTTACGCCACGTATCTCTTATGTTAAGAAGCATAGCTTAGGCTACACAACTTTTATTTAGGGTGGTCTTCATACAAAAATATTTTTTAAATATCATTTTCTCAAAGACCGTTTAATCGATTCTCATGGTCTTAACACCACATGACTTTTATATGAAGGGGCACAGATTAGATAGTAAAAATTTTACTTAGGGTTCACACTTTGGGTGGTCCTCACACAAAAATATTCTTATATATCTTTTTCACGAAGACAGGTTAATCGATTCATACCGAATTTACACCAAGCTAAGGCTTCAATACTTTTATTTAGGGAGCATATTTAGGGTGGCTTTCATACAAATATATTTTTTGAACATAATTTTCTCGAAGATCGCTTAATCGGTTCTCATGGAATTCACGCTACGAGGCTTATATATAAACAGGCACAGCTTAGAATAGAATGGGTGATGCCACGCCCCCTTATCTAAAAGAAAATAAGATTCGTCATATCTTATCAACTATTTGATGCAGATAAATGAAACTTGGTACATATATAAAGAGTAGAGAAAGAAGTAAGATTCCATGCAAAAATTGGCGGTACCACGCTTCCATATGAGAAAAAATCAACTTTTTATGTATCAACAACTATTTGACGCAGATGGATAAGATTTGATACATATGTTTCTTATAGTTTGTAAAAATTTCTTAACATAGTTTGGTTTGAAAAAAATGAGCCAAAAAGAAAGAAAGTAAGATTAAATGAAAAAATGGGTAGTGCCATGCCTCCAAAATAAGAAAAAACTATGACTATGAGACTCGGTACATATATAGAAGGCAAGGACTGTAACCAAATTAAACTCATGCAAAGGTGCTGATTCTACGTATTCCAATCATTCCCGCCAATTCAATTGTTCATTTATGAGACAAATAGAAAAACCACTCTTTATCCACTGTTTATCACTCGCAATAAGATAAATATCAATAAAAATAGTTTTTACTTATTTAATCCAACTAAAATAAAAACACAGTATGTTTTATTTGTTTAGGCGTAGCAATGCGCGCCGGGTTTTGCTAGTAGTTACATAAAGCTATTGCCTATGCGGATGATGTAGCATTAATTGCATGTGGCAAATTCCCAAACACACTGTGTGAAATTCTTCAGGATGCTTTAAACAGACTCATCTCATGGGCAGATGAGGCTGGCTTAGGAGTAAATCCGAACAAAACTGAACTATTACTCTTTACTAGGAGTCACAAACTTCCAATTATAGAACCACCTTTGCTAAAGGGCATTAGACTTGTCTTAAAAAGTAGTGCAAGGTATCTTAGCCTGGTATTGGATAGGAAATTAAGTTGGAAAATAAATGTTATTGAGAGAGTTAGGAAACTCTCCTGGCCTGTCTTAGACGGTCACCTATTGCAGACAATTGCAGAAGGTTCAAAGAGCTGCTTCCAAGTGCATCAGTGGTGCACCGAGGACCACTCCGACTGATGCCCTGGAGGTCCTCTTTCATATCGCTCCTCTTGACCTGTTTGGAAAGCGACTGGCAGCATGTACCGCCATAAGACTCAGGGAAACTGCTTCCTGGTCGGAGGGAAGAACAGGACACTCAACTATCCATAATAGCTTGTGTTCCTTACCCTCTAAATTGGACTATACTGTTCCAGTAATCTCATTCAAGAGAAATTACGTAACCCATATCCCATCTGGGGATAACTGGAAGGGAGGAATCCCGGGGAGAAGGAACCATATTAATTTCTACATGAATGGCTCCAAGTTAAATAGGTTATGTTATTTACTCTAAGGAACTGAAGATAAGAATTGCTGCGAGGTTACCAGACCATTGTAGCGTTTTTCAGGCAGACATTATAGCAATAGATGAAGTAGCATCCTGGCTGAGGATAAATGTGGTATCCAAGAAGGATATGAATATTTATTCAGATAGTCAGGCTGCTATCAAATCCCTAGAATTAGTCTTCCTAAACTCGCTAGTGACCCAACAATGTCGCTCGTCTCTTAATGAGATGGCTCAGCATTTTAACATTCACCTCATCTGGGTGCCTGGGCATAGGAACATTGATGGCAATTGCAAAGCTGATGAACTTGCTAGGCAGGGGACTGCTGCACAAATTCCTCAAGACAAGGAAGGTGTTGGCATGCCACTTGCTACCTGCATCTTACTGCTTAAAGAAGACATGACAAAAAAGGCGAACATAAGATGGACCCAAGGGTCAACTAGCAATATAACAAGGCAAATCTGGCCGGAATGGAACGCTAAGCGATCTCTAGAACTGATATCCCGCACAAGACATAGTATCTCGTCAGTTTTTGCTGTTATAACTGGCCACTGGCTTATCGGCAGACATGCGGAGAGGTTAGGAATTCGGTCTTTTGACTTCTGTAGAAGTTGTAGGGATGTGGAGGAGGAGCAAAACATTAAACATTTTCTTTGGTCCTGCCCTATACTTGCTAGAAAACGCCACAAAGCACTTGGTTCGATTTTGTTTGATGACCTGGATAACCTTAGACATGTTAGCATAGGTCAGCTATTTAGTTTTATTACGAAATCTGGATGGTTCAATGAGAGGGTATAGTCAAGTTACCCTGTGGTATCACAATGGACCAAATTTAGTCTAAGTGAGTCGGTTTGTAACTAACTGCCACTCCTACCTAACCTAACCAAGATATAAAGTTACATAAAAAAAAGGTCTTTTGAAATTTAATTATTCCACCTTGAATATTAATTCAAGATAGTCTAAGCTTCAAAAAAAGCCATGGTTGAAGAGTGTGCACCAGACAAAAAACAAAAACGTGTCCGGCTAAAATCACAATAACGGTGGAAATGCACATATATCATAACACAAAACTTTGGTTTCGTTACGTTATAAAGGTATATTAAAGTTACGATATTGAAAAAAAAATTAAATAATATTCGTAACTAAAAAAGTTTTACAGAAAATAAAATATAGGACATTCTTGAGAGCCATTTTGCTTATAAAAGTCATTAATGATTTTTTATAATAAACATTTATGCGAAATAAGTACTTAAGACTATTATTTAAATTTTTTAAATAAAGTATTGATCCTTATGTTTGATTTAAAAAGTCTGATAGTATCAGCATTTGATATTGATAATGGGGGTGATGATAAAATTATTTAAAAAAATAGAAGTTTAAATTTTACCTTCTGAAATAAAACCAGCTCTATGGAAGTTCAAAATGGAGAGAAAATTCACTTTTATTAAAATAAGTAAGAAGCTTAGAAAAGAATAAAGAGGATGAACTATAAAAGATAATAACAAACAATTCAGTGTTGCTAATTCAGAGTTAGTAGTAAGTTACAGTGATTGTTTACAGTGATTGAAAGCGTTACATATTCAACACTCCCTCTCGCTTTCAAAAACGAAAAAAAAAATTAAATATTTAACATAATCCACATTGATCTATCAGAAAACTAAATTTATCTTTAGATAACACCTTCGTCAAAGGATCTGCAAGCTGATCTTTAGTTGACACATACTGAACATCAATCTCCTCTCTCCTTTGCATATCGCATGTATAAAAATATTGAGTGTCGATATGTTTCGTTCTTTTTGATGATTCTGGATTCTTAACGAGTGTTATTGCTCTTTGATTGTCGCATTTAATGATTGTAGGCTCGGTTTGTTCGTGACCAATATCTTTTAATAATTTTCGAAGCCACATAATAGATTTTGTTGCTGCACACAAAGCTACAAATTCTGCTTCTGTTGTTGACGTAGCTGTCACGGTCTGCTTTCTTGAACTCCAAGCAATAGGTCCACCGTTCAAAATAGCTATCCATCCTGTAGTACTGCGTCTTGTGTCAATATCGCCTGCCCAATCAGAGTCACAATAAAAATGTAATTGAAAATTATTAGTTGAAAAATTGAAGGAAATTCCTTTGTCCACAGAACCTTTTAAGTATTTAAATATTCTCTTTACTCCCTGCCAATGAATAATATTCGGTTTTTCTACAAATCTACTTAGCACGCCGACCACATATGCTATATCAGGTCTTGTACATACCATTAAATACATGAGGGAACCAATTGCCTCTCTGTAGGGAAAGTTTTCAGTTTTCTTTGAATCTCCTTCTTTTGTTGAAAATTTAATTCCAGGTTCTGCTGGTGTATTAACTGGTGAACAATTAGTGTGATTAAACTTTTCGAGAATTTTGTTAATATAGGCATTCTGATATATTTTTAACTTAGATTTATCTTTGTCTCTTTTTATTTGCATGCCTACGAAAAACTCAGCTTCTTTAAATGTAATTTCAAATTCTGCGTGTAATTTGCTCAGCACATGTTTGATTAAATGAATGTTGTTGCCACAAATTAAACCGTCATCTACATACAACGCTAAATACATGATATCATTTTTCAATCGATACAAAAATATACAGGTGTCCGCAAGCGATTGTTGAAAATCATTATTTAATAAAAATTGCACAATGCGCTTATTCCATTGTCGAGACGCTTGTTTTAAACCATACAGGCCCTTTTTCAGCAAACAAATACGATCATCGTCTTCAAAACCATATGGTTGCTCCATATAAATGCATTCTTCGATATCACCATGAAGAAAAGCAGTTTTGACATCGAATTGATACATTTCAAAGTTATGCGCTGCAACTATAGCTAAAATAGTTCTAACTGATTCATATCTTACCACTGGGGCAAATATCTCGCTGTAATCAGTCCCATATTTCTGCGAACAACCTCTAACGACAAGCCTGGCCTTATATTTGTCAATTTCGCCATTTGCCTTATACTTTTTCTTGAAAACCCAACGATTTGTAATAATGTGCATACCTTCAGTGCGTGGAACTAGTATCCAAGTATTGTTTTTATAAAGTGCCTCAATTTCTTCATTTATCGCTGCTAACCATTTTTGCGAATCTCGGCTTTGCATAGCGTCTTCCAAACTTATGGGCTCTAATTCAGCAATACAAATATCACCAACAACTTTTTCTTGCTCATCATAATTTGTTTTCGAGACTTTTCTTGTACAATATGGACTTCGTGGTATGGGTAATCTAGGATTTCTAGGTAACCTCTTTGCTTCACCTGTTTCGCCATTTTGACTTGCTTCATCATCTAGCTCTTGATAAGTATTTTCTTGTTGTTCCGAATCATCCATAAGCTTAGTTTCCGTCATCAAATTTAGGTCTTCTCGGCTTTCATTAAAAATAACATCGCGTCTGATCAATACTTTTCTGGTAGCTGGGTCGTAAATTCTATAAGCTTTGCTTTCATCTTGGTATCCGATCATCAAGCACTTCACAGCATTTCTTTCCCACTTGGTACGTTGCTCTTTTGGAATGTGAACAAAAGCTTCACTACCAAATACTTTTAGATTTCCTACTGACGGTTTGGTGCCAAACCACTTTTCGTAAGGTGTGACTCCACCAATAACATCAGAAGCTATGCGGTTCTTTAAATATACTGCTGTATTCGTTGCCTCAGACCACAAAAACAATGGCAGTTTTCTTTCATGTAACATGGCTTTGGCACTTTCAACAACTGTTCTGTTTTGTCTCTCAATGAAACCATTTTGTTCAGGTGCCCTTGGAGTTGAAATTTCATGTTTAATACCTTTATCCAAAAGAAAACGTTTAACTGACTCGTTGCAAAATTCTAAGCCGCCGTCAGACCTAAGCCTTTTAATTTTGTGACCAACAGCTTCAACCTCAATTACAAACTTTATCAAATTGTCCAATACGTCGGTTTTGTTTTTTAAAAAATAAACGTAACAAAATCTAGAAAAATTGTCTTTTAGTAACATGAAATAATTGGCACCACCAATTGATGGTATACTCATTTTGCCACACAAGTCTACATGAAACGTCTCACCCGGCTTAGTTCCTCGTCTTGCTCCCGATTTTGGAAAACTCGTTCGATGTTGCTTGCCATAAGCACAGCCCTCGCAAAATACATTTTCTTCAGCGCCATCAATTTTAAGATCATCGACAATCTTTTTCTTGTTCATTTCATTCAGCGTACGAAAATTGACGTGACCCAAACGTTCATGCCATAGCTTCAGCGAATTTGTTGATGCCACATTCACCTCCGAAGTTTTAACTGATTGGAAATTCATTTTGTGCAGCTTCTTGTCGCGCACCCCATCAGCAATAACTTCACCATCTTTTATAAAACTTACGCGTTGTCCACCTTCTTCAAAAACTACGCTCATTCCTTTTTCTGTTGATTTTGAAACAGAAATGAAATTCCTATCGAGTTCAGGAACTAATAAAACGTCTTTAACTATATGAATTACTCCTGTGCCACCACTTTGCACTTCAATGTCACCAATGCCTTTAACGCACAATTTTCTCCCATCTCCAACTCGCACTTGGCAAGTGTCAGATGTTAAATGTTGAAAGTTTAAGAAAAACTCCCTCTGGAATGACATATGGTCAGTCGTCCCTGAATCGGCGTACCACACGTTATTAATTTTCTTATTAGAAATTGCAGAATGTAAAACAAATAAATGTGACTTTTCTTGTAATTGACATTTGTTCATCTCGCTCTCCATCAAAAGTGAATGCCGACCGCCTTTCTCATCTTTCTTTTCTCTATGTTCACTTTCGCATTTACTTTGTCGGTCTTTTTGTCGCTTAAAACATTCTCTTGCCCAATGCCCTTGTTTGTGACAATAATTGCATTTGCCAATTCTTTTGTTAAAATTTTTGCTCTCTGCTTTGCTGTTGTAACTATTTTTGTCTCTTTTGTTATAACTATAAGTACTGTACGCAGCTTTGTTCGAGCTGTCGATTTCACTTGTACGAAGGTTTAACAGGGATTCCTCATTAACTAAATGGTCAGTTAACCTCTCAATATTTTGTTCGGCACGTGGTACTGCATACCATGCAGTACGGACATGATCAAATTTAGAAGGCAAGCTGCTTAAAATTTTGGCAATGATCATAAGCTCCTTTTGTTCTAAATTCATGTCTTTTAGCCTTTGTGCTAATGATGTCACTTTTGCTATGAAATTTGCCATATTTTCTTCGGCATCAATTCTACAATTTATAAATTTTTCTAAAAGTACCTGTGCTGACTGGTCACTTCTTTCAGCGTGTACTGTTTTTAATCTTGACCACATTTGCGATGCAGTTGTACAGTCTGTAAGATATTTCAGCTGATCCAATTCTATACCTCGCATGATGAATGCTTGTGCCTCCGCATCTTTTTCATCCCATTTTGTTGCGTTAGTTGCAGACCTTACCTCTGTTCCAATGATGTATGGCTTTAATTTATTCTCCGTCATATAAATTTCCATCTGCTTGCGCCATAGCTGATAATTCTGATAAATTCTTGATTCTGCCATCTTTTGTACTGGCGTTTCCTGAATCCCAAAATTTTGCTCAGAATCTTGTATAGAGTCTTGCTCAGC
Source organism: Tricholauxania praeusta (assembly GCA_949775025.1). Taxonomy (NCBI): domain Eukaryota; kingdom Metazoa; phylum Arthropoda; class Insecta; order Diptera; family Lauxaniidae; genus Tricholauxania; species Tricholauxania praeusta. The sequence continues at coordinate 88,244,849 of OX459030.1, read as the reverse complement.
GATTGTAACTTCAATTACAGAATCGTCTTCGCCGTCGATGTAACCTTTTTCCATTTATGAGCACACACCTGGGCCCATAACCTGTAGAAGTTTAAATTTTACCTTCTGAAATAAAACCAGCGTGTTTGCTCTATGGAAGTTCAAAATGGAGAGAAAATTCACTTTTATTAAAATAAGTAAGAAGCTTAGAAAAGAATAAAGAGGATGAACTATAAAAGATAATAACAAACAATTCAGTGTTGCTAATTCAGAGTTAGTAGTAAGTTACAGTGATTGTTTACAGTGATTGAAAGCGTTACATATTCAACAATATATATCCAGAAAGAGTGGAATAAAACATCCATGGACACTTTAGTGTCCTTAGTAGATTCTATGCCCTCCAGATTATGCCTTTAAGTATTAACTTAAGATAAAAATATTCTCCTGTAAGAATAATAAATTGATTGAAATAAATTAAATTTGAAAAGTTGCATTTTTTTGCTCGCTTAATTTTTGAGGTTGTCTTGTTGTTTTATGCATTACAGAATACTGGATGCAAAAAATTCAACAAAAACTTACATCAATAACGTGAGGGACCATTTGAATGTAGATATAAAGTCATAAAGCTCTAACACATTTTTTTTTAAGATATCACAAATTTTCTGACTCAGTAATCGCTGTTGCATTGCCTTGAAAAAAAAAATTAAATTTATTTCTTATATTCAAAACAGGCAAAATAGTGTTAACCGAAAAAAGTCCACCCGGAAAAAAATACAATCATATGAAAATAAGGCATTACAAGAACGTCCAAAAACTTAACCTTCTCCACCTCAGACTATATTTGTCCGAATGAATTGATTTTTGGTTGTGAGAAGTAGAATCGAATAGAACAATTATTAGCCCAATTTTTAGCACTATAGGACAACTTTTTTTGGGCTGGGACCCTTGGCAAATTATGCTTCATATGTATGTAATATGACCTGTCCAGAAATGTATGAGACATTAAAAAGATATTTAAATACGCTGAAAGTTTATCCGAAAGCTCTTTGCAATAAGACAAAATTTGCAAAAAAAAATATCTTGCTACTCGCCGCATGATCGTATATAAGGCTAGTCAGAATTAGTCTGACACACCTGCTCAAAACATTAGGTACACCTTTGAGTTTTTAGTTTAAGCTCTATTACAAAAATATTTTGTCAATTTAGAGGAAAAATCGTAGTGGTAACATGAAGTACACAATTTGGCACCACGATCTTCAGTAAAACAATCATGTGATTCCCTTAAGTTTTGAGCGTTTCTACTCACTGTGCATAGTTTGAATATTTGCCTGCTCATAATAATAGGTACACCTGCACGTTGATTCAAATTTTCGTTTGAAATTTAATTTTTAAATTCTTTTTTGAGCATTCCTTAGAAGAACACTAAGTTTTCTTTAATTTAACCTTAAAATGCATTGAATTGACAGCAAACATTTTAGTTGAGATGGGTCGTAAGTCACATTGCTCTGCTGAAGATTTAAAACTGACTTTAAACTTGAAAAAAAATTAAGAAAATCTCTTCTATGTATTGGCAGGTCGCTGAATAGATCTCAAAATTTAGTGAACAATGTATTTAAAAATAAACAGTAAAAAAATCTCGTGGTAGACCACCAAAAACCGCCCCAAGAGTTGATATTCATATAAAAAATAGACACATTTAAGTCTTCAAAGACAATTTTAGCAGAAATTGGGAACGTGGTTCGTGCTCAAACAATTCGACGATGATTATTAACGGCTAACATACCTGGACGCTTAGCTAAAAAAGTTCCTTTATTGTATGTACATTAGGGTGATTCAAATTTTTTATTTTTTGTTTTTTTTAAGGTGCTGTTGCTTAAAAAGTAAGTTTATGATATGAAGAAAAAGTTCACGAAAATTCAGCTCTGTAACTCAATTTTATAAGGTGGCGCCGGAGCCTGTTAGTTTTACATGTAAATTGTATGGAAAAATTATTTTTTACAAAAAAGGTATCTAAATGAATAGGTGCTTTGTGTTGTTGAGCTGAAAAGGATCGTTTTTCGACGTAATTTTTTACGCTGAATCCGAATCTGGCCTCAGAATTGACCCATCATGTCGGAATCCTGAAATATTTGAGGCTAAGTACCTAAAACATGATGTTTTTTGTCTATTTTCGAGGGCATGTATGGGATTCAAAGAAAGTTGATCAGCTTATTTTTAACAAAAGCATCATTTAGTACCATCCTTGCCCTTTAAAATGAGCTTTCAAGTGGTGATCTGTGATGCTTCCTTGCAAAGTTGCAGCCATTTCAAGGTGACATGAATTTGAGACCCGTTGGTTAATATTGTTGGGTTGCAACCTTTTGTAGGGGATCCAATTCATGTCACTTTAAAATGGCTATAACTTTGCAAGGAAACATCACAGATCACCACTTGAAATCTCATTTTAAAGGGCAAGGATGGTACTAAATGATGCTTTTGTTAAAAATAAGCTGAGCAACTTTCTTTGAATCCTATACATGGCCTCGAAAGTAGACAAAAACCATCATGTTTTAGGTACTTAGCCTCAAATATTTCAGGATTCCGACTTGCTGGGTCAATTCTGAGGCCAGATTCGGATTCAGCGTAAAAAATGACGTCGAAAAACGATCCTTTTTAGCTCAACAACACTAATCACCTATTCATTTAGATACCTTTTTTGTAAAAAATAATTTTTCAATACAATTTACATGTAAAATTAACAGGCTCCGGCGCCACCTTATAAAATTGAGTTACAGAGCTGAATTTTCGTGAACTTTTTCTTCATATCATAAACTTACTTTTTAAGCAACAGCACCTTAAAAAAAAACAAAAAATAAAAAATTTGAATCACCCTAATGTACATATATAAAAAATATTTTTTTTTTTTGTTATGGAAGATTACAAAATGAAAATCATGCAGTTTTCAATTATTTTACTAAGCTTACTGTTCAGTACAGTGTGTGTCAACACCAAAAAAAATACACAAATAAATTTTAAAAAAAATGGCTAAAGCTTTGTCCTTGTTAATCATTGCTCTTGTAAATTTTATTTGATATTTTCTTGTTGAGTCAATACGAAGTAGCAAGTGTAACAAAAGCTGCGTTTTGTTCGTCATCTTATGCTAGTAATCTATACTATCTATACATGTCTAGTAGACATGAATTCCAGAATCCTTTGAGAAAACTCCTTTTCGAAAATTTATTTCTATTCGAGTATATCCTCATTTAAAAAAATATCTCTCGGCTGCTACCATAGCTGCAAAATTTTCATTTATCGGAATTTGAGTAAAAAATTAAGATATATAGACTTTTTTCTTATACAAAATTTTTTTCTTTTTCACTTTTTTCTTTTTTTTTCGATTTTCCTTGTGTACACTAGACTTGGTCAAATAAATGGCATGTTCTAGAATACTTCAAGAACACTGGATTTTCAAAATTTTATTCATATTCGAGTATATCCTCATTTAAAAAAGTAAAAAAAAAAAAAAATATTCCTAGGGTTGCTACCAAATGCAAAATTTTAATTTTTCGGAATTTGGCTATAAATGAAGAAAATTTGAAATTTTCTTACTATGTCTAATATTTTTTTTTTTAATTTTTTACCAATTTTCCTTATGTTTTTAAGGAAGTATCGAAAAAAATTACCTTTTATTTTTTTAAGGAACAAAAACTGGTCTCTCTGCTAGTAGAGCTTTGGTGTTTCTTGTGTAACAGCGTAAATCCTTAGTTGTTTTCACTGCATTCACCCTAATACCCTATAATTTGAAATTATCAATGCCACTACATGAATTTCCATTAAAAAATAAAATATCAGTTTTCATATTAAAGTGAATAAGCAGGAATGATAGTGCAATAATAATATTTGCAAAAAATATGTTTGTATGAAAAAGTAGCTACTGCAACACTATTTATTTTTGTTACATACCATACCATACCATACCATACCATACCATACCATACCATACCATACCATACCATACCATACCATACCATACCATACCATACCATACCATACCATACCATACCATACCATACCATACCATACCATACCATACCATACCATACCATACCATACCATACCATACCATACCATACCATACCATACCATACCATACCATACCATACCATACCATACCATACCATACCATACCATACCATACCATACCATACCATACCATACCATACCATACCATACCATACCATACCATACCATACCATACCATACCATACCATACCATACCATACCATACCATACCATACCATACCATACCATACCATACCATACCATACCATACCATACCATACCATACCATACCATACCATACCATACCATACCATACCATACCATACCATACCATACCATACCATACCATACCATACCATACCATACCATACCATACCATACCATACCATACCATACCATACCATACCATACCATACCATACCATACCATACCATACCATACCATACCATACCATACCATACCATACCATACCATACCATACCATACCATACCATACCATACCATACCATACCATACCATACCATACCATACCATACCATACCATACCATACCATACCATACCATACCATACCATACCATACCATACCATACCATACCATACCATACCATACCATACCATACCATACCATACCATACCATACCATACCATACCATACCATACCATACCATACCATACCATACCATACCATACCATACCATACCATACCATACCATACCATACCATACCATACCATACCATACCATACCATACCATACCATACCATACCATACCATACCATACCATACCATACCATACCATACCATACCATACCATACCATACCATACCATACCATACCATACCATACCATACCATACCATACCATACCATACCATACCATACCATACCATACCATACCATACCATACCATACCATACCATACCATACCATACCATACCATACCATACCATACCATACCATACCATACCATACCATACCATACCATACCATACCATACCATACCATACCATACCATACCATACCATACCATACCATACCATACCATACCATACCATACCATACCATACCATACCATACCATACCATACCATACCATACCATACCATACCATACCATACCATACCATACCATACCATACCATACCATACCATACCATACCATACCATACCATACCATACCATACCATACCATACCATACCATACCATACCATACCATACCATACCATACCATACCATACCATACCATACCATACCATACCATACCATACCATACCATACCATACCATACCATACCATACCATACCATACCATACCATACCATACCATACCATACCATACCATACCATACCATACCATACCATACCATACCATACCATACCATACCATACCATACCATACCATACCATACCATACCATACCATACCATACCATACCATACCATACCATACCATACCATACCATACCATACCATACCATACCATACCATACCATACCATACCATACCATACCATACCATACCATACCATACCATACCATACCATACCATACCATACCATACCATACCATACCATACCATACCATACCATACCATACCATACCATACCATACCATACCATACCATACCATACCATACCATACCATACCATACCATACCATACCATACCATACCATACCATACCATACCATACCATACCATACCATACCATACCATACCATACCATACCATACCATACCATACCATACCATACCATACCATACCATACCATACCATACCATACCATACCATACCATACCATACCATACCATACCATACCATACCATACCATACCATACCATACCATACCATACCATACCATACCATACCATACCATACCATACCATACCATACCATACCATACCATACCATACCATACCATACCATACCATACCATACCATACCATACCATACCATACCATACCATACCATACCATACCATACCATACCATACCATACCATACCATACCATACCATACCATACCATACCATACCATACCATACCATACCATACCATACCATACCATACCATACCATACCATACCATACCATACCATACCATACCATACCATACCATACCATACCATACCATACCATACCATACCATACCATACCATACCATACCATACCATACCATACCATACCATACCATACCATACCATACCATACCAATTTCAGAAGTTTTTAAAATCTTTACTTTACTCTAATCGTGTCACTGTAGTTTACAGTGCACCAGTAACCATTGATGCTCAAAATTTTGTGCAAGCACATGATAGTTACAAGCAAATCCGCAAATTTACAAAATTTTGAATAAAAACGAGCAAACCAATGTAAACATTCCACAAAAAGTACCAGTTTGTGGTTCTTATCGCAACAACGTCGGAAACCGAATTCGTGCCTCATTCTGGACGCGTCCATTAAAATTATGACGCAGTATTCACCGCATCACGTACAACAGCGTCAACTGAAGTAGTGTGGCAGCGCGTAAGAAAGCGGGAATGAGGTGGTAAGAAAAAAAGAGGAGGCAGGGTGCACAGTGTAATCCCTGAAATCTAAACGTGTATGAGAAGTCTACACCATGTTAGCCAAATGCATACATAATTTGTGAGATTGTCAGTTTACTGTTTGGCATGTGCTCATATTCTATGATGTGCAAAATAAATGTGTTACAGGTATTTTTTTATGTGCGTTTATGCAGTCAACATCATGTTAAATATTTTTAAATTTGAAGCTCATTCAGGTCATCAAATTAAAAAAATGTTTTTTTTCTAATTTATTAGAACTTAGAACTTAATTAGAAAACTTGTTGCATCTCAAATTTTTTACTAACTATGTTTTAAATTCTGCTGCTTTTTATCTCAGTGCAAGGAAATGTTTTTACGCACTTTTAAAAGCATAAATAAAATAAAATTAAATAAGAAAATAGGATTTTACATTCTAAAGTTGACGTTGAGTAGGAATAAAAAAGCCGAAAACCTTTCTTGTTTAAAAATGCTTTAGTTTCTGAAATAAATTAATTAATTTTTTATTTATAAATATGATTCTCAAAATATCTTCGGTATAACATGTTCTCTTTTTATGTCTTTAATCATTCCCAAGGATGTATCCGCTTTCATATTGAGATTGCCGAAATTGTCCCCGTAGGTGGTGGCGTTCTAATCACTGTTAGCTTTTTGTTGACTAGTTTGCAAATGTATATTTCTTATTGAAGTTATATGCCTTAAAGTAATACTTGGAACGTCCAATGTATTTATTCTTAACGTCTAAAGGACGACAGAAGTCTACGAGAGTTTATATTCCTAGTCCAAAAACTCCACAAGAACAAATCTTTGTTGATATAATTGTAATTTACAACAAGTAAGTTGTATACCACATCTTGCCTGGGTCTTAACAACAGATAGTAGCATTGTTGTGATAAGAAACATGTTCTATCTGCGGTTGATGCTTACCACCCAATTCTAAATATTGTGTACCAATTTAACACTGATAACATATCTAACGCGTTTACCCCCGTAAGGACTTACGAGATAAAGTTAAAAAAAAGAAACTGACTTCTTAACATATGGATGATTGCATTAAATTTTTATATATATTAGGCTTACCAATAATTTCTCGTGCCCATGGCATTCTAGAGAGTAAAAAAAATCGGAACAGTCGTAATAGCCCAAGAGCCGGCTGTAGAAAAGTCGAGTGTATAAGATTACACCATGGGACCTATGCCAAATGATAGAGCTCGATGAGCCTAAATAGAATATCTAGGATTGCCTTGCCATAGCCTGTCCCGATGGCCGAAAATAACCCACTTTTGGCCGACTTTTTTCTTAATAAAAAGTGTATAAGATTACAGCAAGAAATTGGTGTCAAATGATAGAGCTCGATGAGCCTAAAAATAAAATATAGGGTTGCCTTGCCAAAGCCTGTCCTAAACTAGGGTTGCCTCGCGTTTTTTAGGCCAATTTTTTTCAATGAAAAGTGTATAAGATTACAGCATGAAATGGGTGTCAAAAGGTAGAGCTCGATGAGCCTAAATAGAAAATATAGGGTTGCCTTGCCAAAGCCTGTCCTAAACTAGGGTTGCCACCCGTTTTTTGGGCCAATTTTTTTTTAATAAAAAGTGTATCAGATTACAGCATGAAAGTGGTGTCAAATGATAGAGCTCGATGAGCCTAAATAGAATATATAGGGTTGCCTTGCCAAAGCCTGTCCCGATGGCCGAAAATGCCCGAAATTTAGCCAATTTTGCTATTCTAATTAAAACTGTAGTACATAACAGCTCCAAATGTATGCCAAAAGATAGAACATGAAGAGGCCTAAATATAATACCTTGGATTGCATTGTTGAATCCTGTCGCAAACATGGGTTTTCACCGATTTTTGGGTCAATTTATATTAATGAAGATAATAGCTTGAAACTTATGCCAAATGATAGATATTGAAAAGCCTAAAAAGAATATATAGGGTTGCCTTGCTAAAGTCTGTCCCGATGGCCGAAAAAAACCACTTTTGGCCGACTTTTTTCTTAATAAAAAGTGTATAAGATTACAGCATGAAATGGGTGTCAAAAGGTAGAGCTCGATGAGCCTAAAGAGAATATAAAGGGTTGCCTTGCCAAGGTCTGTCCTAAACTAGGGACATCTTCATTAATAAAAATTGACCCAAAAACCGGTGAAAACCCATGTTTGCGACAGGATTCAACAATGCAATCCAACCTAATGTATTATATTTAGGCCTCTTCATGTTCTATCTTTTGGCATACATTTGGAGCTGCTATGTACTACAGTTTTAATTAGGATAGCAAAATTGGCTAAATTTTGGGCATTTTCGGCCATCGGAATAGGCTTTGGTTAGGCAACCCTATATATTCTATTTAGGCTCATCGAGCTCTATCATTTGACACCACTTTCATGCTGTAATCTTATACACTTTTTATTAAAAAAAATTGGCTCAAAAAATGGGTGGCAACCCTAGTTTAGGACAGGCTTTGGCAAGGCAACCCTATATTTTCTATTTAGGCTCATCGAGCTCTACCTTTTGACACCCATTTCATGCTGTAATCTTATACACTTTTCATTGAAAAAAATTGGCCAAAAAACGCGAGGCAACCCTAGTTTAGGACAGGCTTTGGCAAGGCAACCCTATATTTTATTTTTAGGCTCATCGAGCTCTATCATTTGACACCAATTTCATGCTGTAATCTTATACACTTTTTATTAAGAAAAAAGTCGGCCAAAAGTGGGTTTTTTTCGGCCATCGGGACAGGCTCATCGAGCTCTATCATTTGGCATAGGTCCCATGGTGTAATCTTATACACTCGACTTTTCTACAGCGGGCTCTCCGTCTATAATAGAGCTTGGAATAGATATAACCATATTCAGAATAATATAGTAAGCACCTAGGCTGTTTCTGAAACTTAAAAGCAAATCAGCTTCAATTTATTCCGAATATCTGAATAGAACAAAGCACAATATCTTGCATGATCCCAAAAACGTTTGGGGATTCAAATTTTACGAAAAAAATCAGATGGTTTTCAAGCTTTCCCCATTCTAAGGATCGTTTGAAGTTACTGCATATGCAGTGCTTGGTTGACCACAGAAATATTGCGGATACACTTTATTTGCATCAGCTTGTAACTGGGCCTATTGTTAAACCAGAACTCCTTCATGTTCATGTGACTTTATGAAAATATATCGGCCATTCTTTTAATAACTGCACACTTTGTTTTTTTTTACGTTTTTGAACATTTTTTGAAACGAAATATCTCAAAAACTATAGGATAAAAAATCACATCATCATATTTGTTAACAAAGACTATAACTTAATAAAAAAAGTTAAAAAAACTTAAATAATTTTGTTAAAACACTAATTTTTTTAATTAAAAAAAATTTTTCTCAAAATATTTTCAATATAGCATATTTTTTTTTTGTTTTGATTTTTTTATGTGTTATTCCTCAATCAATCTTAAGAATGCATGTGCTTTCATACGCGCACCATGTTTTTTCCACATAAGATTCGACATAAATTTTTTTTTTTTTTTGTAATGTTATTTTCAATCAATTCTAAAAATATATCTGCATTCAAATCGAAACTTCTGCCATAACTTTGGAAAATATGATTTTTTGTAAAGGCGCGCATTAGTCTAAATTGTATGCTATTTTCCAAAGTTATGTCGGGAATTTCGATTTGAATGCAGATACATTCTTAAGATTGATTGAAAATAACATTACAAAAAAAACAAGTAAAAACATCAGTAAAAAATTCCCAAAGTTATGGTGGCACTTTCGATATGAAAGCACATGCATTCTTAGGATTGATTGAGGAATAATATATCAAAAAATAGAAAAAAACGGATGATGTTATATTGAAAATGTTTTGAGAAAAATTTTTTTAATTAAAAAAATTAGTGTTTTGACAAATTTATTTAAATTTTTTTAATTTTTTTTATAAAGTTACAGACTTTCTTAAATATATAATTTTTCGCGTATACTGATTGTGTGAATTTTTAATTTTTGCGCAAAAACCATGATCATGTAACTCTTAGATGCCGTCTCAAGTGTGTCTATATTAGGGGTGGCAATCCCGGGATTTGCTCTAAATATAGGCAAAAGTAATCCTGGTATTACAAAGAGACAATCCCGGGATTTTCGGGATTAGAAAAAAATTTTATATTATATAGTAAATATTATTTTATATGACATATTTAAGTACAAAATCTGCAAAATAATTGTTTTCAATACATTTGATGTGCAAGAAACATTATTGCATCATCCTGCAAAATGCACTTCAATTGTATCTGAACCTTAAATTGAGTAAAAATATTTTTTTTATTGTAGCAATTTTTTGTTTAAGATTTTCTTAAAAAAAAAGTCACATAGCAAAAAAAAATATTTTTTTTTTAATACTTTGACTAATTATAAGAATTTTTTACTAAGTGCGATTTGTATTGAAAATTGATAGTTCATGAGAAAAATGATAAAATGTGAAATTTAGACTAAAAATATTTTTATCACTAACGGAAATACTAAAAATGCAATAGAAAAACAACATAAGCAAAACATATCTATTTCTTATAATAAAATACAAATCTGCAACAAAAAATATAGGTTTGTCTTCAAAAAAACCTTGATTTGACATTGAAATTTTGACCCATACCTAGACCTACCAAAACTTAAGTTCTAAGATATAATTAAACTTTTGTCTGAAGCTTTTTTTCTGAAATCAGCATCTAAAGATTTGGACAACTTAAATGAAGCACACTTATGGGTGCGTCTACTGAGAGCAAGCCATTCGGTGCCACTAAATGCCATCACTGTCACAGTTGAAGAAGGTGATAAAGTATTAATCAAGTACAAAATGTGGAACACGAATTTTTAAATGTAAAAATAAAATTGATAGTTTGGTCATAAATGCTTGATTATCCTCTATCATCTCCTTTTAATTGTGGCTACTTTCTACTAGTTAAACTTAGAAAATGTGATTTAGATGTTTTAACACTCGAAGTGTTCTAAGCAGTGTTCGAAAATAAACAGTACAATTCGTTGTGTACCGAGCCGAAGCACAAAACCTTATTTATTTTCTATAGTGTGCAATCCAATGCACAAAAAAATATCAGCACAAAACAGAAATGTGTACTCAGTAAGGTACAAAATATGAATCGTTCTGTGCATTTGTTGGCTTTTGTTTTGTTCTGTATTTGTGTTTGCACCGTAGCATGTACTTTATAAATAGAAATAGAGTGTCGTGCTTTGACTCGGTACAATTCGCAATTGTGTCGTTTATTTCACTCAACAGCGAATTGCACCAGTGATACCACCGGTTCAAAAAAAATTGAATTGTTTTTTTTTTTGTTCAATTTTTTTTTAATTCCAAAATTTAGAATAATCATGAAATATGTATTTAAGTCTGAGTTACGGTTTTTTTATTGTTTTCTGAAAAAATTTAAAATACACTTTTTTTATTATTTAACTGTTTTTTTACATTTTTTTGTCGCATATGTCTAAAAATTCGGAAATTATCGAAACATGTGGCCACATTTATGTAAGCTTCTCACAGCAAGAAGAAGCAAGTCTGACATGGTAACGAATTGGTTTTGTTTCGTTCTATTTCACAAAACATAATGAGAATAAAATTATGTTCTGTGCTCAGAGACGTACAAAAGAAGATTGGTTGTGTGCACTTTTCGTTTATGAAAAGTATGTGTACTCGTTAGAGCTTCGGCACGCTATTTTTATAAGGAAAAATAAACGTATTGTGTTTGCACAGTACAATACTGAATTGTGCGCACATATTAAAATCGTCACAAATCGCGATTGAATTGTACCGTACTGTACATTTTCGAACACTGGTTCTAAGTCAATTTTTAGCTATTATTTTTTCTATTATTTTGCGTTCTTATTCTTCATTGTTACGCTGTGAAATAAAGCAGTTTTAATTTTATATACTCGTATACAATAGTATAAGCTTCTCGTTTTTTTTTTTGTAGTTCTGTATGCATTTACTAAAACTATCAATCCCGGGATTGATCCCGGGATCCCGGGATTGGAAACTTCGATCCCGAAAATCCCGAAACTCAAAAAAGCTCCGGGATTGCCACCCCTAGTCTATATCTTACAGCTAAAAATGTTGAAACCTAAGTATTACGTTTTTTGAATGCTTCAGTTCGGATTGGCGGTAACTGACTCATCCGATAATTTAATGCCGTTGGATTCCCTTTTTTGGAACCCCAAAGAAGATTCTCACAAGGTTTGAACAAAATTCAAAACAGTGGAGCAGCTAAATATCTATTCTTAGACGTTTTCATTTAGAATGACTCAACTATAAAACAAACGATTTTTGGTGAAAACCACTTGGGAAATTTTAATGTAAAATTAAATGGTTAATACATCTTTCATGCACTATTTTGATCTATGTATATGTGTGTGTTCGTGATCTTAAATGATGTTAAACAAAAAATTTTAAGAAAAATTTCTCCATATTTTATTTTTAAACGGTTCTCATTAGCTATTCATGGAAGGTAAAAATGTACCCGTTGTACTGTTGTATATAAAATTTAATGCATCATAAGACAAAAACATTTTTGTTTTAATAAATTGATTTTTGGTGTCAAAGAAATACTCGTAGCCCTTAAAAATAATTTTAATCGGATTTTTTTGACTTATCTACCTATAACTCTAAAAGCAACGGGTTAAGGTATTAAAAGTTGAGACCAATTTTATGCAATACTTAGTGATGAACATATTTGTCATACAAATTGGTCTATATGCAACCGATAATGGTATAAGAAGATGTTAAACTTAATATTTGGATGCGCTTTTGAAACTTATTTTTCGGAATGGCCTTCGGCGGTTCTGTTTAGATCTCATCAATGGTGGCAAAATGACGTATTTTAATGGCTCTCTTCAACCTCGGGAATAGATAGAGGTTGGACCTTGTACAACAATACCATGGCTGAGATAACATAACAGTGTTGTTTTTTTGTCAAAAAATTAGTGATAAGGAGTAATTTAAATTCCTTGATTCATCTTTTTCGGAAGTAACAAATCGCCGAGCACACCAAAACACGTGCAACCCTTTCGACTTTCTAAACTAACTGTCACCAAAATCTTTTACTAGGTACATAGAAAATCATGAAGACTGTCAACTTGGCTATTGTCAAGGTCAGTCACATTTAAACAGAACATCTGATGATTCAATTTTATAATCGGACAAAAATTACGTTGAAATAGACCCTTTGACAATGTTACCTGCTAACATGACTATAGATGAAAGCAGTCCCAAATTTATTAAAGAAGAAGAAGAATGAAAGAAATGAGAGAAGAGAAGACGAAAACGAAGAGGAAGTAGAAATAAGAGAAGCAGAAGATTAGAACACGGAAGATGAAAAATAAGAAAATTACCCATAATTAAATATATATTTTAAATAATAAAATATAACATATTGTCATAAATATTGACTAATTAATAAATTATATATTGTCATAATCCATGAAATATCATATAAAACAAAACGCTCCTTTCATTGTATTGTAAAGGTGGTGGTAAATCGAATGTGTCACCATACTAAACTTTCTCAGGAAAACCATCTCGGGAACTATTGGTTCTACGAAAATTTTGTTTGGAACCTTTTTTGGAAAAAAAGAACTGGTCTTTGACCTTGAATAACATTTTTGCGCACAATATATTCACACGGTATTTCTTATGCCCAAACAAAGATAGTCCTGATAAGAAAAAATGTTTTCCCACAATGACCGTTTTTTCGCCATAGTTTTTCCTGCGATAGTTAGCTTAAAAGAAGGTATAAAAAGAAGTATTCCTGGGCTCAAATCGTCAGTGAATAATCTACTCTTGTTCTTTTAATTCCAAAGGTTTTTGACATAAAATATCAAAATGATTAAAGCTGTTTTTTTAAATGTATGAACCATCCAAACTGTCTTTGTTTATTGTGCGGGGAATATGTCCTCAAGAAGTTTCGAAATTGACGTTATTTTCGGACGCGCTACAAAGTACATATTTCGGAGAGAGGCCTCAGAGCGTTGAAAAGACGTGGACTCCAAGCACTGTAAGCCACCCCTGTCAACAGTCGTTGAACATGGTCTATTTGTCAGACGCACTTGGTTTTAGTAATAATTATTCATATATTATTCCATACTATTATATAGCGATGTAAAGAACTACAAAATCGACTCCAAAAACTCCTCTAATAATAGAAAGCTACACTATTCCTGAGTAACATAGACATTATTTAATTTTGATAAAAATAATCGGCGTGGCACCTTCCATACAACAAAAACACTTAGAACGCTATATCTTGTCGCCTATGACAGCAGCAGTTTCGAAATTTGGTGTTAGGATGTATATTGTCTGCGCTTAGCAACGCTATAACTGGATATATATGATAACAGGAGTTTTGAAACTTTGTGCTAGGTTGTATATTGTCTATATTAAGCAGCTCACGAAATATAGACGGGATTAGACGACGGGACGTGGCACGTCTGACACAACAAATGCATTTGAAACGATATCTTGACAACTATCGCATCTTTAGTTTTGAAACTTCATACGAGTATAAGGGTGAACATTGTTTGTGCAAAGCTACTCACATAGCATGAATATAAGGTGTCTAAATTAACTTGAATTTGAACGTAAGTTCAACTTCCATTCGCCGATGATTTAGTTAAGAGCGCCTTCAAACTATCAAAGCGATTACTATTTTAGTCTTATATAAAAAGTTGGCATTGGGAGCTTCATGAAATTAGAATATCGATTGGCTTTTCGTTTGCACAAACAGTATCAACCGTACTGCTGGCAGTGTCTAGTGACACTTTTGCAAACGAAGATATAAACTCAAGCTTTAACAATATTTCATTTGTTTTTTTTTTAACAAGGGTCTCAAAGAAAACCCAACATTGAATAGCACATTCTTCGAAAGGACATAAAAATTGCTTTCTTATTAATAAAACGTGTGTTAATAATACATATTTTACAAACAAACAAAAAACAGTTTTTAATAAAAAAAAGTTGGTCGGAATTTATAAAAATTATCATATCTCCAAAAATACAACACATATTTCAATTTCTTATGAACCGATAGTGACGATAGCTTATAAAATTACCTTTCATATGTTATCCATATTTTGGTAATAGAAATAAAGGTTCCCGACTTATGAATGATTCCCGAATGATTTTATTAAATAATATGTCCCTGACTTCCAATGCCTATATCTCCGAAACTAGATTCCTGCAAGCTATGATTTCATATTTGTTGTCAGCTCTAAACGCATTGTCACAAACTTTCGCTGAGATGGGTTTTCCAGCATGATAATGGCCCAAAAATTTTCCTCGACTTGTAAAATCTTGGCTGGACACACAATCCATCAAGGTTCTGGAGTGTCCACCTCAAAGTTCTGACTTAAATCCTAAAGAGAACTTGTGGGGCATGATCAAACGAGTCGGAGCATCACCAAAACCGGCGAGTAAAGCATCTTATGGCAAGTTACTAAAGAGTACTAGCATAAAATTACTCCAAATCAGTGAGCACGCCTCGTAGGCAGCATATCAAAGCTATTCTCCACAGTTATGAAAAAAATGTTCTCCAACTCATTACACTAGTTTCCACACAAAATGTTTCATTGACAAGAGGTTACTTTTCTCATGTACTTTTTCCTGCTGAGTTTAAAACTCATATGTTGAGC
The DNA here is from genome assembly GCA_949775025.1 of Tricholauxania praeusta. Lineage (NCBI taxonomy): Eukaryota > Metazoa > Arthropoda > Insecta > Diptera > Lauxaniidae > Tricholauxania > Tricholauxania praeusta. The sequence goes on along the minus strand of OX459030.1, from coordinate 88,228,610 downwards.
TAGAAATGTCCAGTTTCGTTCTTGGTGTCAAATTAAAGATAATAAAATGGTAAGCAAACATATTTAATTATATATTTCATTAATAAGCGGTTGAAAAGATATCGATGAAAACAGTCCAGATTTAAAAAAAACAAGTTAAGGTGTTATATTCGGCGAGGCCGAAACTCACATACCCTACACTGCACTGAAAGTACCTTTTCATTAAATGTTAAGAAGACGTTGAAGAGGTTGAATAAGTAGAAAAAAATGTGAAATGTTAGAAAGCTTGACAGAGGTTGAAAAATGTTGAAAAGTCGTAAATTCATGAAAAAGTCGAAAAAATAAAGAAACTTATGAAGAAAGTTGAAAGAGGTTGAAAAAGTCGAACAAATACATATAGAATATATTGGAAAAAGTTAAAGGGTTGAAAAAGTCGATAGAATATGGAAAATGTTGAAAAAATCGAATAAAAACTAAAAATTTGAAATATACCACGCCCAATTCTCCAATTCCGCCCAATTTTGGTTCAACAAATTATATTTGTGATCGACATCCTCATATTAAATTTCAGCACAATAGCTTGTATAGTTTGCGATATATGCTGCAGTTTAATTTAAAATTTAGGGCGGTGACACACCCACTGGTACAATCCAGCCCGGTTTTGATCCAGAAATAGCTTTTCATAAGCAAACCCCTAACACCAAATTTTAGTATGATTGCTCACTTATTTCGATAAATATGTATGCCACTTACCGTATTTTATTTTGTATGGTGCTATTTCAGGCACTTTTGATTCAGATATACTCTATAGCAACTGAACTTCATTAAATTTCATAGCAATTGCTGCAATAGTTTACTTAAAACAGCGCTTACAAATTTATGTTAATATGGGAGGTGCCACGCCCACTGATGCAATTCTGTCAAAACTCATTTATTTTTAAAGCCTATAGTAACTGACATCTAACCACCAAATTTTATGAAGATTACTCTCTTAGTACACTATTTATAACAATAAACAGTTTTTGCTTATATAGGAGGTGCCACGCCCCCAGGTAATATTGTACCAAATTTTTGTAATAAAAGATCTTACAGCAAGTATATCTACCTCATTAAATTTCATCACGATTACGTTGTTCGTTCTCTTAATATAACGTTTATGAATATTGTGCGCGGTGCCACGCCTTTCAACGAGTTTATTTAATAAAGAGGCTGAGCTTGTATTGATGACAGCTTTCAGCGGCATCATCTCCAAGATTTTTATGAAAATCGTTTGTGCCAATTTTGAGATATATGGAATCAAAATTTTTAGCAGTTGAAAAGTGCCACGCCCACTTTTTCAATTCCGCCAACTGTTATCTCAACTCAAGATATATTTGATATGTATCCGTTTATCAAATTTCATAACAATATCTTGCACGGCTTACGAGATATGGTGGTATAAAGGTTAAAATTTAGGGCTGTGCCACGCCCCTGTAGGAAGCTTTGAAAACTTGAAACCTAACCTAATCCTAATCTTGTTCACATGTGCATCAAATCACCAATTTTCATCAAAATCGCTGCAAATTTTTTCAAAATTGACCTGGGTATATATACATAGGGTGTGGGCGGTAGGCGTGTCCGTTAACCGATTTCGCCCATTTTCAATAGCAAGATGCCTGCAAGAAGATGTGACCTGTGTGTGAAAGTTTCATTCCATTAGTTTTCTTAATTTTCCCGTAAACCTGATTTCAACAGACAGACAGACAGACGGACAGACAGACGGACAGACAGACAGACAGACGGACATCGCTAAATCAACTCAGGTGGTGACGCTGATCAAGAATATATATACTTTTTTATACCTGCCACGCCTCCTTCTATGTGTTACAAACGGATGGACAAAGTGAATATACCCTCGGTGTAGGGTATAAAAAATCAAATTTCACATTTGATTCCATAGCTATGAAAAAATAGAAATAAAATAAAAAAATTATTTAACTCCATGCACGCTGATACTTTTACGCAATAGTTAAGATATTCCAGATGAAAATTTACCATAAACTGACAACGTTAGGAGCGATTTAATGAATAAATTGAAATTCACATTTTCTGAATATATTAATTTTTTTCGACAATTTTTTGAGTCTAATTGTTACAAAAAAATTTTTGTTTTTGTTCCTTTGATGAGAAGCTATTTTTCTTATGTTCTTTTTCCCGGGAATTCGGAAATGAAAATTTAATTTTTTTTATTGTACAGTTTTTTAGATATTGTGGTCTTTTAATTCCAAATTAATTTCCATTATAAATTAATCTAGAGCTAGAAATGCCTAACTCAATCGTTTATTAAAACGAACGAAGAAACTGGACATTTATAGCTCAAGATACGAATTTTAAAGTGAAATAAGGTCGAAAAAATAAAAAAACACAATATAGTACATATTTCAAAAATTGTACCGTAAAAAAATTTTCATTTTCGTATTCAGCGGGGGAAAATACATAAGAAAAGTAACCTCTCATCAACATGGTTCGCGTCAAGCAAGATCAAGATAAAATTGTCAAGCAAATCTGATAATGCACAATTATTATATAGGGCCCGGAGATTCCAAATACATAATCCGCTAAATCAGAGCTGCTCACTTACTCGTTTTATAGCCATTTTAAGTTTAGCACTTTGGCCGACACGGTCCGTTTAAGCAATATCAAAATCGGTAAATATTGTCAACCAAATCTGACAATGCACAATTATTATTTAGTGTTCGGAGATTCCAAAAACAAGATCCGTAAAATCGTACCTGGTCACTTACTCGTTTTATGGCCATTTTAAGGCAAGCATTTTTACCGATAATTTTAATACAATTATGTAGCGAACCGTGTACAGTTTTTGATGCTTTTAAGATCAAGTGAAATTTTAAAATATACTATGATAGTTGCAAATATGCAAATTTTATTGTGTTATTCACCATTTTTCATGAATAAGAATTGAAAATATTAAAAAAAAAATCTTTAGGGCTGTGACACATCCATCCAGCCCGGTTTTGATCCAGAAATAGCTTTTCATAAGTAAACCCCTAATACCAAATTTTAGTATGATTGCTCACGTATTTCGATAAATATGCCTCTTACCGTATTTTGTTTGTATGGGAAGTGCCACGCCCACTGGTGCTATTTCAGCCACTTTTGATTCAGATATACTTTATAGCAACTGACCCACTTATATTAAATTTCATAGCAATCGCTGCAATAGTTTACTTAAGATAGCACTTACGAATATATGTTAATATGGGAGGTGCCACGCCCACTGATGCAATCTCGTCAAAATTCATTTTTTTGAAAGCTTATAGTAACTGACATCTATACACCAAATTTTATGAAGATTACTCTCATAGCACACTATCTATAACAATAAACGTTTTTTGCTTATATGGGAGGTGCCACGCCCACAGGTACTATTGGACCAAATTTTTGTTATAAGAGACCTTATAGCAAGTTTATCTACCACACTAAGTTTCATAACGATTACGTTGGTAGTTCTCTTAATATAACGTTTATAAATATTGTAGGCGGTGCCACGCCCTTCAATGAGTTTTTTCAGTGGCTGAGCTGACTGCTTTCAGCGGCATTATCTACAAAATTTTTATGGAAATCGTTTGTGCCAATTTTGAGATATACGGAATCAAAATTTTTAACTGTTGAAAAGTGCCACGCCCAATTTTTCAATACCGCCCACTTTTATCTCAATTCAAGATATACTTGATATGTATTCATTTACCAAATTTAATCGCAATATCTTGAACGGATTACAAGATATGGTGGTATAAATGATAAAATTTAGGACTGTTCCACGCGCCTGTACGTCTCTTTGGAAACTTGAAACCCAGTTTAATCCTAATTTGGTTCACATGTGCACCAAATCACCAAGTTTCATCAAAATCGCTGCAACTTTTTTCAAAATTGGCCTGGGTAAATATACATAGGGTATGGGCGGTAGACGTGTGCGTGGACCGATTTCGCCCACTTTCAATAGCAAAATGCCTGCAAGAAGATGTGACCTGTGTATGAAAGTTTCATTCAATTGGCTTTCTTGGTTTTCCCGTAAACCTGATTTCAACAGACGGACAGACAGACAGATAGACAGACGGACATCGCTAAATCGACTCGGGTGGTGACGCTGATGAAGAATATATATACTTTTCCATACCTGCCACGCCCCCTTCGATGTGTTACAAACGTAGAGACAAAGTTAATATACCCTCGGTGTAGGGTATAAAACATGAAAAGTTACATACATATAAAGTTAAATAAAAAAAATACCTATCTGAATTTTAATTGAACAACCTTGAATATTAATTCAAGACAGCCTTAGCTTCAAGAAAAACTATGGCTGAAAGATGTACTCCAAAAAAAGGCTAATTCTGGCGGATTTACACATTTATGACCTTTTATGACGTTTTCGAATTTTTCGGGACAAAACCAAGATATTATTTATATTTTTTTTTTTTGTAAATTGCTTCTTACATAACAGGATTATAAAAACTTATAATATAAGAATCAGAAAATAAAAATAATAAATAAATTTTAACAAAAATGTTACGCAGTATATGAATGATTTATGTAACTACGTGAGCACGAGTGCACATAATATTGCAGAAAATTTAATTTATGTTCTATGCTAGGGTCCTTGAAAACAGCTCTATATATATAGTTATTAATTTATTTTTTTTTTGTTCTCATTCAATTAAAAGTTGAATTCAGAGGGCTATCACAAAATTTATTTTCTCGCAAACGAAGCTCCGAAATCCAAAAAAAAAATGTCCCGAGAGTGTTCCGGAAGAGTGGTCGTGAACTCAATACTCTGGCTTACATAATTCCAAGACAAAGTTTTATTTTCTTTTTAACTTAATTTCTCTCACATACAAATCATTTTTTTAAAGATTCGTTTAAGAAGTTTAAAACAATGCCAATGGCATTTAATACGCTCATTTTCGTTTTACTTTTTTATATGTATGTATGTAGATGTGCTGATTGTATTTTATACTTTGCCCATTTTAGAGTAACTTCAGGCAATTTTAAGAGTGCTGCAGCAAAATATTTTGCAACCTCCCTTAGCCTGCTTTCACCCTCGTCACCTTCATGTAACATAAGAAACTTATTTTAAAGTTAACATCTTAACATTTTAAATGAATGACATAGAAGAGATTATCACTTTAGAAGTTTGTCCTTAAGTTCAGCAAGCAAAACATATCTCTAACAAAGGAAACTAAAATTTTATTCTTACTACGACAGGGGAATATTATCATCTCGGTAGGGAACTTATATGCTAAATTTCAAACTAAATCAAAATGAAGAAATCATACAAAAATATGTTATGAAACATACTTTGAGACGTGAATGCTTTTTGCATTCTACTAAAAGCAGCATATGGCATGAGTAAATCACTGATGGCGTCTTGACTTTTCGCTTGTGTATCGGATTAAACTGAAGAGCTTACTTAATCAAGTAAAATTGTGCTGAAATTTTGCTTACATACGTATGTCCCATAAATTAAGTGATGCATTAAAACTAGTGGAAGATAATTGTTTTTTTTTTGTGTCTGAATAGAATTTTTAGCTACAAAACTCAAAAAAAAAAATATTTATCACCAGTTCTTAGACTGAAATTTAATTTTTTTCATGCCAAATGGTAAATATTACAGAAAACATATCAGATAACCAGATAGGATTTCGCATTTTATATCCAAAGGCCGTATCTTTCGTTAGCGTAGGCAAACTTTTTTCGCATTCAAGAGCACCGTGAAGTTTTTCCTGCAATGTTTTTTATATGGTTTTGACATTGAATTTAATATAAAACCAAAATTTTTTGCCTTCATGACAAATTCTAATTGAACAAAGCCAATGGACAAAGACAATTTGTAGCACTTAAGATTACATAGGATTGATAGTTACTAAATTTTCCATAGCCCATCTGTTCAGGAAAATATGTCTGCATTCAATATATACATAGGTCAAGTCTTCTACAAGTCCAATAGGTCATGAAAGGTAAAGCTGAATGTCATCTACATCGGCGTCAATTCTGACATGTTTGCAAGCTAATCCAAATCTTAACAAAAAATTTAAAATAATAAAGCACCTAAAATTAAACCTTGGTAACACCTATACTAACTGCTTAAAATAAATAGAAGGTTTGCCCACTTTGAATTAAAAGTACTAATAGTACAGGCAATATAATAATAAACCAATTCATATACATAGATAATTTATCTGGTTTATCTGGAGTAATTTGCTGAATACTCTAGGTTTGCTTAAGCAACGCCATATGAGTTTAGAGATTAGCTTTGAATTCAGTTTGGATCCGGTGCTATTTCTCACAATTGAGTCTTGTCTGTGGTAACGTATTTTTCCAAATACGTGAACGGATTGAATAAATCAGTATCCAAGTCAAAATGATTGTTCGATGCAATGCACTTCGCGGTATCTTCGATAAACTCCCATTCCGGTGGTTGATCAATAGTACACCATGCCAAAATCATGATGTGGTGGAATTGTTCCATCAACTTTTAAATTTAGTCGATACATTATTCTAAAAATACATTATTCTAAAAAACAAACGAATAAATTCTTTAGAATTTAAAATGAATCGAAATTAAAATCCTTACCTTAGAATTGAAATGACAAATCTTACATTCGTTCTTTTGACACTCTTTCATCAACAGCAAAAACTATGTATTTCCTGCTGAAATGTGGCGGATAAAAAAAAAACTGTTTTTCGAGCGATTCAACAAAAACCCTGAGTGCGTGCCCTACTTCCATTGCATTGATGTTGCCGCTTTTGACTATTCGGTTAAAAGGAAATCAAATACAAATAAATATTTTTGGGTGTTTGATAAATATAAGTTCTAATAACCGAGAAATACTTGAAGAAAAGCCACTTGATCCTCGGAAAATGTTATCAAGGATTTTGGGCTGCTAGGGTCTTCCAAAAAAATACTCTTTTACTAAAAATTTCGCAAAATTGATTCGACTGATGACAACAAACCTAGTATATGAGTATTGCTGGAACCCAGCAGTTTTTATAAGCGGTATCCAACGATTTTCAATTTCGCGAAACGCACGGTAAGCAAATAGAAGTGTGAATAAACTTCCAGGATAATCATCTCCACATCGAAAGGCATTTTTTCTCTCCCTGACATGTCATGTTATATATTGTGACGACGATTTTTTTATATAACGACCGCCGCACATAAAATCGTTCCTTTAATTATTTTTATAATGTAGTCTATGTTGATATTTTTGAAGCATTTAAGTTTAACAAATGCTTAACTTAATTAAAAAGGGAAGGACAAGGAAAACAACCATGACATGAGTGACTACAACATCAAAAGGCGCAACTGTAAGTAAATTCATTAGGATGGTTCTTAAGTTTACTTTTTTGCGCTAGCCCCTATTTCAAAATGAAATTTGACATAAGCCGCCATTTTTTTAAACTATTTTTTCTGGAGTAGCTTTTAATTTAAAGAAAGAATATATTAGAAATAAGTATCGTTCAGACCTAGTTTTCGAGATATAGTCATGTGAAGTTCCGGATATGGCTTTTCTAAAAATCAATATAAGTTGGAAACTCCTGAACAGATTTTAAATATATTGATGTTATATGGAGTTAAAGTCCGTTAATTGGGCTTTCATAATTTGTCAATAAAATTACAGATTTTTTAGAGAAAATAACAGTTATTTAAAAAAGAATGGTGACAATTTTTAAAAAAACCTCCATACCTCAAAACACGTGTAACTTATTTCAAATTCTTATGCATCAATCTTATTGACAGTAAAATGACTTTCCATATGACATCCGTATGTAAATGTAAAATCTGTTCAGGAGTTTCCAACTTAAAATGATTTTTAGAAAAGCTATATCCGCAACTTCCCATGACTATATCTCAAAAACTAGATCCAAATGAAACAACGACAGATCTGCAGGTATTAGCGGTAATTAAAATCGAGTAACAAAAAGGCAGTCAGTGCAGTGAGCTCAAAGCGCTCACACCATTGTCTTCGCTTTGTTAACGCCTGGTAGTCAAGCAAACCAATCAGTCTGCGTCGTGAGCTCAAAAAGCTCACATCGTATTTTCGCGATTTAGGTACTCCAAGTTAATACAGGTCTTGCGCCTTCGAGACCAATGCAACATATTTCCGCCTCTAATAACGTCATGATAGCGATTTAGTTCCTCCACGTTGATACAGGTCACGCTGCATCGAATTTAACTTGTCTCTTGAACCTTTTTCGTGACAAGGACTCAAGCTGAAACTTGTTGAGCAGACAATATTTTCATATAATATGCATAGTATAAGTATGTAAAATGTAGAAATGTATTTTTAAGTGTATTAAAAAGAATATTAAAAAGAAAAGGAAAAAATTAAAATAATAAATTTAACCAACTAAATAAATCCAGCACGAGCTGCTAAAAACTTCTGCGTAGGTTCCTCCACCATTTTCACTTATCAGCTTAGTCGGAGCAGCATGCAAAAGGCTGCAGTAAAGTTCATAATTGCAGAATTGGGATGCCGACAAGGTAGAAAAATATGTGAGTTTTAAGAATTCTTCCTTATAACGAACTTCTATGCAAAGAAGTTCTCTCTACTACGAACTTACTTCAAGTACAGAGCTTTCTCGTTGTATTTTGATCTTCTTACAACGAATTTCCTTATAGCGAGATTTTCTTTAAAACGAAGAAATTTTGCTGCTGAAAATTAAGCTTTTATGCGTTTCTGATCTCCTTAAAGCGAATTTTGTAAAATAATTTTCTGTTAAGCATGTCAATAAAACTACATTCATACGGAGAAAAAAGAAAACATTTTAAAGAGATCCCCAAAATATGAAAATAGCAACAATCGAAAAAAGAAAGTTCCTTCACTATTAATGGTGACTATAGTTCAGTCAGTGTTCAGTGATAGAAGTGAAAATGTTGCAACTAAGTAGCCTTTCTCTCGAAAAAAAGTTAATGAGAATAGAAAAATTCGAAGAAGATGTGACATATGACGAATTTCGAAACTTTTTGGAGATAAGGAGCAACGTACCGACTAATGTGTATGCTTCTCTAAATGTATTAGATGATTTTGTTTAAGGAGAAAAATGGAAGAGTGTAGTCCAAACCAAAATTACTACTGACTTCTTTAAATAAGTAATAAAAACAAATTATATCTATATAAGGAATTCTTTATACAACGAATTTTTTTTCTGGTCCCGTGCGTATTCGCTATACGGAATTTTGACTGTATAGCAATAGGGAACACAAGGCCGTGATCAGGTTTTTTTTCGGAGTGGGGGAGGAAAGGGTTGGGATTTGAGATTTTTCAAAACGAATTTTGAAGTTTTTGTGTTTCAAATTGATGATCTTTTTTTTTAACTTTTTATATATAATAACAAATTATTTTAAGACAAATGAGCTTTTCTTTTCCATACATCATTATTATCTATCTATATAAATAAAATGATAGCCGTTTTCGATGTTCGCACATCAACCAAATACTACTGGACCAATTTTGATAAAATTTGCTTAGTTTTATTCCTTATACGCTTGGTCTCAATTAAAATTATCAAGATATTCCTGTTAAAAGTGCTTTTAATTAGCTTAGTGCATTTATTAACCCGGGTAGAAACGTCTAACCGAGTTAACTTTACCATTGTTTATTAACTGGTTCGAGAATTTAAATCGATTATAAAATTATGCAAAAACGCGAGTAGAAATAACCCTGATACCAGTTGTCAAATAGGTACTTACTTACTTACTTAGATGGCCATAACAACCCATTGTCAGGTTACGGCCGACCTTATTAGCTCTCGCCATGCGCCTCTGTTTTGCGCGCGCCTTCTCCAATCATTAATGCCAAGCGTGGTTAGGGCTTCCTCAGCTTGGTCTATCCACCGGAGGCATGGTCTCACTCTTCGTCGTTGACCGGGGACCTTCCCTTCGAATACCTTTTTCGCTGGAGCTTCTTTATTCACACAATGAACATGACCCAGCCAGCGTAGTCGCTGTATTGTTATACGCTTAACTATGTCAATGTCGGCGTAGAGCTCATATAGCTCGTGGTTCATTCGAATGCGATAGTCGTCGCCAACTCGAACAGGACCAAAGATTTTGCGGAGAACTTTCCTCTCGAACACCACAAGAGCGGCTGCGTCTGTTGTTGAAACCACCCATGCCTCAGCGCCATAAAAAAGCATAGGTAGTATGAACGTCTTGTAGAGTGTTAGCTTCGTCGATCGAGAGAGAGCTCTGCAACGCAATTGCTTACTGAGACCGTAGTAGCACCTATTAGCAATTGTTATTCCCCGGACTGACATCATTGTTGCTGGTTACGGCAGTGCCAAGGTAAATGAATTCCTTGACAAATTCTAATTTACAGTTGCCCGCTGTAACATGAGAGTCTAGATCCCGTGTTCTCTTGTTGTTGTTAGTAGACATCATGTATTTCGTCTTGCCCTCGTTTACCGTCAAACCCACTTTGGCTGATTCCTTTTCAATAGCAGTGAAAGCAGCAGTAACATCTCTCTTACTCCGACCGATAATATCAATATCATCAGCGTACGCAAGGAGCTGAACACATTTGAAGAAAATGGTGCCATTATGATGCACACCGGCTTTTCGTACGATCCCCTCTATAATGAAATTGAAGAGATCATACGAGAGCGGGTCGCCTTGTCTGAAACCTCGCTCGGTATTAAAAGTTGCGGAGAGGTCATTCCCTACCTTGACGGAGCTACATGTATTGCTCAACGTCATCCTGCAGAGCCTTATCAACTTTGCAGGTATACCGAACTCAGACATTGTTGCGTATAGGCAATTCCGCACTGGGCTATCGAACGCAGATTTATAATCGACGAAGAGATGGTGAGTGTCGATTTGATATTCATGAGTTTTCTCCAGGATTTGGCGTAGTGTAAAAATTTGGTCTATGGTGGATTTACCAGGTCTAAAGCCACACTGATAGGATCCGATCAGCGTTTCTGTATACGGCTTCAATCTTGCACACAATACGCTCGAGAGGATCTTATATGCGATGGAAATAAGACTGATACCCCTGTAGTTGGCGCAGATTGTCGGGTCTCCTTTCTTTATTACAGGACAAAGCACGCTGAGATTCCAATCGTCGGGCATGCTTTCCGCTAGCCATATTTTGCTGATGAGTTGATGCATGCACCTTATCAATTCATCGCCACCAGCTTTAAACAACTGAGCTGGCAGGCCGTCAGCACCCGCTGCTTTGTTGTTTTTGAGTCGCTGGATAGCAGCTCGAACCTCTTCATGGCTAGGTGATGGTACTTCCACTGCGTTATCATCGATTGGTGGTATCGTACTGCATTCTCTCTGGGCGGAATTGGTGGAACCATCACCCGTAAGCAAGTTGGAGAAATGCTGCCTCCATAACCTCAGTACACTCCGAGTATCTGCAACCAGATTTCCATTTTCGTTTCTACAAGTGGATGCTCCGGGCTTGAAACCTTGAGTTAGACGCTTAACTTGTTGATAGAATTTTCGTTGTTAAATAGGTAAAAGCAAAAAAGTGCATAAAAAAGCGAAAAAGTAAAAGAGCTGTTTAATTTAAAACTAAATGAGTATTAATGGAAAAAATTTGGCTTCCTTAAAATTCTAAAAAAGTTATAGATCGTTACCACATTTTATGGGAAAAATAACGTTTTTTTTAAATGAATTGGTAAAAATTTCAGAAAAATCGTCATATCTCCAACTATAGGTTAAATTTAAATGGTTTATTTATTATTAGTGTAGGTCATTAAATTATCTTTCATATGACATTTTTGATATTCATTTAGATGTTTCAAGCTTATAATGATTTTAACAAAAGCTATATCCGCAACTTCCGTTGGTTATATCATCGAAAGCAGATCCCAACGACACTTTTTGATGAAAAATTTATTCTTAGAATTGAAAAGCACATCAAAAAAGTTTAGTTTGATAAAAATTGGCGAATGTGAGCTAAAGTAAACTCAAGCCGAAAATAACTTTTCAAAAAAAAAAAATTTCCAAATTTAGGAAAGTCGTCATTTCTCGAAAACTTTAACTCAGATTTTAATGCAGGGGTCCCACTCAAAACGTTTTTTAGCATAGCAATAACTGCAACTTCCGACTGCTATATCACCCACTGCTTTTATTTTCTTCTAAAACCCTAATGGCTTAAAAAAAGCAAAATCGGAGAGGAGCTTCTAAAATAAACCTGTTTACCTTTTTCTTCTTTTGCTTACCTTTTCCTTTACGAACTTTCTTTTTTTTTCCTACTTTATTTGTTTTTTCATTCTTAACCCATCAAAATTGTTAGACGGCTGATATTTCTAGAAGTTGACCTTCTGGATCAAAGTAATATTTTTTTTTTTTAAACTTCATTTTCTTTTATTGTATCTTCTCTTAAGAGACTAACAATAAGTTTTAAAATCTTAAACTAGGTAACATTATTATTGTGAATAATGAATATATAATTTAATAATGAACTTGTCTCCAGAAACAAAAGTTAGCAGGGACTTATACTTCTTGTGTAGTAGGTGCAGCTTGTGTATGGCTCTGCACAGCGAGTGCACAAGATCGAATAACTCATTGGATCATAGGTGTGGATGCAGCTGACGATCGCTTCTCCCCATATTCTTGCCACCCGAGACGACCGAGGTCCCGGTCTTGGCTTGGTAGCTGAGACGAACTAGGCCTCAGTCTACCCGAATGGAGGTTTTGAGTACCACAAAAACGATTGTCTTCGTGGTCGCCGAGACGAACTTGGTCCCGGTCGACCACTTTGGGAGTGATTAGTGCCTCCAGGACGTTCTTGAGGTGGTAGCCGAGACGAACTAGGTCCCGGTTTAGCACCCAAAAATGACCGAGAAGACACTGTTTCAACTCTCTTCCTGCTACTCTCTCCAATTCACCGGAAAGTGGCCGAGACGAACTAGGTCCCGGTCTTCCACCCTCAACGGAAGGGGAGCTGGCGGCGATAAGTTGCCAAGTGTGCCCAAGACGAGCTAGGTCCCGGTACAAAGTCCTCATATGATTCTTGATGATTACGTGTAGTGCCTCGGGGGAAGGGTAAACGTTTGAGCTGTTTAGTTTGGTTCGGTGTAAGTGACTTGCATAGAAGGGCGATCCTTTCTTTTTAATCTGGAGCGACTTTCTATGTTTGTTAAATTATGAGCCAATGGGTTCGGATGATGCAGCAACCTTATGGCGTAGGTTTGTTTGATTCTGTTAATTTCATCTTTTACCATGGGGATGCATAGATCTCTGTGAATGTTTTCATTCCGTATATACCATGGGGCACCTGTAAATATTCTTAAGATTTTGGACTGAGCCCGTTGTATTAGTTCAATGTTTGAGGAGCTGGCGTTACCCCATAATTGGATACCATATAACCAAATTGGCTTAATGATTGTTTTGTACAAAAGGATTTTATATTCAAGCTTCAAATGGGAACGATGATTAATTAACCAGTGAAGACTGGCGGTTTTTAACTTTAACTGCATTTTTTTGGCTTCAATATGCTTACGCCATGTTAATCGTCGATCTAATTGAATACCTAGATATGTAACAATTTCACCCTGTGGGACTGAAATATTATTTAGTACAATTGCAGGGCATTCACCACGCCTAAGAGTAAAAGTAACTTGCTTGCATTTTTGCTCATTTATTTTTATGCGTCATAGCGATAACCATTTTTCAATTGATTTCAAATGAAACTGGAGGTTTCGAGAAGCTTCCAAAGGGCAACGGTTACAACTTAAGACTGCGGTATCATCTGCGAATGTTGAGATGGTAGTGTTGGCACTGATTGGTAAGTCTGAGGTATACAATACATATAGAAACGGTCCTAGTACGCTACCTTGAGGGACACCTGCTCTTATATTGAAGTGAATTGAAATAAAATTCTTGTATTTTATTTTAAAAAGCCTGCTTTCGAGGTAAGAAGTAAATATTTTATGAACATTAAGAGGCAATAGGTGTTCAATTTTTTTGATAAGGCCTTCATGCCATACTTTATCAAACGCCTGTGCGACATCGAGAAATATTGCAGTGCAGTTTTCACTGCGCTCATAAGCCTTTCTTATTTCATTTGTGATCCTATTAACCTGTTCGATTGTGCCGTGTTGTTTTCGGAAGCCGAATTGGTGAGGCGGTAATAAGTTTTTATCAGTAATATATGGCATTAATTTTGCTAGAATTAATTTTTCAAATAATTTTGACAAGCAAGGTAAAAGGCTTATGGGTCTATACGATGACGGTAGTGTACGATCTTTCCCATGTTTTGGTATCATGGTTATCAAAGAGTTTTTCCATTCTTTTGGGTAATATCCGTAATGAATTATAGCATTAAAAAGCCTGGTCAGAAAGATGATACCTGAGTGAGGCAGTTCCTTAATCATTTTGGGAGTGATGTTATCACACCCAGGGGCTTTTTTAGGACACATTTCTTGAATTAAACTGATTAAATTACTGCTATGGAAACTCATTTGGATAGTATCGGTGTTTATTGGCAGTTGGAAAGGCATGAAACCTTGAATATACGGATTTGGTTGAAAAACTGTACTTAAGTGATTGGCAAAAGCCTCAGCTTTTTGCTTTTTGCAGTAATATTTAAAATAAAAAAATTGTTTGAGCCGCGCTTAGGAGCAGCCCAGTGACCGGGTGCCATATGACAGTGCAGGCAGTTATAGAACATTTTTTTTTATTTAAGAAAAATATGTTTTTTTCATTTTTAATTTCAAATATGCAGCAATTCAATAAGGGCCTCTAAACGAGAAAACTCGAAAGTTTTCGAGCCTGCTTTCGGGAACACTCCTATCAATGCAAAAGCGTAAATGATTGAGCAATGGCAATTTGACAGTTTGATCAGTGTTGCCGTGTTGCAGAGTTTTAGTCAAAACTTCCACTATTTCAGTTATTGCTGATTTTGTTAAAAAATAATCAAATTTCTCATCAAATTCGTTGACAAATAAAATAGAATCTTTAAAATGCCGCAAAATAGTGGAATAAATAAATTAATTCAAAAGAAGAATTTCAAATTAGTAGCAAAGTGTTTCGACTAACAGCAACACTGATTCACTTTCCGAATCGAAAGTTTTCGAGGATTGCGCAAAGTATTCAAATTATTTTGTAGGTTCGAAAATATGCTCAGTTTTCGTAGTTAAAGCAGTTTTCGAGGCTTTTTCGCGTTTTTAGGAATACCATCAATTTTATTAAAAGTTAACAAAATACGAAAAAAAAACAGTAAATGCATGACAAAAATTAGTAAATAAATAATATCCCGACTAGAATTTTTCTTAGGCATGCCTAAATATACTTTCGGCCCTATCTGGGAAATAATGAGGTTAGCCAAAATTAGGAATGTGCACTAGTAGCCTAATCAGGCAATTCCAAGGCATTCCTAAATTAGTTTTACCTATCAACTGCCTGATTGGACCCTTACGATATGCCAATGTTTGGTGTGCCTAAAGGTTTGGTCATGGTAATAGCCTATTATAAGAATCGCCTGAATTCGGTAAATCAGGGGAATAAGTAATGTGTTAGTCGTGACTAAGTTTGATATTACTCCTGAACTATAAGAAATGACTGCAGAGAAAACTGAGCTCACACAAGGTAACATTACGACACATTCGCTGGTACGGGCAATTGTGGACTGTCTTGTTTGGTTCCCTCGCTTCGTATAAATTGGAACCAAGAGCAAATTTTGAACATGATATTTTTACATGAAAAAAGAATTTTGACAGTGGTGCGGTTTTCATGGCCGTCATGGTAGATAAGGCCTTTCTATATTAAGGTAAAAATATATATAATATGGGAGTAAGCATTCTAATACCTGACGGACCATTTTCTAACTATTTTTTGAGTCATCCGAGAACCTAATGAACTAATTATTATTTTATACTTAACTATATTACGATATTAGTATTATTAATTTGTATGAAAAATATCATTTGAATTAAATTAAATAAAAAAATGTAAACATACAATAAATGTGTCGATTTCATATACTTTAGCTATGGAATAGTGACATATGGAGATTATTAATATTTGTTTTTCGATACGCTGGGACCGTTTATTTTGTGAGGTTTGATAAAAAAATGCTGGAGCCAAAAAATTATGGAGATGGGAGGAGGGTAAATGGCGTCTCATCAAGGTCAAAGTTGGAAAATTTGGGAGATTTTCAGATAAATCAGCCCATAGCTGCTCAGGAGTAGCCCATAGAGCGGTAGATTGTAGGACCGATTCTCAATAATTTTTCATGTCCAACATTTTTTTCAAACAAACTTACCCCCTTTCTCCACCCCTTTGGGGGGTTCCCATACAAAACTGATGTTTATATGAAATTTACTCCCAATGCTACCAGGGTGCCCTTAGATGATTCAAGTCTATGCCCAACCGCTATTAAATTATTCTTCCAAAGGTTTCTTCACAATATATCAACCCCCTATCTTCAACCCTTAAGGGGTTCCCCATACAAAATTGAAATTTTTACGGAGTTTGGCTGAATACTCCTACCTTTCCACCGTTTCCACCCTAAGGGGATTCTTTTGTATTACCAACCCACATTAATTTTTCATCCCCAACATTTTTTTCCAACAAACTTACCCCCTCTCTCCAACCCTTTAGGGGGTTCCCATACAAAAATTATGTTTTTATGAAATTTACTCCCAACTTTCTCAATGCTGCCCTATATGATTTTAGTTTATGACCAGCCACTATCAATTTATTCTTCCCAAAATTTCTGCAGAACATACTATCCCCCTATCTCCGCCCCTTAAAGGATTCCCCATACAGAATTTCTTGCGGAATTTGGCTGAATACTCCTACCTTTCCACCGCTTCAGTGTGTCCTAAGAGGATTATTTTGTATTACCGACCCACATTAATTTTTCATCCCCAACAATTTTTTCAAACACACATACCCCCTCTCTTCATCCCTTTGGAAGGTTTTCATACAAAAGTGGTGTTTTTATGAAATTTACTCCCAATGTTCCTAATGCTACCGGGGTGCCCCTAAAAGATTCAAGTTTATGCCCAACCCCTGTTAATTTATTCTTCCCAACATTTCTTCAGAGCATACTAACCCCCTATCTCCATTCCTTTAAAGGGTTTGCCATACAAAACTGAATTTCTTACGGAATTTGGCTGACTATTTCTACCTTTCCTTTGCTTCCAGTGTGTCCTAAGAGGATTAATTTGTATTAAAAGAAGTGTTCGAAATCAAATTTGGTAAAACGTCTGGCCCAGAAGTGTTTATATTTCCACGTTTCAAAGATGATTGGGACAATATAAAAAACAAAATCTTCAGCCCTGTCATTGAGGACGACGTAGTCACTGCCAAATCACCTGCTCATTTCCAACTTCAAATAAAGTCATTTCGTTTGGCTCAACTGAATGAAAAACATCCCATCTCTTGTTCCTTGACGAAAACATTCCCAATTACCGTGCCAGACTAGTCCTGCTCGATGGATGGCAAAGGCCATATACTGCAAAAAAAATATTTTTATTTCGAAAGCATCTTTGCTTGACTGAAAAGTGGAAGCTTAGTTTGGCGCAGCAGAGCTATAGAAACCCCAATCAAGATTTTCAATTTTTGAATAAGCCTGCAATTCAATTGAACAGATTAGGTCACATAAATTTAAGGTGAAATTCTGTGCACATCTTTGGTATCTCAGTGGCGAAGCTGTGGCTCTTCATTTATTCGATCCAAGCGTCTCTTACGACATCAAACGGAAAATGACTGAAGCAACTCGTGCGTTTGATATGGGTAAAGAGGAAAGCACAGACATAGCTTCTAAGGAGAGTGAGACGTCATCTAATGAAAAGAGTGAGGATATCGGGCAAGACATTCATAAAAAACCTGAAAGTTACTTACATCAAGGCGTTAAAAGAGTAAAATTGGATTGGAAACAATTGAATAAGGAACTGAACTCAAAAGACTTAAGCCATTTCGTCACGTCTGAAACATCAAACTTTTTTAAACGCATCAAATTGCCGACAGACTTCATTTCTACCGAAACAGAAACTTAAGTAGAACCTGAAGACTACCAGCAAGCGGAAGAGATCGGAAGAAGAAAAACCATTTTCAATTAATATGATTCAACGAAAAGAACAATAATAAAATCATTTCTTATTGAACGTTAATACAAGCCTACATTTCTTTAAAAAATAATGGTGGCTATTTTTTGAAGAAGTATTTATTAGGTTAATTTGTTCCAAAGTGGTTTTTACGTTTTTTTTTTGTTTAGGAAACCTATAACGGGGAGCAGAAAGGGGGTAAGTTGATAAAAAAATTATAGGTGTGAAAAATTAATGGGGATCGGTAATAGCATCCAACCATTTAGTAGCGCCTTGGAGGGTTGGAAGGAGCTAAATTCCGTAAGAAATTCAATTTGTATGGGGAACCCCTTACGGGGTGAAGATAGGGGGTTAGTATGTTGTGAAGAAATGTTGGGAAGAATAAATTAATATGGGTTGGGCAGAAACTTGAATCATCTAGGGGCACCCCGGTAGCATTGGGAACGTTGGGAGTAAATTTCATAAAAATATCACTTTTGTATGGGAACCCCCAAAGGGTTGGAAAGACGGAGTAAATTTGTTTGCAAAAAATGTTGAGGATGAAAAATTAATGTGGGTCGGTAATACAAAAGAATCCTCTTAGAACACACTGGAAGCGGTGAAAAGGTAGGAGTATTCAGCCAAATTCCATAAGAAATTAAATTTTGTAGGGAAAACTCCTTAAGGGGCGGAGATAGGGGGATAGTATGCTCTGCAGAAATGTTGAAAAGAATAAATTAATAGGGGCTGGCCATAAACTTGAATCATCTAGGGGCGTCCCGGCAGCATTGAGAACGTTGGGAGTAAATTTCATAAAAACATAATTTTTGTATGGGAACCCCCTAAAGGGTTGGAGAGAGGGGGTAAGTTTGTTCGAAAAAATGTTGGGCATGAAAAATTATGGGTTACTTCTAAGCAGCTATGGGATGATTTGTCTGAAAATCTCCCAAATTTTTCAACTTTGAGCTTGATGAGACGCCATTTAACCCCCTCTGATCCGCTTAATTTTTTGGCTCAAGCATTTTTTTATCAAACCTCACAAAATAAATGGTCCCAGCGTATCGAAACCAAAAAATCCTCCACTATTCCATAGCTAATATACATACATATGTAGAACCAAGTGCGGAAGCAATTAGAAAATGTCGTTGGGCGTAAATTAGGTCCCCATTGATTTTACCTAACCAGAACGTTAGGACTTTGTGCGAAATCCATCGAGAGCCTAATGAGGTAGGCGTTGAACAATCCTATTTAGAAAAATTTGGGGCACTCCGTTACAATCCAAATTAGGTTGTCGCTGGGGTTCCACACTTGGCCCTAACGTTCTGGTTAGGCAAAACCAATGTGGACCTATTGAGGTAGGCGTTGAACAATCCTATTTAGGAAAATTTGGGGCACACCGTTACAATCCAAATTAGGTTGTCGTTGGGGTTCCACACTTGGCCCTAACGTTCTGGTTAGGCAAAACTAATGGGGACCTAATTTACTCCTAACGACATTTTCTAGTCGGGATAATTATACAAGAATATAATAGTAAATTTGATTGCAGTCAATACAAAGCCCTACATTGCATTTACTACTTATTGTTCGGGTTTGAGATGTGCAATTCTCACTAGCACATTTGCGTCTACTACAGTGACCGAATAAAGTATACATTCACCACCACTTTTTGCGAGATCGGGAATCCGAAAACATAATGCAAAAATGTAATAATGCAATTTTGTTTGAAACTCTTTTTTTAATGATAATGAGCAAAAAAAAAGTTTTTTGATATAAATTTAAAAAGTTATCTGATCTGACAGTACGCAATTTATGCCTTGAGCTAGTGATTAATCTTTTTAAAAAACGGTGAAGTACCGTTTTTTCATATTTTATATCCATAATATGAGTCATACTTTGGTATAATGTGCTTAATTGTGGTATGGATGTGATATATGATTGATATACCGACTCCGTCAAAAAAAAAAATTCCAAATGATAAGAGAAATTTTGTTGTTAAATTTGGAAAAGAAAATTAATCTCGAGGTGAAATTTTTAAAATATTTGACTTAAGTCGACCAACAGTTCATACGATCATTAAAAATTATGAGGATATTGATTCCATTGAAAACAAGCCTCATAGTGGCCGCTCAAAAAGACCTATCTCGCAGAGATGTTAGCTTGATTTTAAAAGAAGTGGGCAAAAACCCAAAAGTCAGTGCCCCAAAATTGGTCGAACACATAACTAATACATCAGATAATTGTGTGCATCTCTTTCCCATTTGGTTATGTTGGTACTTAAATTAATAAATTCTTGAAATTTTTTTGGATGACTGTAATTAACTGGCTTTTTCACAAGGCTGATAAGCTGATTGCAGGCCAGTGCGCAGGAATCATCCATTGGAGGGGGGTTTTTACTCGAACATTTCTTATTAGATTATTTTCATAAAAAACGTCAAACAACGGCTCACTTTTAATATAGACATTTAATTATAATTAAATACATAAATACAGGTGTTTATTATCTTTTCGGAAATTGGCCAAAAAAATTAAGAAAATTTGATTTGTTTTCTTATTTTTAATATTTTTTTTTTAAATTTTTTTTTCGATTTTCCTTATTTCCATTAAAAAAATAAATGAGAAAAAAAAATAAAATTTGATTTTTGGTCCAAAAATTTTCAAAGTATTTTATAAGCAAGTAATAACAATATTTTGCTTCAATAACTACACGGTTAGAAATTTTGGAATAAAATGACTACACCAGAATTGTATTAAAATTCAATACTGCCTAGATATTAAAATTCATTTTTAATACAAATTTGAATTTAAATTTAATACTCGTTTTTATTAAGATTTAAAAAAAAAAATTTACGATACACTGCTTTTGTATAAATTGGATCAGAATTGAACCTAGGTCGTCGTCCTGCGTTATGCCATTCTTCATATACGCTCATCTTTACCAACTGAGCTACTGTCATCATTTCTATGAACGACTAAATCTCAATTACTGACTTCCGTCAAAATGAAATATTGAACTTTCATTTTATGTTGTTGTCAATTGATAACACTAGTTTACAAATTTGGGCTTGATCTCGAGATCTGGTTTCTCATAGATTTTTTTCGATGTATTTTGGGGCGTAGATTTCAAAAATGGCAACCATTTTTTTTTCTTAAGAATCGTTTTCGAGATATCCCCAAAAAACCTCTTTTTCGGCACTTTTTTCATTTATTTGACTATATCTCCATGAATTTTTTTTTCGACTCAAAACGACTTTCAGCTTTCGAAAGATATTTGTATTTCCTTTTTAACGATATGCTTTTTGTTTGAATCGGATAAGATTTGATGGAGTTACAAGCGCTCAAAGTCCAAAAAACGGACTTTTTTGGTCTTTTTCGAAAATCACTCAATTTCAATTGCTCCATTTGAATGAAAAATTTTTTATTTTCCATATTTTTAAAATTTTTAATGAAAGACTATTCTTTTGCAAATATTTTAAGTATAATTTGGCGAAAATCGGACAAAAAATGTAGAAGTTATTCGAAAAAACACTAAAAAACTTGCAATAAAATTAAACGAAAAAACGATATAAAAGCATATATATAGGCCAAAACAGTGTTTTTAGCACTTTCAGGTTAAGATATCTCGGAATCCTGAGCCAATAGAGCAATTCTGACCCCGGATTTGGATTCAGCACGTCAAACTACATCGGAAAAGTATAGTCTGGTTTCTGGTAAAATAACTTTGCCAAATTTTGTATGCCTGTGTAATTGTTCGTTAAGCGATGAAAAATAAATCTGCGATATTTTTGCTTCTTACTTTCAGTCAAACTTCGTTGTTGATAATAAATTAACAGCAATTAGTGATATTTATCCTGAAATAACTAATATGAGTTATTTGAGCTTAGATATGAATGAAGTATTACTTGAACTGTCTTCGTTAAAGAGCTCGTACAAGTCGTCCCCAGATAACACGCCACCAATACTACTGAAATATTGCTGCGAGAGCTTAGCAAAACCTCTTACGTTCATTTTCGATCTTTCCCTTTCCACAGGAAATTTTTTAGATACTTGGAAGGATTCTTCTTATCATTCCGATTCATAAATCAGGTTCGAAATAAGAGGATATTAATTACAGACCCATTTCAAAACTGAAGTTGATACCTAAGGTTTTCGAAGCGATTGTGAAGATGAGGATATATTAGAATATTAAAAATAATATTTCCCTAGCTCAACATGGTTTTGTAAGTGGCAGGTCCACTATTTCCAACTTGGCTATATTTGAGAATTTTTGCTTAAAAGGCATTGAGCGTGGTAATCAAGTTGATGCTATTTATACAGATTTTGCAAAAGCATTTGAAAGGGTTTCATATACGGTAATGATAAATATACATACTTAACTTTATGGGTTTTCACTCTCAGATTCTAAGTTGGCTAAGGGTTTATCTTTCTAATCGCAGACAATTTGTCAAGATTGGTTCAACCGTATCTAAGGAAATTTTTAACTTTTCTGGAGTTCCGCAAGTTAGTCACCTAAGACCTCTTCTCTTCATTATATTTATTAATGACCTCCCTAATAGAGTAAGATACTCTAATTGTCTGTTATATGCGGATGATTTGAAAATATTTAGGCGTATTAGAACGTATATAGATTCAGTTCTATTACAAATGGACCTGGACATTGTATCACCGTGGTGTGAGGATAATTACTTGTATCTAAACATATCTAAATGTAAGAGTATTAGTTTCACTAGATCATCATCACCCGTAAGTCATGATTATAAAATTTTAGGTTATTCTCTTGGTAAAGTAGATTGTCAGAAAGATTTAGGTGTAATGTTTGACACTAAGCTAAGCTTTAACTCACATTATGACTATATCATTTCTAAGGCTAATAAATTTCTAAGATTTTTGATACGGAATACAAAAGAATTTTCAGACCCTTACACATTGAAGTCAATTTATTTATCTTTAATTAGATCGACTCTGGAGTATACTTCTTGTATATGGAGTCCTTCATACGCAATTAATATAAATCAGATTGAGGCTGTGCAAAGGAAATTTTCAAGATATGCATTAAGAAAGATGAATTGGAATCTAAATAATTTGCTCACTTAAGTACAAAAGTCGTTGCTTATTGATTGACCTCAAATCGCTTCAAGCAAGAAGAACATATTTTAGTGTTATGCTAGCTAGAGATACGTTGTGCAATCATGTTGACCAATGCTCAGTGTTGACAAATTCTGCTTTTAATCTTTTCAAAGACAAATGTAAAGAAAAAAATAAAAGTTATTTCGCTAATTTTTCCCGAATCACATTTTGTTTTTTTTTCTCTCGATTTTCTTCGACGATACTACCGCTTTGGTGGCTGCGTTGAACTAATTTTCCAATTCTTATTTCAATCCAGAGAAATGATCTCTGTGGTGGATTCCGAATGTTGAGTGGTCAAATTTGATCTTTGTGCAATATTTGCAATAAATTTGGTGATTTTTGGTGCTAGACCTTATAAAAAAAAATGTAATAGTTAAATGTTTGTGAAGTTAATTAAAAGAAACTATATTTATTACCCGTTTGAGGGCTGGCACCAAGAAAAATATATGAATAATTAATTCCAATTTTAATATTTAACAAGATTTACCACCAATAGGAAAACTGCTTTTTATTAAATAACTAAGTATAAAAGGAAATCGCGAATTAGCAAACACCAGTTGCAAAAATAAATTAATTATCTGAGCTAATAACTCACCAATGATTCAATAGATCCACAGATTTATGGCGTAGACATTGAAATAATTTTATGATGCGAAAGATTTTATTTAAAATCAAATTTTCAAAAAAAAGATTAAACAAAATTTTTAAATTTTTTTTCTGTCTTATAACTTGTTAAAGATGTTTACTGTCCGATGATCAAATTGGAAAAGAACGAAAATTTCCGTACAGCTTTTTAGCAAAGTTCGCTATATTCGTGGCGTGATGTGAAAAATTTACGAAATAACATTATTATTCCAATTCGAATATCAGTTGTCGAAGTAAATCGATCGTTTTACAGCGGTTTAGAGATTTTCAGTCGGTACACAAGGAAATTACTTTATCGTAAAGGTAAAATTGTTAAGATTGTAAATTTTATTATTTAGACTACAAGCGCCACTACACAGGCAACATTCACATAGTTCATTAGTATGTTTGTACATTTGATGTCATATACATATATGCAATTATGAAAACAAAAAAGTTATAACGAATCATAAAATCTAATTTAGATTTTATTAGAAAAATTTAATGTTTCCCAGCGCTGCCACACTTGGTAGATTTCCCCAAATTTGGTAGAAAATTTTTAATTTGGTAGAATGGAACATTTTTTTCATTTTGGTTGATTTTTCTTTGACAATTAAATGAACCGATGTAAATTAATGTTTCTTTTGATTTGAAAAGTTACTTTACTTTATTGAGCTTGTTTTTGAATGCTTTTGTGTGAACTGTGTTTTATTTTAAGAAAAAAATTTATAGAAATTTTTTTAATTTGTTTTGGTCGACTTTGTACATGTCGTTCAGCAGAACCTCCGTGGCCAAGTGTTTGAGCGGCCGTCCACATATAATTCATGGAATGGTCGGGGGTTCGAATCGCATTTCAAATTAACCAAAAACTGGTCTGATGAGGCTATGTATATACATATGAATATGTGTATATATGTGGTAATAGCCGAAACATATGTCACCAATTACCAGGTTAAATTGTTCCATTTGTTGTCTTTGTCATGTTTGTTTATAAAGCATTAACCGATTTGTGAAATTTCACATGAATATTGGTTACTGCAATTGACTGTAAAATTCGATTAAAAATTCAAATTATGAAAAAAATTTATAATACAAAACTAGCGCTTACTTGAGAAGCCGAGACCTCTAATGTACCATAAATATTGGAAGGCGATGGAATTGTGATCATTTCTGATATATTTTAGATATTTGTGGTCTTGCAAATATTTTAAGAAACAAATTATAGAACCATTTTTTACTTCTGCACGTTGCAATTTCTATTTTATCTATTTAATTGTTAAAAAATACGGCACTTCAAAATTCAGTCGTATAACCACTCTTTCGTCTCTAATTTTTATTCTATTTAACAACAACTTTCGTAAGCCTTTTTGCTTATGTTGAAACAAAACTGTTTTATAAACAAATAAAAAGTCATTGTTACAGTAAGCTTATGTATCTTATTATTAATAGTTTAATTCCAATTATCGAGCAGCTACGTCATAAATTTACAGCAAAAAAAAAATTATTAAACACTCAAATCTGGTAGCTCTGATAAAATGACAATTCAAATATGACACGGTTAGAAAAATTATTATTATGTATTTACTTTTAGTGAATCAATACACAATAATGAGTTTGGCTGATTGCGACAAGAAATGACCAGGTTCAACTCCAGTGAAAGTTATTCAAATTTTTTTTTATTTGAGTTCGCATAATAATATTAACAGGGCTATTCTGGCAAAGACAGCTAAAAGTCTTACGAAAATATTTTGTAAGACATTTTGTAAGACACTTTGTAAGACTTTAGGTATTCTAGCGCAAAAGTCTTACAGAAAAAGTTATTGAATTCCCACACAAACTTGTCAAATTTTGATTTTAAAGGGTCTATCCCAATCGATATCTTTTTACCTAAGCAAATCGCGGTGAAAACCATTTTTAGACTAGTGAGTAAAATTTTTACTGTGGTGACTAAAATTTACAATTTTGCTGTCCCATTCGATATCTTTTTACAAATTGATGAAATTTTGACAGTACAAAAATTCCTTGAAAATGAAAGTAAAATTTTTCGACCGCATTTCATTATTAATTTTGAATAATCAAAATAGCCTGTATATGTTGAAAGAAACAAACATAAACTTTATAATGTTTGCATAGCTTTAACATCATTTTTCACTGCTTTGCCCGCTCCCTCCCCGTTGCACAACCTCACATTTTACGCAGTCCTTACTGGAGAGTATTGGGTCCATGCACCGAATTTCACAGCTCGGTATAAGTACCAAGAATAACAATTTAAGCGTTTTTGTTTCATGAAAGATGCCACGCCCCTATGTACAATCCTGTTCACATATTGCGAATAGCTTGGCATAAGCCATGTAGATCCATTTACCAAGTTTCATAACAATAGCTATAGATACAGCGTTTTAATTATTTTTGTTGTAAGGAAGGTGCCCGCACCGTTGTCTAATCTCCTTCATATTTTTTGAGGTGCTTAGCATAGATCATATGCATCCTAATACTTAAAACTTATGACTTCTGCTATTATAAGAGCTGAGGTACAGTATTTTAAAGGTTTTATTGCATGGAAAGTGCCACGCCCATTGCTTTTTATTGAAATTAAATATAGCCAGGAATATTGTAGGTTTCTATTAGCAGAAAAAATTTTAGAATTGGTTCAGTAGTTCCAAAGATTACCCTCTACATACAAAGTTAAAATAACTCTTTTGAAAATAATAATAACTCATTAGATTGCGAAATACACTATGCCATTTAAGATTAATTTTAATTTTAGAAAGAATTTAAGCTTTATTCTATTAACAATTAATTTTTGTTTAAAGTTGCACATAAATTTCAATTCAAATATAACTACATCAAAATAGTATGACAAAAAAAAAACATGTATAAACTATATTATGTTTGCGATGCTTCAACATAATTTTCTTCATCGCCACTTTCTTCCCACTCATCATCAGATGCACTTTTATCAGAATTCTAGTTCAGAATTTGATGAATCTAAAAACGTAAATAAAATGTTAATATAAATGAAAATTTAATGCATTTTAATGTACAACTTACCATTAAAGATAATTTGTACGCAATCGCAACTCAGTTTTAAAATGTGGCGCCGAAGTCTGTTGTTGCTGCTTTTAAGCCTGTGCCTACATAAGCAATGTTATTTCATCATCTATTTCACGGCAGACTTTGATTGCAAAAAAAAATATGTTCCACTTTTCGCCTTTTCATTCACAGAGAAAAGATGATCATAATTTTTGATAACATCGTAAGTTTTCTGAATCCTGAACACATAAAATTTGTTTTGCCTCATCGACCGTCATGCCTGCAAAGAGAAGCAAAGAAATATTACATGAATTAAATTGAAATTATATATTTTACCTGATCTTGCATTTGCTTCTGCATGTTTTTCTCCCTGTGATTCACCGTCAGAACATCGTGCAGACTCTTGTGAAGCTGCAATTTCTTGTGTGAGTGCTTTGGCAAAAGTTCTGCCGATAGCCTGTCTTCCAAGGGCGACAATTTGTGCCAAATACTTCGCCATTATTTGCTTTTTTTTCATTTGTTTGTGTGAGACATTCGGGGCAAATTATTCGCTGCAGTAGAGCTGCCATGGAGATGAAAAGCTCACATTTTCATGGTTGGGTAGCAATTCCTGTGACTAATAGAAATATAAAGAGATTGTAAAATTTCTAATAATATTTTATAAATAAACAGTGTAACTTACAAATTCTCGTCAGAAATGTTTGACGTAACATGAATGTTTGCAATTGATTTGTATTTCAATGTCTATCGCTTGTCAAAATTTGTACTAGCCTAAAGGGCGAAACACATAAAAAGCATGCATGCATCAAAGCATTTGACACATCATTTAAATACACGTGTGCTTATGAAGTAACGCACATAAAAAGTGAGCATGCATGCATGCTTCAATAAGCATGCCTGAAGTTGGCAAATTTTCAACTTTTTGTAAGCATCGAGGCATTGACAGATTTTTTTGACATTTGATTTTGTTTTGATTTTAATTATTTGTTTCAATTTTTAAAAATGTGAATGTTTGAATGAATGAAATATACAAATATTCAATAAAAAAGACTGGGGTTATAAAAATAAAATAAAAAGGGAAAAATCATGGGCTGCAGCTGCTAATGCTTCAGGTGAGTATTTTGACAGATATCAATTTTTTTTAAACTTCAATGCTTTCTATGTGTGTTGAAAAGCATACAACGCAGGCATCGATGCATGCATGCTTTTTATGTGTTTCGCCCTTAAGGGCTAGTGTAAATTTTGACATATCATATTCACCTCGGAGAAATGTCAAAATTTCATTAAATTCACAAAAAGATATCGAATGAGACAGGCTGAAACTAATAAAATATCAAAAGGAATATTAAAAAAGCTGGATAAGTAGTTAGGACAGTGAACTCATAGCTCCAAGTACGTGAGTTCGATTCCCGTCACTAAAAATATTGTTTTTTCTAAAAACATAAGTATATATATTTTTTAACACGCCAAATAAAAACAACTTATAATTCCCTTTAAACTTAATAGTTTTTCTAACGTTTATAATGTAAACAATACTGCTCGTAACAGGTCTTTAAAATTGTCTTACGAAAGACAGAAAAAAGCTTTCAAGATAGTTGCCAGAATACCAAAACATCTTAAGTAAGACTTTTGTCTTACTAAAGACTCTGGTGAGTTATAAGATAGTTGCCAGAATAGCCCTGTAAAACACCAAATTTATATATATATCACGGTTAGTATTCATTAAAAAATTGAATGAATGATGAAAATCAAATTTCAAAAAGTTCAGGAAACGTTGAATCTGAAACCTTTCGAAACACTTCAGAATGCTTGCAGGTGAAACATTACATTTGAAATATATCAGAAAGATTTCTGTAACGTTCCATTTACAACTTTTCAAATGAACCATTTCTGCAACGCTGCGAAACGTTACGAAATATTTCTGAAACTTTCTGAAACGTTACATGCCGAGTGGGTTGTTAAGTCTGTTTTGCCTACACATGTCCTATTCAAAAAATGTCATCAATTACCAGGTTAGATTGATCTACTTGTTATCTTTTTCATGCTTGTTGAATGAAAAACATTGATCAATTTGTAAGTGCATACAGAATTATTGATCTACGTCTGACTGAAAAAGTTTATTGTAAAACTGTTTAATTAGCCGCGTTTTATTCGCCAAGTCGCTATCTATGTGCGAATAAAACGACAAGTTGCCTGAGAGTTGACTGGGTAGCACTGGTAGCACAAAAGTTTGACATTTCTGGCCAAAAAGCTGATATCTGACGTTAATTTGTGTTGTATGTTTTTGCTGTCTAAAAAAAAACGGCGGATTGCACTCCGGGAGTGCCGACAGAAGTGAAAACAAATCGTTTAATGGCAAGTTAGTGCGTTAATTGGTATGTGTGCGTTTTCTTTTTATATGGCAATGCAATGGAAGACAAAAACGGAATATGTATTCAAATTTTACTCTCGCTCTCATTCTCAATTTGTCAACGCAACAACGCGGACATTGAAAGAAACAAACATGTAAGCATAACAATCGTTGAATGAGAATTAAATGTGTCAGTTAGTGTGTATGCTTTGCTTTTTGTCTTCCACTTGGAATATTTTTTATTTAAAAGAAACAATAGAACATTAAAATTTTACCATCGCATTCATGACGGGGAATCCCGATGACGGTCGGTGTCACGAGTTTATACTTTTTTACTCAGCCGCACAACGTGCCATAAGAAGTTTTCACTTCAAAAATTGCTGGAAGAAGTATATTCGGCTCAATAGCCTCAACTGTGAATAATTAAATTTGAGCTAAGTACTCCTTATGTTTAAAAACAAAAATTTATTCTGATTGCAGTAAGACACATCATTGCGAATTATGTAAGAATAAGAAAAAATCAGGTAAAAAAAGTACCTGGACCTGTGACTAAATAGCTTAAACATAATTTTTCTTAAACTGAAGATAAAAATCTGCTTCTTCTAACAGACACTATGACACCACATTTATCAAAATCGGCTTATTCGTTGCCGAGTTCTGGCTGTTAGAATATTCAAACTGCTTAAAACGCCATCTTGTGACAGTTAATCATAATACAAATGAATTCAAAAAAATCTGCTTGTTCTTAAAAAAACTATTACACCTCATTTGTCTAAATCGGTTTAGTAATAGCCGAGATATAACGTTTTAAAGTTTTTCAAAAAACCAAATTTGCTTGCTGCTGGTTCAAGGTGGCCTGGTATTTCAGATTTTTCTCTGCTTTGGGCTGCTGGCTCTGCTTTCGGCTGCGCTAGCAGAGAAAAATTTGCTTACTGAGCAACAACTAACCGGAAGTCAACATATGTATGCTACAAATTTAAAAATTTTTTCCACAAAATTACATACTTTCATGGGCCAATTTTTCAAAAAACGTTGCCTACTTTTAGGCGCTATTAATCATTAACCCTTAAGTGGCTCTCACACGATCAGTATTTTGCATACTGACAGTATTACTGATCGTATGAGGTGAGTACTGATGTACTGTCAGTATAGAAAAACGATACTGATGACTGATAAAAAAATCGGATATTACTGACGAAGTTTTTAAATACTGACAGTAAAGCGGCCCTCACACGATCAATATTACTGACAGTATAATTACTGACAGTATTTACATTACTGTCAGTGTACCACTCACACGGTCAGTATTGTTTATTGTCAGTAATCAGTTTTTTTGACATTCGACTGGTGAAGGTGCGAACTATGCTCCGGCTACGTGACCGACAGCCGAAAATGGCATGCCACTTTTTGAGGCAGATTCCATCCAAACTTGCACCACGCCTCCAGCTAGGCATCGGACGACCATACCCTTGGACGCAATGTTCCATGCCACTGAATGAGGAACTTTTCCAAGTTTCTTTCAAGTTTCGCTGCCTCATCGTCTATCTGCCACAAAATGGGGCATGCCACGCCCCCTCCCAGGATTTTTCCGTCCCATGCCTACTTGCACCCTCTGACCAACTTTCAGCCGGATCTGCCCCAAAAAGTGGCATGCCCCACAAGTGGTAAATACTGTCAGTAATTATACTGTCAGTAATATTGATCGTGTGAGAGCCGCTTTAAAAGTATGCAACACTTTCCGACGAATTTCAAAAATAGCACCTAAAATTAGGCCACATTATCTGAAATTTTTAAAATCGTTACCTACTTTTAGGCGTTCTTTTTGAAATTTGTCAGAAAGTGTTGCCTACTTTTAGGGACAAATTATTAATAGCACCTAAAAGTAGGCAACGTTTTATAAATTTTTTGAAATCGAGTTTATTTTCCAAGTCTTCAAAATTTTAAAATCGAGTTCGTTTCCCAAGTCTTCAAAATTGCAAATTCAAGTTCGTTTCCCAAGTCTTCCAAATTTGAAATCGAGTTCGTTTCCCAAGTCTTCAAATTTCTGAAATCGAATTCGTTTCCAAAGTCTTCGAAATTCTAAAATCGAGTTCGTTTCCCAAGTCTTCAAAATTCCAAAATCAAGTTCGTTTCCCAGGTCTTTCAAATTTGAAATCGAGTTCGTTTCCCAAGTCTTCAAATTTCTGAAATCGAGTTCGTTTCAAAAGTCTTCAAAATTCCAATATCGAGTTCGTTTCCCAAGTCTTCAAAATTCCAAAATCGAGTTCGTTTCCCAAGTCTTCCCGATGACGGTCGGTGTCGCGAAATTATACTTTTTTCCTCAGCCGCACAACGTGCCATAAGAAGTTTTCACTTCAAAAAATTGAATTGAATTAAAAATAAAAATAAAAGAAAAACAAAATGAGTGACGCATGACGAGATTTGGTAAATTCCTGGGCTATCATGTCTTCCAGTACATGCGCATATGCATATCGCTTTTTTCTTACATGTATTAATTCGTCCTTGCGCGCCAAATAGCCAAATAGTTTTGTTTTTGTTTATGTCTTTTTGCCTCCAAACATTTCAAAAATATTCAACAGTAACATTCGACTGTAGTTCAACTTTATCGTACTTTACATAGTAAACGGCTCGCAATGGATGCAGGTCTATTAGCTCTTTTTAAAATAAGTGAAATAATAAATAAAGATGAAGAAATAAACAGTAAAAATTAAATTTTATTTGTTTTGATTTTTGTTTTTTCTGTTCCACAATTCTGGATTATTTCAATAAAATTTGTTAATTATTCTTTATCTACGACAGGAAAAAATCGAATGCTTAATATGTTTACGTGCCCTTGTCTCAAACTGTTTTATAAAAACTAACGTAAGCCTCAGTAAAAGTTTAGTTAATTCTATTGAGAATCAGAGGTTTGTCGTGTGCGGAATGCACAAATAAATTTGTTTTTGTAAACAGCAATTACCTCTCAACATCCACTTATAAAAACTCTGACGCGCGAAATAATAATGTACACGATGCTTATATTCTGCGTCGACTTGTAACAGCGACTCATAAGTTTGCTTTTATTTAGGCATATACGCCAGCGTTGAAATGTTATTGTTGCCAAAAAAAAAAAAACAAAATAGTTTGCTATGACGTATTTTAAAATTAATAAAAATTAATAATAATAGATGTTTTCTCTTATTTTTCTAATGTATTCTGATTTAAAATTTATTAACGTTAAATTTCAATACATTTTTAACATTGTATAGTAGTTTAAGCATATTTGACATTTGAATGCCGACACGAGTCTTCATTCACATGACAGCATACTTGTACATCGACGAACCACGCCGACGAAGAAATACAGAACTACTACTCTGACGTATCCCGCATTCACACACTAAAAAACTACTCTGATGACATATGCCGGCGGTCAAATTCGGTGCGTGTGAATACCATGATAATCCATTGTATGCAAGCGATGAACAAAGTTTATATACATGAAGATAAGTATTGGATGTATCACC
The DNA here is from genome assembly GCA_949775025.1 of Tricholauxania praeusta. Lineage (NCBI taxonomy): Eukaryota > Metazoa > Arthropoda > Insecta > Diptera > Lauxaniidae > Tricholauxania > Tricholauxania praeusta. The sequence goes on along the minus strand of OX459030.1, from coordinate 88,195,946 downwards.
AGACTCATGTTTCGCAATATCATGTGTTACTCAACCCTTAGTAATCTTACCCAACGCGGCCCGCACCGGCTAACTTGCGGACTCAGGCGGTTCTTAGCCCGCCGCATTGGGTCGAAGGGGTAACAATAATTTCACTTCCGGTTTTCACCGGAAGTGAAATTAAGAAATGAATAATAACTAATGATTAGATAATTTAAACCTGTCACTACGCAAAAACAAAAGATGTCAGCACAAGAAAAACGTATTTCAATCGAAACCAAAATAAAATTTAAAAAAAAAACTGGACCAAAACTAAATCGCTTCATCTCTTAATTCACCCATAGGAATGCAGGAGGTAGGTATTAACCCCCCCGTGAGCACCCGCCCATCCTGTGTCGTCGCCGTCTATCGCACTCGACACCCACTATATGATTTAAATCGTCGCCAACATCACCCTACATACTCAAAAATCTCACCGGTCAGAACCGCACGTCGCTCTCAGATAAAAAAAAATTACCAGAATTTCATTTTTTCTTAAAATTTCAATACATTTACAATATTTAATCATAAAACTTAAACAATTTTCTATTCGTATGTTCAGCTAAATTTCCAGAACAGTGACTTGACTTCGACAACAAATTTTAAAAGGAGTAACTGGCGATACATATATATATATGCACAACGCATCTAATTCTTGTACTACGCAGAAGATCAGACAATTACCCAAAATCTATGCTGGTAAATCCAACACAAAAATATATATAAATTATAAAATTTTAAATTACCTAGAATCTAAAAAAAAAGAAATATAAATATATATAAACGTAACAAAATATATATATAAATTTAAATGTTAATTTTTTAAATCTAAATATATTACTAATAAGGCTATAATTATCAGCACGTAAAAAGAGAAAAAAAAAAAAAACAATTCCAATCGTTTGCCGTAGGCATACATAAATAAACGAATGTTCATGTAACGAAGCCGAATTTCGCACGACCTATGAGCTCTTTCGGAAGTACGCGGCCGAATAAAAAAACGAAAATTAAAATCCCGACCTAAGACACACTTCGGTTTTCTTCTTTTCTCCCGCCCTTTTTTTTTTTTTTTTTAATCTTAATTTAAAAAAAAAATTCTACTTATAAGTTAACTCCTAACGCACAAAATTTAACATAACAAAAAAAAACTCTACACTAAATACTTAAATATTTTTTTAAAACGCCTTCGTAATCTCGGCCCACGGTGCGTCAAACATAAGACTCGGTTTGACGAGCAATTCAAAAAATGAATTTTCTTTAATTCTGCTGCCGATGAACTAGTTCGTTCGAACCCGAAACTTCAGGGCTAACGCGCTCGTTTTTCTAAAGGCCTAAAAGGCCTGCAAATTGCACCAACAAACCGGATTACACTTTTTCTTCCGCTCAATTTATTCGGACTTATATAGTTTGACTGATTCCAATATATATATATAAATACAAAAAAAAAGATAGTGGCCAACTTAGCTGAAAATGGTTCGTCTTCAAGAACTTGGCCTCTTTCGTATGTTTTGGCTTCAACGTCTTTTGCTTAGAGTCGGCCACTCTGTCGTTAATAAAAGAAAAGATATTCATATATATATAAATGTGTTTACCTAAAACTTGGTTTTTATTCTTTTTCACTTTTTATTTTCTAAAACTTACATCAATTTTTGTAACTATTTTGCTATATTAGAACCTCCTGCTTCTCCTAAAAATTGAATTTTGTTGACTGCTGATGAGGGCTGTAGGTTCTTAAAAACAAACTTGCATCACAAATCTTTTTCTGATTTATTCATGGTAAATTTTTACCTTATTTCGAAATATTTCACCGCACAATTTAACACAAACTTTACTCTATTTTAATTTTCACAAAAATCTTATGCAACAGAAAAAAACTTTGAAACAAAAAAAAACAAATTTAACTGAAAAATTTTGGGTGAGTCTTTCTAACCCAACTGCTCTTGAGCTTATGAAAATTTATTTTCAAAAATTTTGACCTCTACGACTAAAATTCTTTCCTAGCAACAGGAAACCGTTTTAAGCAAACACATAAATACTGTTTATATGACTTAATCTTAGGTAAAACAATAACATAGGGCATAACAAAAACATAAATATAACAGACATAGGAAATTTCGACTACTCATACTACTATCCAGTTTTGTTGGAAAAATTATCGCTTCTCTTTGCCCACTTGCGACTTTTGTTGTATCTTTGTGATCGCACCCCGATCGCACAGTTTGCAAGGCATTGCAGTACCCTGGACATACATTCATTTTCTTTGCCTAAAACTTACTACTGGCAACAATGCATTTGATATTTCTTTACAATTCATTTTTGCAAAGAAAATCACGCCAGCCGTAACATTTTCAGCGAGGCCACCAAAATTTTAACTTTTCCGAAGTTTGTGCTGGACAAAATTATTTGTTTTATAGGCCCAAGTTTACTTCAGCTCCCATTGTCCAATGGAAGCTAAAATAAACTTCCCCTATGTGCTCCTTCATTCCAAGCACCGACATGTAATAAAAACAAGTCGCTCGGATACACAACCATCGAACGCCCCGGATACAGCACCTACAAAAATTCCCACAAGTTGGGAACCCCCAAATGGACATAAAACGTGGGTGTCACAACACAGACATTCCAATGACCCACGACAATGGTAAGCAAATCTTTGAAATCCAGCCCCTAATTTTCGCGATATGACGATATGAGTTTTTATACTTGTGTGCCGTTCAATGCAATGGTGGAGAATGAACCAAGATTTGCGGACCACCATTAAATTGCACGACACAACTTTAGTTGGCCCTTAATTGTCGTCTCCGCCCACCCATCCGCAACAAACTACTATGGTGGAAAAGGTGTCCCACTGGGACATCTGTAGACATCAGAGTGTGCTAGATGGCGTGGTACAAACACAACTTTTTATATCGTGTCACAAGACTATTGAAGGTTCATTTGACCTTTGCTTGACTAAATTATTTTCTACCTCTGATGGTACAGACTATCTTTTAACGTAAAGTATGGTATACTTATTTCAAAAAAAAAAAAAAAATAAATACTTGTGTACATACACATGCATCGCCAGTATTGAAAAACCACCGAGAATATGCTGGGTTACGGTCTTAAGCTCCGCCAGCACCTTAGCACATTTGAGATTGGATGAACAAATTTTTCGAAATAGCAACCTTTTGATCCGACGGTGCCCAACGTAGGCTTTCGCCCACACCCTGAGATTGAGAGTCTCATGCTCACAACTGCGCTAGCCGGGCAAATAGTTTTCCTTGTACTGTTGTTTATTTAATAGTAAATTCTCAATGTTTTTCAGGAACCTGGTGATGATGACTACTTTGCATATGGTAAATTACGCTTGACGATCTTATTGTGCATCTTTGATTTTGACGGGAAGTTTTTAAATTATTTTAATTTTAAAAATATTTACTTTGTTTGCTATTACATTTCTTTTCAGTGACTTGCAGAGTTCAACACCTGATTTCGAGTTTTAAATGGAGACAGTTTTTTATTTGCCTTTTGCGTTCACTACATCATGGACGATTCAACTCACCATAATTATTGTTTCTTTTGGAGCTGGTAATATTGCACCTTTTTTATTATTTTACGCCTACAAAATTTTTTTATGTTTTTGTTAATGCCATCTGTTAAATAGTTTAGATTAGCGAATAATTTTCAGTTACGGCCTTCTGCTTTAAATCTTAATGTCCTTGGCATGAAAAACCCCTATGGCTTTGCCGTTGAGAGTTTCCAACTCGTATGAATTATTACCGATCGGTTTCACGACTCGGCATTTAGAAAATTTTTTGCAGAATTTTGCATTTAGGTTCCTTTTGAAATCGCTTTGTATAAAGTTTCTTTTAAAAACTTCTTGCCCCGGGAAGAATTTAATTTGGCGTGAGCGTTTATTATAACGTACAGCGCTTTTTTCGTATGCAAGATGAAGATTTTTTTTAATTTTATCCCTGATGATTGATATTTTATCCGCGTTGTTTAAAACCATAAAAGTTGATTCATTCAGCGAACACAGCTTTCTGGCCAATTTGTAATCTGCACCGCTGGTGTACATTTCGTTGCCGAATAGTGCAAAGAATGGCGTAACTCCTGTTGCTGAATGCACCGAACTCCTTAGAGCGCATTCGATCTCCGATAAGTAGAGATCCCATTCCCTGTGGTCATTTTCCATGTATGCTCTGATGGCGTTTAGCACAGACTGATTGACCCTCTCCGCTGCGTTTGATTGAGGAGAATAATATGCCGTTTTCATGTGCGAAATTTTATATTTTTCGACCATATGGTTAAAATCTTTTGAAGTAAATTGTTTACCATTATCGGAGTGTATAGTTTCTGGCACTCCAAATTTTTGAAATATTTCAGTCACTAAAAATTTTATCACATTCGTTGCAGTGGCTTCGCGCATTGCTTTCAAAAAAGTAAACTTCGTCAGATGGTCGACAACGATAAAGATGTATGCGTTACCGCTCTTAGATCTGGGATACTTCCCTAAAAAATCAATGTAAATTTTTTGGAATGGTCTTTCGGTTATTACCTCCTGACTCATGCTTGGCCTTAACTCTTGATTGGTGGATTTTGACTCCTTGCAAGTCTGGCAATTGCGTATATAGTTCCTAACTTGCAAGGTCATATTCGGCCAATAATACCACTGTCGCAGTCGGTGCAAGGTTTTAGCCACGCCTCCATGTGCCATTATTTCAGGTTCGTGGGCTTTTTCAATCAGCGTAGATGTAAGGGCTTCAGGAATCCACAGCTTCCATTTGATTTCGTCCACTACTTCCTCTCTATCGAACTTCATCCTTTTAAAGATGATATTATTGTCTATTCGCAGATCCGGTAGTTTCTCTTGATTTTCTTCTATGGTTTTTATCAAGTTTATGTATTGCTCTGACTCAAACTCTGTGGTTTCAAAGTTAAACCAATCTTCCTCGCCGTGCTCTATTTCTCCCACCGCTCGTGATAACGTATCGGCTACTACGTTTTCGGACCCTTTCCGATGCTCGATTTGAAAATCGAAAGATTGCAGTTGTAACGACCACCTGGCGAGTCTACCGGACAAATTTTTAAGGGACATCAGCCATTTTAAACTTGCGTGGTCTGTTATAACTGTGAAGGGCATAATTTCTATATATGGCCGAAATCTTTATATGGCCAATACCGCTGCCAAACATTCCTTTTCAGTTACTGTATAGTTGCGCTGACAACTGTTCAGCTTCTGAGAGAAATAGGCAATTGGATTCTCATTGTCCTCATGGTCCTTCTGGTACAGCACCGCACCTACGCCAACTTCTGACGCATCGCACTGTACCCAGAACCTTTTAGCGAAATCAGGATGCCTTAAAACAGGGGCAGTAGTCAAAGCCCTTTTCAAAAGATTGAAAGCTTGGATCGCTTCAGACGTCAGGACAAACTTGCTGCTCTTTTTTAAAGTGTCGCTAAGAGGAGCAGACAACGCGGCAAAATTTTTTATAAATCGCCGGTACCATCCAGCCGTGCCCAGGAAACTGCGTACCTCTTTCATAGTTTTTGGTACCGGAAAACGCTGAATCGCGCTTACTTTTTCAGGATCCGTTTTAAGCATACCGCCTCCTACCAGAAACCCTAAATATCGCAGTTGCTTAAAGCAAAATCGAGATTTTTGTAGGCCAATTGTTAATTTCGCTTTTTGTAAGCATTCAGCCACTTCACTCAGCACTTGTAAATGGGTTTCGAAATCTGGTGCAATGATCAGCAAATCATCAAGGTAAACGAAGACATGACTTTTCAGACGCTGAGGTATTACCTTGTCCATAAGGCGACATAGCCGCTGAGCCGCATTACACAGTCCGAAAGGCATAACCGTGAACTGGTATAGCGGCCTTCCAGGCACCGTAAATGCGGTGTATGATTTGCTCTCTTCATCAAGCGCTATTTGCCAGAAGGCGAATTTCAGGTCGACGCTACTTATAAAATAAGTGTAGTCAATCCTACTCAAAATTCCATCGATGTTCTGCAACGGGTAGGCGTCTTTCACTGTTCGTTCGTTCAATTTCCGAGCGTCCAAGCAAAAACGATTTTTGTCGAGTTTTCGCACAATTGTGACCCTGTTGCTCCAAGGGCTTTCGCTATTTTCAATTACGCCTAGTTCTAACATTTTATCTAGCTCAGCATATACAAGTTCTTGTATAGCTGGTGAAATAGGGTAATGACGGTCTTTTACTGGCGTCGCTCCTTCATTCAGCTTAATGGTATGCACCTCCAGATCCGTCTTGCCTAATCCATTATCTTCGTATGTTTGGAACCGTTTTATGACCTCCTTCAATTGCATCTGTTGTTCTTCATCAAGATCGTGCTGCTCAGGCTCTTCAGCGTTTTCTCCATCATTTTCAAAATATTCTTTTACTTTCCCTGCGCTGAGTTCTGCTACTCCTATTATTTCTGGCGCCAGCTGAAATTTTCTCCAAAAATCGATGCCGAAATATGCTTGCTGTTCAAGATCAGGACAAAGGTAAAATTTGATGGTTTGTAGTTCGCCGTTGTATTTTATTTGCAGTTCAACTTTACCCACGATCGCATGCCGTTGACCTGCCGCAGTTCTCACCATTGAATAGTACCTCTCTATCGGTATGTTCCACATTTTTACAAACTCTCTACATCCTTTACCCAGTAAGCTGACTGATGCTCCAGTATCCAACAATCCTCTTAGCATTGTATCTCGAATTTCGACCTCAGCATAAACACGCTGGTCCTGACTGTGTGTTATTTTTACCGCTTCAGCAATCTGCTTTCGAATGAATTTTCTATTATAAAAACTTTGTCGTGCTTTCCTGACCTTTCTAGTTACTTCTCTTCTGCCTCTCAGTTGACCATCATTGAAAATTCGATTTCTTGCCTCATAATATTCTTTATATCGTTCTTCGAGCGGTTTTACTACGATCTGGTTATTACTATTGTTGTTTTTGTTAAAATTTTGAGTTCTTATTAATATGTTGATTTTTTTATTTTCGTTTACAGATTCGCTTAGTTTTGTTTCGTTGTTGCCATTACCATCTACTTTTCTACGGGAGCTTGACTGGAGCGTGACACTCCTGCGGGTGTCACGTTCCTGCTGCTGTTTCCCTGATTGCAGTTCGGGCACTTTGGAGTTATACTGTATTGCAATCCAGTCAGACATACAGTCCATGAATGTATGGCCTTGCTGTCTGCAGTTCCAGCAGATTAATATACGCTTTGGCTGCGGCTGTTGTGATTCTGTCTGCACGCCTTGCTGCTGATATTGTTGTTGCTGCCTAAAACGACGCACTGGCTGAACCTCTTCCACTTCTATGTCATCTTCATTACCCCATTGCTGATCATAACCTTCCTGGCTGCTGCTTAATTCGTTGACGTTATGGGTGCGGTGTTGAGGCTGATAACGTTGGGAATTCGAAAAAGTGTGACGGATTTCGCGGCGCAAAAAATGTTCCTCAGCCTCCACGCATACATCTCGCAATTGGTCTAGTGTATAAATGTTCATCGGGTAAATCAAACGCGAAAGATTTTCCCTCAGATTCCTTTTGACTATTTTTATGACATCCAGTTCGTTTACCGAAGTCTTCAGGTTGGAACGCATTTTGTTTATAACGTGGAAAAACGTGTCGATGGTTTCCGAAGGCCGTTGCTTGCGTTCCACTAAGTCTTTCATTACCTCAAAATCTGATTTGTTACTCTTATATTGTCGTTCTAGAGCTTGGCGTAGAGTGGGCCAGTCAGGAGAGCTACCTTTTTTCAAATACAACCAGTACCATTCCCTAACCACGCCCTTCACTAACAAATGGAAATCCCTCAGCACTTGGGACCAAGGACAGCCATAATGTGTCTTCAGATGCTCCACGCGAAAGATAAAATCTTCAACTGACATCTCATCAGCTCCTCCATTAAATACGATGCCCCATTTGTCGATATTCACCATCGTGGGCATGTGGCTGGAAACAGGATTTATTTGACTATGGTTGTCCATAGCATTATGTTGGTGGCTAGGCAGCGTATATGGTTGCTGTATATGGGCTGGCTGATGGTGTTGTGGATGTGACTGCACTTGCGCAATTTGATGCGGCTGAGTCTGTTGTTGCTGTTGTAAATATTGATACTGCTGTGGCTGTTGTGGATGTGACTGCACTTGCGCAATTTGATGCGGCTGAGCCTGTTGTTGTTGCTGTTGTGCTGTTTGCTGCGGTTGAACTTGCTGTTGCGCTTGCTGTCGCTGCTGCGCTTGCTTTCTGGTATAATGTTGATGCCAGTAAGGTTTATTTTGTGGGTTAGTTTTGGACCTATTTATATTGTGGTTATTATTTCCAGATGGCTGAGCTACAGCTGCTGGCAATTGTAGAATGTCGGCAGGCGAAACAACAGCACTCGCGCCTCTCATTCTCCCAGGATTAGACTCAACCGACGCTGGATCTTTTCCGTCGGACTTCGAGGTGAGTGATAGCAAACCCATCATCTGGTTCATCGACTCTTTGATGCTTTCACTTATTTGCTTTTGTATGGCCATTTCCAACGAAACTCTGTATCCTTCATTGGCTTTAACTACAAGGTCATTTATTAGCGCAGCATTTGTTTCATTGATCACCTGATCTCTAATCATGTCGACATTTTGAACTGGTGGTACTGAGCCTGGCGGAGCTTGACTATTTTTGCTGATTGCTCCTCCATGAGGTGCAATATTCGTCGCCTCTGCTCCCCTACCTGTCATAATAGTTTCGGACAAATCTATATAAAGGTTCTTATTTTGACAAGTGGCCTGATTTTGGTTTTCTAAATGCGCCACTTTGTGAAATGGGCTAGCGGTGCTACGGGACCTATTTAGATCGTGCTCGTAATATCTCTTCAAAAGTCTACTCTCTTTAAGTTTCTTTCCAATGCTCATCGAAAGCAAAATGGACTTTTTTTTTTTTTATAAAAAATGTATTTAAAATTTTTCTCTGGGAGGACTGCTTTTCTCTGACCGGGATAATCTGACAAACTTTGAGTTATCTAAACGTTGTATTTTCGTTAAACGACGATTTTTTAACTTGCTCACTCCTTTTGGAGCATTTCCCCTGGGTAAAATAAATTCTATTTGGGATAAAGTCGTTGAAATTTTGGATTTTATTATTGAGCTTTTAAATTGAATATGCTCATTTATCCATGAAATTCGTGCAACTAGGCACTTTACGCAAAACTTGGTATTACATCTCCAGGCCACGAATTTCAACCCGCAGCACAACATACTGTAAAACTCAGAAGTTATTACATGGTTACCGCGTGGGTTTTTTTTTTTTTTTTTAAATCCAAAACTTCCGACTTACTTTGCGAACGCCAGCTCGATACGATTAGTTGTGTACATTAAAAAAAATACAACCAAGTCATCGAGTTGTTATTTACTTTAATTAAAACAACAAAAAAAATGATTCATACTATTGGGCATCATTTGTCAGCCTCATTTCTATCCGGTGCAATTAGCTTGATCCTACTTTGATTTTGCTAAGCCACCTGATGTCAATGACACTGACGAAACAATGGCCTTACCTATCCTTAAAATGTTTGACTGGAGCGCTTCACCCCACCCTTACACGATGCAATTAATTTTTTTCTTCAACCATTTGCTGAGTACTTAAGCCACCATGCAAAGAGGAGTCAAACGTTCCAATTTTATGTAGCCAAACTGACGTGTCGTCCACTCCTCCATCAGCTGATGCAGTTAGCTTTTAGGCGCACACTATGCTAAGTCACCGTAGTGATTGAGGAGCCGACGAGACGCCGTTTGGAATATCTTTTTACTTAGTATTTATGGGTATTAGATGTTCCTAACCCTTTTTATAATTTTAAGAATTGGGCGCCATATTGTTACTCAACCCTTAGTAATCTTACCCAACGCGGCCCGCACCGGCTAACTTGCGGACTCAGGCGGTTCTTAACCCGCAGCGTTGGGTCGAAGGGGTAACAATAATTTCACTTCCGGTTTTCACCGGAAGTGAAATTAAGAAATGAATAATAACTAATGATTAGATAATTTAAACCTGTCACTACGCAAAAACAAAAGATGTCAGCACAAGAAAAACGTATTTCAATCGAAACCAAAATAAAATTTAAAAAAAAAACTGGACCAAAACTAAATCGCTTCATCTCTTAATTCACCCATAGGAATGCAGGAGGTAGGTATTAACCCCCCCGTGAGCACCCGCCCATCCTGTGTCGTCGCCGTCTGTCGCACTCGACACCCACTATATGATTTAAATCGTCGCCAACATCACCCTACATACTCAAAAATCTCACCGGTCAGAACCGCACGTCGCTCCCAGATAAAAAAAAATTACCAGAATTTCATTTTTTCTTAAAATTTCAATACATTATATTTAATCATAAAACTTAAACAATTTTCTATTCGTATGTTCAGCTAAATTTCCAGAACAGTGTCTTGACTTCGACAACAAATTTTAAAAGGAGTAACTGGCGATACATATATATGCACAACGCATCTAATTCTTGTACTACGCAGAAGATCAGACAATTACCCAAAATCTATGCTGGTAAATCCAACACAAAAATATATATAAATTATAAAATTTTAAATTACCTAGAATCTAAAAAAAAAGAAATATAAATATATATAAACGTAACAAAATATATATATAAATTTAAATGTTAATTTTTTAAATCTAAATATATTACTAATAAGGCTATAATTATCAGCACGTAAAAAGAGAAAAAAAAAAAAAACAATTCCAATCGTTTGCCGTAGGCATACATAAATAAACGAATGTTCATGTAACGAAGCCGAATTTCGCACGACCTATGAGCTCTTTCGGAAGTACGCGGCCGAATAAAAAAACGAAAATTAAAATCCCGACCTAAGACACACTTCGGTTTTCTTCTTTTCTCCCGCCTTTTTTTTTTTTTTTTAATCTAAATTTAAAAAAAAAAATCTACTTATAAGTTAACTCCTAACGCACAAAATTTAACATAACAAAAAAAAACTCTACACTAAATACTTAAATATTTTTTTAAAACGCCTTCGTAATCTCGGCCCACGGTGCGTCAAACATAAGACTCGGTTTGACGAGCAAATCAAAAAATTAAGTTTCTTTAATTCTGCTGCCGATGAACTAGTTCGTTCGAACCCGAAACTTCAGGGCTAACGCGCTCGTTTTTCTAAAGGCCTAAAAGGCCTGCAAATTGCACCAACAAACCGGATTACACTTTTTCTTCCGCTCAATTTATTCGGACTTATATAGTTTGAATGATTCCAATATATATATATAAATACAAAAAAAAAGATAGTGGCCAACTTAGCTGAAAATGGTTCGTCTTCAAGAACTTGGCCTCTTTCGTATGTTTTGGCTTCAACGTCTTTTGCTTAGAGTCGGCCACTCTGTCGTTAATAAAAGAAAAGATATTCATATATATATAAATGTGTTTACCTAAAACTTGGTTTTTATTCTTTTTCACTTTTTATTTTCTAAAACTTACATCAATTTTTGTAACTATTTTGCTATATTAGAACTTCCTGCTTCTCCTAAAAATTGAATTTTGTTGACTGCTGATGAGGGCTGTAGGTTCTTAAAAACAAACTTGCATCACAAATCTTTTTCTGATTTATTCATGGTAAATTTTTACCTTATTTCGAAATATTTCACCGCACAATTTAACACAAACTTTACTCTATTTTAATTTTCACAAAAATCTTATGCAACAGAAAAAAACTTTGAAACAAAAAAAAACAAATTTAACTGAAAAATTTTGGGTGAGTCTTTCTAACCCAACTGCTCTTGAGCTTATGAAAATTTATTTTCAAAAATTTTGACCTCTACGCCTAAAATTCTTTCCTAGCAACAGGAAACCGTTTTAAGCAAACACATAAATACTGTTTATATGACTTAATCTTAGGTAAAACAATAACATAGGGCATAACAAAAACATAAATACCATATAACAGACATAGGAAATTTCGACTACTCATACTACTATCCAGTTTTGTTGGAAAAATTATCGCTTCTTTTTGCCCACTTGCGACTTTTGTTGTATCTTTGTGATCGCACCCCGATCGCACAGTTTGCAAGGCATTGCAGTACCCTGGACATACATTCATTTTCTTTGCCTAAAACTTACTACTGGCAACAATGCATTTGACATTTCTTTACAATTCATTTTTGCAAAGAAAATCACGCCAGCCGTAACATTTTCAGCGAGGCCACCAAAATTTTAACTTTTCCGAAGTTTGTGCTGGACAAAATTATTTGTTTTATAGGCCCAAGTTTACTTCAGCTCCCATTGTCCAATGGAAGCTAAAATAAACTTCCCCTATGTGCTCCTTCATTCCAAGCACCGACATGTAATAAAAACAAGTCACTCGGATACACAACCATCGAACGCCCCGGATACAACACCTACAAAAATTCCCACAAGTTGGGAACCCCCAAATGGACATAAAACGTGGGTGTCACAAAACAGACATTCCAATGACCCACGACAATGGTAAGCAAATCTTTGAAATCCAGCCCCTAATTTTCGCGATATGACGATATGAGTTTTTATACTTGTGTGCCGTTCAATGCAATGGTGGAGAATGAACCAAGATTTGCGGACCACCATTAAATTGCACGACACAACTTTAGTTGGCCCTTAATTGTCGTCTCCGCCCACCCATCCGCAACACATGGTACAAGTTAAGAATTCGCCGTGAACAGTCGTATCGTCGAAATAGGGGAATCAAAATGAAATTGAAAAATATTCCTTTTATTTTCAGTTTCGTATGCGAGCAAGTGCAGAAATTCAATTATAATTCAATGGTGGAGGCGTCTTAATAGCTATAAAAAATCATTTAACCAGTTCATTAGTTGAAATTGCCTGTGCATCTAATATTGAACTGTTATGTGTTAAGGTTACACATTGTAACTCTAATTTATACATTCTTAACACTTATGTTCCCCCAAATAGTAGCGCAGATGTCTACGAATGTCTTTCGATGGCCGTAGAATATATTATTAATGAACTAGACACTAATGACGACATTTTGTTGTTAGGTGACTTTAATTTGCCTGACCTAAAATGGACTCCTTCGGACGATGGTACATATTTTTATGCATCTTGTCCAAAAACTCGACAACAACAAATTTTTGTTGACGAAATACTTTCAAATTTACAACAAGTAAGTTGTATAACTAACTGCCATGGACGACAACTTGACTTAGTCTTGGCTACAAATAGTAGCAATGTTGTTGTAAGAAATGCTATCCATGCTCTGTCTACGGTAGATTCCTATCATCCACCTTTGACTATTGTGTACCAATCTGACAATGAAAATTTGACTAATGCATGTTCATCCATTAATATTTACGAATTCAATTTTAAGAAAGCTGACTTTTTAAAATTTAATGAAAATTTAAGAAATAAATTAGACGACTTACTCATTTTTTTTAATAACAATACATTTGATGATTGCATTAAATTTTTCTATGGTGAACTTTTTTCTGCCATAGCATTGTCGGTTCCATATACAAGGAGGTACGTTAATAATTCCTCGTACCCCTGGTACACAAAGGATTTGAAAAAAGTTCGCAATGGCCGTAATAGGGCATGGAATAAATACGTTTGTAGCCAGGACCGTAATGACCTTGTTGCTTATCAGCGACTGTTTCTTGAATTTAAAGATATGTCAGCTTTGGTTTATTCTGAATATTTGAATAAAATTAGGCTGAATATTCTTCATGACCCCAAGAATTTTTGGGGTTTTATTAATTCTAAAAAAAAATCTGACGGGTTTCCATCTGAGTTTAAAACAGTTGATGGGCTCACTAGCGACCCACAAGTTATAGCCGGGTTGTTTGCTAATTTGTTTAATGAATCGTTTTCTACGGATTTATTTAGCCCTGAAATCAACTATTTTGAATATATGGATAACGACCCTTTAGTTTCGGTGAATGAGATATCTTTCTCTCCTGACCTCATAGAGAAATATATTTCATCTGTTGATGATGACTTCAACTCCGGGCCGGATGGTATTCCTGCGACAGTTTTAGTAAACTGCAGCTCTGTGCTGAGTCAGCCCCTCAGTATTTTATTTAATAGATCAATTCAAGAAAGCTATTTTCCTAAATTTTGGAAAAATGAATACATTAGCCCCATTTTCAAGAAAGGGTGTAAAAATTATGTTTCAAACTACAGGCCCGTGGCTAAGTTATCATCAATACCGAAAATTTTTGAACATATTATATACGATCAGGTTAAGGTGTGCTGTGGTGAAGTCATAACAACTCGTCAGCATGGTTTTGTTAATGGCAGATCTACAGTTTCTAACCTCCTTGATTTCACTTCTTTTGCGTTAAGCTCTTTAGACTCTGGTGGGCAAGTTGACTGCATCTACACTGACTTCAGTAAAGCATTTGACAAATTACCACATAATTTGATTTTGTTTAAGTTAAAGAAACTTGGATTTCCCTTAAGTTTTGTCAGCTGGATTGAATCTTATTTATCTGATCGCTCGTATCAAATAAAATTTAGGAGAGTGTTTTCCTCCCCATTTAGCGCGACATCAGGTGTTCCACAAGGAAGCCACCTGGGGCCGCTCCTGTTCATTTTAGCAATTAATGACGTTACACATGTTATTAAAAACTCCCATCTGTTAGTATATGCAGATGACATGAAAATTTACATTTGTCGTGTCGATGTAGTCAAAGACCTAGGTATACATTTTGATACTAAGTTGACTTTTAATGAGCATATTAATCAAATTTGTAAAAAATCCTCATCTCTGCTTGGCTTTATTAAGAGGTGGGCAAAAGAATTTAATAGCCCTTTAGTAACGGTGACTTTATATAATACAATAGTGCGCCCTCACTTAGAGTACGCTTGCCAAGTATGGTCACCATTTTATAATATTCATATAAATAGAATTGAAAGAATTCAAAAAAATTTTATTCGTTTTGCTCTCAATGGCTTAAATTGGATTGACCCTTTAAACCTTCCTCCTTATGAGGATCGTTTAAAGTTATTACATATGCAGTCTTTGAGCTCGCGTAGAAATATTGCGGATATACTTTATCTGCATCAACTTGTAACTGGGTCTCTTGCAGCACCAGAGCTTCTTAATTATATACATTTTAATAGTAATCGGAGGAGTACTCGTAACTCTTATCAGTTATTTTATCAACCGGTTAGTAGAACTAATTATATGGCTACAGCTCCTTTTAATCGCATGACAACTCTTATTAATAATTGCGAAGTTTATAACATTAGCTTGTCAAAAGGTCAACTCAAGCTTAGACTGAAAACTAACTGTAGCTAAATTTGTAGCTTAATGGTGGTGTGAATTTTTTTGTTTGTGTTGTCCGAGCCCCACAGCATGCTGGGTAAATTTTTTCTAACATTTATGCCTTGGACCACGTAAATTTATACATATAATTATTTTAATATCTATATGTCTATTTTTACATGGTGTGAGTGGGTATGTTGAGAAAGTGCGATAAAGCTAAGAAAAAATTATAAAATAAATAACAAATTAATGTGCATGATAATTTTTTCTATTCCATTTTTTATTGAATAAGCTTTTTACTTGGTATAAAGCTTCAATGCTAAATAGCTAAGAAGGCTATAATAGCTGTAGTAGCTAAACTCTATTATTATTATTATTATTATTATATTATTATATTATATTTTTCATTTGCTATTGCAATTTATGCAAAAAAAAATTGTATTAAGTAATTCAATAAATAATGGAAAATATTAAAAAAAAATATGAAAATCTAAAAAATGTTGAAAAATATAAAAATGTCAATATGTAAAAAAATGTTGAAAAATATTAAAAAATATGTTGATACCTAAACAATTTAAGTATAGTACTATTTTACTTGGAGGAGAATTTTACTACACATAGTTTGCAGTAATTTTTCTTTACTTATTCAAATTCAAATAGGCAGAATTTTCTCATATTGAATTTCTTTTCTTATTCAAATAGCCTAAAATTTTATAATATTGAAAATATAAAAATAAAATGCTCTGCTGGGATTTGAACATAGAACCACGGGGTACAAGGTAAGCGCATATCCATTACGATACGACGCTAATAATTAAGTTATTCTATTCTATTTTAAAATCAACTTGCAAAATATTCTTTATGTTGAGAAAAAGTGTTAATTTTTTCATTGTTGATAATAAAAACTGATCAATAATGAAAAGCTGCGTTGATTTGCTACGTGATTACAGAAATTTGGCAACAATGACTAACCTATCATTCAGACGAAATTTTCTTATGGAATGAACTTATGTACATACATATTTTCTTTTATTCTTGCTCCGTTTTTCAAATTTTTTTCTCTGATGTTGAGTGATACATCCACTCGACATGAAACGTTTCCGAAAGTTTCAGAAATATTTCGTAACGTTTCGTAACGTTGCAGAAACGCTTCATTTGAAACGTTGCAAATGAAACGTTACAGAAATCTTTCTGATACATTTCAAATGTAATGTTACGGTTGCAATCATTCTGAAGCGTTTCTGAAAGGTTCCAGATGCAACGTTTCCTGAACTTTTTTAACTTTGATTTTCATCATTTCATTAAATTTTTTAATGAATATTGACCGTGATATATTTATAAATTTGGTATTTTAACATTATTATGCGAACTCAAATTATAAAACCATGCCAACTTCAGGCATGCTTATTGAAGCATGCATGCATGCTCAATTTTTATGAGCGTTACTTCATAAGCAAACGTGTATTTAAATGTCATGTCAAATGCCTAAAGCCCAATTTCCATGCGATTTTATCTTATGTTATTTTATCCCATATCAGGGATATCAAATCAAATTTTTGTAAGAAAGAAAACGCATGCGAACAGAACCTAACGCGCTTGGAGAATGCGAGAGTGAATAGCATACATTTGCTATCTTAATAGCATGTGATGTCCTCCCTGATATTTGATAAAATAAGATAAGATCACATGGAAATTGGGCTTTATGCATGCATGCTTTTTATGTGTTTCGCCCTTATGTACTACTACAACGAATTGCGCATTCACACAACTAAAACTACTCCGAAGTCAAACGCCGGCGCTCAAATTCGGTGGGTGTGAATAGCATAAGTGTATTGAGACACAAGTGTCAGTTTTTAGCCCAGTTCACATTATCACACATGCTGTCCAACATGGTGTGATAACATCGATGTTCGATAATGTGAACGGTAGGATGGACCGCTTGACACACATGTTGGATGGATTTCAAAAATTTTTGATTTTTCTGCTAGCTTGTCGAACTATACAACCTGTGTGAACTGACTTTCAAGCCTAGTAAACATTTTTCATTTTAAATAAGATTTCAGGCAATTTACTTCGATGTGGACGCTAATAAATTGTTCTGCAATTGATGTTTGATGGCATGCTCGATAATGTGAACGCAAAGCAATATTGACAATCACACATGTTGTCAAGCAATGAAGAACAACATGTGTGATAATATGAACCGCTTGTGTCTATGATGCTTCAAACTTTAGCAAAGACAAAAAAAGTTCAATCAATTGAACTAGAAATTGAGCTGGTTCACACATTTGTATGAGATTTTGGTTTAATTAACCAAAGCGAATAAAACACGGCTAATATGATTTCTGGAACGACCGCTCGACATACATGTAGTACGAATTTCTAAAATTTTTAAATTTTCAGCTGGCTCTTCAAATCATACAACGTATGTGAACTGACTGTCAAGCTTAGTGATAATTTTTCATTTTAAATAGGATTTCATGCAGTTTGATAGTATGCTGTATGATGTGAACGCCAAACAAATTGACATTCACACATGTTGGACAGGATTTTTGAAAATGTGAACTGCCCTTTACGTGAAGGATATTTTGTTGGGCATGATTGAATCATGTGTTGGGGTACTTATTTCATTGACGCGGTAAAAACGTAGTAGAAAACGTTCTTTGATGTGTTAAGTTTAGCGGTTGGGGGTCCATTAAGTTAACAAAATCTCTCCAAAAAATGAAATTGGCTTTTAACATAAAGTGAACACCGAAATCACCGTTCCACTTTTTGCATCTATGAACTCTCATGTCACATTGACAATTTGACACTTTCCAATTTTACTTGAAAACGAAAAAATTTTACAACTTAGAAAAATTGTGTTAAAAATTAGTGGGATTAACAGCAGAACATCATCACATCATTATTGTAGAAAATTTTTGGCTATTACCTACCTATAAAATTGTAAAAAAGTAAAATCAAGAAATCAAAATAGGTAAACAAAAAAAGTTCCAGGCACTGGAACTGCCGTTGACTGATTTAAAGTTTTTTAGCTTTTGGTTACGTAGTTTTAATTTGAATTTTGTGGGACAAAATTGCAGAAAAATCCTCCAAAAATTTCAGTCCAGTTGGAGTATAAAATTGTACCATACCCACACTAAATTGTTTTTTGTTTTTTCCATTTTTCATCCCTGGTCCAAATTATAAAAACCAGAAACTTGCGTCGCTGTTATTGTAGTTGGTAGATGTGTTAGTTTAGTGGTTAACAGTTACAATTAACAAAAATCTCTTTGATTGTAATAATGGCAAAACTGCTAATTTGAACGCCCTTATAAACGCTAGATAAGTCGTTTGAACACTATTTTCGAATCTAGTTTTATTACTTTTAAACAAGGAATCGACGCAGCCGGTACCGGTATAATGAATTTTTTCTATTAAAAAAAGTGCAAAAAATTATGGTCTATTTATTCCAGATTACGAGATACAGAATCCATATTGTCTATATGAATAGAGGAGGACTAAGGTCAAAAAGGTTACGCCACTTATGTGTGCCCATGTTTATGGCGCACTCGGTTAGTTAACCACAACACAAAGACACATCTGGCCATTTCATGGACGCGGCAATGATCGACTGGTAGTCGAGTGTATGGCATTCCTCATCATGCAGCGAAAACGTATGGCATTGAAATTCTCTGGAAGGACATGCGGAGTTCGCGCGTTGATCATGAAGAATTATTCCCGCCGTTTAGCCGTAATCGCAATAAGTCAGAACTCCTAGATCGATTTTTACAATATGGATGCATCAGTTTATGGGTAATTTGATGATATGATATGAAATTAATCTACAAAAATGGAAATTCCTTAAGCGATTTAAGCAGTCCACAAAAGTTTCAAATCGTAACAAATGAATACAGAAGGAAAAAGTTTAACTCAGCAATGTTATCTAATTCCTGTTCCTGTAATTTAACCAAAAATTCAACTAAAAATTACGCAAAAGCAACACGGCTTATATTGGATTGTAAATATCAATTGATTAAAACGAATATAGAATTAATTGTCTTCAAAACCACTAAGAAGTCACTATTTGTTTACATAAATTAACTTAATTATGTTAAATCGTAAGTTAATAGAGTTGTTACTCGTTTTATCTAAATTTTACGAATTTTTACAGAACATTGATTTATTTATGTGTCGCTTCAGCTACCTTCTTTATGTCAAATATCAATCTATGAGACTTCAATCGCAAAAATTCATTCGCCGAAAGATCCGTTTCCCTTCTTCGAATCAAACCCATTTTTTGAGTAATATATTTAGACAAAACTTATTAACCGGAATAAACTTATAAGGAGAAATTAGGAAGTCTATAATATAGCTGTCTGCCGTTGTTTTTAATAATACAAATTATAGAATATAAATATTTTAAGTCAAAATTTTTATTGTTTGAATAGCTTAAAGTATATTATTAGAGGTGAGACCATAATCTCAATTATAATACGGATTCCGCGAAACATCAGACCTTACTCAAAATATGTATGTGAATAATGGAGGAGAACGGGTATATAGACTAAGAGCCAGAGTCTGCCAGATATATATATATATGTAAATCAAAGTATAAGAGCTGAAACTTTGTGTGTGTATTTTCACTACTGCAGATAAGAACGTTCGGGGGTTACAAACCTTGACTAACGGTGACTTATGCGTATCAGATAATAAATATGGGCAATGACTGGTATCATTCACGTTAAATTATATATGCTGCGGTTGATATTTTGTATTGAAACAATTTTATTTAAATCCAGACCCATCCGAAGGTCAATATCTCGATAACTAAGTAAGATAGTGACAAATGATTTAGGCAAAAGTTATAAGGTTTTTTGGCGATCAAATAACAGTGCCCTGCCTTTGTCCTTGAACCAATCAAGGTCAATTTGAGGTCAACTGCGATTTTTTTTTAAACTATACTTTTTATTGCAAATTTGTATTCTATGGGTAGAGTTAATTTGGGTATTATGGGCAACTTTTTACTTTGTTAGTTTCTACCAAAGTTATGGTAGTAAATTATTTCGATCAGTTATTCTACTGTTTTCACTTTTCTATTGATAGAATAAAATAACATTTTCAAACGTAAGACAAGAAATACTGCAACTACTTTAGAAAGAGATGAAAAGAAAACAGGTGGGTAATGTGAACTACTATACCAAAATAGAACTGTAACTAGGGCTACCAGATGACCTGCCTACAAAAGTAGTGTATGTCGAAAAATTCATATTTTGGAATGAAAATAAAAAAATTTTTTTAGTCCCATAAAAATATTTTTCATGAGCAAAAAAAAAAAGGTCCTCGTTTCTTACGAAAAACCCCAGCAAAATTAAAACAATATTTCAAATAACTTTTATTTTACAATGCTACATCGAAAGTAGCGAAACCATCCAAAAGTAGTGCATTTCAAGTGAAAAGTGGCAAGGTAGCAAAGCCTTGCAAAAGTATCACATTTGCTTCTAAAGTATGCCATCTGGTAGCCCTAACTGTAACGTACAAATTTTATTCATTACAAGTGTTATTGTGTGGTGAAAAAGAAAAATTGCTTAAGTTTGATTTTGTTGTTTTGCAGATCAATAATTTTTTTTTTTTGGTAATTGATTTAATTTATTTAATAAAAGTGATCATATGGCATCATTACATTATGTTTCAACTTGACTTGAAAGCTTAAAAAAAAAAATTAAAAAAGTTATAGCTGGCTGTTTGGACCCTGTCCCATACAGAGTGCCTTGCGGTGACCATCACAAATCCTTGGAAAATCAATCGGATAAGAAAAATTCATTATTTAAATAAATAATCTAGTGCATGAAAATGGCGGCCTCAGGAATTTTACCTCCAGATTTTCGGGAAAAAACCAAAAAAAAAAAAATCCTTCTATCAGGGACAAGCTTTTTATGTTTTTCAAAAACTGTGCTTCGTGCTTAAATCGACTTAAGCAGTTTTTCCTTTTTACCACTGTTATTAACAAATTTTAGCTAATTAAAAAAGAAAAAAAAAGAACTAACCAAAATAAAACAATACAAATAAGCGGGTAATGTGGGCTACTACGCAGCTACTGTGGGTTTCTACTTCACATTATTCGCCTTTGGCTGCCCACACTAACTGACTATATCACTTGTTGAAAATAATATAGAAATATATGTAAAAAAACTCATTTGCGGCTTTGTTAGCTGGAAAATAAGTGTACGAGGTGGCTTTAAGTTTCCATTTTTCCAAATATTTACTAAGTACTTTGAGATGGTTATATATTGCACTTGAGATGCATGGCTTTTTAATGCTAGCAGAATGATGTCATCTGCATAAACTAATGTTAGCATGTTCGGACCCGACTCCGGCAGGTCAGCTAACAGAATGTTATAAAAGATGGGTCCTTATATTGATACTGCAAAGTCAAAATTAAATTTCTTGTACATTTTATACACAATGACATTCAGCGTCAAACGCTTTTTCAAAATCTAACGCAACAGCAATTGTTGCATATCTTTTATTCAATTTATTAAAAAATCAACAAAATGGCGGCCTCAGGAAATTTACCTCCAGATTTTCAGAAAAAAATCACAAAAAAAAAAAAATCCTTCGATCAGGGACTACCTTTTTATGTTTTTCAAAAACTGTGTAAACTTCATTGAAATCTATCGAGCGGTTTTCGAGTTACAGTGGTCACCAGTTCCGAAAACATAGTTTTGAGAAAAACGCATTTAAAGTTTTACACTCGATTTATGTACAGTAATACTGATGCCCTTCCTCGTACTCAGCTGTATTAATTGTGTTTTTCCAATACATTGCTTTTAATATTTATATCAAGAACCTTGCCTGTAAAATAACCAATTATAGAAGAAACTTCACCCACTGCTTTTTTAATCAAAGTTTCTGCGACGGCTTTACTACAATCTAAAATTAGCTTGATTAACATTGTATAGGTATTTTTATCTAAAAAATTCGGCATTCCTTCAAATCCTATTCCCAGTAATCTCATAACAAAAATAAAACGTTTGTTTATTTCATACGAATGTCCAATGAAAGAGCAGGAAGGTATAAATTCATTTCCACATTTAGCACATGAAACTACAATTTTAAATCCCAGACCACGTGTACTTGCTGTTTGAAATTCAATATTCCCATCACATTTTTTACACTTAACTAGTTGAGAAGTTGTTGTAAATACCGTAATGAAGTTGATAATTCGAAATTCAGTAGAGATGCTCGGGTACATCTTTAGCATTTTGCTTCAACTTTTTAGAATATGTACTTGGAATGCTTTCATCACGTTCCGCAGTTAGATAGAACATATTTTTTCTTTTAACGGGACACGACTTACGAATGCAACAGCAATTGTTGCATATCTTTTATTCAATTTGTCTTTAATAAAGTCAGAGAGTAAAGTTAACGCATGACTTATCGAATGTTGAGGTTTGAATCCAAATTGAAATTCTTTTAAAATTCTGTGCTCAGAAATATGTGTTTTTAGTTTATCCATGATAAAACTTTCATATAACTTACTAACATTTGATAGAAGTGAAATTGGCCTATAATTTTGAAGAATTTTCAGATTTGATTTCGGCTTTAAGATTAGAATAATTTTAGCACATTTCCATTTAACAGGAAAGTAACTCAGGTTATAAATGTGATTAAATAATATTGCCAGAAATTTCCATACACGTTTTCGGGTGTTTCTCAAAACGAAATTCAATATATTATCGTCACCAAAACTCTTCTTATTATTCATAAATTTGAAACTTTGTTTCCTATTTCTATTGGCTTAATCATTTTTCGGTAGCTTAGTAAGTTTTCGCTTATTATAGGTGATTCTCCATCCGCAGAGTATTCACTGCTAAACTGCATTAATGGTTCACAATAAGATAGGTCTACAATTTCAATTCTCAAATATTCAGAAAATTGTGCACTGCCTGGATCAAAATTTTCCATGTGAATTTTTTCGAAAGAGTCAGCTAAGGCATTAATTTTATCAAAATTTTCTATAATTGTATTGCCATCTTGATCGGTTAAATCAAAAATTTGGTTTCTTTTATTTAGACCACATAAACCCTTAATTTTCCTATAAGTTTTATTGGTAATTCTGATGTTTTTATAAAAGTTGCACCAATATTTTTCTTCATGCATTTTAATAAGGTCAGTTATTATTTAATCTAAATTTTTGATAATTGCTTTTAAGGTATTTTTTCTTTGCAAATCGAGGTTAATTAGTCCTCTGTTTCTAATTTTAATTTTTGGTACAGACTCTTCTATTGCAATATCGAATGTCTTGTTTAAACCTAGTATGCAACTATCTAAGCAACTATCTTACTTCAGCTTTCCTAACATTTCTGTTAACTGGTAGTGTGTGGTCTATGAGATTTCTTTCAAGAACTTAATTGAAACTTGACACATTCATTGTACTATAGTTATAGTACTCACGAGGTGGAGTTTTTAATATTTCATTTGTTGCTATGACCAGTTCTACAGCAGAGTGGTCAGATTCATAGTCAATGGTTTTGAGGCAGTTGGAGAAGTTTTGTGTGAATATAGGACTAACAGCAGCTGAAGTTATAAATAGGTCTATATAGGAGTTAGAAGTTGAAATTCTAGTAGGGTATTTTGTTGGAATGATTTGCATATCAGCGCTACCTTCTAACCAGTTTTTTAAGTTTTTACCACTTTGATTACAGTTCTGGTTTCCCCAATCAGTATGTTTGGCATTTAAATCACCCCCAAATACTATTTGGTCCGTATTTAGAGAGTTGAAAATTTGTGAAAGGTCCTGTCCAGTGACTAGCACGTTTGGTTGTGTGTACATACATACAAAACTAATTTTTTCACCACCCACTAGATTTATTTGTATGGCAATATTTTCTATGTTAGCGGTATTAATTTCAACACGCCGAAAGCTAAAGTTTTCCTTGAGGCATATGGCTGTACCTACATTTTTTCTGTCAGTTCTGTTCTTTCTTACAAGAGTATAATCTTTGAAATTGAGCGATAAGAACAATGTCCGGTTTGTGTTATTGTAAAAACACATTGAAAAAATTTCTTTTCTTTTTAGATATTAATGATTTCTTAATCATCTAAACGCAATGTTATCAAGAGGTTGAACAGAGCTTGTGATTTTTGTTCATCATTTGTTAATTTTTTGTAGTGGTTTGAAAACTCACTGACTTTATTAAGGCATTGGTGGAAGTTCTTGCCAAAAATACGCTTGCAGTCATTATTAATCTCATCAAAATAAGTAAAACTATTGTTACTTGGATTGAAAGTACAGTGCGACCTCGGTCAACGCAACTAATAAAAACCAAGCCTGTTGCAATAACCGAGGTAGTTGCAATGACTGAGTCAAAAAATCTTAAGTAATTGGGTGTAGGTACTTAATAATAAAAATACATTCAATTAAAAACAACGTTCATTCATTAAAAGGAAATCATTCATTTAATCCATTAAGCTAAATTTTACATATGTATGCACATTAGTTAAATAAGGAACAAACAAATTAATAACGTGTTACAATATTTTGAAAAAGTCTGCATCTTCAGATTTGATTTCCGGTTGTGAAAGAACCACCTCAACTTCATCTGTGTCTGAACCTTCGCTTTCTTCAGTATTAAATTCATTTTTACTTGCCATGTAAACTGTTAACATAGTTTTCTAGTTCTTAAATGACCTAGGAGTTTTTGACTTCCCAATTACCAGTAGCTTAACTTTATGCGATCCAGATACATTTGTGCACGCAAGAAAAGTTATTCGCTCCTTGCTTACTTTTCGACCAGGTGCTCCTTAAAGAGTACTAAAGTTTTGTTTGGCAGAAGTCTAATCATCAGACCTGACTCATCCGCATTATAAATCTGATCGGGAACAAAGTCCAGCTTTTCAATTTTATCCCTAAATTCCTATGAAGATTGTTGCACGAGCTCCGCCTTGTTCGATAACTTTTCCCCACAGATTTTCAGCATGCGGATTCCATAACGTTTTTTGAAATTATAGAACCAACCATTACTTGCGTTGCTTTTCCATAATTTTTTGATGCAATTGTCGAGCTTTTTCTGCTTTCAGTTTTCTGCTGCATATAGAGAATATTCAAATGACAAATGTTGCAATAAGCGAGGTAATTTTTTAGAAAAGTTGCACTTACTGAGTCTGTAATGTAAGAAATTTGCTTGATGCGCATATCGAGGAGTTGCATTTATCGAGGGTTGCGTTGACCGAGGTTGCACTGTACAGTATGCCCTCACTTAAAGCAACTAATAGAAATTGAGCAGGTTGCGAAAATTGAGGTTGTTGCAGAAACTGAGTTTAAATTTTTATATGGTCGTAATACTGAATAAGTACCCTTTCTAAACATTATAATTTAAATAAAAGATTTTGTTTTTATTTAAATAAAAGATTTTGTTTTTATTTAATTTATTTAATAAAGAACTGTGAGATTTTGGTCTGCGATTTTTTGCAATTTACATGGTATTACGAATTTTTTGAAGTTTTAAGATGTCTGTTAATGGTAATCAATTTTGTTCAGCCCATTTAATGCAAGTGTTAAAACTGTTAATTGCAGTATTGGATGTAATTTTCGATGAAGCAACAACATTAACAATAGTGCTTTCTTCAGTGCTTTCAATTTCTTCTATGTCGTCTGCATTTGCCAAGTGAAAGTTGTCGTTTTCGTTTTCAAATAACCAATCATTTATTTCATTACTTGAAAACGAATTATCGTCTGTAATCTCCCGAAGATAATCGGTAACAGTTCCTGTAGTGGATTACACTATGCTGCAAATCCAATATTTAGAAAAACACGTTGTCGCTTTGCTGGTTCGTGGAAGAAGAGATCCAATTTATTTAATTTTCTTACAAACTACTTTAATATGTACTGTCAATTTAGGTTTCTTATTATTCCGCTTGGCGGCGATACGCAAAGTGCGTTCGTAAACTTAATGTGTATTCGACAACCCTATCCTTAAGCTGACTGATTCACAAAAAATCAAAACTATGTAACTTTTCCATTAACAAAATACTTAAAATACCTTAAATAATTTCGAGTTATTTTACTGATATTAAGGATTGTTTTGCTGATTTTTATGATAACCCATTATAAGGAATAGTTGATTTGAATGAATTTTTTTAAATATTAAATATTTTACAAAATGTAAATGAATTGTATTCAATTGATTAAATATAAATTGAAAATTTTAAATTTGTTTGTTGGATCTTAACTGATCTAGACGCAGCACGGCTCGAAGTGCGCTCGTTATCATTTGACGTGGTTCGCTAAAAGTTTCGTTATGTACGTATGACCCATTCAACTGATCATCGGTCGACGAAGCATCAAGGAATTCACCGCTTGCGTCCTGTGACAAATTTGCATCCATGTCCGTTAAGTTCAAATCACTTACACTGTTCTCTTGTCCAGATGAATTGTTATCATTGGTAAATGAGTTAGACTCGGCTAAAGCAGTATTCTCACTTATAATTACTTGTTGATCACTAGAGTCATGGTGAAGCCTTAACTGATCTATATGCCTTTTAATAAGCCGCTCATTGCTTACGAGCATGCAAGTATAATTTCGTGGACCCAGACACTCTTTTATTATTGCTTTTTGCCATTGAACTTTATTCAGATTAGAATAATCGCGAGCTAATACCTTTTGCCCGTTTTTGAAACTTAGTTCTCGCTTGCCAGTGTAATTTTTAATTTGCTTTTCTTGTTTACTAATGATTTTCTCACGCGTTGTTGGTGGTTTCAATAATGAAAATCTATTTTTTAGTTCACGATTGAACATTAATTTTGCAGGTGAATCACCTGTTGTACAGTGTTTACAATTCCGATAGTCTAATAAAAACCGATGCAAAAATATTTCGATATTTTCCGGAGAAGAATTTTTCAAATTCGCATAAATAGACTTTTTTTACTGTCTTTACAAAATTCTCGGCTTGACCGTTTGTCGAAGGCTGTCCTGGAGCTGTAAATATATGCTTTATTTTATTTTTTTCGGTGAAGGTACGAAATTCGTCCGACGTAAACTGACGACCATTGTCGCTGACAATGACATCTACTAAACCATATCGGCAAAATGTCTCTCGTAGCTTATTCACAGTGTAATTTGAAGTGATTGTTTTCGTCAGAAACACTTCTACCCATTTCGAGTACGAATCGATGATTATGAATAAATATTGGCCATTAATGGGACCAGCTAGGTCAACATGAATGCGACTCCATGGTCTTGTTGTTGGATTCCAGGGAAAAAGATTCCCTTTTTCTGGACTCGCTTGAGTCAATTGACATGAATTACAACATTTGATCATGTCTTCAATTTCTTTGTCCAAGCCTGGCCACCAGATGTAGGATCGTGCCAATGATTTGGTTTTTACGATGCCTAAATGAGATTTATGTAAATCAAATAAAATTTGTTTACGAAATTTGGACGGAATAATAGTTCTGTATCCCCATAATATGCATCCACATTCGACCGATAATTCACTACTTTTGTTTTGAAATGGTTTGAAACTATCGTCACTTAAAGTTTTCACCTTATCCGTTTGGATAGCGTCTAAAAGTTTAGATAAAATAGGATCGTTCCTTGTAGCCAGTGCTATATTTTTATAATCAAGTTGCAGAAATCACTTTCTGTTATGAAATTTATATAATTTGCTTCTTCAAGTGTTTCAATAGATTCATTTTGTGGCATACGCGATAATGCATCGGCACTATTTGTAGTACCTTTGACATATTTCATTTGAAAATTGAAGCCTGATAAAATGAAAGCCCATCGCTGCATACGTGCAGCCGCCATTAATAGTAAACCTTTATTGCTTCCAAAAATTGAAACAATGATTGAAACAATTGTCTCAATGACAAAATCGCTGCCCATTAAATATTGTTGCAACTTGGTTACGCTAAAAATAATAGCTAATGCTTCTTTTTGAATGGTACTGTAATTGCATTCAGCTTTATTTAAAGATCGGGAAATAAATGCGATTGGTCTACGAGACCCCTCATGAAATTCATGGGACAAAATTCCTGCTACAGCCGCATTCGAAGCGTCAGTTGTTAAAATAATCGGTCATTAGGATCGAAATGACAATATTATCCGATGATATTTCATTTTTCATGGTGTTGTATGCTTCTTGGCATATTGATGACCAAGAAAATTTTACGTTTTTGCGAAGCATTTATAAAGAGGATTCATTTTATCCGCAAAATTTGGGATAAATTTTGAGTAAAAATTACACATTCCGATGAATGCTCTAACTTCGGATATATTTTTGGGTTTCGGTGCATTTAACACGCTTTCTATGTTACTAGTATTTTTACTAAGTCCATTTTTATCTATATTAAAACCTAGATATGTAATTTTTTCTTGAAAAAATTTGCATTTATCTGCGTTTAAGCGTAAACCATGCGTTTCTAAACGACTTAAAACCGATTTCAGAGTTTGAATATGTTTGGCGAAATTCGTGCCGGTGATGACAATATCATCCATGAAATTAATAGAGTTTGGAAATTTTTTAAAAGTGTTTCAATTGTTTTTTGGAAAATTGCTCCTGCGGTTTTTACACCAAAAGGTAAGCGTTTCATTCGGAAAACCCCCAAATGAGTGCACCAAGTGCATAAGTCTTGAAATGATTCATCTAGCACTAACTGATTGTAAGCGCTAGCTAAATCTAACTTAGTAAAGAGTTCACCTCCTTGAAGTGAAGCAAAAATTTCCTCTATTGTAACTTTATAGTCACCACAAATTCGGATATCTCCGTTTGGTTTTAAAATAGGTACCAGAGGTGTACCCCAGTCTGAACTTTCGACTGGCTCTAGCATGCCAACTTGGACTAAATTTCTTAATTGAGACTCTATTTTTGCCTTCCAAGCGAATGGAATAGGTCTTGGCTTAAAGAAAACTGGACGAGTGTTTTCATTTACGTCCAAATGCACTAAGTTTCCTGTATAAGTACCCAACTCACTCTTGAACACGTTTGAAAACTCCGACTTTAATTGTTCAACAATTATTTGCTTTGAATTAGCAATTGAATTGATAGTATCGAATTCATTTAACGTTGCACCGTTACGTGTGAGTTTGAAACCAAAGGTCTTGAGAAAATCATCACCTAACAAAATCGGCCTGTTCGCGTATTTAGTAACAATAATTCGCACTTTTGAGGTCTGGTTACCACAATTAACACTAGCATTAAACTCACCAATGTTCGGAATCGGATGACCACCGTAATCCTTATACAAATCACCTTTGTGTGACACCAGCAACTCACGATTAAAATGCTTGTCGAACAAATCGGCTGACATAAACGTACACGGAGATCCAGTGTCACATTTTGCTTGCAGCACTACTCCATTGATAGACATCGACAAAACCGACGAATCATTTGACTGAGTTCCACTCACGTTGTACATTGCGAAACTACCTCCACTGCCGTGTGCACTGTATGAAAAAGAATCATCATTAGTTAAATTTGAAAAAATATTTCCTACAGTTTTACTAAAATTGGTCAAATTCGACTTGTTATCGTTTTTGGAACGGCAAATACTTGCTAAATGTCCTTTTTTTGAGCATACATTGCAAGTTGCTTCTTTGTACTTGCAAGCTGATGATGCGTGATTTTTCCAGCCGCAATGAGAACACGTGATTTTGCCTTTCACTTGCTCACGGTTGTTGTTGTTGTTGCTTCGGCTAACGCTGGATTTACCGTTACGACCTTTGTTGCCCTTGAAAAAATTTCCGGGTCTTCTGATGAAATTCACCGACTGGCCTTTTGCGTTGTATTTGGTTTCCAAAATCATTGCCTTTTTGAGCGCGTCCGCTGACGATAAATTAGCTGTTTCCCCACACAGGCGGTCAAAAATTTGTTCGTGACTTGACAAACCGGTAACAAATTTATCCCTTACTATTTCTTCTAAGACTTTGAATTCACATGTTGACGCTAATTTTTTTACTCTGGCGAACCATGTGCAAACTGACTCATTGGTTTCTTTGGTTGCAGCGTAGAAATTGAATCGCTCCCGAAAAATTATGTTTGGAGGTGGGAAGTGCGTTTTTAACAATATGATTAAATCGTCATAATGTTTTTCAGCTGGCTTAGCTGGATCGCATAGCGAACGTATTAATGAGTACGCATCGGCACCAATTGATCTCAATAAAATTGATTTCTTTTTATTGTCGTCGTCGCTAGCTCCTTGATCCGCATAACTGATTTCCAGCCTCTCCAACCAGTCGCAAAAATTAATGGATGTGTTGTATTCGGACATTGTGCCTGTTTGAAGCACTGTCACGACACCTTTCTGCTCCCCACTTGGACCAGCAACAGTACCAGTTTTTTGTTTGTTGTTTATTTCAATATATGCTGTCGGTATTATATTTTACTAAAAATTTTATTACCACTCAAAAATTAAATTCCAAAATTTTATATATGTTTACATTAAGTTTGAGATCTTTTAAATAACTTAGAATTTCATCCTTTTCATAGGATGGAGACAATTTGGTAATGATCAAGGTGTATGGCTTATCCTCTTGTGGAGTATAAGTGTAAAAATTACATTTAAGTTTTTTTAAAAGATCCTTCACTTTGTTGTAGTCTGTCATAGTAATTGTGTTTACATGAGTAACATTTTTGTTTATGATGTTAAAGGTGAAATTTTTGTGTCCTAAAACTTGAGTTATATTTATAGATAAATCTTTTTGACTTATATTATAGCAAACTAAAATAGGTGGTACGCCCTTCTTTTTGGGGCTCATCTCCTTTTGAGTATTTTTAGGCTTTGCCGAAGTCGCTGAAGTTCCCTGTTTCGTTGTTGCAGGTGCTCCTAACTTCCGAAATCCATTAATTATAGGTGTAGTCGTTCGTGGTGCTGCTGTAGTTGTTAGTGTTGCTGCTGTAGTTGTTGGTGGTGCTGCTGTAGTCGTTGATGCTGGTGCTTCTCCCTGATTTAGGGATTCGTCATGCTCCATATTGTCATCATCTTCACTAGATTCTTCCTCAGTGGCCAGTTGCGAGAAACTCAATTTATTAATCATGTTTTTATATCTCTCATTTTCATTATGGAGAGCTATGAAATATTCTTGGAGTTTGTTGAACTTCTCCATCAGGTTATCAAATTCCTCATTTTCGGAGCAAGAGGAATTTGACTTGCGTTTTCTCTCTGATTTTCCCTTCTTCTTGGTGTAAGTATTATCATTTGCATCGGTGTGAGATCGTCATCCAAGACACTGAACTTATTTGGCGAATTGGAAGCCATTTGATTTCAAAAAATCTTTTCTTCTTCACTTGTTGTCTGGTTTTTAGCGGATTTCACTCAAAGAGTTACTACAAACGTAGCCAACTCTGACTGCTGTCAACAGTTAATTAAAACTCTACTTTTTTATCACTTTTCAAAAATACTTTTTTCTTTTCACGGAACACTTTTTTGATTTCAAAAATCTATATTATCGTATGAAAAATTCCGTTAAATTCGCTTTATTTAATCATTTCTTTAAATTACAGAGTATTTTACATTTAATTTACATTGAGTTTTTCTTAGCATACACATGTATTTGTCTAGGAGTATATTACATTTGATACATTTTGTTTTAAAATATTTACATATATTTCATGACATAAGTTTATAATAAAAGTTTTTAATTAACTTATGCATATAGTTTTCCCAAAAATTTGAAAAAAGGAATTACATTGAGTTTCTTAAACCTAAATTAACACTTATAACTACACTTAAACAAACAAGAGACATTAAGTTTTTATTGGTAGGTAACAATATTGTTTTGAATAAATTGTGAAGTATTATACACTGTATTGGATATATCATGTGTTTTATATCTTCTATGATAATAGAAGTTCGGTGCGCTCGCCGATATTTACATGTAGCACTTGCAACTTCGTTCGGATCGCCAAAAAAGCGGACAACGAAGCGCTCGTCAAGAAATGTGTGATATCAAAGAGATTACAAGGTCAATTGCATTAAGATGTAGAAGTTTTTGTTTTGTTTACTGCTGTGATTCTTAACAGATCAACGCAAGAAACATTACATAGTAGGCTTGTAGAACTACTATACTTCGGCTAACAAAGCTTACTGATGATATGACGTAGCGGTCATTGAAACTAGTATAAGCAGCTCGTTGCCCATTTTAATGCATTTTGCGCTTGTAATTTTTTTGTTGTTTTTTGCACTAAAAGTACTGAACAAGATGCTCTGTACAAAAATATTGATAAAATGTTCTGTTTGAGAAATAATCCAAGATTATACTGCAAACGTGCTTGTCAAAGTGAAATTTCTTGTACATTTTATAAACAATGCCAATAATCCATGCAGTGTCAAAAGCTTTTTCAAAATCTAGTACAACAGCAATTGTTGCACATCTTTTATTTAAATTGTCTGTGACAAAGTCAGAGAGTAGGGTTAGCGCGTGATTTGTTGAATGTTGGAGTTTAAATCCAAATTGAAAATCTTTTAAAATTCTGTGCTCAGAAATATGTGTTTTTAGGATTATCCATGATGAAACTTTGATATAACTTACTAACATTTGATATTGGTCTATAATTTTGAAGAATTTTCAGATTTTATTTCGGCCTTAAGATCAGAATAATTTTAGCACATTTCCATTTAACAGGAAAGTAACTCAGGTTATAAATGTTATTAAATAATATTGCCAGAAATTTCCATACACGTTTTCGGGTGTTTCTCAAAACGAAATTCAATATATTATCGTCACCAAAACTCTTCTTATTATTCATAAATTTGAAATTTTGTTTCCTATATCTATTGGCTTAATCATTTTTCGGTAGCTTAGTAAGTTTTCGCTTATTATAGGTGATTCTCCATCCGCAGAGTATTCACTGCTAAACTGCATTAATGGTTCACAATAAGATAGGTCTACAATTTCAAATATTTTTCTTCATGCATTTTAATAAGGTCAGTTATTATTTAATCTAAATTTTTGATAATTGCTTTTAAGGTATTTTTTCTTTGCAAATCGACGCATCTATGACAAGCTCTGCGTATTCTCTTTCTTTCCTGAATAAAGTTTATAATGTTTTGGGGAAGGTTAATTAGTCCTCTGTTTCTAATTTTAATTTTTGGTACAGACTCTTCTATTACAATATCGAATGTCTTGTTTAAACCTAGTATGCAACTATCTACTTCAGCTTTCCTTACATTTCTGTTAACTGGTAGTGTGTGGTCTATGAGATTTCTTTCAAGAACTGAATTGAAACTTGACACATTCATTTTACTATAGTTATAGTACTCACGAGGTGGAGTTTTTAATATTTCATTTGTTGCTATGACCAGTTCTACAGCAGAGTGGTCAGATTCATAGTCAATGGTTTTGAGGCAGTTGAAGAAGTTTTGTGTGAACAGCAGCTGAAGTTATAAATAGGTCTATATAGGAGTTACAAGTTGAAATTCTAGTAGGGTATTTTGTTGGAATGATTTGCATATCAGCGCTACCTTCTAACCAGTTTTTTAGGTTTTTACCACTTTGATTACAGTTCTGGTTTCTCCAATCAGTATGTTTGGCATTTAAATCACCCCCAAATACTATTTGGTCCGGATCAAGAGAGTGTAAAAAATTGTGAAAGGTCCTGTCCAGTGACTAGCACGTTTGGTTGTGTGTCGGCCGTAACCTGACAACGGGTTGTTATGGCCATCTAAGTAAGTAAGTAAGCGGTATTAATTTCAACACGCCGAAAGCTAAAGTTTTCCTTGAGGCATATGGCTGTACCTACATTTTTTCTGTCAGTTCTGTCCTTTCTTACAAGAGTATAATCTTTGAAATTGAGCGATAAGAACAATGTCCGGTTTGTGTTTTTGTAAAAACACATTGAAAAAATTTCTCTTCTTTTTAGATATTAATGAATTTACATTAATGAAAATACATTTGATGTTCTTAATCATCTAAACGTAATGTTATCAAGAGGTTGAACAGAGCTTGTGATTTTTTTTCATCATTTGTTAATTTTTTGTAGTGGTTTGAAAATTCACTGACTTTATTAAGGCATTGGTGGAATTTTTTGTCAAAAATACGTTTGCAGTCATTATTAATCTCATCAAACTGAGTAAAATTATTGATACTTGGATTGAAAGTATTTGGTTTTTGGACTTTAGTCACTGAAGCATATGACTGAAAAGTTCTATTTGCTGCTGGTGCTGGTGCAGGCATAAATTGTGTTTTATTATACACATTATTGACATTATGATTCTTCTCTTTTAATCTATTTAAAAGCTCTATCCTTTTGGGACACGTTTTTGAATTTGCCGTATGACCTTCAGACTCACAGTTAGCACATTTGACTGCGTACCCAACCCGCGTAGTTAATTTGCCGGATACTGGATCATGGCATGTTATTTCTGCAGTGTTAAGCTCTTTTCAAGGAACTTTACAATTTTTTGGGCCATGTGATTCACCACATTTTACACATCTATAAGGCATAATTACAGTTGCTGGCAACGTGCATATACCTTTGACAGTTTCGGCATTGAATAGGCCATTGTTTTTTAGCCTCTTCAAATCCGATTCTACAGTTGAGTATGTACCTAATAGTACGAAATTCTTTTAGGTTTGACTCACTTCCTAATTGAATTAGCCATTTAAAGTCGCTTATTTTAGTCAGATTGGTTATGTTTACATTAAGTTTGAGATCTTTTAAATAACTTAGAATTTCATCCTTTTCATAGGATGGAGACAATTTGGTAATAATCAAAGGCTTATCCTCTTGTGGAGTATAAGTGTAAAAATTACATTTAAGTTTTTTTAAAAGATCCTTCACTTTGTTGTAGTCTGTCATAGTAATTGTGTTTACATGAGTAACATTTTTGTTTATGATGTTAAAGGTGAAATTTTTGTGTCCTAAAACTTGAGTAATTTTTAGAGATAAATCTTTTTGACTTACATTATAGCAAACTAAGATAGGTGGTACGCCCTTCTTTTTGGGGCTCATCTCCTTTTGAGTGTTTTTAGGCTTTGCCGAAGTCACTGTAGTTCCCTGTTTCGTTGGGGCAGGTGCTCCTAACTTCGGAAATCCATTAATTAAAGGTGTAGTCGTTGGTGGTGCTGTTGTAGTTGTTAGTGTTGCTGCTGTAGCTGTTGGTGGTGCTGCTGTAGTCGTTGATGCTGGTGCTTCTCCCTGATTTAGGGATTCGTCGTGCTCCATATTGTCATCATCTTCACTAGATTCTTCCTCAGTGGCCAGTTGCGAGGAACTCAATTTATTTATCAGGGTTTTATACCTCTCATTTTCGTTATGGAGAGCTATAAAATCTTCTTGGAGTTTGTTGAACTTCTCCAAAAGGTTATCAAAATCATCATTGTCTGAGCAAGAGGAATTTGACTTGCGTTTCCTCTTTGGTTTTCCCTTCTTCTTGGTGTAAGTACTTTTTTCATTTTCATCGCTGTGGAGATCGTCATCCAAGATACTAAACTTATTCGGCGAATTGGAAGCCATTTGATTTTCTTTACTTGCTGTCTGGTTTTTCACGGGATGAGTTACTACAAACGTAGCCAACTCTGACTGTTGTCAACAGTTAATTAAAACTTTACTTTTTTTTTTATCACTTTTCAAATATACTTTTTTTTCTTTGCACGGAACACTTATGATTTCAAAAATCTATCTATGAAAAATTCACTAAATTCGCTTTATTTAATCATTTCTTTAAATTACAGAGTATTTTACATTTAATTTACATTGAGTTTTTCTTAGCATACACATGTATTTGTCTAGGAGTATATTCCATTTGATACATTTTGTTTTAAAATATTTAACATATATTTCATGACATAAGTTTATAATAAAAGTTTTTAATTATCTTATAAATATAGTTTTCCCAAAAAATTTGAAAAAAGGAATTACATTGAGTTTCTTAGACCTAAATTAACACTTATAACTACACTTAAACAAACAAGAGACATTAAGTTTTTATTGGTAGGTAACAATATTGTTTTGAATAAATTGTGAAGTGTTGTACACTGTATTGGATATATCATGTGTTTTATATCTTCTATGATAATACAAAAGTTTATTATTTAAATACAAGTTATTATTTTCATTAAGGACATTTAAATATATTGGTGACATATATTTTTCTTCAATAGGATATATAATGTTATTTTCTTTATAAAGGTAATTTTCTATTGTACTATTCTCCAAAAATGACATTTTACTCAAGTATCTCATGGCCAATTCAATCAAGAAGGAATCAATTCTCTTAATTTTACATATTTTATATACTATTTCATTGGAAGTTTTTCTAAATATTCCATTTCTGTCTGGTTTCGATCTAACACCGGAACATATGTATTCTTAATACGCTTCTTTCAAAGCTCCGAAGTCTTTCCATTTGATGAGATGAGACATCAAACCATATTGGAAAAGCATACCCAATTATCGGGCGAAGTATTTGCTTATAAAAGTTTAGTTTTATTCTATTCTTTAAAAATTTGGCACGTTTAAACAAACTAGAGTAAAGGAAGAACATTTTCTTGGCCTTTGAAAGTATATAATCAATATGACTATTGAAAGTGTAGTTTGTGTGCAGAATCACTCCCAAGTACTTAATTTTACCTTTATAAGTAATGTTTTGATTATTTACTTCTATTTTTGGAATATATTTTCTGGCGTTTGGAAACAAATTATTTTTAGTGCCTTTAAATATTGTACTTTCACATTTGCTAATTTTAAGTCTAAGTTGCCATTTGTCAAAATATTTACTAATTACTTTGAGATGGTTATTTAGTAATGCATTCGCATTTGAAATACGTGGTTTTGATGCCAGCAGAATGATGTCATCAGCATAAACCAAAGTTAACATATTCGGACCAGACTCCGGCAAATCGGCTAACAGAATATTATAAAGGATGGGTCCCAATATTGAGCCCTGTGGAACACCTGCACTAACATCCTTGCAAATAGAACTTTCTTCAGAATTATAAACATAAAATGTTCTGTTTGAGAGATAATCCAAGATTATAATGCAAACGTGCTTGTCAAAGTGAAATTTCTTGTACATTTTATAAACAATGCCAATAATCCATGCAGTGTCAAAAGCTTTTTCAAAATCTAGTACAACAGCAATTGTTGCATATCTTTTATTTAAATTGTCTGTGACAAAGTCAGAGAGTAGGGTTAGCGCGTGATTTGTTGAATGTTGGGGTTTAAATCCAAATTGAAAATCTTTTAAAATTCTGTGCTCAGAAATATGTGTTTTTAGGTTTATCCATGATAAAACTTTCATATAACTTACTAACATTTGATATTGGCCTATAATTTTGAAGAATTTTCAGATTTTATTTCGGCCTTAAGATCAGAATAATTTTAGCACATTTCCATTTAACAGGAAAGTAACTCAGGTTATAAATGTTATTAAATAATATTGCCAGAAATTTCCATACACGTTTTCGGGTGTTTCTCAAAACGAAATTCAATATATTATCGTCACCAAAACTCTTCTTATTATTCATAAATTTGAAATTTTGTTTCCTATATCTATTGGCTTAATCATTTTTCGGTAGCTTAGTAAGTTTTCGCTTATTATAGGTGATTCTCCATCCGCAGAGTATTCACTGCTAAACTGCATTAATGGTTCACAATAAGATAGGTCTACAATTTCAAATATTTTTCTTCATGCATTTTAATAAGGTCAGTTATTATTTAATCTAAATTTTTGATAATTGCTTTTAAGGTATTTTTTCTTTGCAAATCGACGCATCTATGACAAGCTCTGCGTATTCTCTTTCTTTCCTGAATAAAGTTTATAATGTTTTGGGGAAGGTTAATTAGTCCTCTGTTTCTAATTTTAATTTTTGGTACAGACTCTTCTATTACAATATCGAATGTCTTGTTTAAACCTAGTATGCAACTATCTACTTCAGCTTTCCTTACATTTCTGTTAACTGGTAGTGTGTGGTCTATGAGATTTCTTTCAAGAACTGAATTGAAACTTGACACATTCATTTTACTATAGTTATAGTACTCACGAGGTGGAGTTTTTAATATTTCATTTGTTGCTATGACCAGTTCTACAGCAGAGTGGTCAGATTCATAGTCAATGGTTTTGAGGCAGTTGGAGAAGTTTTGTGTGAATATAGGACTAACAACAGCTGAAGTTATAAATAGGTCTATATAGGAGTTACAAGTTGAAATTCTAGTAGGGTATTTTGTTGGAATGATTTGCATATCAGCGCTACCTTCTAACCAGTTTTTTAGGTTTTTACCACTTTGATTACAGTTCTGGTTTCTCCAATCAGTATGTTTGGCATTTAAATCACCCCCAAATACTATTTGGTCCGTATTTAGAGAGTTGAAAATTTGTGAAAGGTCCTGTCCAGTGACTAGCACGTTTGGTTGTGTGTCGGCCGTAACCTGACAACGGGTTGTTATGGCCATCTAAGTAAGTAAGTAAGCGGTATTAATTTCAACACGCCGAAAGCTAAAGTTTTCCTTGAGGCATATGGCTGTACCTACATTTTTTCTGTCAGTTCTGTCCTTTCTTACAAGAGTATAATCTTTGAAATTGAGCGATAAGAACAATGTCCGGTTTGTGTTTTTGTAAAAACACATTGAAAAAATTTCTCTTCTTTTTAGATATTAATGAATTTACATTAATGAAAATACATTTGATGTTCTTAATCATCTAAACGCAATGTTATCAAGAGGTTGAACAGAGCTTGTGATTTTTTTTCATCATTTGTTAATTTTTTGTAGTGGTTTGAAAACTCACTGACTTTATTAAGGCATTGGTGGATTTTTTTGTCAAAAATACGTTTGCAGTCATTATTAATCTCATCAAACTGAGTAAAATTATTGGTACTTGGATTGAAAGTATTTGGTTTTTGGACTTTAGTCACTGAAGCATATGACTGAAAAGTTCTATTTGCTGCTGGTGCTGGTGCAGGCATAAATTGTGTTTTATTATACACATTATTGACATTATGATTCTTCTCTTTTAATCTATTTAAAAGCTCTATCCTTTTGGGACACGTTTTTGAATTTGCCGTTTGACCTTCAGACTCACAGTTAGCACATTTGACTGCGTACCCAACCCGCGTAGTTAATTTGCCGGATACTGGATCATGGCATGTTATTTCTGCAGTGTTAAGCTCTTTTGAAGGAACTTTACAATTTTTTGGGCCATGTGATTCACCACATTTTACACATCTATAAGGCATAATTACAGTTGCTGGCAACGTGCATATACCTTTGACAGTTTCGGCATTGAATAGGCCATTGTTTTTTAGCCTCTTCAAATCCGATTCTACAGTTGAGTATGTACCTAATAGTACGAAATTCTTTTAGGTTTGACTCACTTCCTAATTGAATTAGCCATTTAAAGTCGCTTATTTTAGTCAGATTGGTTATGTTTACATTAAGTTTGAGATCTTTTAAATAACTTAGAATTTCATCCTTTTCATAGGATGGAGACAATTTGGTAATAATCAAAGTGTATGGCTTATCCTCTTGTGGAGTATAAGTGTAAAAATTACATTTAAGTTTTTTTAAAAGATCCTTCACTTTGTTGTAGTCTGTCATAGTAATTGTGTTTACATGAGTAACATTTTTGTTTATGATGTTAAAGGTGAAATTTTTGTGTCCTAAAACTTGAGTAATTTTTAGAGATAAATCTTTTTGACTTACATTATAGCAAACTAAGATAGGTGGTACGCCCTTCTTTTTGGGGCTCATCTCCTTTTGAGTGTTTTTAGGCTTTGCCGAAGTCACTGTAGTTCCCTGTTTCGTTGGGGCAGGTGCTCCTAACTTCGGAAATCCATTAATTAAAGGTGTAGTCGTTGGTGGTGCTGTTGTAGTTGTTAGTGTTGCTGCTGTAGCTGTTGGTGGTGCTGCTGTAGTCGTTGATGCTGGTGCTTCTCCCTGATTTAGGGATTCGTCGTGCTCCATATTGTCATCATCTTCACTAGATTCTTCCTCAGTGGCCAGTTGCGAGGAACTCAATTTATTTATCAGGGTTTTATACCTCTCATTTTCGTTATGGAGAGCTATAAAATCTTCTTGGAGTTTGTTGAACTTCTCCAAAAGGTTATCAAAATCATCATTGTCTGAGCAAGAGGAATTTGACTTGCGTTTCCTCTTTGGTTTTCCCTTCTTCTTGGTGTAAGTACTTTTTTCATTTTCATCGCTGTGGAGATCGTCATCCAAGATACTAAACTTATTCGGCGAATTGGAAGCCATTTGATTTTCTTTACTTGCTGTCTGGTTTTTCACGGGATGAGTTACTACAAACGTAGCCAACTCTGACTGTTGTCAACAGTTAATTAAAACTTTACTTTTTTTTTTATCACTTTTCAAATATACTTTTTTTTCTTTGCACGGAACACTTATGATTTCAAAAATCTATCTATGAAAAATTCACTAAATTCGCTTTATTTAATCATTTCTTTAAATTACAGAGTATTTTACATTTAATTTACATTGAGTTTTTCTTAGCATACACATGTATTTGTCTAGGAGTATATTCCATTTGATACATTTTGTTTTAAAATATTTAACATATATTTCATGACATAAGTTTATAATAAAAGTTTTTAATTATCTTATAAATATAGTTTTCCCAAAAAATTTGAAAAAAGGAATTACATTGAGTTTCTTAGACCTAAATTAACACTTATAACTACACTTAAACAAACAAGAGACATTAAGTTTTTATTGGTAGGTAACAATATTGTTTTGAATAAATTGTGAAGTGTTGTACACTGTATTGGATATATCATGTGTTTTATATCTTCTATGATAATACAAAAGTTTATTATTTAAATACAAGTTATTATTTTCATTAAGGACATTTAAATATATTGGTGACATATATTTTTCTTCAATAGGATATATAATGTTATTTTCTTTATAAAGGTAATTTTCTATTGTACTATTCTCCAAAAATGACATTTTACTCAAGTATCTCATGGCCAATTCAATCAAGAAGGAATCAATTCTCTTAATTTTACATATTTTATATACTATTTCATTGGAAGTTTTTCTAAATATTCCATTTCTGTCTGGTTTCGATCTAACACCGGAACATATGTATTCTTAATACGCTTCTTTCAAAGCTCCGAAGTCTTTCCATTTGATGAGATGAGACATCAAACCATATTGGAAAAGCATACCCAATTATCGGGCGAAGTATTTGCTTATAAAAGTTTAGTTTTATTCTATTCTTTAAAAATTTGGCACGTTTAAACAAACTAGAGTAAAGGAAAAACATTTTCTTGGCCTTTGAAAGTATATAATCAATATGACTATTGAAAGTGTAGTTTGTGTGCAGAATCACTCCCAAGTACTTAATTTTACCTTTATAAGTAATGTTTTGATTATTTACTTCTATTTTTGGAATATATTTTCTGGCGTTTGGAAACAAATTATTTTTAGTGCCTTTAAATATTGTACTTTCACATTTGCTAATTTTAAGTCTAAGTTGCCATTTGTCAAAATATTTACTAATTACTTTGAGATGGTTATTTAGTAATGCATTCGCATTTGAAATACGTGGTTTTGATGCCAGCAGAATGATGTCATCAGCATAAACCAAAGTTAACATATTCGGACCAGACTCCGGCAAATCGGCTAACAGAATATTATAAAGGATGGGTCCCAATATTGAGCCCTGTGGAACACCTGCACTAACATCCTTGCAAATAGAACTTTCTTCAGAATTATAAACATAAAATGTTCTGTTTGAGAGATAATCCAAGATTATAATGCAAACGTGCTTGTCAAAGTGAAATTTCTTGTACATTTTATAAACAATGCCAATAATCCATGCAGTGTCAAAAGCTTTTTCAAAATCTAGTACAACAGCAATTGTTGCATATCTTTTATTTAAATTGTCTGTGACAAAGTCAGAGAGTAGGGTTAGCGCGTGATTTGTTGAATGTTGGGGTTTAAATCCAAATTGAAAATCTTTTAAAATTCTGTGCTCAGAAATATGTGTTTTTAGGTTTATCCATGATAAAACTTTCATATAACTTACTAACATTTGATATTGGCCTATAATTTTGAAGAATTTTCAGATTTTATTTCGGCCTTAAGATCAGAATAATTTTAGCACATTTCCATTTAACAGGAAAGTAACTCAGGTTATAAATGTTATTAAATAATATTGCCAGAAATTTCCATACACGTTTTCGGGTGTTTCTCAAAACGAAATTCAATATATTATCGTCACCAAAACTCTTCTTATTATTCATAAATTTGAAATTTTGTTTCCTATATCTATTGGCTTAATCATTTTTCGGTAGCTTAGTAAGTTTTCGCTTATTATAGGTGATTCTCCATCCGCAGAGTATTCACTGCTAAACTGCATTAATGGTTCACAATAAGATAGGTCTACAATTTCAAATATTTTTCTTCATGCATTTTAATAAGGTCAGTTATTATTTAATCTAAATTTTTGATAATTGCTTTTAAGGTATTTTTTCTTTGCAAATCGACGCATCTATGACAAGCTCTGCGTATTCTCTTTCTTTCCTGAATAAAGTTTATAATGTTTTGGGGAAGGTTAATTAGTCCTCTGTTTCTAATTTTAATTTTTGGTACAGACTCTTCTATTACAATATCGAATGTCTTGTTTAAACCTAGTATGCAACTATCTACTTCAGCTTTCCTTACATTTCTGTTAACTGGTAGTGTGTGGTCTATGAGATTTCTTTCAAGAACTGAATTGAAACTTGACACATTCATTTTACTATAGTTATAGTACTCACGAGGTGGAGTTTTTAATATTTCATTTGTTGCTATGACCAGTTCTACAGCAGAGTGGTCAGATTCATAGTCAATGGTTTTGAGGCAGTTGGAGAAGTTTTGTGTGAATATAGGACTAACAACAGCTGAAGTTATAAATAGGTCTATATAGGAGTTACAAGTTGAAATTCTAGTAGGGTATTTTGTTGGAATGATTTGCATATCAGCGCTACCTTCTAACCAGTTTTTTAGGTTTTTACCACTTTGATTACAGTTCTGGTTTCTCCAATCAGTATGTTTGGCATTTAAATCACCCCCAAATACTATTTGG
Source organism: Tricholauxania praeusta (assembly GCA_949775025.1). NCBI lineage: Eukaryota > Metazoa > Arthropoda > Insecta > Diptera > Lauxaniidae > Tricholauxania > Tricholauxania praeusta. The sequence continues at coordinate 88,152,660 of OX459030.1, read as the reverse complement.
TCCGTATTTAGAGAGTTGAAAATTTGTGAAAGGTCCTGTCCAGTGACTAGCACGTTTGGTTGTGTGTCGGCCGTAACCTGACAACGGGTTGTTATGGCCATCTAAGTAAGTAAGTAAGCGGTATTAATTTCAACACGCCGAAAGCTAAAGTTTTCCTTGAGGCATATGGCTGTACCTACATTTTTTCTGTCAGTTCTGTCCTTTCTTACAAGAGTATAATCTTTGAAATTGAGCGATAAGAACAATGTCCGGTTTGTGTTTTTGTAAAAACACATTGAAAAAATTTCTCTTCTTTTTAGATATTAATGAATTTACATTAATGAAAATACATTTGATGTTCTTAATCATCTAAACGCAATGTTATCAAGAGGTTGAACAGAGCTTGTGATTTTTTTTCATCATTTGTTAATTTTTTGTAGTGGTTTGAAAACTCACTGACTTTATTAAGGCATTGGTGGATTTTTTTGTCAAAAATACGTTTGCAGTCATTATTAATCTCATCAAACTGAGTAAAATTATTGGTACTTGAATTGAAAGTATTTGGTTTTTGGACTTTAGTCACTGAAGCATATGACTGAAAAGTTCTATTTGCTGCTGGTGCTGGTGCAGGCATAAATTGTGTTTTATTATACACATTATTGACATTATGATTCTTCTCTTTTAATCTATTTAAAAGCTCTATCCTTTTGGGACACGTTTTTGAATTTGCCGTTTGACCTTCAGACTCACAGTTAGCACATTTGACTGCGTACCCAACCCGCGTAGTTAATTTGCCGGATACTGGATCATGGCATGTTATTTCTGCAGTGTTAAGCTCTTTTGAAGGAACTTTACAATTTTTTGGGCCATGTGATTCACCACATTTTACACATCTATAAGGCATAATTACAGTTGCTGGCAACGTGCATATACCTTTGACAGTTTCGGCATTGAATAGGCCATTGTTTTTTAGCCTCTTCAAATCCGATTCTACAGTTGAGTATGTACCTAATAGTACGAAATTCTTTTAGGTTTGACTCACTTCCTAATTGAATTAGCCATTTAAAGTCGCTTATTTTAGTCAGATTGGTTATGTTTACATTAAGTTTGAGATCTTTTAAATAACTTAGAATTTCATCCTTTTCATAGGATGGAGACAATTTGGTAATAATCAAAGTGTATGGCTTATCCTCTTGTGGAGTATAAGTGTAAAAATTACATTTAAGTTTTTTTAAAAGATCCTTCACTTTGTTGTAGTCTGTCATAGTAATTGTGTTTACATGAGTAACATTTTTGTTTATGATGTTAAAGGTGAAATTTTTGTGTCCTAAAACTTGAGTAATTTTTAGAGATAAATCTTTTTGACTTACATTATAGCAAACTAAGATAGGTGGTACGCCCTTCTTTTTGGGGCTCATCTCCTTTTGAGTGTTTTTAGGCTTTGCCGAAGTCACTGTAGTTCCCTGTTTCGTTGGGGCAGGTGCTCCTAACTTCGGAAATCCATTAATTAAAGGTGTAGTCGTTGGTGGTGCTGTTGTAGTTGTTAGTGTTGCTGCTGTAGCTGTTGGTGGTGCTGCTGTAGTCGTTGATGCTGGTGCTTCTCCCTGATTTAGGGATTCGTCGTGCTCCATATTGTCATCATCTTCACTAGATTCTTCCTCAGTGGCCAGTTGCGAGGAACTCAATTTATTTATCAGGGTTTTATACCTCTCATTTTCGTTATGGAGAGCTATGAAATCTTGGAGTTTGTTCTCCAACAGGATATCAAATTCTTCAGTATCTGAGCAAGAGGAATTTGACTTGCGTTTTCTCTTTGACTTCGCTTTTTTAATTTTCACGCTTTTCAGTTTCATCACTGCAGATATCGTCGTTGTCATCTAAGATACTGAATTTATTTGGCGTACTAGTTGCCATTTGTTTTGAAATAATCTCTTTTTCTTCACTTATTGTCTTGCTTTTTGTGGATTTTCACTTTAAGAGTCACTACCAACTTAGCGAACTCTGACTGCTGTCCACAGTTAATCAGAAGCACTTTTTACTTGTTATCACTTCTTAAAATTACTATTCACTTTTCACAGAATACTTTTTTCTCTATATATTTATTACGAAAAGTTCTTTTAAATTCGCTTAATTAAAACAATCTGTTGAGTTACAGTGTTTTTCGAAGCAAAAGTTTCATCAGTCCTAAGTGAGGATGTTGTTGGTGTTACCATATGAATATTTATGGTAGTGTTCAATTTCTTACCTTTGATTCTGTTTAAAATTTTCATTCTTTTCGGACAGATTCTGGCATTGGATGTATGCCCTTCAGTGTCACAATTTGCATATTTATCAGCAGCACTAACGCGTTTAATTAACTTACCAGTGACCGGCTCAGTATATACCATTTCTTTGTTGTTTAGCTTTTTTGGCGGAATTTAACATTTGAGACTTACCGCATTTCACATAATAATAAGGCATGTTGCAATTACTGACAACATGCATAAATCGTTGACAATTTCTACATTCAATTGGCAGTTCTATTTTGGTGTTTTCAAAACTAATCCTGCAATTCAGAATGTATCGAATGTTTCTAAATTCTTAAAGATTTGATTCCTTACTTAGTTGAATCAACCATTTATATATATTCATTAATTTTAGTCAGACTAACAATATTATATTCTAAATTTAAGTCATAAAGATAACTTAAAATTTTTTCCTTCTCATATGTGGGAGACAATTTGTTTATATGCGGTTTATTCTCTTGTGGACTATAAGTATAAAAAATACATTTAATATTTTTTTAAAAATCCTTTACTATATTATAGTCTACCATTGTAACTGTACATATTAATGTGAGTTACATTTCTATTTACTATATTGAAGTTAAAGTTGTTATATCCTAATATTTTAGAAATATTAAGAGTTAAGTCTCTTTGGCTCACATTATAGCATATAAATATAGGGGTACACCTTTCTTCTCACCGCTCTTTTCTTATGGAGTATTTTTGGGTGTTGCAAAGGGACTGTCGATCCCTGTTTGGTGGTGCAGGTCGTCCTAGCTTCGGAAATTCATCAGTTTCTGCTATAGTCGTTGGTGGGGCTATTTATTCCAGATTTAAGGAAACGTCATTCGCCACAATGATCCATAAGAGATGCCCAAAGCCTGAGATCGGCGACGTATCGATTGATCACAGTTTTCACGAACACTCTCTGCTACTGCAGAAATATTCTCAAAATTCCGGGCTGTATGCACTCTGGTTGAATGATGAATGTCCAATAGTGTAAAATTGGCCATTTGCGAGGTACTCATTTTTGACAGATGATTTTTGTATCATGAAGACTCATGAAATCTTGTTGTAGTTTATTAAATTTTTCGAGCAGATTATTAAATTCCTCAGTGTCTGAGCAAGAGGAATTAGCTTTGCGTTTTCTCTTTGACTTCGCTTTTTTTTTAAGTTTTTACAGTTTTCCGTTTCATCACTGCAGATATATTATTTCATAATTTCAATTCTAAGTTTTACACTTGAAATATATGAACATATGCGTGTATTATTATATATGTGTTCGTACAATGTATTATTTACATTTTATGCCATTTCAGCATTACTTTCAGTAAGTCTACAGGGCAGCGGATTCTTATGAATCGGCTGGACTGTGGATTCTTATAAAATCAACAGGAAACGAAAATAAATATATTTAGTTTGTTGGCCGCACTATATGTACGTTTGTATGTACGTAGATATGTAGCAGTATCAACAGTACCAAGACGTGCAGATCATATAGACTACAATGTATGGTAACATAATAACATGCATGTGGATCGCTAGCCACATATGAATGATAGTACAGTGGGATGATGTGACATGATTATGTGACACCTCCACCGTAAGATTTTTGCAGTCCCTGCAAATTTACTGAAATTTACATCACATAAAATTAAGTTTTGTTATATATTTTTTCAAAATCTTTAATTAAGTTTTAAAATATTTGTTATATTATTTTTATATTATACTTATATTAATCTGAAATAAAATTTTTTTTTTTTTTTTTTTCGAAAATTTCTTCGTCATGAAACATAATTTTTGTAATTTGTATGTCCAACTCTTTATTCGGTATGGGTATAATCATACCATTGAAAAATTCTTTGTTTGAAAATTTTGGAACACTAAGTACGAAAATAATAAGTTCTTCAGTAAACAAAACATTTGTCTTCATGTACATCATTCTATCAATAGAAATATTATATTTTTTTATCTCTTCACCTGTTAAAAAATTATGTGCTAGGACATTTAATTTACTTAACAAAATGACGTCTGAAAATCTCTAGATTTCTTTATTGATTTTTAGGAGTGTTATATAAATTTGGAAACTCTGATCGAATGAATTTATCGAAGTAATTACCTTGTTAGTTTTCCCTTGAATTTCATATAAGTTCTCTGAGATGAGTTCTTGTTGTTTATTTATGTGATTCTCTATGTTTTTCATGTTTTCGATTAAATTCCTATTGACTATAACTTGTTTATTATTCTCATCAATAGAGTTTTTAACATTACTATCCAAATTGTTCAAATGTTCGTAAATTTCCTGTTCATCTTCATCGTCCATAGTTCCTATTAAGAACTTGTAAGCCCTTCCTACAAAGTTAAATAGTCCTCGTTTTTTCCTAATCGTAAAAGGTGTAAGGGTGTGTAAATTCTGCTTAAGTGAACTTAGTTCCGAATTTATCAGTTCATAAAGGTAACCATCGCCAATAAGTGTCGATAACTTTGTCTTATTTTCAAATTTTTCCAAAATTGCGTTATATTGTGTGATATTTACCAAGTGCAGAATTTTGGTGTATGAGCTTAGTACAGTTTTCCTTTCCAGCTTAACTAATGCAAACCCATTGTTGTTGTTCAGAGCTCTTATTTTTATAGATGGTACATATTGCGTATCCTCCTTAGGTGTCGAGTGAATCCGATGGGTATTTATAATTAATATGAGTATACCAACTGATATCTGTAACGAAACATTTCAGTATTTCGTTATTGCTCTTGGTACTTGAATTGTCTTTTTGCTTGATTTTTGTAATATTTTTTAAGTTTATTATTATTGTTTTTCGTTAATATGTAATTGTCCGCTCTAGTATAATTTGTAAGCTTTTTATATTTTGGTTGAGATTTACTTGCTCTGTAATTTCTTACAACGTTTTCAGCTATTTTTGAATCATTATTATTTATTTTATCATTAATTTTATTTATTTTGTCGATTTTATTTTCTCTCATTCTATTTGAAAATTCATCTACTTCTTCTCTTGTTAAAATATTATTTATAAAATCTATTGGTTTTCTCCTTGTCGTGGAATGTATCGTTGCATTATAAAACACAATAGCTTTTTGAACTTTCTCGTTAATTTCGTCAATGCACTCTCGATCTGCGTTAAGTATTCGTACATGTTCATTTAGGGTTTGATGAAGACGTTCAACATCTGCGTTCCCTGTCTTGTTATATGGGGTGGTAAAATGAACTTCTATTTCATTTTCTCTAAAAAATTCTCTTATAGTTGTTGTGTCTAATTCGTTGTCTGTTATAACTTTTTTGGGTTTTCCCAAATATTGAATTCTGAATTTGATTGCTTTAAGAATAGAGATCCAAGTTCTATCTTGTAACTGTTCCACTGTTGCGTATTTCGTAAGTTTATCAATAGTTGTAAGGTACATGACATTTCTTAATGGGTACCAAATATCTATATGAACAAGTTCGTTATGAACTTTAGGGGTTTCAGTGATATTTAATTTATGACGTATGGGATTTCTATCGAATTTAGCCAGATTACAAATTTCACAATTATTAATAAATTTCTGAATTTGTTCCTGTAACTTTGGGTAATAGATTGAGTTCCTTAATTCTTCAAATGTCTCATTTATTCCTCTATGATTATTCTTAAGGTGGGCCTTTTTTATTTTTTCCAATAAAACTTCTCTATCGGTTACGTCCTCTAGAAATATGTTCGATTTTAATATTTTTAGATTTTTATTCTTAGCAAAGTATTTCACGTAGAGATTTTGAAAATTCAAAAATAAACCGTGATCGGGAATAAAAATAGATATCAACCCTTTAGTTGGAAGAGTGTCTTGCATTATTTGCAGAAGGTTACTTTCCCTAGTAATTGATATTACATTCCTTATTTTCTTTTTATACAAAATAATCTTTTTACTTGATTGCTTTTGCGAATACTCAATTATCATTTGTCTTTTAAATAAGTTCAGAGGTTTCTCAGATATTCTTATCAGATCTGTGCTATCACTTTCCGCACTATGCATAGTTTCATCTTCGTCTTCATTTTCATAAATTCTTCTTAGTTCTCTTATAACTTCTTCAGTTGTGCTCGGAATTTCGACGTGTTCATTCATGTTAATTTCATTCGCGGTGTCTGGGATTATTCTACTAAGCCCGTCTGCTACTATGTTTTCGCGACCTTTTATATATTCGACATTAAAATCAAATTCATTCAACTTGATTTTCCACCGTTGAAGTTTACTATTAGGTTCTTTTAGGTTCTGTAACCATATTAAAGGTCGGTGATCTGTATTAATAACGAATTTGCGCCCGAATAAGTATGGCCTAAAATACTTGTGTTTAGGGTTCTGCTCGCGTATGCGACTGTTTTATTATTCTGCATTAGGACCGCTCCTAGTGCAAAATTGCTTGCGTCTGTAACTAAAGTAAATTGTTTTGTGAAATCGGGATGAACTAGAATGGGATCATTCTGAAGCAGTGTTTTTAATTTATTGAAAGCTTCTATGTAGTCTTTGTCTTTAATATTTATTTTTTTTATCTTTTTTTAGGTATTTTATAAGGTGGTAAGCTACTTTCGAGTAGTCTTTGATAAAGTGTCTGTAATAACTTGTAATACCTAAGAAAGATTTAATATCTTTCTGATTTTTAGGTAAAGAAAATTTTTTTATCGCTTCTATCTTATTTGGATTCGTTTTAATTCCATCCGCAGTATTTATGTGTCCTAAAAAGCCTGTCTCTTTAGCCAAAAATTTGCATTTTTGTAGTTGTACCTTTAAATTCGCTTTTTTTAGACAATTAAAAATGTTTTCGAGGGAATCGAGATGTTCCTCGATACTTGTAGAAAATACTAGTATATCATCTAAATATACTACGCAAAGTTTGCCAATGTACTCTTTTAAGACATTGTTCATGAGTCTTTGGAATGTAGCCGGGGCATTCGTAAGAACTCGTAATGACCATTTGCTGTCGAGAACGCAGTTTTATGTATGTCATCGGGATCCATTTCAATTTGATGGAATCCTTTAGTTAGATCTAATGTAGTAAAATATTGACATTTTCCTAACTTATCAAAAATGTCATCTATGGGGTAAAACACACGAAAACGCCACCTGAAAACATTTTTGGCTCCGATTTGGGTGAAATTTGGCATGATTGTAGTATTGATGTCTGGCAATAAAAGTGTGTTTAAGATTTTGCCCTAATGTTATTTGTTGCTCAGATACGCGGGCATGAAATTCACGATTTTCGTACTTTTTCAGAATAAGTGTTTTTTTTCGAAAATTCATAGCTTACAGCAAACCTTATCAATTAATAATTGGTAAACGTACGTTTTTAGGTTTTTACTTGTACTTTTCAAAAAAAATATTGATTTTGAAAAAAAAAAAAATTTTTCACAAAAATTTTGCGAATTGAAAAATATTTTTGCATTTTTTTTAAAAAAACATATTTTAAAAATTTTTTTTTTTTTGAAAAAAACTTTGATTTATTCTGCGCTTAATGACGTAAAAATGTTCGTGGGAAAAAAATTATTTATATTTTTTTTTAATTTTAAAAAAAATTAAAGAGCTAAAATTCTGTAAATTGAAATGAATTTTTAAATTTTTTTTTGAAAAATCCATTTCTGAATATTTTTTTGTTTTTATAATTTTAGGTTTTTATTTTTACTTTTCAAAAAAAAATACTGATTTAGAAAAAAAAAATTTTTCGCAAAAATTTTGAGAATTGAAAAATATTTTTGGATTTTTTTAAAAAAACCCATATTTTAAAAAAATTTTTTTTTATTCTTAAAAAAACTTTGATTTATTCTGCGCTTAATGCCGTAAAAATTTTTGTGGGAAAAAAATTATTTATATTTTTTTTTTTAATTTTAAAAAAATTAAACAGCTAAAATGTTGTAAATTGAAATGAATTTTTGAAGTTTTTTTGAAAAATCCATTTCTGAATATTTTTTCGGTGAACTTCAGATTATAGCTTGATACGCAAGCTTTAAAATGATATGCCATAACATGAGGGCAAGTAGTAAATTCAAATGTTTGAAATATAATTACTTCTAAAGATGTTACCAAAGGCTTTAACTTCTGCGTTAATTTTTGTTCTCCACTTAGGATCACAAACACCTGGTTTTATTAAGCTAAATTCAGCACCTGTATCTATCAATAAATAAAATAAGTCGTCACCTCTTTTAAATTTTAAGTAAGGTAACTTTTTGAGGCTTGGTCTAAAAAAATTTGTATTATAAGTATCCATTGCTTCTTGACCATTCGAATTTTTGGACTGTGCGCTTTGATTGTCTTTTTTTTCATATCGATTATAATAAGTGCGCCGTGTATTTTGTGAGTTGCTTTCGTTTCTACTTGAATTATGATTTTGTTGGTTTCTTTCGTTAGTGTTTGAGTTATCATGGTTCCTTTGTCCGTTTTTATTTTTCTCTTGTTGATTGTTATATCGATTACCTCGATATCTGTAGTTTTGTTTTTTTTGGTAGTTATTGGTGTTTTGGTAATTATTAGTACCATTTTTATTATTATCGCGATTATTGTAATTATCGCTGAAATTTACAATGCAAAATAGAATTGAGTATATTTTAAAGCATATTTCCAAGCTAAACGAAAGCTTATGGATTCAAAAATTAAAGTCATATTATTTATTCTTAACATCTTAAATTTTAAATAAATAATAATACTAAACGAATATTTAATTTTACAAATTATAGCGCATTATTCGTGAATTCAAGCTTTGTTTAATATTTTTTTAATAACGTTTTGATATTTTTTGTTAAACGTTTCAACATTACGTTTCACAGACATTAAACGATTACGTTACACAAAAAAAATTAAAATTAAAAAAAATTAAAATTAAAAAAATTAAACGAAAAAATGTCATATTTAACGATAAAATGTCAGAACATTAACCGATCACACCAGCAATTTTCCGCAATTAACATGAAAGCGAAAACTCTCTGAAAGTTGTATTTTCTATAGCCAATTGAAAAGAAGCTAAGCTTCTGTACACTTAAATCAATTCATATAAAATACAAAGAGTGCAACATTGCTTGGAATTCGAAATTAAGTGAAAAAAAAAATGTCAATTTTCGGTAATGTCCGAAATTTTACTCAGAAGTATGCAAATATGAATATTAATATCTTATTTGATATGATATGGTTATGATATAACTTAAAAAGGATAATCCTTAAAAAATATTTGTACTTTTTGAAAATATTACCAATGATGCAAAAGTGGAAAGCAGAAGAGCTAAAAAATATTTGTACTTTTTGAAAATATTACCAATGATGCAAAAGTGGAAAGCAGAAGAGCTAACCACATATTTGTACTTTTTGAAAATATTACCAATGATGCAAAAGTGGAAAGCAGAAGAGCTAAAAAATATTTGTACTTTTTGAAAATATTACCAATGATGCAAAAGTGGAAAGCAGAAGAGCTAACCACATATGTTAATCCATTTTTGGTTTTTGGAAACTTGCATTTATGCAATAGCATGCCAATGGTACTGGATCGTCATGCTTTGGCCCAAAATGTTTCAAGGCACTTTCGTATGCCAATTCTTTGGCACATGAAATTTTTTTATCAGCTCCGATAAATTCCAGTCCATCTCTATGTATTTTTACTATAAATATTTGATTTGATTTTCTTATTGTTGTTTTTTCAGTTGGTTTTTGCAATTTTTTGATGGCCTCTATAGCTGTTCTGGGTATAATAATTTTTTTTAGTTTTTTATTTTGTTTCGCTTTTTTAAGTTTTTTGATTATTTTTCGCGTTTCTGCATTTTTTTTTATTTTTGGAAAAATTTTTTTCCAATCTCTTTTCCTCAAGTTATTCATATCGTCGTTATTCATATTGTTGTCGTTGATGTTGTTGCTATTGTTGTCGGTGTTGTTGTTGCTATTGTTGTCGTTAATGTTGCTGTTGCCTTTACCGTCGCTGTTGTTGTTGTCTTTGCCGTCGTTGTTGTTGCTGTTGTTGTCGTTGTTGTTGTTGCAGCTGCTGCTGCTGATGCAGAGGTTTTCCAATTGTAAATCCATAAATGCAGATTGATGTTATAATTGTTGTACAATGTTGCATATAATTTTTTATTTTTAACTCACGACGGACGATACTACTTGTTCAAATCACTTTACAATTACTCTTGTGTATTTTGAAGTACTAGGTCTATATTGGGGTGGGCCATATTGTGTAAATCCCTGATGTCGTGCTTCAGTTATTATTTTGAAAGCGTCCATCAGTGTTGTCGGAGCCCTAGTTATGATCATAGTTTTGGTAGGTTCTGGCAAATGCTACGAAAAAATTGCAATGCTATTCTATTTATTTCATCGATCGAATAGTCGTTATCGTCGTGCGTCATTTTCCTATTAATAACCCTATTTACGAGTTTTTGAATCACAAAATAGTAGTTCTCTAAAGTACCATTCAATGATAGAATTTTTAATTTATTCATTACTTCGACGACCGTTTCTTTTTCGCCAAAATTTCTTTTTAAACAATCTTTTATTTGAAACCCATGTATCCGATGGTTCTCTATGTAGAGCTTCTACACATTTACCTACGCATTTGTCTTTTATAAAACCTATTAAAATGCGCTTAGAATCTACATCAAAATGGTCGAAAGCCGGAAGTATGTTTTCAATTTGTTTTATGAAGTCCGGTAGAGAATTTGAACTCGTACCGTCATAGTCTTTTATATGCCCTATACAATTTATAAGTAGATTCATTTGTTGAATCACTGCCGGTTTCATTTTTCAAATTTATATTTTTCTTTAGATAGAGAATAAAAACCTGGACACCAAAAAAATAAATTTTATTTTAAGTTTACGCTAGAATATTCTTTCGATTTTACAACTTAATTCACGAATTCACGATTAATATTTTTTTTTATTCCATCGTTCAAATAATGATTATAATTTCTTTAAAATCTTAATAGTAGAATAGTAAATTTAACTTACAAGGTTCTTTGCATACATTTTCCTATATTTTTTTTTCTCACCGGGAATTCCTAAGCGTCTGTGTGATGAGTTACTCTGCTGTTGTTTTTCTGCAAAATGTTAAAGCTGACCCTGATCCTGTCGTTCAGGGGTGTGGGACTTTCCGCAGTAAAGTCTTTCTTCTTATTTTTTTTTATTATTATGTGGATTTTTTATTTTTATTTTTTTTTTGTGTTTCTAATTTTTTATCGAAAGTACTTTTATGTTTCACTTTACTTTAGAATTCACTTTTAATTACAGTTATTGCACTTGCAAAGAAAACTGTTTTTATATTTTTTTTTTTATCAAATGTACTTTTAAATTATTTGTCACTTTCTTGTATTTAGAGTGCGGGATCGAACAGATTAACTCTCTTATTGTATCTTTACATAAAGATTGTCAATTTTTTCATCACATTTAAAAAAAAAGAAGCACTAATATATTAATTGCAGTTAAGTAAAGAAAAATTCTTGATTTTCTTTATCTTAAGAGCCGGTTTCTTCACGATTGCGCCAAACACGGAGTTAAGGCTTAAACTGAATCTTTATTATTTCATAATTTCAATTCTAAGTTTTACACTTGAAATATATGAACATATGTGTGTATTATTATATATGTATACGTACAATGTATTATTTACATTTTATGCCATTTCAGCATTACTTTCAGTAAGTCTGCAGGGCAGCGGATTCTTATGAATCGGCTGGACTGTGGATTCTTATAAAATCAACAGGAAACGAAAATAAATATATTTAGTTTGTTGGCCGCACTATATGTACGTTTGTATGTACGTAGATATGTAGCAGTATCAACAGTACCAAGACGTGCAGATCATATAGACTACAATGTATGGTAACATAATAACGTGCATGTGGATCGCTAGCCACATATGAATGATAGTACAGTGGGATGATGTGACATGATTATGTGACAATATACATATGTACATATTAACAATTGTCTTACAAAGCTGGATCCTGTGGTCGTTAAACAAATCAGACCTTTCTAAAAAAGTTTCTAATTCAATGTGAAACTCCATAAATGCATTAGAAAACGAAGACTCAATATTTTGGAGGACCTTTGTTCACTGAAAATGTTTTTATATTTTTGTCTGCGAACTGAGCAAATGTTGCCTAATTACTTTTTCACAGGTCAGGCAAATATCACAAAAATCCTTGGAAGGTGCCAAAAATGGTTCCATATTTTTTAAGGCAGATAATGCCGGCAATTTATCGCCTGTCAATTGACTCCTACATGTTGCGCATTTTATAGTTTTTTATATTATATTTTATATGGCATTTTCTCATTGATCATACAATTTTTTCAATGCAAAGCATGCCAATGGCTCTGGGTCATCATTTTCTGGTCCAAAATTTTGTAAGGCTTTTTGGCAAGCCACATCTTTTGCCTTTAACATCGAATCTCCAACTCCTTCAAATTTTTGACCATCACAATGTACCCATCAGTGGTTTTTGTTGATTTGAATTCATTTAACGCCACCATGCGTTTTTAGATCTTAACCTTTTTTTGGGGTTCTTGTTTTTCCTTTCTCTTTTTTTTTCTTGATACATTGTGAAGATTTCTTTCGATCCTTTTTATCTCCAAACATTCCTTTCCAATTAATTTTTCCTTTGTTTATTTTTGAACATCCTGGGTTCTCGTCCTGGCGACTGTCTGCCATATTAATATCTTCCATTTTAAAATTTCCAACTAGTTTCTTTAAAAGAATTTCTTCGTAGCTATCAGCAATGGCGTTCGCAAGAAAAACGATCGGTCAAATTCAGTAATTTGTGTTTTTTTTATTTAGACCATATAAAACCTTAATTTCTTATAAGATTTATTGGTCATCCTGACGTTTTTATAAAAGTTGCAACAATATTTTTCTTCATGTTTCAAGCTCTGCGCAATGAATAAAATCTTTAATATTTTGGGGAAGGGTAAATGGACCACTGTTTTTAAATTTTGGTTCAGACTCTTTTATTACATTTTATTACTATCTACTTCAGTTTTGCTTACATTTCTGTCAGCTGGTAAAGTTAGGACTACGAGATTTCTTTCCAGAATTGAACTAAAGTCTGACACGTTATTTACTGTAGTTGTAGTACTCACGAGACGAAATTTTAAATACATTCGTTGCTATAACTAGTTCTACAGCAAAGTGGTCAGATTCTTAGTCAATTGTTTTAAGAGAGTTCGAAAAGTTTTGACAATTTTTGATAAGTCTTCCCAAGTAGAAATTTCAGTCAGCGTTCCGGCACACATCCACACATTCGGTTTGTTTCGGTTTAGTATTTGTGTAGATAACTACTCAAATCCCGATATACAGTGGCTCACAGCTTATTTGATGCAGTTCATAAAAAAACAAAGAAACTCCTGTCTGCAAATAACTACAGGAAATTTTGAAAATCTTTAAATGCAGTTTTACTAGTCACATTTTTTAAAAACATAATGCATAAAAAAAATTAAAAAAGAAAAATTACATGTTACGCGGGAAGGGGGAAAACGCAACGCACAGTCAAAATGCAGATCACAGCTTATTTGATGCAGTAACTTCAACGTGAACTGGCGCCAATTTGGCGTGAAGTAAAACGGTACTTTTTTTCGTTTTCTTTTTGCGGATATTTTCTAATTGTTTACGCAAAATATTAGTTTGATCAAGCAAGTCAAGGTAACAACAAGTGTCTTTTTTTCAAAATGGGTCGACGAACGACAATTATGCAGCGTGAGTTGGTCATTACACATTTTAAAAATGACCATTCCCAGCGAAAAATTGCTGAAATGGTTAACTTAAGTCATTCCACAGTTCAGCATATTATTGAGCGTTTTTTGCATGAAAACAGACTGCAAGATAAGGGCAGAAAAGCACCAAATAAAATCTTTAATGAGTCTGATGAGCGATTTATAGTGAGGAAAATTCAAAAAATCCGAAGCTATCTGCCTCAAAATTAGCGGACGAAGTGCGTAAAGAGATTGGAAAAGAATGCAGCGCTGAAACCATCCGACGTGTGCTTAGAAAACATGACTATAATGGTCGAGTAGCTCGCAAGAAGCCATTCATTAGCATGAAAAATCGACAAAGCCGGCTGAAATTCGCTACTGAGCATGTTTCTAAAGATTTAGACTTCTGGAGGACAGTAATTTTTTCTGACGAATCTAAATTTAATATATTTGGCTCAGATGGAAGGAATTACGTATGGCGAAAACCAAATACGGAACTAAATAAAGAAAATTTGCGCGCGACTGTAAAACATGGCGGCGGTGGCGTTATGGTCTGGGCCTGTATGTCAGCAGCCGGCACTGGAAATTTAGTCTTTATTGAAGGAAACATGGACAAAAATGTGTATCTTGATATCCTTAAAGAAAATTTAATCTAAAGTGCTGTAAGACTCGGAATAAGAGACAAGTTTCGGTTCTATCAGGACAATGACCCGAAACACAAGGCAGGGATTGTGGAGACCTGGCTAATTTGGAAATGTCCACACTTGATGGCACCACCGGCACAGTCACCTGACTTGAACGTCATTGAAAATTTATGGTCTTTGTTGGAAGATAAAATTCGAAACCACACCATATCTAACAAAAACGATTTAAAAAAGGCATTGCAGGAAGAATGGAGTCAAATCACCCCAGAAACCACCCAAAAGTTAGTGGAATCTATGCAAAACAGACTGAAGGCTGTTCTAAACCAAAAGGGCTACCACACCAAATACTAATTTTTTAGAAATAAGCAAAAAAATATACTAATTTTAAGTTTTGACTGAACTGTATCAAATAAGCTGTGACCTGAATTTTACCTGTGCTTTTAAGTTTTTTTAATTTAGTTGTTAAACAACAAACTTTTAAAATTAATAAAACACATACTTTAAATAAAATGCTCAAATGATTAAAATTGCGTTTACAATTTTTCAATAACCTTTCCAGTTTCAAAGATATAGTGATTCGAACTTTAAAAAAGGTACTGCATCAAATAAGCTGTGAGCCACTGTATTTCGTTAATGGCACGTTACCGTTACCAAGTGGGAAATACATGATAGTAGGGATATGTGTAGTTAGTGTTACTGATTATGTTACTGCTTTGTGATTGATTTTAAAAACTGCGCAAGCTATCACATTTTTTTCACGCTCCCGTGTGTCATTAGAATTCATGTATTTTTATCCGCTTAATATTCAAGAATCCTATGAGGAGCATTTTCAAGATATGTAACGCTATAGATATGTAACGCTATAGATATCCGCTGACACATCGTAAAATAAAAAAAAAACATTTTTTTGAACCGCATTATTTTCAAAATGTTATGTACACATATGTGACCGAAATGTGTCTATAACTAAATTTGTATACAAAATGGTCATATTTTGAGTCACTTTTACTGATATTGTGACTAAAATATCGTGGTAACGAAAAGGTTACTTTTAAGAAGAACTGTGTAGTTAATGTAACTAAAATTTGACCCAAATGGGATCAATTTGGTACACAAAAATAACTGGAATGTTACTTTAAAGTCAACTGCGCTTTTTAGTATTTTGGCAGTTAATAATCGGTTAATGTGTCTCAATACAGGAATAGTGACATTATTTACACAAAATTTAGTCACAATAACCACGCTGTGACTCGCACGCGAATTTTGTGACCTTAAAAGTTAAAAATTTCTACTTGAGTTGTTCAGTGACCAGTGCTTTTGATTGACCAGTGAGATTGTGTTATTCACCATTTTTCTTGGAAAAAAGTCGATACAAAACAAAAGTTTTTTATTTGTTGGCCGAAAAATAATTGAAAAAAAGAATTTATTTAACATATTTTGTAGGCTTCAAAAGTATTTTTGACTACAAAGCCTACAAAGAAAAAAAAAAATCAAAAAAATGCTTATATAAATTATTAAAAGACAACTTTTTAATTCAAGCTTTATTTCCTAACTAAATTATATAGAGAACCAATAAAATAAACTAATACACAACGCCTGAGTTGTTTTGTTGATTCTTTTACTGTTTACTTTCTGCCTCGCAAGCTTTTTCATTGCTTACTGTTGTTGTTGTAAATATCATATTTATTTATCCAGACGCTGACGTTGACAATTTATTGTTAACTCCTCCCTCACTTAGATGAAGGCCGTCCTCGGTCTTCTTCAGCGCATTCATTATAGCGGTCTGTATCTTGGACTGGTTGTGTTTTTTCTTCAAGCGTAATATTAATGAAATGATTCCATAGCAGATCAAAAACCCTGCGAATGCAATGCAGCCAGCCACTACATACTTTTGTCTGGGTTCTTAGTTCACCAATATAGTGTAGATTTTTTTATGTTCATTTCACGTAAGAAGGGCAGGCTTAAAATTTCTTGGTGTTCGGTAATGTTAATCATCGGAAATGTTGGTATGCCGGGTTGCCTTTTTACCACATTATTTCTATTTACATATAGTGACCCATTAATTGTAACACTATCGTCGAACGTTAATAAATAAGTGCCAATAGCTGTTTTCTCCCCACCGTTGGAGTCTTTGATGTTGGCAATGGCATCGTTGATAATAATAATGCCGTCATCGATTTCAACTACTTGGTCAAGGTGATTGAATTGTGTGCCACAATGCGCCAGAACACCGGAAACTAGCTGCTGGGCGCAAGTCGAATTTTGTATTTTGCAGAAAGTCGATGTTATTGTTGAACTGCAGTTGTCAACGGCATGCACTTGTGCGCCACATTCGGCCACGGTGTTGCTACCATCCAAATGTATTATTTTGCCAGAATGAGGAACAGGAAAGATACTTAATTTTTTGCAAACAATCTCAGGTTTTGGATATCTAATGATAAAATATAACATAAGACTACTTTGTAATACTTTAATACTAGATACTTCCATTGTTTCAGATACGCTTACATTTGTGAAGTGCTCATTGTTAGTTATTAATTTCAGATCATCGTTATCCAAAATAAGAGGATTAACGAGGTTGATTTTGGCCAGAGTAATTGACGGTATTAAGTTTTGCAAATTGAACATTATCATTCTATTTCTTGTTGTTAAGATTTCAAAAAGGTTGCCAGTGTCCACCAGTGTTTTTTTACTGTTTTCTAAAATTACGTTTACAGTATGCGTTAAATTCTGTATTTGGGCTTGAACTTTACTATTTATTTCGATCTGCCTATTATTCGAGTCTATAAGTTGGCCCTGTTTAAACCGGGTTTCCTCAAAATCGTAAAAGTCTGGGGTTCCGGCGATTATTTTTAGAGTCGTGCCCAAAAAGTTCAAACTCCTAGCGTTTCTATGATGAATATTGAGAGTTGTAAGAAGCGTGTCTATGTATCCTGCGTCCGAGTTTAATATCCTTTTTACATCCGACTGTGGGAATAGACTTGTTATATTCGTTATCTCATCCAAAAGTGTATAGTACAGGCTGAGATTAGTCGAATGTTGCAAGTATCCATAGTCTTTCCAAATGACAACATCCCCATCAACTATTGGGATATAATTTGAATGCGAATAGTCGATTAACCTTGCTGACGCGGTCGTCATAATGATAAGTATCATTAATAGTAACCTACAATGAGAAAAAATATAACGAATTACAACTCCTGTTTATCTCAAATTGTCCTTATGGACCACCCTCCCTTTAATGAGAACGGTTGTTCCCAGGTCTGCTTCAATCTTTGCTGCTTCGTATAAAGGAGTAAGTTTATTTCCCAGTCTTCGATTTTTCCTAACATAAACCTTATTTCCCACTTGAAAAGTTTTGTTTTGTCTAGTTTTATTTAAGTTTTCTAATTGAAGTGTTTGCGTCTTCAGGATTTTATTTTTTATTTCTGCCCTAAGTTCCGATGGAGCTGAATGGATTATGTCGATTGGTTTCTTATTCGTTACCGAGTGAATTGTTTTGTTGTATTCAACGACTGCTTGTAGTATTAGATCGTTTGTGTCTTCTATGTTTCTTTCAAGTTTAAGACACCTTGCGATTTCTGACAAAGTGCTGTGAAATCGCTCTACCTGGCCGTTGGAGATGCTATGCAAGGGTGGAGCATTAACAGTATCCACATTGAAATTATTTAGCAGTATAGATTTAACGGTTTGGCAATTTAGAGACTTCTCGTTGTCGCAAAATATTATCTTCGTTTGAGGGAAAATATTCATTAACTGTATGATTGGTAATTTTACGTCAGCGATGGTTCGTGACAGTATTGGCTGCACCACCGCAAACTTTGAAAATTTATCGATACAGGTCAGAAAATGCTTCCGATCTGTAGAATATATGTCGATATGCAGTATTCCTCCTGCATACGAAGGTATTGGTGTTTCACCAATTACGTGCTGCTTTGGGTGTCTTTTGTATTTGGACTTTGAGCAAATTTTACAATTTGCAACCACTTCCTTCGCTAACTTAGTCATCTTTGGGAAGAAATAATCGAGTAAAATTTGCTTCACATTTTCTTGGATAGCTCTGTGTGCTCGATTGTGCTCTGTTGTTATTATTTCTTTTTGTTCGTTTCTGTCAAAAATGTCTAAAACCCTTTTCTTAGTGTGCCAAAACTTTGTGGCTGGAAAAAATTCGACTAGTTTATGCTGAATATAGGCCAATACTGGTAGCTCGCAATGTATTGCGTTAACCACGTCCATATTAACCACATCGCGAATTCTTTCTATTAGGGTTTCCCTATCTGAAAACTGGATAACGTGCCTAGTTTTTGTTCCAAAAATTATAAAAGTACTCGTTGAAGGATATTCTGACTCCTCTATAACTATTTGGTTCCTAAAACAGTTTACCGGTTTATCCGTGGTTTCAATGGTATTGGTAAGTGATAGTTCACTATGAACAGTAGCAGCAGCAGAACTTAATGGATTTTCCAAAGCATTAATAAATTGTCGCGACAGTGCGTCGGCAACATGATTCTCCCTACCGGCTTATAGTACAAGTTAGCGTTATGTTCATCAATAAAGGCTTTCCAGCGCTTTATTTTTGCATTTGGGTTTCGGTCTGAAACCGCAAATGTCAGAGGTTGATGATCGGTAAAGATGTTCAAATTTCTTGCACCATAAAGGTAGTTTCGAAGAGTTTTCAATGCCCACACAATCGCTAGAAGTTCCCTTTCATTGGTAGCAAAATGCATTTCGTTATCCTTAAGAGTCCTAGAAATCATTGTAATTGGCTTTCCATTCTGTGACAAAACAGCGCCAAGGCCCTTTGACGAAGCGTCTGTCGTCAGATCGAAAGACTTTTTGAAGTCAGGGTACATTAACAGTACATCCTCAGATATTAGAATTTCTTTCAATTTGTTGAAAGCTTGAAGTTGATTTCCTTGCAACTGAATCACAACCTTTTTTGACTGACTCGCAGTAACTTTACCGTTCTCACCCTTTAAAATGTCAGTTAACGGTCTAGCTATACTGGCAAAATCTTTTATAAAGCATCGGTAATAACTGGAAAGGCCGAGGAATGACCTGAGTCCAAAAAGTGTAGTAGGTACCGGGTAGGCTCTTATTGCCTCCACTTTGCTCGGAGATGTCCTGATACCTCCTCTCGATACCACGAATCCGAGGTATTCGACGTTTGACTTAAAAAACTTAGATTTTTCTACCGAGACTCTCATGTTAGCCTCGTGAAGGCTCTTGAGAACCCAATCGATATGCTTAATGTGATCCTCTTCTGTTTCTGAAAAAATGATTACGTCGTCGACGTACACGTGGCAACTTTTTCCAATTTGCTCCCGGAGCACATCATCGATCGCTCTCTGAAAAATGCTTGGAGCATTCTTCAGCCCGAATGGGAGTCGACAGAATTCGTATTTTCCGTTGTTTACGGAAAACGCAGTTTTTTCCCTATCCCTTTCAGAGAGTTCAATTTGATGAAACCCTGACTTTAAGTCGAGGGTCGTAAAATAGTTGGCTTTTTTTTAACATTTGGTATAGGATACTTGTCGTCGACCGTTTTTTTATTAAGCTTCCGAAAGTCTATTACTAGACGTTTCTTTTTGTTGCCTAACTCGTCAACGCCTTTTTTGTCAACAACCCAAATAGGGTTGTTGTACGGAGATCTGGAGGGTCTAATGATGCCATTCGCCAGAAGTTCCTTTATTTCTGAATTAACAAATTCAGCTACACCCATTGGGTATGGGTATAGTTTTGAATAAATAGGTTCGTTATTATCCGTCCGAATTGTAGCCACAATATTTGTATTGAAAGGCAATGACTCGTTAGGGTCGGCAAAAGCTCTTCCTCTGGTTTTTATTATTTTCTGAAATTTTTCCTTTATTGCTGCAGGCACGTCGTCGTCATCAATTTTCATGAAATTAACGTCCTTACAGTTTAGATATTTAAGACTTTCCGATCCATGTTCAAAATTAATTTTTCCGTTTTTCAAATCTATCTCTGCGTTAACCTCTTTTAAAAGATCGAGGCCGATAATTCCATCAAAAGTTGACAGACCAGGCAAAATAAAAAAATTTGAATTTTTTCCAAACAAATTGATGTAACACTTAGTTTTTATATTATCGTGTCCGTGTATTGAACGAACAAGAAATGGACTGTTCACTGGCATGATATTTTTTAATTCTTTCAGTGGTTTTATATAGTTCTTTGCAGCCCCCGTGTCGATTAAAAGTTTTATATTTTTCCCTGCTATAACGCGTTCTATGAATGGTAGCAGGGAACTTCCCCTAAAAAATTCACATAATCAGAATCAGAAGATTCTTCCTCTACTTCTAATACTTCAGACTCGGCCACATTAGAGTATTCTTGTACCAATGAACTTCCGGGCTGAGGACTTTCCTGTAAGATGTGGTTAATTTTTTGTAACTTTGGCCCTGTGTTTCTGTCGGAACCTGCTTGTCTTTTAATTTGTTGACCTTGATTTTGAGTGTTTGCGTTATATTGGCCTCGTCGTTGGCTGAAGTTGTTATTTGAGTTGTTCCGTTGTGATTGTTCTATTGTGATATTCGCGTTTCGATAATTTGTCTGTTGGCGATAACGCGAAGAGGATGGATCTACGTCCATGGGCTCTATGCGATCCCATTTATTGCCATGGTTATTTTGTTTTTCTTGGCGTCTGCTAAAATAAGGGTTCTTTTGTTGGTAAAAATTTGTTTGGTATTTATCTTTGTCACCATCAGCTATTTTTGTTTGTGTCTGATTTTTTTGTTTGTCTTCATTTCTACTTGCATACGTTGTTGCAAACACGTAGCGCTCGTGATTAGCTTCAACTTCTTGCGCCAAAGCCAATGCAGATGGCAAGTCGGACGGACGTGAGGAAAAAAGCATGTCACATAAAGGTTTCTTGAGGCCAGATACAAATATTCGGAGTGCATCTCGTCTGTATTTTTCGTTAATGGTTGATGCTAGTGTGCTATCATACGTCATTAACGTTTTATTTGTCAACAATGTGAGCTTTCGCTCCACATTGTCGTAAAATTGTAGCACACTGTTTGAGTGCCCTGCCTTAAGATGCTGAGCTCTTGCTCAATAAGATAAATGGGACGCTTGTCCGCATAAGTAAAGTCTAGTCTTGATATTATTGCTTTAAAATTCAAGACAGTGTTAAATGAGGACAAAGCAGCATCGGCTGAACCTCTAATCTTGTTCCTGATAATAGCTACCGCTTGGTAGTGTCTGGAACTTCCGTCGTATTTCTCAAAGACTTTATAAGCGGTATGCGCCGCCTGTCTCCAAGACACGTAATTTTGTAACTTCCCGTCAAATTCGGGTAAGGACTTCACTACGTCTAGGGATTCAGTGCACGTTACACTGTCTACGATTTTTGTCTCTTCATATGCGTCCACCTCTGGTGAACTAGGTACTAACATTTTGAATTTTCCTGACAATTCGTCAATTTTCCTATTAAACTCTACTTTTTGTGTTTCCACTGCTAAATGGACTGCTGCTTCCAACAGTTTTGCTATATCTTGGGCATTCATATTTGTTTTCTTATCTTTAGAAATAGAGAAGCTTTCTAATAAGTTCCTTAATTCGACGTCACTATCACTTTCCCTATCACTCATTGACACATAAAATCTTCAAAATGCAACCACACAACTGTCCGTTATACTCAATGACAACTGGTGTCGTTAGTGCGTTATTTATTTATTTGCTTTACTTTAATATTAATGAGCACTTCACTTACATTGATTAAAACTCGGCTCTATTATCTGCAAGCTAATGTTTGTTCCTCTTGTCGGGTTGATTTGCTGGTTCGAATTTATTTCTTATCTTCACCGCTGCCGTCTGGAATCTTCTAGAAGCTCGTAAACTTTTCTGGAACTTGTGATTTTATTTGAATCACTCTTTTTTGATCGATTAATTTGTATTTTTTGTTAATAAATTTCGCGTGAGTTGAGAAAAAAAAATTTTACTACTGGTCTTGTAAAATAAAAATTTAATTTCGCGAGTTGGGCGCCAATTATTAAAAGACAACTTTTTAATTCAAGCTTTATTTCCTAACTAAATTATATAGAGAACCAATAAAATAAACTAATACCCAACGCCTGAGTTGTTTTGTTGATTCTTTTACTGTTTACTTTCTGCCTCGCAAGCTATTTCATTGCTTACTGTTGTTGTTGTAAATATCATATTTATTTTACGCTAGCTTGGCTGCACCAGGAAACTATCCAGACGCTGACGTTGACAATTTATTGTTAACTTATATGTTATTTATTCATCATTTTCCATGGAAAAGAATTGAAAATATTAAAAAAAAATCTTGTAGGCCTTAAAACTGGTGAAAATTAAAATTTTTTTACTATTAGGTTTTTTTGTGGGCTTTGTAATCAAAAAATACTTTTCAAACTCATAAAACAAAAATAAATAAAAATTAGTTTACATTAGTTTTTTGGTCCCAAATAATTTTTTAATTATTTATTTCATTTTTTTTTCCTAAAAAACGCTGAATAACACAACAAATATAAAAGATTTCTTATTTATTGTTTTTTGTGAGCTTTGTAGTCAAAAATACCTCAAAAGTCTGCAACAAAATTATAATTTAAATTATTTTTCACCTGTTTTAAGACCTAAAAGAATTTTTTTTTAATATTACAGAACATATATAAACATTTTTTTATTTTTTTTTCTTTGTGGGCTTTTTAGTCCAAAATAATTTTAAAACCCATAAAAGATAATAAAAAAAATTCTTTTTTTCAATTGTTTTTCGGCCGACAGAAAAAAAAAATGTTTTTTCTTGTATCGACTTTTTTCCATGAAAAATGGCAATTTAATCGATCTAGCTTTAAGCGAACCGTGTTAAAAGCTCCCCATCTGCTTCTAGCTCTTTATTAAATCTTTTAATGGGTTCGGAGTAATCCAAATCAGAAATCTCGTTCCTAACCAGCCTTGTAAAGCTTGGGCAACCAAAATTTGAATTTATGTTGTGAATTTCATCAAATTTATCTGCTTAAAATTTATTTTATTTAAATTTTCTACCTGAACGTTGCCTTGAACGTCCGTTAAATCAAGCAGTTCCCTTTTCCTACTTAGGCCACACATACCCGTGATATTTTGTATGTTTTATGGTTCATTTTAATGTCCCTACAGAAATTTGCCCAGTGTTTTTCCTCATAAATTTTTATGAGATCGCTAATAATTTTATCTAAATTTCTAATTATTGCTTTAAGTGTATTTTTCTGTTGATCTACACAGCGGTATACCATCCTGCGTAACCTACTCTTTTTCTTTAATAAAGCCTTAACACATTCTGGTGTAGATCAATTAAACCTTTAGTCCTTACCTTTGGGACAGAACCTGCTATTGCTAGTTCACAACATTCATTAACCCTTGTCTATCTCTAACTTGGTTACATTTTTATCTACAGGAACTGCATGTTTGGGAAGATTTCTTTGAAGTGAAATGTTGAAATCGATAACATTCGTTTGGTTGTAATTGAGAAATTCTCGGGGTGAGCTTTTTTCTATATCACTAGAACTAACTCAACACCAAAATGCTCTGATTTGTAATCTAAAGTTCTAAGGCAGTTTGTAGAGTTATTATGGTATTGAATACCGACGAAAGGAAAAGTGAGGAACACATCTATATAGGAATTACAAGCGGAAATTTTAGTGAGAACTATTTGTATATTGGGTTAGTGTCAGTGCTTTGGTTTTACCAGTCTGGATGATTAGTATTAAGGTTACCCCCAACGATACATTTATATGTGGCAATGGAGCTAAGAATTTTATTGAGGTCTTGTTCTGCAAGTGGGTCTCGCGGTCTTATATACATTGATACGAAAGTGATTTTAGTCCCATCTTTAAGCCCTATTTCTATAAGATCGTAAATTTAAATTCCATATCTAACTAATAAAGACACAAACCATCTGACTTATCAGAGCTTCAACAGAGAAATGTTAACATGACATTGAAGGAGATTCAAATCGGATCAAATTAAAACTGTCCAACCTTTCAAAATTATTCAGGGTGCACGAACCAATATATGTGGAATCGATAGAAAATAAAACTATGTTTCCAACAATATAAAATGTTGGTGCAGTTTCTGTTTTTTAGTACATAATTTTGTTATGTAAAACTTATAATTATTATTGTGAAAACCTAACATGGTCATTTGACCACCGACCAGTCGTTTTTGACTGTGCTCCAACCACACTAGGTAAGTTCTATAGAACATGGAACTACGTCCAAAATGATGTATCTCTTTAGTGCCGATTCTGAGTTTGAGCATATATATTTCTATGTAAAAATTTGGGATTTTTTTGGTGAAAACCTAACATGGTCATTTGGCCACTGACCACTCATTTTTGACTGTGCTCCCACCAGACTAGGACACTTTATTTTTTGAATACTGAGACTTTTTTTGGGAAACTAAGATTTTGAAAAGCTTAAAAAGCTGCAGAAAAGTGAAATTCCGAGCAGAGACTCAAAACAAAAAAAAAAACAAAAATTAACTCGAACCTTAAATAAATAAGATTTAGCTTACATTATATAATAAAAATAATGCTAATAATAACTAAGATGTAAGTTTTTGAAATTGTTTTCCATGACTTTTGTGGGCTGAACCTGGAACCGACAGATGAGTTTTTTGAAAAAAATGTGATAGATTTTGTGAGCACATTTAGAAAGTGCTTCATTGTAAACCCTTTAATCTGAGGTAAAGTACTTGTTTTCTTTGGAATATTACCGCATTAATGATTTTTATTAAAAATGTGTGCAATATCATCATTCTCATGATCGTTGAAATTTGTGGCGCATGTCGGTTAAGGTAACTTCAGGTCCATTTTTTCGAAAAAGGCTTTCACAAGGTAATAGAGAAATTAAAGGTAGAAGGCTACCTTGAATGAATTTTCAATTGATGCTGTAGTCTCATTTTCATCCAAGCTGCATTGTGATAAAAGGTTTTTATTTACAGATTCTTTTCTTAAGACCTTATGGAACGCTCATCATAATGCAAACAAATAAGTAATTATGTATGCAACTAAAAGGTATTAATTTATATTAAATAAAATAAAACTGAAACAAACCATTTGATAGCCTCAAGAACGCTATTCCTCTCTAACAGTTTTTCAACCTTTCTTTGCACTTGCAATATTCTCAGATTACTACTTTCATTTGTTTCAGAATGAAAACAGGTCTGTTGGTCTTTGCTATGAAATCTATTAATGTAGTTTTAAATTCTTTTCTACAGTCCATAGAATTCTTTAACCCTGGAATGTTTTTACATACGGATCGGATCGACGAACTTTTTTTTTCAAAAAATTATTACGGGTAAACTTTTCAAATTAAAAATTCAAAAAAATCATTTTCACAAACAAAAAAATAAAACTTAAAAATGCATTTTTTTTTGGTTTAAAATTAATAGTTTCTGTACTAATGTTTTTTAGTTATGTTTTTTTAAGAGAACTTTTCCATAGTACGAAAAATAAGAAAACAAAAAAAAATTTGTACACTCACAGTCTTTCAATATTACATAATAAAAGATATAAAAAAAGAAAAATTCATCATCAAGTGATACTAACTCTACTAGTTTACTATAAGAAACACACTGCACGCTTTGGATTTTATACTTCCAATGAATTCTTTATTTCCTCTCAATGACGCTTAATCATACATATAGGTATAGGGTGTTTTTTTTAGAGGTTTGTTTTTCGAATAGAGATAAAACTGGCATTTTATGGTCAAATCTGGCAACTCTAATGTCATTTATGTTCAGTTTGGTTTGCCATTTCATCATGAACAGGTTGACAAAAGAACAACGCTTGCAAATCGTGCAAATTTATTTCGGAAATAATGGTTCAGTTCGCGAAGTTTACCGCAAGCTCCGTCCATTTTATGGTCGACATAATCGTCCATCAGAGCAATTAATTCGGTTAACCATGGGTCGTTTTCGCACTACGTTTACTCTATGTGATAATACGCATCCGCAGAGACGTCGAACAGTGCGCACCGAAGAAATAATTGCCGCTGTAGAGTAAAATGTTGAAGAGGACCCGAATGAATCGATTCGCCACCGTGCACAGCAATTGGAGCTTTGTCCATCAACTTTATGGAAGATTTTGCGCAAAGATCTTGGCTTGCGACCTTACAAGATCCAGCTTGTGCAAGAATTAAAGCCGCGAGACCATGCAATGCGTCGTGATTTTGGTGTATGGGCCGAAAATGAGATTGATCTCGATGCTGATTTTCATCGCAAAATTTTGTTCAGTGATGAGGCTCATTTTTGGTTGAATGGCTACGTCAACAAGCAAAATTGCCGCATTTTGAGTGAAGAGAATCCACATGAGACCCTTGAGACGCCATTACATCCACTGACTGTTTGGTGTGCTCTATGAGCTGGTGGAGTCATTGGGCCATACTTCTTCCGAAATAATGCTGGAGAGTCAGTTACCGTTAATGGAGACCGGTATAGAGCCATGATAACCGACTATTTTGTTCCCGAATTGGATGGCATGAATGTGGATGAGTTGTGGTTCCAACAAGACGGCGCTACATGCCACACAGCGCACGTCACAATCAATTTATTGAAGGAAACATTCGATGAGCGCATAATTTCGCGGAATGGACCTGTCAATTGACCACCAAGATCGTGTGATTTGACACCATTGGATTATTTTCTTTGGGGATATGTGAAGTTGCTCGTCTACGCCAACAAACCAGAAACGTTAGGGGACTTGGAAGCCAACATTCGTGGCGTTATTGCCGACATACGGCCCCATATGCTCGAAAAAGTGGTTCAAAATTGGACCTGTAGAATTGGCTTTATTCGAGCCAGCCGCGGCGGCCACATGCCCGAAATCATATTTAAACTTTAATGGCATAAAATTATCCTTCCAATAAAGCCAAATTGATGGACATTAAAACGATTTTCTTGTGTTTTATTTCAATTCGAAGCTCTATACCTCTAAAAAAAACACCCTATACATATATTATTATTGCATAGAAATACCTTACTCATATAAAAGAAACGAAAAGCAAAGCAATCTTTGCAACATTGAATAGATCAAAGTTATATACATAAAAACAGGAGTTAAAAGAGAATATGAAATGTTCAAAAATACTGGCAGTGCTACACACTGCAGTAAGAAATACAATGTATTTGATAATATGGAGTTACACTACTAAAACTCGGCCTGAGATCGGCAACGTATCGTTTGTTCGCGGTTTTCATCGACACTCTCTGCTACTGCAGAAATATTTTCAAAATTAGGGGCTGTATGCACTCTGGTTGAATGATGAATAGTGGAAAATTGGTTCGAAATTTGGTGATGGTGTTACGAATAGTGCGTTCAGTTGGACGCTCATAACGAGCAAAATGATGTTGAAGAACTCTCTCTAACTGATGACTGATTTTGGTAGTAAGTTTCCACAATTAATAATAGACAAGCCATATGACACATGACAGCTGTCAAAACAACTCAGTTGGAAAAGGGACCTCGTAATTGGATGACCCTTTATTTGGATTTTGTTCAGAATTATTAACGTTTTCTTTAAGCAAACCAAAAATTTTACTTTTCTGTTCTACACCAAAAAGCATTCTACTAGGATACTTAATGGTCCTATCTCATTTTTGCTAAAAAAACAGGAGAAATTCACTAAATCGAACCAAAAAACAGATTTTTATTTTAAATAAACAGATAGAAAACAGGAGTTTCATTTGAAAACTTATTTATTGTTCAGGTTAGCAAAATAAACACAAAGATTATTTGGCACCTTATCATGGCTTCAAAATGTAAATAAAAACGTTATTATTACGAAGAGTTATCATCGGAAAGAGTCACATCATCTTGATCAAAGTCAGAAAAAGTCAGATTTTTCTCTTTTGAAAAAATTTTCAGATTGTACCTAAACTAGATTTATTTTTATCTCCTGTTGGAACTTTTTCCCACTTATCCTCTAACAAATCAGGTACCTCAGAGTTATCTGTTTTATAGTCAAGTCTTGTTATTTTTGAATCTTCTTTTGATGAATTATCAAAATATAATCACTCAAGCTCACATAGCTTTGCTTGTAAATACCTAGCCGAAATTGGGACGTATTCTGTCGGACGTACATTTTTTTTTTCATTCCAGCAAGAAAACTTTTTCTTTAGCGAAGTACCCTTTGTTTTGTCAGTCGTTTCAACATGAAAACCCATTATATTTGTCCAAAGGGGAGCATAGGGACAGTATTTATTTAAAATATGTTCTGGAAAAAATTGCTCATAGTACTCATTAGTAAAGCTTTGGCACATAGTAAATACTAACGCACTTTAAGAAAAATGGGCTGCATTTGTATATTCTATCTGTCGGTATAGTGGCATTTTTTTTCTGTGAAATGTCTAGTTCTACGAGTTGTCCCTCATTTTCACTTAAACTATTAAATTTTTTTTTTAAATTTCAAAGGCTTTGCACATCTCTCCACTTTTAGATGGAGATAAAAGAATAGTGCAGATGGATTGAAACCGTACGAAAAAATTTTTCATAAAGCTTATGTTTATGGCTAAGCCGATATTCCTTTTAAAAAAACTTTTAAGTTCGTCATTTTTGCTGTGTTACCAATATCCAATTTTTAGGTAATGACTTCAACAAATTTGAATCATAACAAAATTTACTCTTGTCTTATTTCTTTTATGTAGACTCAAACAAAATTTGTAGCATGCTCCTAAATATTGCTTTAAGGAATGTGTCATAGACCCTTGTCATCGTATTCAATTTGCTTTTCCCCGGCTAGCTCAAGTTTTTCAGGGTGGTTCTTAACCCAGGCAATCGGTTCGAGGTCGGACAACAAAAAAAAATTCTCAACTGAGAATTCTAAAGAAATTTCAAAAACAAAACAAATTCTAAAAAAAATCCCAAACCCCGGGAAAAATCCCCACACACACGACCATCAATATCTTACCCTTCTCGCCTTGCCATGATCTCCTCTCGTCCTACAGATTTTCTAAAATTCCATTTTTACAATTAAAGACACCAAATTGTAATTCATGAACATAGGTATATTTCTTTTTTTTTTTTTTTTTTTTTTTTTTGATTTTTAAATTCCTTTACATAAAAAAAAATATCTCTTTTGTTTTTATTTTTTTACGGCAATAATGATAGTTAAGTAGAAATAATCAAAAGAAAATCTTTTTATATTATGGCAAATAAAAATTATATAAATCATAAATTTAATTATATATATATATATGGTATTTATATATGTGCTTAAATCTATAAATCAGATTCCTCTAGACAAATTATTTTGGCTTTTTCGTTTTAGTTATTTTTTTTTTTTTTTTTACTTAGTTTTCTTTTTCTCTTCTTATTTTCTTTCTATTCTTGTTCTGTTTTCAGACTCTATATATGTATTTTCATTTTTTTTTTTGTTATTAATATGAATCAGAGGATTAGGGTCAAGGGGGGCTACCTCACGAGAATTCTCAGGACGCAAACTCCCTCTTTCCTGTACAACAAACACTCTTAAAGTTGGCTTGAACTTAAGATTTATTTATCCCTGCATTAACTGATTTAACTAAATCTACGAAATCTTATTTTATGACTCGGCCCTGGCCTAAATACCATTAGGTTATTTTAACACGTATATTCTAATTTTGATTTAATATAGGTATAATATTTTGTTATACCTTTTTCCAGACAAGTTTTCGTTTATTTAACAGCCGTACCGATGATATAACAAATGAATCGAATTGACGAAATTTTAACAAAAATTAATTGTTCAGGATTTATCAAAGCAAAAAGGAATCAATGAATTGAAATTCAAACTTGTGAATACAAAACGGTAATGTGTTAAGCTGTATTTAAGAAACGAAAACTAGTCCTATTTTAAGTTATAAAAGTTATATTTTTAGTATATAAAAGTATTATTATAAGTATTTAAACTACTAGTAAGTCTTTTGTTTTTAGTTTTATTTAATGTTTTCGAAATATACCTGCTCCTTTTCTTTTGTCATGTTTTGTTTTACTTGCTTCGTGGATTATCCCGGTTAGTCGTCACTATTATGTTTGTTACTGCTGCTGCTGTATTTGTTGTTGCTGTTATCGCTGCTGCTGCTGCTGCTGTATTTGTTGTTGCTTTTATCGCTGCTGCTGCTGCTGTATTTGTTGTTGCTTTTATCGCTGCTGCTGCTGTCGCAGTGTTGTTGCAGATACTGATGTCGTTACTTCCATGGTTGTTTTATTTGCTGCAATTGTCGCTTTTTTTTTATTTTTCTTTAAAATTTTCTAGTTTTTGCTTTCACTTTGTAATATTTTTTTTTTTTTTTTTTGATTTTTATACATTTATTAAAAACCCATGTTTTTTTATTACAACAATGTTTGGTTTACTAAAGGAAAACAAAAAAAAATATATCGATACATATATATATTCTTTTTTTTGTTTTATTCTGACTATTAAACTTATTATTAATTATAAAGACGTGAAAAAAAAAATTTTTAAAGGTAGTTAATAACTAAGTAATTATCTAGGTAATAACTAGACGATAATTTTTTTTTTATGTTCTTTTTTTATTTAGATTTACCCCCCCTTTTTTTTTTGCTTCATTCTATCTGACCAGGTCCTAACTTTTCCTACTGGGTGTGTGGCGCCAAATTCCCGCAGGGTTTCTAAAAATTCAGACAGTCATGGTACAGGGTCGAACCAAAAAAAAAAATAAATCTTTATATTAATAAATTATAATTATTTATATTAAAAATACATCTTAAAATTAGTATTATTTGACATGACCAGCAACAAATTCAAATGCAACAATACCCGACTAGAAAATGTCGTTAGGCGAAAATTAGGTCCTCATTGGTTTTGCCTAACCAGACGTTAGGGCCAAGTTTGGAAACCCAACGACAACCTAATTTGGATTGTAACGGTGTGCCCCAAATTTTCCCAACTAGGATTGTTCAACGCCTACCTCATTAGGTGCCCATTGGTTTTGCCTAACTAGAACGTTAGGGCCAAGTGTGGAACGCGAACGACAACCTAATTTGGATTGTAACGGTGTGACCCAAATTTTCCTAAATAGGAATGTTCAACGCCTACCTCATTAGGCTCTCATTGGGCTTTTGCACGTTCTGGTTAGGCAATCCCAATGCGTACCTAATTTACGCCCAACGAGATTTTCTAATTGCTTCCTTACTTGGTTCTAAAGAAGTACATACATGCATACATATCACACACGTTCTACTAAAGAGTCACAACTCAAAATTTTTGAATTTTCAGAAAACGCAAAAAACTGTTTTAGAGCTCGAGCTATTTTTCAGAAATAAAGTGTTGATTATTAAGAAGAAAGTACTAAATATGATTTGAGACCAAGTAGCAATCACAACAGCATTTACATACTCTCCGACACAACTAAAAATAGGAAACTTTTGCATATTGTAGCTTAGTTTCCATTGCAACATGAAGAGAAACATTTCTTTTTTGACAGCAAATTGCATCAAAAAATGAACTTATCTCTTTTGTGCTGGTATATACATATGTGTGTGATGAGCTGTTTTATGAAGTAAACTCAAAAATTACGAATTTTGAGTTGTGCCTCTTTAGTAGAATGTGTGCGATATGTATATAAAATCGACACTTTTATTGTGTTTACATTTGTTTATTTAATTATTTTCCATTAATAATATAATTAAGTATAAAATAATTGTTTCTTAGCATAACGCAAAAAATAGTTACAAAATGGTTTCTATCTATCTACCATTTTTGTTACTTTACAGGAGAATAAGACATTAAAGTGAGTTATGACTTTTTTATTTGCTTGTAATTACTTTATTTTCAATCGTAGCCCACACACTTTTTTTATCAATGGTATATTAGTGGTTGACCTACCGAAATCTACAAAAAAGAACTTGATTTTCAAATGTTAGTTAGTGCCTTTCTATATTAAGGTAACGATATTGAATAGACAAAACTTAGGAAACTTAAGCGCGACAAATTTAGACGTTCATAATTTAAGTGTCCTTTTTATTGCGTGGATGGATGCCAATGATTGAATGATATCGATTCGCTTATCACATCATCGCTGGACTTTGAAAAAGTTTTAATTAGTGCATCTGAAAAAAAATCAAAAAAAATTACTATCGCTCTTACGAATGCAACATTTTTAAATAAATTGTACCTCTTATAGTTTTATAAATGTATGTTGTCCATGTTCTCTATTTCATAACTAACTTTTGTCGTACCCAAAAAAGTTTTGGAACATTTTGGCAATGTTGGATTCTCAAAATAGAGAATAACGCCTCCAGTCGAGTATGGGGTATTGGAGGATCCCCTATTGCCCATTTTCGCAAATCGTGTAAGTCTTTCAGATCCTGTGATTCATTTTAATTTATTGAATTTGTATTTATTAAGTGAATGTACTTACGGAGTTTTCCTCCTCATCGGATATTTCTTCAGATTCGAAAGTGTCAGCACTTTCTAGTTGACCCTCCTCTGTCCTCTGAGGGGGAGGTTTTTTTATTTGATTTAATTAATTTGCACTTGTTAAGTGTACTTACGGTATCTTCCTCATCGAATATTTGCGTGGATTCGGAAGTGTCAACACTCTGTCGTTGATCCTCCTCCATCCTCTGCAGGGATGCATTTCCAAATTCAAAATTGGTACCACTTTCAAGCGAGTCTTCATCATTTTCACTGATTTCGAGAGCACTGATTTCGCGCGATATCGTTAAATTATGGCGAGCTGCGCGAAACCTTTGAATTCGTATTCTACCATTTTCGCGTTTGATAAAAGATTTTATTTTACTTTTTTTTCACTAAAATGGACCAAAAGCGGGCACTTTCTGGTACTTTTTTTTTAGACTTCGACCTCTTTCCAAAGATTGGTGCAAACAAAATTTCGAAAATGGACCAAAATCGGGCACTTTTCGTTACCCTTTTTTTCGACTTCGACCTTTTTCCAAAGATTAGTGCAAACAAAATTTCGAAAATGTACCAAAATCAGGCACTTTCTGGTACTTTTTTTTGACTTCAACCTCTTTCCAACGATTGGTACAAACTTTTTTTCAAAACAGACCAAAATCGAACACTTTTTTAGTTGGGACCAACTCTGGTGATGGCCAATGCCCATTGTCAACCAAAACAACGTAAAAAACTATTTTTTCCAAATTAATAGTTATTGACAACTAATAAAATATCTCTTATGCATAATAGTTATGACTCAACGTAAAAAAAATCCATTGAAAAATAATAGTTATTGATAACTAATAAAATATTTGTTATTCATAATAGTTATGACTCAACGTAAAAAAAATCCATTAAAAAATAATGATAATAATAATAAACTAATAAAATATTTCTTATTCATAATAATTATATATCAATTTTTAAAAATAATTATTAAAATTGGGCAATTTTTTCAATCTGAAAAAAGAAAATAATAGTTATTTTGGGTCCCTGATTTAAATACATCATAAAAAGTATAGGACCAAGCACAGATCCTTAAGGGACACCAGATAAACAACGGAGTAGGTCCGACACACTACCACAATTCGAGACAAATTGATAACGGTCACCTAAATAGGATAACATCATCTTACAAGCAGCGTTTGAAAAATTATATTTTAGTTTTATTTTTTGAATGAGAAGAGTGTGATTTATAGTATCGAACGCCTTCGTTATGTCTAGTGACACAAGAATACTAATTTTATTAGAGTTTGTATTTTCTCTGATTGAATCGGTGAGTTCAAGAAGAAGGGAGCTAGTACTGTATTCATTTCTAAATCCAGATTGCGAATCATCAATAAGAGAGTAACGATTAGTGTACTGCGGTATTTGTTTTTTAATAATAGTTTCAACTATTTTAGAAAGCGCTGGTAAAATACTAATAGGTCTCAGGTTATTAACAGAGTTAACAGAATTGTTTTTTGGTAAAGGTACAACACGTGCTACCTTCCAAGCCAAGGGAAATTTCGAAGTAGTGAGAATGCTATTTATAAAGTACAATAAATGATTTTGAATAAAAGGCAAAATAATTTTAATAAATTTTATCGGTATATTATCGTATCCAATTGCATTAGATTTGACCTTAAGAATGGCATCCTCTAGGTCTCCAAAGTTGATATTACTAAATAAAAAACAGTTTTCATTATCAATGTGAGCATCAAAATCGAAAGGGTCATAGTCGTTTGGAGTCTGATGGCTAAGAAAGTATTGATTAATCGTATTTGCATCTACTCCATCAATTTGCGTTGGTGAATCAATGCACCCATTACTTCTCAAAGTATTCCACAGTTGCCTACTATTGAGGCCACTAAAAAGACGAGCATCATTCAACTTCTTCGCTTTACGAATGACAGACTTGGTTCGATTCCGATATTTGCAAAAAATTTTCCAATTAGATGAACACTTATCATCTAAGTATGCTTTAAAGGCGAGATCACGTAAAGACTTGAATTATCTCTCTAGAGTTTAATAAACACCTCTTATATTTCATTGGTTGCCGGGTAATAGGAACAAACGTAAATGCTTGTGTTATGAATGAGTTAAGGACTGATAGCTGCTCATCAACGTCATTAGTAGAATAAATATCCCGACAATCAAAATTACTTAAGAAAAGGTTTAAAGGGTCGAAGTTAATGCCTTTATAGTTACGAAACTCAACAAATTCACTCTCACGAGAAATTGTAAAATTAATATAGCGTGGTGAGAAATTGCCACAGATAGCATTTGTCCTGAATGTTTCACTAATGACGGATCACTAATTAAAAAGTAATCAATTAATGTTGTAGTATTGTTATGCACATCATAATGAGTGGGAAGTGAGTTATGTACGGGAGAGAAATTACAACGCAGACATAGAGAACGAAGGCTAATAGCTTTGTTGATGTCAAAAAGATTGTGATTGAAGTCCCCAACAATAATAATATCAGAGTACCTTACAAACAAATCTGACACAGATTCTTCAAAAAACGAAATATCACCATGAGGTAAGTAAACTACACCAATTAAAAACTTTTTCGTATTGTAGCATATTTCAACAAACAAGGATTCACAGATACCATAATCAGTAGACTTGAAGACAATTTTATATTTAATTTGTTTTGAAATAAAGAAACCTACTCCTCCACCTCTACCGTGTGGTCGGTCGTTCTTACAAAAATTATATCCGGGAATATCAACCGACTGATTAGAATTGTAAGGCTTAAGCCAAGTCTCAGAAATGCCAACCACATCCAAAATACATCCACTAAGAATGCATCTGGTTTCATCTAGTTTGGATGACGGAAAAGAGGGTTTAAGACTTTGAGCGTTTAAGTGGCCTACGTTAAGATTATGTTTGTGTAATTTGTGACATAATTAAGAGTTATCGCTGACGATGGGACCCAAATTATTATGTAGTGACATATTCGAAAGCAGTAAATATAAGGAACAGTATAAACTAACTGAATTTAAAGAAAAAAATAATTTTAGTTTAATGCTTCAGAAGCAATATAGTTCACAAAACTAATTACTAGATTAATTAATAGCTTAAGTAATCGATCAAAGTAAAATAAATCAAACATATTACGATGAACAGTTTACATCGGTGGCAGCAGCAGCGAGAACAGAAGCAGTAACGTTAGATGCAGAATCAGCATCCTCATTATTTAGCAAGGAAGAACATTGTTGTGCATCAAGGCTCTTTTCATGGCCGTCCAAATTAGTCACTTTTACTTTGGGTATATCATTATTGATTAGCTTGAATTTTTTAATTTTTCCCTCCTTTGTTAACTTACGACAAACATAAGTTAAATGTCTTGCAGCAGGAGTATAGTGATCATTAAGATATACCCTGGAACAAATCTCACCTCCGATAAGGTCACACAATTTTAGATTCGGTCGCTTGAAATAATTTTTCATATTATCACGTAACCGAATATTATTAAATTTCACAAGCACCGCTTTTTGATTGCTCATCGGTAGGTGAGTGTCAACCATACCAGAGGGTAGACCACTTATAATGATGTCGGCACGATTTAGTCTGCGATGCAGCACATTGTTTTGAAACTCAAGTTTCTGCAATTTGTTCGATATGGCGTTATCAACAAGCTTGTTAAACTTAACATCAATTTTGGTTGTCCATTCTGATTTAATTTCTTCAATGGTCTCGCTAAACCACTGCCTGATGTCAGATAACCCCTTACGAAGCTCCTCTCGAAGAGAAGAGACCTCAGCAGAGGGTGGGTTTTCCTTACAGTCCCTGCATATAAATGAGAAGTTTCTGTTTTTTAGCAGGAATGCATGTTGCTCCTTTGACACGTCGGCACATATTAAATGAAGCCAATTGCCACACATTACGCAGCCAACACTGGATTGTTGCTTGCCAAAATCTTAACGCAAATTGGACACGCCAGATTATGTTTTGCAGGCATCTTATGCAGAAAAAAAAAAAAAATAACAAAATGGCAGCAAACAGCAGAAAGCAGCAACAACAGCGAAAGAGAAAAATAGCAATCAGCACACAGCACACAGTAAAAGGCAGCGAGAACAGTTGATTAAATTAATCACCCACAGCAGGAAAACCAAAAAAATATTACAACTTGTTAATTTATTGAAGTAAAAAATAAAATTGACTACAAAAATCTAACTTTGATCGACGACTTAAAATTTCACGTTCTACTCTAACATAGCGTTGCCAGATGGATGTACATTTCATTGTACATTTTTACTAGCTTACATATTCGATTAGATTTCGCATTCTTGATATTTCTGCGTAACCTTTTAAATTCCTCAACACTTATGGATTTCGAAGTTACATCGATTGTATTTCAACGTTTTTGGTGTTTATAATAGTCCCAATTCACAATGCTTAATTGTGCTCAGTTGAAAGGAGTTCGAGTGCAGAAGTTTCAAGTAAGTTTAAGTTTATGTTGTCAGTATTGATGGACAAAGTTAAGTTTTTAGTCAAGTTGAGGGTTTCGTTATTCCATCTCGCAGTTTGAAAGACTTCAGCCACTGATTTCAAAAGATCGTCCTCTTTTACTTGTAGACACCATGTTCTAAATACATCGAACTCTTTTTCAAATTTAGTAGTATAGGCTGAGAGCCGGCTGTAGAAAAGTCGAGTGTATAAGATTACAGGATGAGATGAGATGATTCGACAAGGCAACCCTATATATTCTATTAAGGCTCTTCGATATCTATCATTTGGCACAAATTTCAAGCTGTTATCTTCATTAATGAAAATTGACCTAAAAAACCGGTGAAAACCCATGTTTGGGACAGGATTCATCAATGCAATTCCAGGTATTATAATTAGGCCTCTTCGAGTTCTATCATTTGGCATTCATTTCGAGCTGTTATGTACTACAGTTTTACTTAGAACAATAAAATTGGCTAAAATTCGGGCATTTTCGGCCATCGGGACAGGCTTTGGAGAGGCAACCCTAGATATTCTATTTAGGCTAGTCGAGCTCTATCATTTGGCATGCATCCCATCCTGTAATCTTATACACTCGACTTTTCTACAGACTTTTATCAATCCACCACTGCGAATATACGCTGTCAAAAATTATAACATACTTGATCATGTGAAATTGAACAAAATTGCGGCGTACGACTGGTGACCTGTTAGCCGTCGATTTAGATTTAATTCTATTATCACCGTCAGATCAGTGTTGCATTTCCAATCAGCTTGAGTCAATTCTTTTGTTTACGTTTGAAATGCGAATTGCGCGAAGTAATTTTAACTTAAATAAAAGAAATAGCTAAAAATAACTTTATTGAAATAAAAAAAAATATTGATAAAAAATTACACAATGAATAACAGCTCAATTTTCCGTCGTTCGTCGTACGCCGCAATTGTGTTTATTTAAACGATTTTTCGTCGCGTTTTTTTTTGACAGCGTATATTCGTCGCCGCTTTACCGCCACCGCTCTAATTCTGGGCAAAGCATTACTCAATAACAAGCGCATCTTTCACAATAAGCACACTGAGTTGCGACAAAAACAACCCCTATTCTACATTAGTTGAGTTTTAAGATTTATTAGGAAGTTTTATTCGCATTCCTAACTATCTATTTTTATTAAGCCCTATGATTTAGACTTCTTATTCCTTATTCCATGTTTCATTACTACTTAGTCATGCCATAAGTTCTGTTACAAACTAAATATGATGTAAAAACTTAAAAAAACGATTTTTCAAATTATTTAGCAATTTTTGTTTTTTAATTTAAAGATAATCTTTCTAAGAATACAAAAAATTATTCAAAATGATTGCCTTTTGCTTTGATGCAAGCTCTTAAACGGTCTGGCCATTGGGCTATAGCGGCACGTATAGTTTCTATTGGTATTGATGACACTGCTGCAATAAGCGCTTGCTTGAGACTTTCCAAATTTCGGTGTCGAACTTTTCAGGCCATACCCTCTAACTCCGACCATAATTTATAATCAAGAGGATTTAAGTCTGGGCTTCCTGAGAGCCAATTTTCAGCAGAAATAAAGGCTGGAATATTCTGGTGCAACCACTCTTGCGTTGTTTTAGCGTTATGAGCTGGTGCAGAGTCTTGTTGAAAGACCCAGTGTTCTCCATTGAAGAGTTCAGTTGTTAAATTTTTCACAACGCCTTCCAAGACATCTTGTTGGTACACTTTTGCTCCAGTTTTTACACCTTTTTCACAAAAATGCAGGGATGTGACGCCTTAGCACGATACTCCCCACCAAACCATCACGTATACAGGATGATGACCTCTTTGAACCCTAGGTACTGTATTTTTTGCTTCCTGGGATGTTCTAGCTCATTTTGTTTATTAAAAATTTCCTCCACCATAAATATTTTTTCATCAGTAAAAAGGATATTTTCATGGCCATTGCTTGCGTGCCACTGCAACACCTTATTTGCTTTAACCGTGGAGTTAAAAGATGACCAGTGCTCCTTCGAAAAGCTTTCATATGGAGGTCATCACGGATTAGTCGGGACATGGATCTGGAAGATATGTCCATCTCTCTGGCCATAATTTTCTGTTTCCTTAATGGATTTCGGCGAATTCGCTCACGGACTGTTTTTATGGCTCCAGTAGTACGAATAATACGCGGACGTCCACTTCTGGCCCTGTCCTCTACTTGAGATGATTCTAAAAACCGATTTATGGTACGATACACAAACATTCTGGATATGTCAAGTTTTTTTAGCAACGTGAATATCTGGCTCGCACTATTTCCACACTTATGAAACGCAATCACAGCGATACGATTTTCTTTTTCGCCCTACTCCATATTTTCGCGGTGAAATTCTAAGCCAAACTGACATAAATTTAACTTGCAATGAAATGTTTTAAAAACAAAAAATAATAACGGGACTTTTTAATTTGAAATTTAAACACCTACTGCTTTAAAAGTCTTGTAACAGAACTTATGGCACGACTAAGTAGATAGAATAGTGTCTAGTTGAAAATGGGGATTTTTTGGATTTTATTAATTTTTTTTACCATTTTAAATGCCTTTATTTAATAAATTTAATGTACAGGTTGTCTTATAGGCTAGTTAAATATTGCATTTATTTTTTCTTGATATACTAAGTACATATGTATTTATCTAAGAATTAGAAAAGCTTTGGCCAAAAACATTACGACATTCATCATTGATGAACGCAAAACTGCTATTGTCATTATTTATTTTATAGTCCAAGAGCCGGCTGTAGAAAAGTCGAGTGTATAAGATTACAGGATGGGATGCATGCCAAATGATAGAGCTTGACGAGCCTAAATAGAATATCTAGGGTTGCCTTGCCAAAGCCTGTCCCGATGGCCGAAAATGCCCGAATTTTAGCCAATTTTATTGTTCTAATTAAAACTGTAGTACATAACAGCTCGAAATGAATGCCAAATGATAGAACTCGAAGAGGCCTAATTATAATACCTGGAATTGCATTGTTGAATCCTGTCCCAAACATGGGTTTTCACCGGTTTTTTAGGTCAATTTTCATTAATGAAGATAACAGCTTGAAATTTGTGCCAAATGATAGATATCGAAGAGCCTTAATAGAATATATAGGGTTGCCTTGTAGAATCCTGTCCCAAACATGAGTTGCCACATATTTAAGAAAAGTTGACCCCAAAAACGGGTGTCAAATAATGTTTAGGACATGATTCGACAAGGCAACCCTATATATTCTATTTAGGCTCTTCGATATCTATCATTTGGCACGAATTTTAAGCTGCTATCTTCATTAATGAAAATTGACCCAAAAAACCGGTGAAAACCTATGTTTGGGACAGGATTTAACAATACAATCCCAGGTACTTTATTTAGGCCTCTTCGAGTTCTATCATTTGGCATACATTTCAAGCTGTTATGTACTACAGTTTTAATTAGAACAACAAAATTGGCTAAAATTCGGGCATTTTCGGCCATCGGGACAGGCTTTGGCAAGGCAACCCTAGATATTCTATTTAGGCTCATTGAGCTCTATCATTTGGCATACATCTCATCCTGTAATCTTATACACTCGACTTTTCTACAGCCGGCTCTCAGCCTATTAGTATTATGGGCCACATTATTATTTATACGCAGAGCGTCAGCATATGATTTGCCAGGAGAAGAATAATTTTGGGTAGCTTGTCTAGCAAACATAATTTTGTTTTGCTTTTCTCGTTTTTTTTCGTATAAATTCCTTTTTAGTTCTTGATAGACATCGCAATTTTTGTAGTTTGCAATTTGCTTTTCGACAGTGGCATCGCTAAATTTCGTAGCAATAACATCGTTATTGAGCTCTTTGCTTGGAATTAAGCACTTATTTGGCCCGTGATTGCCGCCCAGTACTGCCAGGCCTGTAGGGCAGAAAATCCGTGATTGGCAGAACAAAGGGAGGGGAGAAGCGTTCGAAAATCCGTTGAAATCCGTCAAAACAAAAATTTAGAAATTCTTCAATTACTGCTCTTTAAAAACGTATTTATTTAACTCAAATTAAATATACATGAATTATGTATGCTTTTAAAAATATAAAACCTTTGTTGTTTGTTCTAATCTTCGTCCTCAGAGCCGCTTAGTCAGTCCAAATTTTTATCTTCATATATAGCGTTGTTTATCAAATTAATGTGTGGCGTCCACACATTTCCTCTTAGCTAGGTTCTTACCATGAAGAATTCCTGATAAAGTTTTAGTTCCTAGGCTTGCTCTGGCTTTAGTTTTATTGCGATTTATGGCGCTAAATACGCGTTCGCAATCAGCTGAAGTGTGCGGGAGTACTTCGAGTCGTTCAACAATTTGAGACATAAGTGGGAACTGTTGAGAGCCATCCCCCCGTTCTGCCAATTTCACACGCTCCCAAAATTTGTGGATGTCGGTCTCGCAAGAATATTTGTAAGTTGATTTTACCTCTTTAAATTCCCTTGCAGTTTTTTCGATGTCCATATTAAAAAAATTTGCAGTGATGCCTTTATCACGAACAGAGTCCATAAAGGCCAATTCCTGGAGCATCTTCATTTCCATTGTTTTGAAGTGGAAACGTTTTTCAATTTCACATGCCAAAACTATGTAAAACTTTCTACAGCGAATGCGAAATTCGTCTAGAGATTGTACGGAAACACCAGGAGGTAGACAGGCCAAATCAGCTTTCAATGCGGGTCCAAAAATAATCTTGTTCAACGGCTCCCAATTGTGTGCATCTTCTCTGTTCATATCTATGTAATCGATGTATTCTACGTCTATTCTCTCAACGTAATCCTCCTTTAAGTAATTTGCAACAACAGCCTTGAACAGAGTTTCCATTCGAATGTATATTTCATGTATCTTTGGCTTCTCTGATTGGAATTCGATATTCCTTCGATTTACAATGGGTAAAATATAACTTAACAATTGCAGGTAATGCTTGTTCCAGCGATTTTGATAAAGATGAAAAATTTTCTTGGCTTTTTCGTTATCCTTTTCTGCAGCTTCTGCTCTGAAGAATTCGTACAGGGCGTCATACTGCTCCAAAAGTCGAATCACTGCAGTTTCCAATGACAGCCATCTAATTTTCATTATCTTCATTAGTTGCTTCTCGGGAACATCGTGAAGTTGTTGAAACTTCTGTAGTTTATAGCTCCTTTTACTACTCTGCTTCAAATAAGAGTAGGTCTTCGAAACTAACTTTTCAACTTCAGGAGGAAGCACTTCAGCTGCATGTGAGACTGCTCGTGCCAACGAATAGCAGACACATTGCATTAAAAATAATGTTGAAATGTCATTTTTGAATTTCATTGACACCGAATTGGAAACTCCGAACATTACGTTTGCCCCATCTGAAGCAAAACCCACCATATTATCCTTGTAATGGATGTCCCAAGCTTTGAAGAAACCGACTATCTTCTTATACAAAGCTTCGTGAGTTGCATCGGTCCCTATACAAAAAAGCAACAATATATAATTAAATTTTTAGAACGAAATTCATAGCTAAGAAATATAAAACAATTATTTTAATGGTTTTGCTTATAAGATTCCAGCAAAGAGTTATATTCATATATCGAATATATATAAAGCTTCGGTCAAAATAATAGTAGTGTGGTGTCATTAATGAATTGAAAGAAAATATTTTGAGCAAATGACGACTTTTTTTTCAAATCTTTAAAAATATAGTTACTTGATAAGTACACAAAATAAGAACATGACATTTTGTTCCAAAAAATAATGGTACTTTTTAAGATTATGGATTAATTTGTAATTTCGAGTAATCAAAATAATAGCAATGTTAAACTCCTTTTCTTCTCAAGATTAGGTATTTAATCTTATTAAAAAAATTTGTTCGTAAAATTTAAGTTCTATTATTTGTGTACAATACTGCAATGATTTTTTCAAGTTCTTGCATTTAAGTAGGCCGTGGAAAGCGCTCTAGGCCAGGGTATTGTAAAATTATTAAAAATTCCATTTTGCAAGGTCAGACTTTTAAGGAAATTAAAAATTTTATCGAATGTTCAATGAAAATGGCTTAGAATACGATGAAATACACAAATAAATAAAAAAACAGGAGCACGAAAGCCTTCCATACCCCCTGGGAAGTCCAATACGGCTTTCGAAACATAATCCGTTTTTGCCTGCTACGGAAATAAAGAAAGTGCTTAACCCTTTCGAACCGAAAAAAAACTGTGGGGTGTACAATTTTTGTGATAAGCTAGCCTTAGAAACTAAATTTTTATAAAATTTTTGACCGTGCTGAATTTCAAATTTTCTCCGCAGGCCATGGGTGTTTTTGATTTTAATTTTTGGGATACAATATCCCTGGATTGGATATAAGAAAAAATAGGGGTTATTAAAAATTTCATTTATTTTATTAATTCATGTAATTTAAATAGTTAAATGAAAAGAATTGTGTCTCAGTGCTTATGGTATGGTGTAAAACAACCGAAACATAATGGAATTTCGCATGCTTTGCATGTGAAATTTGTACGCTTGTCTTTTTTATCCTTGGAACATTTTACACATCTTCGTCTCGATTTTCCTTCAATGGGCATGTGATCGCCAATAACACCGTAATTAACATCACGATTCTTCAAGTGTCGTCCAGACTTTTTCTTCCTGGGCACCTTACTTTTGTCCAGTCCAGACTTTACCATATCCTCCGCCAACGCGGTGACAAAATCAATATATGGAAGCTGGGGCAAGTGATGCGTTTCCTTGTACAATATCCAGGCGTTGACACATGTTATCTGTAAGAGCTTATAAAAAACCTTTTTCCACCACTTTGTGGACTTCCTGTTTATATTGTACAATTGCGACATTTGGTCGGATAAATCGACCCCACCCATATGTACGTTGTAGTCGATAATAGGCTTTGGACAATTCAAGTCAATTTTCTCGCCACTTTTCTGTTTGCCTTTAATTCACCCAATCTCTTGATTATGGCAATTACTTACTACCGTTACCAGCTTTGTATCCTGCCAAAATACGCATGATGTTCCAAATTGATTTTGGTAGTTCACACTCTCTCCTCTATTTAATTTCTATGTGCATGAAGGAAGCTGCTTCCGATTGGAAATAATTGTACCG
The DNA here is from genome assembly GCA_949775025.1 of Tricholauxania praeusta. NCBI lineage: Eukaryota > Metazoa > Arthropoda > Insecta > Diptera > Lauxaniidae > Tricholauxania > Tricholauxania praeusta. Next base: position 88,108,128 of record OX459030.1, on the reverse strand, counting down.
ACAGCTGCAAATGGTAAGGTGTTGAAGAGATATGCAGAGGAAAATCGATCAAAGAAAAGCGCCACATTGGCTCGTTTTATAGTTTTTGCTAATGCTAAGACTACCCTTTCGCCTAATGTTGAGTTGGAGGGTTCTTTTTCACATTCATCTTTTCCACAATATATGTTGAAGTCGTAAACATATTCACAAGATGAGTCAGACCTTTCCCATATTTTAATTCCTCGCTTGATGGGTTTCATTGGAAGGTATTGTTTCAATGAAGATCGTCCTTTGAACTTTACCATCGACTCATCTATGGCTTGAAACGAGCTGTCTTCGCGGCAAGCACTGAAAGTTTTTTTGAGGCAACTGACAACTTCTTCTATGTAATAGCTTTTCGAACAACCGTTTGGTTTTTCAGGAGAATTGCAATAAAATTTTGAATGAAGCAAGAGGAATCGATCACGAGACATGCTATCTCTTATGAAATTGTTGCCAACGGACTTTTTCTTGGACCAGTTCATAGGCATTTTCGGCAGTCTATTATAAGACGTTACAAGCATTATTCCCATCATTGCCAAAATCTCGTGATGATGTGTACTTTGAATGGATCGAGTAGTTTTTTTGAACGTACCTTTAGTTTTTTCGAGTATGACAAGTCTTTCATTTGTGCACTGGCTAATCCATATAAGCAGGCTTCGGGGAAATAATTTCAAAAAAATGTGTAACTCAGTAGAGCTTCGATTTACATCGCTAAGCACAGACGGAATGTATTTTGGAGGCCATTATTTACGTGGCTGGCGATTGCCGTTAACCCTCCATATGTTCTCCGTAGCAGCTGTTACTGCAATGGTGCAGTCTTCAATATTGTCTTCGCAACCGGACTCTTCATCGGAACTGGAATCCACAGCGCTAAAATTTTCGCACTTTTCCCCATCTGAAGATGAAGCGTTATCATCTGACGCAAGATACTCTGATTCACTGTCTTGAAATGGCTCTGATTCATCTGACGTATCATAGACCTCATTTTCTATATCGTCGTCAGTCAGCTTTGATCTTTTGCTGGTCATTTTTGCCTATTATGTACAAAAATTAAGATATGAGTATATAGAACTTACATGTACTAAAAATGCTGCTGGGATAATCCCCAGCTCAGACTCTGCTGGGATATATAATCCCAAGTCCAAAATCTGCTGGGATATATAATCCCATGAACAAAAACAGTAAAATCTTATCAAAAAAAATTAAGTATTTACACTTATTTTATAATGCATCCAATAACTAGCACTTGGAAAAGAATATAAAATGTCATATTTACCTTGTATTTTGTGTTCTTTTTAATAATTTTCTACCAAATTTCACAACACGTGCGCATTTAATCAACTTTCACAAAAAACTGCCGTTATCAAATGTGAAACAAACGGTATGTTTTTATGTAAGAGATCATAAATAACGGAAAAAACAAATTTGCAGGCAAAGCTCTTAGCAAATTTTACCAGGAAGTTTGCTCAAAAAATGTTGGGTATTGTCCCAACCTGGTCGAAAGGGTTAATATAGCAGTGAAAGTCGAAACCGTTAAAAGAAGACTCAGATTTAGTGCCCAGAATCCGCAACGAGTTCCATTGTTAAAAAAAAACCTTCCCCCAAAGAGATCGAACTTTGAGCATGGGTACTTGGTATGGCCGCTTGCAAAGTAGAGTGAAGAGATAAAAGTAAGACAATTCCAAAGGTTATATTTTGTGTTTGGACTACGCCTTACATATTGACGTGTGCCTTTTCCACCAAAAAGACGATCTTACTCTCATCGCTCCACATAATGTCTCTCTACTTTGCAAGTGGCCTTACCAAGTTCCCGTAAGCTGACAACAAATAGTTCTTTTTCATATAAGTGAATTTCAACCACTGATCGAAACTTGTTATAAAAAACCTTCACCTTCAAAAGAGCAAGAAAGTCATCACATAGTTTTTCTTCTGCGATGTAGCGCACACATAGTACCAGATGTTTTATGACTCCAATGTTAGTAGATTCATCGATGATAAGCGAAAATTTTCGAGTTTTCAGATTTGCAACAAGCGTGTGGAAGCTGTGTTTACCGATGACATTTTTAATTATTGCAGTGCACTTCGTCCGGTTGCAGGTCAATTTGGGACGAACATCGTCGTCCACGTCCACTGTGCGTAAGAAATCTATTAACCTGTCGCTTAAAGCTAATGATAAATCATTTTTCACTATGAAATGAGCGGCTTGCAGCTCGACTTTGCGCGCCCGCCCCACGATGTTTACGTTCTTCGTGAACATGTCATCCAAAGTCATATTGCTTGCAGCACTGCGCTCTGCTTTTTTGTGTTCCTCGACTATAGAATGGTGTTTAACTGCAGTAATGCCGTCGGACTTACATTTGAGATTTTTGTAGCACAGCTTGCAGTAAAAAAAATGTCCACCTATAACAAATTCACATATTTCTTAATTAGACTTCTGTGGCAAGTTTAATATTTTACCATCTTTACCTTTTTCACTTGCCGAAATCCATTTATAGGTATTCTTCCAGTTTGCTTGATAGGTTTGAGCGGATCTAGAGTAAAAAACATTTAAAATGCTATGGAAAAGTTTTTGTGGAAATATCTTAAAATTATATTGAAAATCTAGATTATCATTACCTTTGTTTTTTTGCCATGGAAATCCATTTTAATTTTTGAGCACCAGCTCACACCTTCTCGACTAATTTTGCTTAACGATAGCATCAAAATAACAACAAAAACAAACGCAACGGTTATTCAGTTGCGGTGTTTTCAAATTAGTGAAAGTGGCGCCTACTACTATGCGAGTGTCTGCTATCCTTGTCAATTTCTTTATGTTCAATAGAGAGAGAGAAAGAGAAAAATGTAAATGTTTGCTAACTTCAGGGATGCTGATTGAAGCTAACATGCATACACATTTTTTATCTGCGTTAAGCCATAAGCACACGCGTTTTTAAATGAAATTTCAAATGCTTTGATGCATGCATGAATATAAAATTTTTGGAGCATATTAGAAAATCCGTAATAATCTGTCATAATCCGTCATAAGTCTTAAATCCGTTCAAAAATCCGTTCTTGTTTATTATTTCCCCAAAAATCCGTTCAACAGCACTGTTGCCGCCGCATTTCACACATCGGTACGGCATATTGCAGTTTGTTGCTGCGTGGTTATATCTGTGGCACCTTTCACATTGCAGAATTTGGTTTGATTTGTATTTTTGGAAAGAGACTCGATATTGGTTTAAATATTTGATTTGAAGTATATCTTGTAATTGTGATGAATTTTCAAATTGGACAAGCCAATTTGTTTTCAGTTTCGAAACTCTAATTAATTTGAAATTTAGATCTACTTACTAAATTCAGAGTACTAGTCAGATCATTTTCATCATAGTATGATGGGAAGTTTTTTAGGACAAAAGTCAAAGGCTTTTCACTCTTTGGGGTAAAAGTAAAAAAGTTAATCTTTTCGTTAATAAGTAAACCTCGGACTTTTTTATAGTCTTCAATATTGAGAGTTTGGATATTGGCACTATTACCTTTGGTTTGGTTAAGATAATAATTCTTATTTTGTAACATATCTTTGATCTTAATATTTAGTTCTATACTGTTACCTTGTCCACAATCATCTCCGGCGGTTTTCCTGTTTCGGCTTTACTTTTTGTCTGTTCCTTTGTTTTTGAAGCTAATTTCTTCAAATTTCCTTTTTTAGCAGCATTCATGGATCCAATTGGTAGAAAGTTTGCATTATCTTCGTTTTCCGGCGACATCTTCATATGTATCCAAACCATAGAATCGGTTGTTTTTTAGTTTTTCTTCCAGCTCTTTGCTGTATATTTTTTGCTCATTAGAGCTTTGCGTCTTTTTGTTGATCTTCTCACTGTCACTAGTGCTATTAGATGGCATTTTGCGCTTAAGTATCCTTAGTTTTTTTTTATAGAAGTCTGAGAGCTCATAAGTACTTTCAGAATCAATACTCGACATACTGTCACTAATTACACTGTTGATCTCATTTGATAATGTATCAATTTTTATTTTTTTCGTCACTGAAACTGTCTATTACGCAAGGCGTCTTTTTTTTCAAGTACTTTTATATTAATCACTTTTTTTTTACTTTTATATTTTGTTTTTATAGTTTTTGAATTTTTCACATGTTTTCACTTTCTACCTGCACTGTGCAACAGCTCAATGCTGAATGATCTAACATCTCAAGCAATTTTTTGCTATTTTAAATGCCTTTATTTAAAAAATTTTATGTACAGGTTGTCTTATAGGCTAGTTACATATCCTTACATTTAGTTTTCTAAATATACATATGTATTTATCTAAGAGTTTAAGAATTAGGATTTCAAATTGCTAAGTAAGATTAAAATTATATATCATTACGATACCTTTAAACATATTTCTACATTTAAAAATTTATTTTTTCCCAAAAAAGTTAAAAAGGAAATTACATTATCATTTTTTTACTTAAAACTAATGTTAACAACTTAAAACTACACTACAACTAAATAACAATAGGTAAAAGATCTTTATTTTATATATTTAATTTTACAGAAATTGGTCGGCGCTATACACTGTGTTTCTTACGTCAAATGTTTTAAATCTTCTATGATAAAATTAAAGTTTTTTACCTATGTACAAATTATTGTTATTGTTCAATACATTTATGTAGATGGGAGACATATATTTTTCTATTATAGGGTACGTGATTACATTTCCCTTATTTAAATAACTTAGTAAAAATTCATTATTAACTAATGACATATTTCTTAAATATTTAATGGCTAGTTCAATTTGATAAGAGTCTATTCTTCATATTTTACATTTCTAGTAAACTGTTTCATTCGAGACATTTCTGTAAGTACCGTCCCAGAATCGTCTAGCTTTGAGACCAGTGCAGGTCCTCAGAATGTACCTTTCAAAAGTTCTAAGTCTTTCCATTTGGCATGACGAGATATCAAACCAAATGGGAAAAGCGTAGCTTATAATGGACCTAGTAATTTTCTTATAGCAATTAAATCTGATTTAATTTTTCAGATACTTGGCCCTACGGAAAAGGTTGGAGTAGCAGAAAAACATTTTCTTTGCTTTAGCCAGAACGTGGTCAATATGTCTATTGAAAAGGAATTTGCTATGCAAAATGACTCCTAAGTACTTAATGCTTTCTGTATAATCTATCAAGTGCCCGTAAATGTCAATGCTTGGGGTGAATTGTCTTGCATTTGGGAATAAATTTTTCCTAACACCTTTAAAGATTGTGCTTTCACATTTATTTAGATTCAACCTAAGTTTCCATTTTTCAAAAAACCTGAACAGAGTCTGTAAATGGTCATTTATATTAATATTTGCATTTGACGTACTTGCACCAATGTTAGAAGGTTAGGCCCTGGATCTGGCATGTCTGCTATCAAGATATTATAGAGAATGGGTCCTAGAATCGATCCCTGAGGTACTCCTGCATTAATTGACTTACAAATTGAATTTTCATCATTATTGGTAACGTAAAATGACCTATTTGTGAGGTAGTCTACGACTATTCCGCAGAGGTGCCTATCGAAATTGAATTTTTTGTACATTTTGTAAACAATACCATCTATCCAGGCTGTATCAAATGCTTTTTGGAAATCTAACCCTACAGCAATTGTTGCCCGTCTTTTGTTTAAATTAGTTGTGACAAAGTCAAAAAGCATGGTGAGTGCATGATAAGTAGAGTGGGATGCTCTAAAATCAAACTGAAAGTTTTTGAGGATAAGTTTTTCCTCCAAGTGGGACCTAAGTTTTTCTAAAATAAACCCTTCAAATAGTTTCCTAACGTTAGATAGCAAAGAAATTTGCTTATAATTGGTTAGTATTTTTGGGTCTGGACCTGGTTTCAGGATGGGTACTATTTTGGCACACTTCCATGCATTGGGAAAGTATCCTGAGCTAAAAATATGGTTAAAAAGAATTGCTTAAAACCTCCACAAAAAATATTCGGTTTTCCTGAAAAGAAAGTTTGATATATTATCATCACCTGCACTTTTTTTTATTATTTTTTAGTTTTAACTTTATGGCTATTTCAGTAGGTGTTATAATTTTTCAAACACTACCTGATCTAATCCTATTATTGAGGACTCCCCATCTGCCGTCAACGTGCTACCAAATCTTATTAAGGGTTGTGTGTAATTCAGGTCAGAAATTTCTGCCTTAATAAATTTATTGAATTGTGCGCTACCTAGACGTTTTGGTGGTGAGTTTTCTGAAAATCGTTTCTTATAAGTTTGATTATTCATTTATATGTTTGTACAGAAATTTGACCAACGAGTTTCCTCATAAATTCCTATAAGTTCACTAATAATTTTATCGAAGTTCCTAATTATGAATTGGAGAGTATTTTTTCTTAAGGGATAACACATCTATGCCTAGCTCTGCTTAATCTCTTTTTCTCCTTAATGAAATCTAATATATTCTGACGAAGGTCGATATGATCTTTGTTTTTGCTATTACCCTGGGAACTGAACCTGATACGGCTACCTCAAAGCATTCGTTTAGGCCTAGTATGGAATTATCTATCTCTGACCTGTTAACATTTCTGTCTGCAGGTTGTGTATGCATACGAGGGCGGATTGATAATGATTCGGTTTAGCAATGAAAACACACTTTATTTTTTAAATTTCGTTTTATTTTTCAACATAGTCCCCTTTTAGCTCGATACACTTGGTCAAACAATATTCTAACTTTTTGATGTCATCCAAATAGTTTTGTCGAACTCCTCAAAATATGAGTTTGTTTCGTTGATTACTTCATCATTTGATGTGAATCTCTTTCCCGCGAGCCATTTTTTTAAGTTTAGTCACTCGGTGCTAAATCTGGACTGTAAGGTGGATGCGGCAACAATTCGTAACGTAATTCATGGAATTTAGCCATTGCAATTGTTGATGTGAGGTAGTCACACGATTTCGTTTTTGATCATTTGTGAGTAATCGCGGCACCCATCTGGCTGATAGCTTCTTCATATGCAAATGTTCATTTGGCCTTCCTGATGATGGCATTGTTTCAGTGCTCGTACGACCACGTTTAAATTCAGCAAACCAATAAATTACGGTTGAATCCGCTGGAGCAGATGAGCCATAATATTTATCAAGCTTTTCCTTTGTTTCCTTCGCGGTTTTTCCACGCAAGAAATAATGTTTAATCAATTAGCGAAAATCGCTTTTATTCATTTTACAAGAAAAGTTAAAAGTTATAGCCTGAACACAATTAGAGCGGTGGCGGTAAAGCGGCGACGAATATTCGCTGTCAAAAAAAAAACGCGACGAAAAATCGTTTGAACAAACACAATTGCGGCGTACGACGACAAATTTAGCTGTCATTTTGTTTACATGAAAAAAGTTTTTATTAAATACAAAAGTGAAAAATTGTGACAAAGTGAAAAATTTTTTGGTGATTTGGTAATTTTAGATTGTTGAAAAAAAAAAATTAATACTAGTACCCAAAGAATAGTTCGAATCATACGAAAAGTTTAATTTGATTCCCATTGGACAATGGGAGTCACGGTAAACTTAAGCCCAATTCTTATTAGTGATAAGCCCCGAGCGTCTAAGGAATAAGATGTTTTTTTTTAAATGAAATACCTACGTTCTTGAGTCCTTACAACTTTCCAAGAAGGATAACGCTTCCTAGTACTTCCATTTTTTCTCTCGTTCACGTTTACTTTTTTTGTACGTATCGCGAAGCGATTTCCATGCCGTCTGCTGTAAGTGAATTTTTATGTTAAAGGAATTGGAAACTAATAATGTACTTACAATTTGAATTTAACGCCTTCCCGATTTCTTCCCAAATCGTGTCTTTATTATGGACGTTTCTGTAGTCCTTTGTCGAAAAATCATATAGGCACTTGTACTTCCGGACTTCTTCAATAAGTTCCTCGTTGTTCATTTTAAGATTTTGCAATTTTTTATTTCCTTTTTTTTTTAATTAAGTTATTTAAGCAATTTCTTTTATTTTATTCTATTTAATGACTGTGCACAATTCGCATTTCAAACGTAAACAAAAGAAATGACACAAGCTAATTGGAAATGCAACACTGATCGGACGGTGAAATAGAATTAAATCTAAATCGACGGCGAATCGTCGCAGCTCAACAGTCGTACGCCGCAATTCTGTTCAATTTCACATGATCAAGTATGTTATAATTTTTGACAGCGAATATTCGTCGCCGCTTTATCGCCACCGCTCTAATTGTGTTCAGGCTATTATATGACTTATATGGCTGCCAAGCAAAAACTAAATGACATATCGCGCCAAAAATTTACATGAAGCCTATTGACAGATTACACGCGGGGAAAAAACATTGCCGTATGATGCTCAGTGTTGCTATCTGTTGAAAACCGCATCATTATCAATCCGCCCTCGTATGAAGATTTCTTTGAAGGATATTGTTGAAATCTTTAACATTCATTTTATTATAGTTATAAAACTCATGGGGTGGATTTCTGACTATGTCACTGGTTGACATTTTTTATAGTTATAAAATTCATGGGGTGGATTTCTGACTATGTCACTGGTTGACATTTTGGTACACCAAAATAGTCAGATTTATATTCTATGGTTCTGAGGTAGTTTGTGAAATTATCATGAAATTTGATATCGACAAAAGCAGAGGTCAGAATTAAATCAATGTATGACTCGCGCGTGAATACTCTTGTAGGAAATTTTGTCGGTACTACTTGAAAATTGGGATATTTACCTAAACATTTTTTTAGGCTGACACCACTAGGGTTAGAGACTTGACCAGTCAGAATGCTTAGCATTTAAGTCACCACCCCAAACGATTTGGTCAGTGCTAAGGCAGTTTAGGATGTTTGTCAAGTCTTGTTCCGCCACTCGATCTTGAGGTTTTGTATACAATGATACGAAAGAATTTCTTTGTGGTTTTTTTTTAACAGAAAATAATTTATAAATGTTATTTTATTGAGCTCACAGTTCGATATGTGTGTGTGTCAACACCAAAAAAATTACAACTTAAAAATATAAATCAAAAGGAAAAATGGACTAAAGCTACAACCTAAAAATATAAATCAAAAAGAAAAATGGGCTAAAGCTAGTTATACTACTTTCATCCTCTGCTAGGAGGACTCATCAGTAACTTTTAAGCCAATTAGTAAGAGTATGCAAGCCTACTATCTTCATTTTCTTGCATAGATCTGTTGAGAACCCAAACAATTTTTTTTTTTTTTTAACAAAGAAAGCACTCTTTTTTTCCGTTTTGTTTATCTTTGTTATTGTAACTCTCCTGATATTACACATTTTCTTGCAGGGGCTTCGTTTGCAAGCTGATTTGGCGAGTCAATAACGAAGTAGCAAGCGCAAATAGTGTAATAATTCGGCAGGCTCCCCGATAAAAAAACGAAAGAAATTTTGCTTCCATCCTGAAGACTTACTAGTTATATTTTCAATTGTATTTGTGTGAAATGGGACTCACATGGCTAAACCGTTCTCTGAGGCATATAGTTGTGCCCCCACCCTTCCCTGTGGTTTTATGCTGCCTAATTAACTCATAACCTTTGAATTTTACACTATGCCTATTACTTTAGTCTCTGCCATCAAAACAATGTCTGGATTCTGTGCTTTGAGGAATATGTTAAAGAAATGTCTCTTTTTTATTGAAACTAGAGAGTTGACGTTAATGAAAATACATTTTAGTTCTCTAATCATCTAAACGGAGGGTGATGAGTAGGTTAAATAGGGCTTTGGACTTATACTCATCCCTAGTTAGTCCTTTGTAAGAGGTGGAAAATTCACTAACCTTGGAAAGACATTCAAGAAAATTTTTTCCTAACAGACGTTTACAGTCCGTGTCAATTTCTTCAAATTGGGTCTGACTATTATTTGAACTTTTACCATTGTTAACTTTTGGAGGAACAATGTCTTTGGACTTGAACTTTTGAGCTTGGACGCAAAAGTTTCTGTCGTTCTGAACGACGAGGATTTCGGTGCAGCTGTAGCTGCGAAGGTTATATTTTTCTGAGGGTGAGTTGTCCTTACCTTCAGCCTACTTATCAATTCAATCCTCTTGGGACAGTTTTTAAAATTAGCCGTGTGACCCTCTGTGTTGCAATTAGCACACTTGATAGGGTAGCCTACACGTTTTACTAATGTACTTGAGGTTGGCTGTTTGCTAACTACCTCTTCGTTGTTTAAGTGCTTTGGAACCATGGGATTCGCCACATTTAACACACCGATGAGGCATATTGCAGTTACTTGCCACATGGTTGAACCGCTGGCAATTCCTACACTGAATAGGCAACTTTGCTTTAATATTTTCAAACTCAACCCTGCAGTTGAGAATGAATCTGATTGCTCTAAATTCTTTTAATACAGAGCCTTTGTGTAATTGGACAAGCCATTTGTTGTCACTACTTTTACTAAGGCCTACAATATTTATAAATTCAAACCGTTAAGGTAACCCAAATTTCCTCTTTTACATAAGAGAGTGAAAGTTAGTAATAATTATGCTATACGACTTACATTCAACCGGAGTATAAGTATAAAAATTAGTCTTCATATTTTTCAAGATGTCTTTAACCTTGTTGTAATCATCCATCGTTAAGGTATTAACGTGGGTGACATTCTTGTTTAAAATATTGAAGGAGAAATTTTTATGCATCAACTCAATAAATATTTTATCAGGTAGTATTTTTTGACTTACATTATAAGCAATAAGAGGGGGTGGCAAATTCTTCTTCTTATTGTTGCACGCTTTTTTGTTGTTGTAGTCTACGTGAATGCTTTTCACGGTGTGATTAGATGTCATAGTTGTCTTCTTTGCTTTCTTTGGACGTTTACTTTCGTCCAGTGTTGGGAATTCGGCGTTATTTGTAGTCGTTGCGCCTTGATCGATGTCACTCGCTAAGTCCATGGTAACTTCGCACTGTGAGGACACATTGTCAAGGGTTGATGTTGTTGATTTTTTAAGCTGCTCCCTGAAGCTTTCGCATTCAGATACTGCAATTACGTTGTCCTTCTGCAATTCTTCGAACTTATTTGCTAATTCGTTGAATTTAGCCACAAGGCTGTTGTAGTCGTCATCTTCGGTGTATGAAGCATTATCGGACACACGCTTTCTCTTTGATTTTTTCTTTTTTCTCGACGAGTCGCTTTTGGTTGATGACTCGCTGTAGCGCAGACCCTTCTCGTCATATTCAAGTTGACTAAATTAGTTTTGCCTTCTTTCGGCCATTTTTCTGCTGACACAGGTAGGTGGCTGGAGAACTCTCAGCTACTGCAGCAGGTAGAATCTTGCACTGAAAACTTATAGTTATACTTATAGCGTCCTTTTCGTTCAAACGCTAAGGTAAGGGTGGTGATTTTATTCAAGAGGGTTTTTTTTTTTTTTTTAACAAGAGAATTTTTATTGAGCCCAAAAAGTCTTACAATGATTTCTTCTTACATTACTTGTACATTTCCTAGCATATGTATACATAATATTTATCTAGGAAGTTAAGGACTTACATACATTTTATATTTTATTATTATTTACATATAACTTGAGGTGAGTCCGAAACCTAGTTAATTTTTAATGACTGACTTGTTTGCTGTCAAATTCCGACTGCTTTTAATTTTGTGAAATTTTAAAACTCAGTTACAATTTTTGTACATAGACTTAATTCTAGGAAAAAATATAATAAAAAAATACTCTTATATTAATGCAGCTGCAGTTGCGTATGTTGCCGAGTTGAATTACACTAAGCGACACCAAAAATGTTCCATGACATTTCTTAATTTTTTATGGTGTAATTAGGTCTCCTAAGTTCAAAAAAATTTATGATAGATTTTTCTCACGGTTAGTTTTTTTTTCAAATTTTTTTTAGTGTATTTTCAGTTTTTAGGCTATATCTCATCCAAATATGAACAAAATCGCTTCATATTTGGATGAGATATAGCCTAAAAACTGAAAATACACTAAAAAAATTATAAAAAAAAAACTAACCGTGAGAAAATTCGATCAAAATTTTTTTTAACTCAGGGGACCTAACTAATTACATCATAAAAAATTAAGAAACTTCATGGAACAAACAAAAAATGTCAAAAAAGTCGCCTAGTGTTATTATTGTTGTTGTCAAATAATGTTCATAACAGTTGGGCTAAAAAGTTCGTAGGCTAACATAGTAAAAAATATTTTTTTTGACAAAATTCGATTTTATTATTCAATATATTTGCCTTCGAGGGCGATACAACGATTATAGCGGACATTCAATTTTTCGATGCCATTTTTATAGTACGATTTCTCTTTAGCCTCAAAATAGGCCTCAGTTTCGGCGATTACCTCTTCATCAGTGCTAAATTTCTTTCCAGCGAGCATTCTTTTAAGGTCTGCAAACAGGAAAAAGTCACTGGGGGCCAGATCTGGAGAATATGGTGGATGGGGAAGCAATTCGTAGTCTAATTCATATAATTTTGCCATCGTTTTCATTGATTTGTGACACGGTGCATTGTCTTGATGAAACAGCACTTTTTTCTTCTTCAAATGGGGCCGTTTTTTCGTGATTTCATCCTTTAAACACTCCAACAACGCTATGTAATAATTGATGGTCTGGCCCTTTTTGAGGTAATCGATGAATATAATACCATGCGCATCCCAGAATATTGATGCCATAACCTTGCCACCCGACTCTTGCGTCTTTCCACGCTTTGGATTCGTTTCATCACGTGCAGTCCACTCGGCTGACTGTCGATTGGACTCTGGAGTGTAGTTATGGAGCCATGTTTCATCCATTGTAATATATCGACGGAAAAATTCGTGTTCATTACGGTTGAATATCGCTAAACATTGCTCCGAATCATCAACACACGAAATTCTTTTTTATCCATTTTTTCACAATAACAAAAGCTGCTTCACTCACAATGCTATATCTCACGAACTAATTATCCGGCAGCTGTCAAATTTATACACGTATCTTTTGAAGGTTATTACTAAGTAAAAATCACATGGATTTAATTTTAGTAACGCCATCTATGAGTCAGCCTACGAACTTTTCAGCCCAACTGTTATTTCAATGCAGTTGCAGTCACTTATGTTGCTGTTGAATTCTTATTGTTGTTGTCAAAGAATGTTCATATTTCACTGCAGTTGCAGTCGTTTATGTTGCTGTTGTTGCCATTCCACGAAATTCGTTTTAGCATGTGAAACTATGCTTAGTTGAATTGAATTGTTATTGTTGGTATTTTTTATAACTACCCTCTAGGAAATGGAAACATTCCCAGATATAAACAGGAAACATTCCATAGAATGTAGGAAACATTCCCTTCCGTTAGACACTCCATTTCTTTTTTACACACGATGTCATTAGAGGGAAACTTTCCTCTCCGCTGTCTTAAAAATGAATGTGGAAACATTCCACACAACTGTCTTGAAAAGGAATGTGGAAGCATTCCTCACCTATGTCTTAAAAATGGATGTGGAAACATTCCTCTCCACTGTCCTAAAAATGAATGTGGAAACAATAGCGTGATCAAACTTGGTACAAAATTACAAAGCAACGAAAGTGGTGAATAGAATTGGACAGGTGGGCCTGGCACATCCCATTGAGCCACAAATTCTAGCATATCTAGAGAGTTTTCTAACCTTTTTAAGTGAATTTTTGCTTATGCTCAGAATGTGGCGAGGAAACCATTGGCACGAACAATAAAAGGGATCGGGAAGGTAGGCGTGGCACTTTCTAATAACAAAAAGCTTTAAATTATCATATTTGCATAGCCTTCCAACGCAATATTAATTTAAATTAATTTTATGATCTTTATTTTACTCAATGACAGCAAAAAAAAAATTTAAAACTTGAAAAAAATTAATTTTTATATAAATTTAATAAGCAAAGTTTATTTCATTGCCTCACAAGCAAACCTTTCCACATGCATTCTTAAAGAAGCGACTTGGAAACAATGTTTTTTTAATTTGCCTCATAATAAGCAAACGTTTCCACATGCATTCTTAAGATAGCGGTTTGGAAACAACATCAATTCAAATCTTCCCATAAGCTTCCGAAAGATACGATAAGGAATGTTTCCCCATCACTTCCATATGGAAGCCTTCCAATTTGTCCTTGAGGGTAGGAGAGCATGTGTTAACTTATACATACATAGTAAATTTTTTTCATACATATTGAATTACATTTTATTTTTGAGTTTCCAAAAAGTTGGAATAAAAAGAAATTACATTACAAAATTAAAAAAACCTAAAATATACTAAGCAAAAAACAATACAAAACAAAAAAAAAATGTAACAAACTAAAAATTAATAATAATTTTTTTATTTTTATTTTATATATTGACTTACATATATTATAAACACAATCATTAATGTCATAAGAATTGAATCTTCTATGATAGTAAAGTAAATTTTTGCCAACAAATAAATTGTTTTTGTCATTTAAAATTTTAAAGTGCCAAGGAGAAAGATATCTTTCTGTAAAAGGATGTGCAGTTCGACTAGCCAATTCAATATAATTTTTTAAGAGTATATTATCAGTAAGTGATGTGTTGTTTAAAAATTTGAGTGCTGAATTCGCAAGAAATGTGTCAATGCGTTCTATTTGACAGATTTTATAAATTTTTTTGTTTGAAATTCTCATACGGAAAGTGCCTTGGAAAGGTTTCCAATATAAATTAACCTCCGTCAATTAAAATGAAACAATAGTTTTTTTTTAATTTCCTACTATGTAGGCTTTTTTATTCCCTACTATGTAGGGCTAAAATCGAATGATACAAAGTCACCAAAAGAACTAACTGAAAAACCAAAAACCAAAGCTAACCTACCCCGAACCTAAAATAAAACTTCTGCTGTTGCTTTGTCCATATCGCTGCCATTGTTGTTGTTTCTGTACTGTTGTTCTGTTGATATCGCTGCCGTTGTTGTTGTTGTTATTATTTTTCGGGTGTTTGATAACCGTTAATTTCTCACGCGAAAACTTCTAGACATGTCGTCAGCAATTTATATGCAAAAGCGGATGCGTGTGCAAGGTATTGAATTGACTGCGATAATTCTGTGAGAATGTTGAGTGGCTATTTGTGCAGAATGTCTAATTAATCGGTGTTAACTACTCTCTCTTTTGGAGTGAAGCTGTCCTCAGCTTCCTGTAGAACTTTATTTAATGCCGCGTCATTGTTGATCCTCTGTCTCTGCCTTACGAATACAACGCTTAAAGTCTTCACAAAAAATATTGTAATTAAACAAGTGAATACGACCAACCACTGTGTTGACCGTACTTGAATAACTTCTCGCATGGATGTTATGTGCTCCAGGTTCTTGATGTTCATCTTATGCAAATATCTAAGTGACAGCAGTGTAATATGATCACTAAAGTTAACAAATTGAGTCGAAGGAATTTGAGGATGTGAGCGGCTAGTCTCTTTCCAATTGGTAAAGGTAGAGCCATTAACTGTAATATTTCCCTCAAACATGACCAAAAAAGTACCCTGTACCAAATTAGCTGGATTGTTTCCTTCCTGGATTTCTGCGAACTGGTCATTAATCACAAGTAAACCATCCTCGATCTCATTAATTGCAGCAACACCATCTGCCGAGGAGGTCTTGCACACTGCGGTATGATTATTGAGCAAATGACGCACACATGGTCCATCTTTAAGGAGCTGACAATTCGTTATCAATGCTGCCTTTCTACAACTTTGAAGTGGATGATATGTTTGTTCACATTTGGCTACTGTGTCTGATTCTAACATCAGAATCTTGTGGTCACGAATTACTGGTAGAAGCTTGACTTTCTCACAAATTTCTCTAACCTTTGGATATTTAATTACAAAATAAACACTGTTCCTGTCTTGAAATATTCTTAGTCTAGACACATGTAAGATATCACTTATACTAATATTGGCAAAGTGTTCGACAACTAATATTTTTTCTATTTCATGATTGTCTAATATAATTTGATTAATTATACCGAACTTTCCCAGAGTTATTGAGTAGATTATGTCCTCGATATCTGTTATTATTGCTCTATTCCTGGCTGTAGCCAATTCAAATAAATGCCCCGTATCCACGTCAGCTTTTTTGGTCGCGTTTAACAATTCATTTATCCTCTGAGTTAGCTAATTTATTCTAATTTAGACTTCAGTGTTAATAATCATTTGCCTTTCACTAGCTTCGATAAGCGCTTCACCCTTAGTTACCACCTCGTTAAAGTCGTCAAAATCCGGAGTTCCTGCGATGTATTTTAAGGCGGTGCCTAGAAAATTTATACTGCGAGAATGTCTGTGATGAATCTTTAATGTGTCCAATAAATGAAGGATCTGGTCAGTATAGGCCTGAAGTAATTTACGCGCATGCGAGTGTGGGAGGTACTCTACCAGATTCTGCATATCCGATGCTATTATTTCGTAATTCGTGAGGTTCGTCCTGTGTAATAAAAACCCGTAGTGGTCGTAGATACCCGCATTCCCGTTTGTCACCGGAATGTAATAGGAACTGCTGTTGTTCAACAGTTTTGCTTGCGTCTCATAAGTTATGACAAGAACAAAATATCTGGAATGGAAAAATTTATCTTAGATTGGCTTTATGAACTTTCCTACTCTGTATCAAGACTGTAGTTCCTAAGTCCTGGTCAACAATTTTTTCTACATACAACTTCGTGAACTTATTGCCGATTCTCTTATTTGTTTTAACAAAAACCTTATCTCCCGGTTTGAATGCCCTCACTTTTGTGTCCTTATTAAAGCGGTGCATCTCTGCCTCCTGTGCCTAAACTATTCTTTTGTAGATTTCTTCCTGCAAAAGTTGCGGAATCGAATGAATTATGTCTATGGGCTTCCGATTCGTTACGGAATGTATTGACCTATTGTATTTGAATGTTGCTAGCATTACAAACTCTTTAGTGTCATTCAACCCCTGAGTCATTTGGGTGCACCGTGCAATTTCTGTCAATGTGCTGTGGAACCTTTCTACCTGGCCGTTGGTAGTGCTATGGTGGGGGGGTGTAGTAAATATTGTGACCCCAAAATGGTCCCTTAATAAGCATTTGATTGTCTGGGAATTAAATGCCTTCTCGTTATCGCAGACTATAGTGCTTGTGCCTTTAAAGAAACTGAGGATTTGTAAAATTAGCTCTTTTATATCTACAATCGATCTAAAGACAATGGGCGAGACTATGGCAAATTTTGAAAATTTGTCCACGCACGTAAGGAAGTGCGTCTTATCTGTTGAGTAGATATCAAGATGTAAAACTTCACCTGTTTCCTGCGGAATAAGAGTTTTACCCAATCCCGGCTTCGGAGGATGCCGTTGGTATTTGGCTTCATGGCAAATTTTGCAACAGGAGACAATCTCCTTCAAGTCCCTTCGCATGCTAGAAAAAATAGTACCTACTCGTTTAATACCTGCTGAAGACTCTCACGCATAGAACGATGTGCTCTGTTATGTTCCGTCAGAAGAATTTCTTTTTGATTATCTTCGTTGTAAACATCCATAACCTGGTATGCTGTATGGACGAATTTCACACCTGGAAACATTGAAATAATTCTAGCTTGAATTCCTGCCAGAATAGTAAGGTCACAAAGAAGTCCGATTAAAAGTTCGTCTGTGTCGTTGAAAACGATATTGTGTCTCATTCGTATCTTAAAAATTATTTTAGAAGTCTTACACGGCGTGTTACCCCTCTCCAAAATAAGTTGATTCCTGAAGCAATTGATAGGATTCACAGCTGTTGAAATAATTTGTGTTAACGATTCTTCACTGTGACATGTTACAACTGAGCTATACAAGTCCTCTAAGGCATTCATGTGTTGTCGTGACAATGCGTCTGCGACAACATTTTCCTTTCCCGGCTTATAAAAGAAATTCGGAGCGAATCCCTCCACGAAAGCTCTCCATCGCTTCAATTTAGCATTTAGATTTTTCTCCGATATGGCACACGTAAGAGGCTGATGATCTGTATAAATATTAAGCCTTCTAACACCGTATAAGTAATTTCTTAGCTTCTGCAAGGACCACACTATCGCCAAAAGCTCTCTTTCGTTTGTAGATAGAGTCCGTGAAATCATAGTAATTGGTCGGCCCTCCTGTGACAAAACTGCCCCCAATGCGTGTGATGACGCGTCCGTAGTCAACTCAAATGGCTTAGTGTAGTCAGGATAAAGCAGGAGTACGTCCTCGGAAGTTAGTATATCTTTTATCTTCTTGAATGCCCTCAACGCTTCTTCATCAAGCTGTATGGGAATATTTTTGGACTGACCAGCACTTAGATTTCCGTTTTCCCCTCGCAAATACTTTGTAAGTAGTTTTGCAATCAATGCGTAATCCTTTACGAATCTTTTGTAGTAGCTTGCCAGACCAATAAATAATCGCAAGCCCCGAAGTGTCTGGGAAACTTCATAGTTAAAACTATCCCGTACCTTATCAGCGCAAGTCTTTACCCTCTTTGGAAACTACAAACCCAAGGAATTCTACTTCATTTTTCATAAGTTTATTTTTTTCCAATGAAACCCTCATATTTCCTGTATAGAGTCTCTGCAGAATACGTTTTACGTCTTCGATATGTTGTTTTTCGTCCCAAGAAAAGATTATGACGTCATCTATGTGAACATGGCAACATTTACCAATTCCTTGTCTGAGGACGTCATCAATCGCCCGTTGGAAAATGCTGGGCGCGTTCTTGAGTCCAAAAGGGAGTCTACAAACTCGTATTTCCCGTTGTTTACGGAAAATGCGGTCTTTTCTCTGTCTCAGTCGGTTAATTTTATCTGATGAAAACCAGATTTCAGGTCAATGGTTGTGAAGTAAGCGGAGCTACCTAAGTTCGCCAGGATAACAGAAGTATCGGGGATAGGATACATGTCGCTAATAGTCTTATCATTGAGCTTTCTGAAGTCAATTACTAGTCGCATTTTCCGTTCTCCTTTCTCAGTGAATCCTTTTTTGTCAACAACCCATATTGGGTATTGTACGGGAATCGAGAGGGTCTTATAATACCGTCGTTAAGAAGATCCTCAATCTCTTTATTTACAAAGTTGGCTGCTGCCATCGGATACGGATAGGCCTTAAAATAGATTGGTTCATTATCCAATGTCTTAATTGTTGCTACAATATTTGTGTTGTATGGTAATTGCTCATTTGGATCAGCGAAGACTCCAATCTGTTCCCCGAATGATTGCAATATCTGCTCACTATCGGTTGGAAACACTATCATATTATTAACGTTCTGGCAAAAAAAATAAAGCAAAACCTCCTTAGTAGAGAGTTCCTTTCCTCATGTCAAGTATTGCGCCTATCTCCTTGAGTAAGTCATGACCTATTATGCTGTCAAACGTCTGGCGAGTTGGTAGAATAAAAAATTGTGCGTTTGTGTCAAAAATATTAATGATGCATTTCTGCTGAATTTTGTCGGTGCCGTGTATTGACTTAACTAAAAAAGGATTTTCTATTTTTCCAATCCCTTTTAAGCCTTCAAAATGTTTTATATAATTTTTACCGGCACCTGTGTCTACCAGAAATTTTAAGCTTCTTCCCTCGAATGCTCTACCAACGTAGGGCAGGAGGGATTTTCCTCTAAAAAATTGATCTCATCCACCGGATTCAAATCATTAGATACCAACGTTGTCTTTATGGTAAGCCGAATTTTCGCATTCGTCCAGATAGTCCTCAAATACTTCACACTCCTCTACTTGACCCAAGTGGTTGATTCTTTGTAACTTATAGGCAGGTTGCCTTTCACTTTCATGCGGCCTTTTTTGTGGCCTTTCCCTGTCGTTGATCGATGGTCTTCTCTGTGCGCTGCGGTTGAAATAATCCGTCTGATTTTGGCCTATTTTTTGACTGTTTGCAACGGGCCTATTATGCTGATGGTGGAGCGTTGATCGATCGACGTCCATTGGAACCGGCTCCTGTCTCTGTTGGCCGACTACAACTCTGCGGCATTGAGGAGGATTACGCGTTGGGATTGGGTTTATAACTTGCCATCCCGACCGGAAAGCAAAGGAATTCGCAAAGGAAGATCGTACCTGGTTCACCTCTAGCTCTTGAGTCAGGCCTAATGCAGTTGGCATGTCTGATGGTCGAGCCGAGAACATAATGTCACAAAGAGGCCTATTCAGCCCTGAAAGGAAGACGCGAAGTGCGTCGTCCCTGTATTTTTTGTTAAGGAACTCAATTAATGTTGCTTGTTCACCGTACGACATTATTGTTTTATTGACGCTTAATGTCAACTTTCGTTCCACCTCATCATAGAACTCTAAAACGGACAACCTTCCCTGACGTAACGTGGACATCTCCTGTTCTACTAGATAGATAGGCTTTTTGTCCGCGTAGGTAAAATCTAACCTGGCTATTATGGCCCTTAAATTCAGTACCGTGTTGAATGAGGATAGCACCATGTCTGCGGACCCTACTACTATGTTTCGTATGATCGCGACGGTCTGTTAATGCCTCGATCTTCCCTCATACCCCTGAAAAATCTTATAGGCAGCATGCGCAGCTTGCCTCCATGACACGTATCGTACTTGGTCTCCACTGAACTCTGGCAGTATCTTTACCAGATCCAGAGTTTCCTCACAATTCCTATCTGCAACTATTTCCACCGGTTGAAACTGAGGTGTCGCTGCAGGCTGGCGCTCCGCTGGCCTTGCGTAACAACCTACGTTTTTTTCGTCTTTCGGATAGATTTTGTTGAATGAAATTAAATGCGTTGTATTTTGTCTTAAGGCTCAAATATATGTTTATTAAATTTTTGTTCTACAAAAATTTGCTTAAAAATTATTTTAAAGAACCGAAGAGCAGCAATGACAACGAAAAAACCAAAGACAAAGGAAAAAAGTAAAAGATTGACAAATGAATATGTATATGTAGATTGACAAATGAGTATATGTAGATTGACAAATGAATTTATGTATTGGATTTTTAGTTTAGTTTGCCATCGATGCTTTTTAGAAAACCGCCACACCACTCCTCCTCCAGTGATTTTGTCACGAAAATTTCTTTGTGGCTTTAATTATTCGACCACTTTTTGAAACTGGGGGTGGTTTAAATGTGACTGATTTCTTTACAATATTTTTCTTAATTTGATTCGGTTGTTTTAAAATCTTATTATCATTCATGTCTTTAGATTTCAAATACATATTTGGTTCATTTGCATTATTTTGAATCTTATTTGAACTTAAATTAGTTTTCAAAGGTATATTTTTATGTAAACTATCTGAGTTATTTTCTTGAGTAACATTTAACGGTAAATCAATTTCGTCTTTATCAATAAATGCTGATTTCAGACGATCGATTGCAACTTCTTGTTTTTTTTTACGAATTTCAATTATATATGTCGATTGTTTTCTTTCCAGTACTTTATATGGACCATTGTACGGTGGTGTAAGAGGTGGTGAGACCGCGTCATTACGAAGAAAAACATGAGTACATGAGTTTAAGTCTTTTTGAAGAAAAATTTTACGATGGGTATTATGATTTGAAGTTTCAATCGGTTTTAAATTTTCAAATATTGTTATTAAATTTTTGACATAATCTGTTTGAGGGATCTCTTATGTTGATTTGTCAAAAAATTCACCAGGCAATCTTAGTGAAGTGCCATACACCAACTCAGAAGGAGTTGCTTGTATGTCTTCTTTAATTGTCGAACGATGACCCAATAAAATGGTAGGTAAACAATCTACCCAATCGTTTGCATTATTGCATTTTAAAGCTGATTTAATTGTTCTGTGCAGACGTTCAATAATTTCATTGCTTTGCGGATGATACGAGGTAGTGCGGTAGTGCTTGATACCCAAAATTTTTGTTAATTCGTTAAATAATTTAGATTCGAATTGTCTGCCACGATCAGTTGTAATATTGCGCGGAATACCAAATCGAGAAATCCAACCAGTCATAAGAGCATTAGCTACCGTTTCGGCTGTAATATCATTAATCGGAATAACTTCTGGAAATCTCGTATAACGGTCAATGCATGTAAGGCAATAATTATATCCACGAGAGGTTGGAAGTGGTCCAACCAAATCAATATTAATGTGACTGAATCGTTCGTCTGGCACCAAAAATTGACTAAATGGCCGTTGGTTATGACGAATAACTTTGGCTTTTTGACAATCAATACATGCTCTTGCCATAAGATTACAATCTTTTTTGATATTTGGCCAAACAAATCTATCAGTCATAAATTTAATTGAAGATTTGATGCCGGGGTGATTGAGATTGTGAGTTAAATGAAAGTATTGCTTACGCAGATTTTTTGGAACATATGGTCTATTTTTATTACATTCTGTATCGCAGAAAATTTTGAATTCAGTTCCTGGAATGTCGAGGAGTTGTAAACTCAAACTTAATTTGGAATCGTGTAATAAAAATTTTAATTCGTCATCATTTTGTTGTTCTTTTTGCAAAAGTTCATAATCGATTGTGTGAATTTCGGAAATTTCTGGATTTTCAATTCGGCGATGAAATTATTTTCACCAGAAACGTGTCGAATATCCGAAGTAAATTGTCCTATAAAATCGATATGAGTAAGTTGACGAGGTGAACATTGCTCTAATTTTTTATTAAACATTGAAATAAGTGGTTCGTGATCGGTGTAAATTGTGAATTAACGTCCTTCGACATGAGTACGAAAATGCTTAACAGCTTGATATATACCAAGTAATTCACGATCATACGCACTACATTTCTTTTGTGTTTCTGTCATTCGTTTAGTATAAAGACCGAGTGGCTCATGTGCGTTATTAATAATTTGATGTAAGGCTGCACCAACTCGAAAATTAGAAGCATCGACGAAAATGCATAATTTTGCAGTGGGACAAGGATGTGCCAATACGCGTAAAGCTGCAGCTTTAATTTCCGATTTGCATGCTTCAAAAGCTTTAATTGCATCATCATTCCACACAACAGGAGTTTTGTCATTTTTTTTATTACCGATTATTAATTTTTGTAAAATGCCTTGATTTTTACAAGCATTTGGTAGACAACGTCGATAATAGTTTAATGAAGCAATGAATTGACGTAAGTCCTTGGCGATTAATGGTAGTTCAATGGTCATGATAGTCTCAATTTTCTTATTTATTGGTCGAATACCTTTTTCATTAATTGTATAGCCAAGAAATTGTATTTCACTTTTTCCGAATTCGCATTTAGAAACATTAATTTTGAGTCCATATTCCCGAAAACGTTCAAAAACGACTCTTAAATGCTGTAAATGTTGGTTATGATTTCTTGACGCAATCTGTATATCATCAATGTATTTGAAAACAAATGGTAAGCCCTTCAGAGCCTGATCAATAAAACGTTGAAAAGTTTGACTTGCGTTACGTAAGCCAAAAGGCATTCGTACAAATTCGAACAACCCGAAAGGTATCGTTATGGCTGTTTTTGGAATATCAGATTCATGTACGGGAATCTGGTGGTAAGCGCGTGTTAAATCGATTTTTGAAAATACTTTACAACCGTGAAGGTTAATAGTGAAATCTTGGATGTTCGGAATTGGGTATCGATCAGGTATCGTGACAGAATTAAGCCGTCTATAATCACCGCATGGTCGATCAATTCCTGAACCCTTGCTTACCACATGTAATGGAGTGGCCCAGGTTGATTTTGATGGTCTGCAAATACCGACTTCCACCATGTGTTCGAACTGTTTTTTTACAGAATCGTATTTTTCTGGTGAAAGTCGTCGAGCTTTTGCAAAGACTGGTGGACCCTTAGTTTCAATATGGTGATAAACGCCCGTTAAATTTTCTTTATTGAAATCATTATAATTTGGTGGCAAAGTTAAATCATGAAAATCGTTTAGCAAATTTCCATATTGAGAATTGACGTTGAAATCATCTTTGCACAAAGTTGTAATGTTTATTGCATTGCAAGATACTGATTCAAGATCAACTATTAAATTAAATTTTTCCAAAAAATCAGCTCCGATGATTGGTTTTGTTACATCTGGAACAATAAATGAAAATTGAAAGCTTCGTCGTAAACCAAGTGTAATTATTAAAACTTTTTGACCATATGTATTTATTTTTGTACCATTTGCTGCATACAAAATATTTTTACAAACATTGTTTTTGAATTTGTCTTTGAGAGACGGTGGAATAATAGATAAATCCGAACCGGTGCCTATTAAAAATCGATTATTAGATAGTTTATTATAAATGAACAGTCGGCGGCCAATATTAATGGATGCCGTTTCTGCCACCATAGAATACGGCGCATTTAGTTTTTTGACTTAAAATTGGAATTAAATTTACAACAATCAGTGCATTTGCGTACGTTCTCACCGAATTTATAATGAAACCAACATTGATCAAATCTGTGATCGTTATTGTCACTGTCGTTGAGATTTCGTTGGGCACTTTTGCTTTGAGAACGAGTGCGAGAACGTGAACGATTGAATTTTTTATTTAGGTTTTCGATTTGCTTTGACAACGCAGCAATTTGAAAAGCAAAATCATTGTGTTGGACACTATTGACACTTGAAAAGTGAGCCGAAGGAGAAATAGCGCGTCAAATTAAATTCTGTTCTGAATCTTATCAGCAATTTCTGCTTTTTGATATAAAGGTGTATCAACACCGACAATGACCGCACTTATGGTTTGTGGCAGCTTGGCTGACCAAAGTGTTTCGAGTATTTGATCTGAGACCATGCTCTTTGAAGTTTCGCGCATTTTACGCAATAAAATGATGGCTTTTGGTCACCCAAATCCATTCCCATTAATAATTGTTTCAAACGCGACTCATCAGAATGTTGAAATTCTTTGATGAGTATACTTTTAATTGCAATGTATTTGTTTTCTTTCGGTGGATTGCGAATTATGTCTGCAACCACGTCTAAATATTTTTGATCTAATGATGAAACAACCAGATCGTATTTTGTTTGGTCACGAGTAACGCCGTTGTTACGAAATTGGGATTCGATCTGATGAAACCATAAGT
Organism: Tricholauxania praeusta; assembly: GCA_949775025.1. Classification (NCBI taxonomy): domain Eukaryota; kingdom Metazoa; phylum Arthropoda; class Insecta; order Diptera; family Lauxaniidae; genus Tricholauxania; species Tricholauxania praeusta. The sequence goes on along the minus strand of OX459030.1, from coordinate 88,083,230 downwards.
CTGGTTTATCAGAATAAAAAATTGGTATCTTAGTTGATACTTTGAATGATTCATTATGTGAATTTTGAGAACGAAGATATGAATTTATTGATTCTTGTCGATTTAATTGGTCGCGCAATTGAGAACAACTACTCATAAGATTTGCCATTTGAATCTGAAGTTGATTTATATTTTCAGTATCATTGGCATTATTTGCATCATTCGTATCATCTGCGTTACGTCCAAGGTTTGATACAGGAACTTCATTGTCCATATCAATTAAACTTTGATTTAATTCGGTACTTATATTTGGCTGTTAAATTAAATATTGAAGGAAAGATAAAAATATTCGAATATGATATTTGAAATTGTTCAAAAGTTAGATAAAACGCGTTATAAAAATGAGAAAAGGTGCAAAATGTTTTATATTATTAAAGAGTTGAAATCGTTCTGAAATAGTATTGAAATATTACCCTACAAAAACTTGAACTATGTAACAGTGCTTTAATGGCATCAAATAATTGGAAAAAAATAAGTTCCTTATGAATCTACTTAAATTGATTCATTTTTAATATCAAGTTCATGAATTTAAATAATTGTAGTAATTTTGATAGTTATTCAAACTAATTTAAAATATATAAAGATAAATTGTTGGATGTTTTGACCTTAGGTGTTCTTGGTGTTGTTGTTCTATTGTTGGTGTTCCTTACGGTTATAATTTTCTGTATCATTGATGTTGTAACTGTTGCTGTTTTTTTCCGTTGTGACAAACGATGAAATTTGCAATCGATGTTTTACTCTGGAAAAATAATCATGGCTGCTTTGCATTCACATGTACTTCAGTTTTTATATGCAAAAAATGTTAAATTGACGCCATTTTGAATTTTATGCACATATGTATATTTATTGGTTAATTTTTAGTTTATTTTCGGGTTTAAATATTCGAGTTGTGACAAATTTGTTGCGATTTTATAGTTTTCTTGCTATTTCTTATTAATTTGTTTTGTTTAAATGTTCACTTTTTAACAAGAAAGTAGCGTGTTTCCACGGGGTCACCAATGAGGTGTCGCTGCAGGCTGGCGTTCCGCTGGCCTTGCGTAACAACCTACGTTTTTTTCGTCTTTCGGATAGATTTTGTTGAATGAAATTAAATGCGTTGTATTTTGCCTTAAGACTCAAATATATGTTTATTAAATTTTTGTTCTACAAAAATTTGCTTAAAAATTATTTTACTCGCACAACCAGACAAAGAACCGAAGAGCAGCAATGACAACGAAAAAACCAAAGACAAAGGAAAAAAGTAAAAGATTGACAAATGAATATATGTAGATTGACAAATGAGTATATGTAGATTGACAAACGAATTTATGTATTGGATTTTTAGTTTAGTGTTGCCATCGATGCTTTTTAGAAAACCGCAACAAAACTCTTCAACGCGAGAAGGTGCCTCTATACGTCCCAACCTGGCAGTCAAGTCATTAATTGTGCTCTGAAATTGCTGTCGTGTAATATCGGTTGCGGCTCTAATGGCTGCATTCAATAAAGTTAGCATTGTCTGTTGGTCCATGGTAAAAAAAAAAAATAATTGAACCCCCTTTCTGATAAATAATAATCAACAAATAGGATTACAGTCTACTCAATGTTCTGGGAAAGAATAATGATGTTAAAAAAAATCGAGTTGATTAATAACCAATTGATATTTTAGTTGAAATTTATTGCTTTAGATATTTTTTTTAAAAAAATTTTGCCAAACACTTTACTCACATTATAACTGCTATCATCCTGATAAATCTCTGGAATAAGTATCTATAGAATAGGAGTCCCTCTTATAAAAGTTGATCGTCCTGTTGAGTTAAAGCTGCTCGCTTTGTTGGGTTTTCACTATGTTGATTTCTTCTTAGCTCACTCGTTCGGTTGGTTTCTTCTTAGCTTCTTACTGCATGAAAATACTCTTCAATTAATTTTTGCTCATTTTCCCACTATGTGGAATTCCTTCAATATTAATTTCGTTAGTTCTTTTATTTGTTTTCCACTATGTGGAATTTTTCACTTAGTTCTTTATTTTTCACTACGTAAAAATATCCTTCAATTAGCTTTCGATAATTTTTTTACTTATTTTCCACTATGTACAATTTTTCACTTAGTTAATTTTTCACTATGTAAAAATATCCTTCAATTAGTTTTCGTTAATTTTTTACTTATTTTCCACTATGTGGAATTTTTTGTTTTTCACTAAGCGGAAACTTTTGTTTTTCACTATGTGAATTTTTTAAGTTTCCACTATGTGGAATTTTCAATGAGTTCGACCACCTGAATTTTCACTTTCCTGTGGCCCCACGTTGGGCGCCAATTAACCTCCGTCAATGTATGTAGGCTTTTTTATTCCCTACTACAAATTATTAAAAGACAACTTTTTAATTCAAGCTTTATTTCCTAACTAAATTATATAGAGAACCAATAAAATAAACTAATACCCAACGCCTGAGTTGTTTTGTTGATTCTTTTACTGTTTACTTTCTGCCTCGCAAGCTATTTCATTGCTTACTGTTGTTGTTGTAAATATCATATTTATTTTACGCTAGCTTGGCTGCACCAGGAAACTATCCAGACGCTGACGTTGACAATTTATTGTTAACTCCTCCCTCACTTAGATGAAGGCCGTCCTCGGTCTTCTTCAGCGCATTCATTATAGCGGTCTGTATCTTGGACTGGTTGTGTTTTTTCTTCCAGCATAATATTAATGAAATGATTCCATAGCAGATCAAAAACCCTGCGAATGCAATGCAGCCAGCCACTACAGGTCGTACTTTTGTCTGGGTTCTTAGTTCACCAATATAGTGTAGATTTTTTATGTTCATTTCACGTAAGAAGGGCAGGCTTAAAATTTCTTGGTGTTCGGTAATGTTAATCATCGGAAATGTTGGTATGCCGGGTTGCGTTTTTACCACATTATTTCTATTTACATATAGTGACCCATTAATTGTAACGCTATCGTCGAACGTTAATAAATAAGTGCCAATAGCTGTTTTCTCCCCACCGTTGGAGTCTTTGATGTTGGCAATGGCATCGTTGATAATAATAATGCCGTCATCGATTTCAACTACTTGGTCAAGGTGATTGAATTGTGTGCCACAATGCGCCAGAACACCGGAAACTAGCTGCTGGGCGCAAGTCGAATTTTGTATTTTGCAGAAAGTCGATGTTATTGTTGAACTGCAGTTGTCAACGGCATGCACTTGTGCGCCACATTCGGCCACGGTGTTGCTACCATCCAAATGTATTATTTTGCCAGAATGAGGAACAGGAAAGATACTTAATTTTTTGCAAACAATCTCAGGTTTTGGATATCTAATGATAAAATATAACATAAGACTACTTTGTAATACTTTAATACTTCCATTATTTCAGATACGCTTACATTTGTGAAGTGCTCATTGTTAGTTATTAATTTCAGATCATCGTTATCCAAAATAAGAGGATTAACGAGTTTGATTTTGGCCAGAGTAATTGACAGTATTAAGTTTTGCAAATTGAACATTATCATTCTATTTCTTGTTGTTAAGATTTCAAAAAGGTTGCCAGTGTCCACCTGTGTTTTTTTACTGTTTTCTAAAATTACGTTTACAGTATCCATAGTATCCATAGTCCTTCCAAATGACAACATCCCCATCAACTATTGGGATATAATTTGAATGCGAATAATCGATTAACCTTGCTGACGCGGTCTTCATAATGGTAAGTATCATTAATAGTAACCTACAATGAGAAAAAATAGAACGAATTACAACTCCTGTTTATCTCAAATTGTCCTTATGGACCACCCTCCCTTTAATGAGAACGGTTGTTCCCAGGTCTGCTTCAATCTTTGCTGCTTCGTATAAAGGAGTAAGTTTATTTCCCAGTCTTCGATTTTTCCTAACATAAACCTTATTTCCCACTTGAAAAGTTTTGTTTTGTCTAGTTTTATTAAAGTTTTCTAATTGAAGTGTTTGCGTCTTCAGGATTTTATTTTTTATTTCTGCCCTAAGTTCCGATGGAGCTGAATGGATTATGTCGATTGGTTTCTTATTCGTTACCGAGTGAATTGTTTTGTTGTATTCGACGACTGCTTGTAGTATTAGATCGTTTGTGTCTTCTATGTTTCTTTCAAGTTTAAGACACCTTGCGATTTCTGACAAAGTGCTGTGAAATCGCTCTACCTGGCCGTTGGAGATGCTATGCAAGGGTGGAGCATTAACAGTATCCACATTGAAATTATTTAGCAGTATAGATTTAACGGTTTGGGAATTTAGAGACTTCTCGTTGTCGCAAAATATTATCTTCGTTTGAGGGAAAATATTCATTAACTGTATGATTGGTAATTTTACGTCAGCGATGGTTCGTGACAGTATTGGCTGCACCACCGCAAACTTTGAAAATTTATCGATACAGGTCAGAAAATGCTTCCGATCTGTAGAATATATGTCGATATGCAGTATTTCTTCTGCATACGAAGGTATTGGTGTTTCACCAATTACGTGCTGCTTTGGGTGTCTTTTGTATTTGGACTTTGAGCAAATTTTACAATTTGCAACCACTTCCTTCGCTAACTTAGTCATCTTTGGGAAGATATAATCGAGTAAAATTTGCTTCACATTTACTTGGATAGCCCTGTGTGCTCGATTCTGCTCTGTTGTTATTATTTCTTTTTGTTCGTTTCTGTCAAAAATGTCTAAAACCCTTTTCTTAGTGTGCCAAAACTTTGTGGCTGGAAAAAAATCGATTAGTTTATGCTGAATATAGGCCAATACTGGTAGCTCGCAATGTATTGCGTTAACCACGTCCATATTAACCACATCGCGAATTCTTTCTATTAGGGTTTCCTTATCTGAAAACTGGATAACGTGCCTAGTTTTTTTTTCCAAAAATTATAAAAGTACTCGTTGAAGGATATTCTGACTCCTCTATAACTATTTGGTTCCTAAAACAGTTTACCGGTTTATCCGTGGTTTCAATGGTATTGGTAAGTGATAGTTCACTATGAACAGTAGCAGCAGCAGAACTTAATGGATTTTCCAAAGCATTAATAAATTGTCGCGACAGTGCGTCGGCAACATGATTCTCCCTACCTGGCTTATAGTACAAGTTAGCGTTATGTTCATCAATAAAGGCTTTCCAGCGCTTTATTTTTGCATTTGGGTTTCGGTCTGAAACCGCAAATGTCAGAGGTTGATGATCGGTAAAGATGTTCAAATTTCTTGCACCATAAAGATAGTTTCGAAGAGTTTTCAATGCCCACACAATCGCTAGAAGTTCCCTTTCATTGGTAGCAAAATGCATTTCGTTATCCTTAAGAGTCCTAGAAATCATTGTAATTGGCTTTCCATTCTGTGACAAAACAGCGCCAAGGCCCTTTGACGAAGCGTCTGTCGTCAGATCGAAAGACTTTTTGAAGTCAGGGTACATTAACAGTACATCCTCAGATATTAGAATTTCTTTCAATTTGTTGAAAGCTTGAAGTTGATTTCCTTGCAACTGAATCACAACCTTTTTTGACTGACTCGCAGTAACTTTACCGTTCTCACCCTTTAAAATGTCAGTTAACGGTCTAGCTATACTGGCAAAATCTTTTATAAAGCATCGGTAATAACTGGAAAGGCCGAGGAATGACCTGAGTCCAAAAAGTGTAGTAGGTACCGGGTAGGCTCTTATTGCCTCCACTTTGCTCGGAGATGTCCTGATACCTCCTCTCGATACCACGAATCCGAGGTATTCGACGTTTGACTTAAAAAACTTAGATTTTTCTACCGAGACTCTCATGTTAGCCTCGTGAAGGCTCTTGAGAACCCAATCGATATGCTTAATGTGATCCTCTTCTGTTTCTGAAAAAATGATTACGTCGTCGACGTAGACGTGGCAACTTTTTCCAATTTGCTCCCGGAGCACATCATCGATCGCTCTCTGAAAAATGCTTGGAGCATTCTTCAGCCCGAATGGGAGTCGACAGAATTCGTATTTTTCGTTGTTTACGGAAAACGCAGTTTTTTCCCTATCCCTTTCAGAGAGTTCAATTTGATGAAACCCTGACTTTAAGTCGAGGGTCGTAAAATAGTTGGCTTTTCCCATATTCGACAATATTACCATAACATTTGGTATAGGATACTTGTCGTCGACCGTTTTTTTATTAAGCTTCCGAAAGTCTATTACTAGACGTTTCTTTTTGTTGCCTAACTCGTCAATGCCTTTTTTGTCAACAACCCAAATAGGGTTGTTGTACGGAGATCTGGAGGGTCTAATGATGCCATTCGCCAGAAGTTCCTTTATTTCTGAATTAACAAATTCAGCTACACCCATTGGGTATGGGTATAGTTTTGAATAAATAGGTTCGTTATTATCCGTCCGAATTGTAGCCACAATATTTGTATTGAAAGGCAATGACTCGTTAGGGTCGGCAAAAGCTCTTCCTCTGGTTTTTATTATTTTCTGAAATTTTTCCTTTATTGCTGCAGGCACGTCGTCGTCATCAATTTTCATGAAATTAACGTCCTTACAGTTTAGATATTTAAGACTTTCCGATCCATGTTCAAAATTAATTTTTCCGTTTTTCAAATCTATCTCTGCGTTAACCTCTTTTAAAAGATCGAGGCCGATAATTCCATCAAAAGTTGACAGACCAGGCAAAATAAAAAAATTTGAATTTTTTCCAAACAAATTGATGTAACACTTAGTTTTTATATTATCGTGTCCGTGTATTGAACGAACAAGAAATGGACTGTTCACTGGCATGATTTTTTAATTCTTTCAGTGGTTTTATATAGTTCTTTGCAGCCCCCGTGTCGATTAAAAGTTTTATATTTTTCCCTGCTATAACGCGTTCTATGAATGGTAGCAGGGAACTTCCCCTAAAAAATTCACATAATCAGAATCAGAAGATTCTTCCTCTACTTCTAATACTTCAGACTCGGCCACATTAGAGTATTCTTGTACCAATGAACTTCCGGGCTGAGGACTTTCCTGTAAGATGTGGTTAATTTTTTGTAACTTTGGCCCTGTGTTTCTGTCGGAACCTGCTTGTCTTTTAATTTGTTGACCTTGATTTTGAGTGTTTGCGTTATATTGGCCTCGTCGTTGGCTGAAGTTGTTATTTAAGTTGTTCCGTTGTGATTGTTCTATTGTGATATTCGCGTTTCGATAATTTGTCTGTTGGCGATAACGCGAAGAGGATGGATCTACGTCCATGGGCTCTTTGCGATCCCATTTATTGCCATGGTTATTTTGTTTTTCTTGGCGTCTGCTAAAATAAGGGTTCTTTTGTTGGTAAAAATTTGTTTGGTATTTATCTTTGTCACCATCAGCTATTTTTGTTTGTGTCTGATTTTTTTGTTTGTCTTCATTTCTACTTGCATACGTTGTTGCAAACACGTAGCGCTCGTGATTAGCTTCAACTTCTTGCGCCAAAGCCAATGCAGATGGCAAGTCGGACGGACGTGAGGAAAAAAGCATGTCACATAATGGTTTCTTGAGGCCAGATACAAATATTCGGAGTGCATCTCGTCTGTATTTTTCGTTAATGGTTGATGCTAGTGTGCTATCATACGTCATTTACGTTTTATTTGTCAACAATGTGAGCTTTCGCTCCACATTGTCGTAAAATTGTAGCACTGTTTGAGTGCCCTGCCTTAAGATGCTGAGCTCTTGCTCAATAAGATAAATGGGACGCTTGTCCGCATAAGTAAAGTCTAGTCTTGATATTATTGCTTTAAAATTCAAGACAGTGTTAAATGAGGACAAAGCAGCATCGGCTGAACCTCTAATCTTGTTCCTGATAATAGCTACCGCTTGATAGTGTCTGGAACTTCCGTCGTATTTCTCAAAGACTTTATAAGCGGTATGCGCCGCCTGTCTCCAAGACACGTAATTTTCTAACTTCCCGTCAAATTCGGGTAAGGACTTCACTACGTCTAGGGATTCAGTGCACGTTACACTGTCTACGATTTTTGTCTCTTCATATGCGTCCACCTCTGGTGAACTAGGTACTAACATTTTGAATTTTCCTGGCAATTCGTCAATTTTCCTATTAAACTCTACTTTTTGTGTTTCCACTGCTAAATGGACTGCTGCTTCCAACAGTTTTGCTATATCTTGGGCATTCATATTTGTTTTCTTATCTTTAGAAATAGAGAAGCTTTCTAATAAGTTCCTTAATTCGACGTCACTGTCACTTTCCCTATCACTCATTGACACATAAAATCTTCAAAATGCAACCACACAACTGTCCGTTATACTCAATGACAACTGGTGTCGTTAGTGCGTTATTTATTTATTTGCTTTACTTTAATATTAATGAGCACTTCACTTACATTGATTAAAACTCGGCTCTATTATCTGCAAGCTAATGTTTGTTCCTCTTGTCGGGTTGATTTGCTGGTTCGAATTTATTTCTTATCTTCACCGCTGCCGTCTGGAATCTTCTAGAAGCTCGTAAACTTTTCTGGAACTTGTGATTTTATTTGAATCACTCTTTTTTGATCGATTAATTTGTATTTTTTGTTAATAAATTTCGCGTGAGTTGAGAAAAAAAAATTTTACTACTGGTCTTGTAAAATAAAAATTTAATTTCGCGAGTTGGGCGCCAATTATTAAAAGACAACTTTTTAATTCAAGCTTTATTTCCTAACTAAATTATATAGAGAACCAATAAAATAAACTAATACCCAACGCCTGAGTTGTTTTGTTGATTCTTTTACTGTTTACTTTCTGCCTCGCAAGCTATTTCATTGCTTACTGTTGTTGTTGTAAATATCATATTTATTTTACGCTAGCTTGGCTGCACCAGGAAACTATCCAGACGCTGACGTTGACAATTTATTGTTAACTTACACATGTTGGGCTCAAACCGAATGATACAAAGTCACTAAAAGAACTAACTGAAAAACCAAAGCTAACCTACCCCGAACCTAAAATCAAGCTTCTGCTGTTGCTCTGTCCATATTGCTGCCGTTGTTGTTGTTTCTGTGCTGTTGTTCTGATGATATCGCTGCCGTTGTTGTTGTTGTTATTATTTTTCGGGTGTTTGATAACCGTTAATTTCTCACGCGAAAAGTCCTTGACATGTCGTCAGTAATTTGTATGCAAAAGCGGTTGCTTGTGCAAGGTATTAAATTGACTGCGATAATAATGTGGGAATGGAATGTGGAGTGGCTATTTGTGCAGGATGTCTAATTAACCGGTGTTAACTTATACTCCAGAGCAAATTCTCAAGATGTGTCTTTCAAATACTCTGAATCGTTCCATTTGACAGGAAGATATATTGAACCATATGGGAAAGGCATACGCTATTATAGGTCTAATGATTTGTTTGTAGCAATTTAGCTTTATGTGATCTTTCAAGTCCTTTGTTCTTTTTAGAAAATTTGAATAGCAGAAGAACATTTTCTTTGCTTTAGCTAAGATGAAATCAATATGGCAGATAAAATCAAATTTACTATGTAAAATAACCCTTAGATACTTTAAACGATCTTTGTACTAATTGTTTGATTACTTATTTGAATATTTGAGACAAACTGCCTAGCATTCGGATACAAATTCTTTTTTAATCCTTTAAACACAGTACTTTCACATTTGCTTATATTAAGCTTCAGTTTCCATTTTTTGAATTAGTCAGAACGATCAAATACTGTAATAGCTCTTGAGAATATTGTTGTCAGTAGTGTGCAATTTTATTTTTTCAATTAAAAATTGTTCAAAAAGTTTACTGACATTTGACAGTGAGAAAATTGCTCTGTAACTTTAGGATCAGTTACATTGCAGTTAGGTTTAAGTATTGCAATTATTTTTCCGCACTTCCACGTGGTAGGAAAATATCCAACATTGAACATGTGATTGAAAAATATTGCAAGAAACTTCCAAAAAAATAAACCAGTTTTTTTTTACAACAAAGTTAGAGATTCCGTCCGCTTTTTTGTATTTTTGATATAAGTGCAAACTGAATGTCAGTAGCATTAATGAAATATTTAAAGAGTGGTGTAGTGTCATCATCTGTAATAGCTGGCTCTCCGTTGGCAGAAAAGTTATTATTGAAGAAGAATATGGGAACATTATTCACCAATTCAGTTAGTTCTTTGTGAACAACTTCAGAAAAATGCTGTGACCCCATATATAAATTTTGCTCATGAATTTTTTCAAAGCTATCAGCCAAAAGATTTACTTTGTTTATGTTCTCACTAATTACAGAGCCATCGGTATCTATTAGATCACAGAATTCTGGCTTTTTATTTAAAGCACCTAAGCCTTTAATCTTTTTGTAGGTTTTATTGTTCATTTTGATATATTTGAAAAAGTTTGACCAGTTCTTATTTTCGTGCACTGTGATTAGTTCAGAAACTATTTTGTCCAAGTTTTTGATAATTGCCTTTATAGTAAGCTTTCTTTGGGGATCTGTGCAACGGAAAACCAACTTCCGAAGCTGTTTTTTCTTTTTAATAAAATCTAGAATATGTTGGGGAAGAATTATGAGTCCTCTCTTCCGTAAAACAGTCTTTGGAGTGGCAATAGCCAATTCAAATGCGGGACCTATACTATAAATGCAATTATCTATTTCTGATTTTGAAACAGTTCTATCAACAGGAGTTTATTTTCTAAAACTCGGTTAAATTCAAAGGTATTCATTTTGTTAAAATTAAAAATTTCAGTAGGGGGGTTGACAACAATATCACTAAGTTTGAGATTAAGCTCAACTGCACTATGATCAGACTCATAGTCTAGTGTAGCCAGGTAATTTGGATGCGTGTTATTAAATTCAATATTCACAAATGCAGATGCGAGGAAAAATATAAAAGAATCAAAAGAATAACTTCTAGTTGGAGAAACTGCGGGAATGAGTTGAATAAGAGGCTGACTATTTAGCCAACTTTCTAAGATTCCACCATTGCAGTTTCGATTCAAGTTTCTCCAAGACGGGTGCTTTGAGTTAAGATCGCATCCAATAACAAATTTGTTGGAATTGATTAAGGAAACAATATTATACAGCTCAAGCACAGAAAGTGGATAAGTAGTCCTTAAGTATAAAGAAACAAAACATATTTTGGTACCATCCACAAGATTGACCTATATAGTCGTACTCTCAATGTTATTCAAATTTATATTGATTTTTTTGAAGTTGAAACTATCTCTTGCCAACTTTTTTTTACAAGAAATAAAGTATATTCAGGTCTATGAAGAATATTAAACAGTATTTTAGAAAAATTAACAGTATTTTTTTATTTATTGTTTTAAATACATATTTTTTAGAGCTTCTCGCACAACTTACTAATTTACAATCTTTTTTAAAAATCTTCATACGCCTCATCACAATTATAACTGAAATTAAAATAAATGAGGAGCTAATTTTTTATTAAATTAATAGATGCTCTATTTCCATCCTTCCGCCACTTAGCATTCATTACTGAAAAAACTCAGTAAATGCTAAGGTGGCGGGAACAGAAAGAAGATATGAGACAATTTTAGTTATGTTTTTAAATTCTTCTGAAGTGTTTACTAGTGAATAAATGGCTCCACTTTTGGCCAGTACTCATTTCAAGAATGATGGTGGCTTCCTTGTGGAACACCTGATGTCGCGCTAAACGGGGAGGAAAACACTCTCCTAAATTTTATTTGATACGTGCGATCAGATAAATAAGATTCAATCCAGCTGACAAAACTTAAAGGAAATCCAAGCTTCTTTAACTTAAACAAAATCAAATTATGTGGTAATTTGTCAAATGCTTTACTGAAGTCAGTGTAGATGCAGTCAACTTGCCCACCAGAGTCTCAAGAGCTTAATGAAAAAGAAGTGAAATCAAGGAGGTTAGAAACTGTAGATCTGCCATTAACAAAACCATGCTGACGAGTTATTATGACTTCACTACACACACCTTAACCTGATCGTATATAATATGTTCAAAAATTTTCGGTATTGATGATAACTTAGCCACGGGCCTGTAGTTTGAAACATCATTTTTACACCCTTTCTTGAAAATGGGGCTAATGTATGTAATTTTCCAAAATTTAGGAAAATAGCTTTCTTGAATTGATCTATTAAATAAAATACTGAGGGGCTGACTCAGCACAGAGCTGCAGTTTACTATAACTGTCGCAGGAATACCATCCGGCCCGGAGTTGAAGTCATCATCAACAGATGAAATATATTTCTCTATGAAGTCAGGAGAGAAAGATATCTCATTAACCGAAATTAAAGGGTCGTTATCCATATATTCAAAATAGTTGATTTCAGGACTAAATAAATCCGTAGAAAACGATTCATTAAACAAATTAGCAAACAACCCGGCTATAACTTGTGGGTCGCTAGTGAGCCCATCAACTGTTTAAAACTCAGATGGAAACCCGTCAGATTTTTTTTTAGAATTAATTAAACCCCAAAAATTCTTGGGGTCATGAAGAATATTCAGCCTAATTTTATTCAAATATTCAGAATAAACCAAAGCTGACATATCTTTAAATTCAAGAAACAGTCGCTGATAAGCAACAAGGTCATTACGGTCCTGGCTACAAACGTATTTATTCCATGCCCTATTACGGCCATTGCGAACTTTTTTCAAATCCTTTGTATACCAGGGGTACGAGGAATTATTAACGTACTTCCTTGTATATGGAACCGACAATGCTATGGCAGAAAAAAGTTCACCATAGAAAAATTTAATGCAATCATCAAATGTATTGTTACTAAAAAAAGTGAGTAAGTCGTCGAATTTATTTCTTAAATTTTCATTCAATTTTAAAAAGTCAGCTTTCTTAAAATTGAATTCGTAAATAGAACAAATTTTCATTGTCAGATTGGTGCACAATACTCAAAGGTGGATGATAGGAATCTACCGTAGACAGAGCATGGATAGCATTTCTTACAACAACATTGCTACTATTTGTAGCCAAGATTTAGTCAAGTTGTCGTCTGTGGTAATTAGTTATACAACTTACTTGTTGTAAATTTGAAAGTATTTCGTCAACAAAAACTTGTTGTCGAGTTTTTGGACAAGATGCATAAAAATATGTACCATCGTCCGAAGGAGTCCATTTTAGGTCAGGCAGATTAAAGTCACCTAACAACAAAATGTCGTCATTAGTGTCTAGTTCATTAATAATATATTCTACGGCCATCGAAAGACATTCGTAGACATCTGCGCTAGTATTTGGAGGAACATAAGTGTTAAGAATGTATAAATTAGAGTTACAATGATATCCAAAAAAATATTAGATTATTCTACCGTCCCTAAGCTAGCTATTAGTAATTCAGAAATTGATTTTGAAGACAAGGTGAAAAACCTAGGTATTACTTTTAACCGTACATTAACTTGGAACACTCACATAAGCATCACCATCGGGAGGGTCTATGGCATGTTACGCGTATTGTGGACAACGCAATACTTCACCCCATTAAACATCAGGATACTTTTAGCAAAAACTTATCTTGTTCCCACTTTACTGTACGGATGTGAGATCTTTGCTTATTGCGACCATTCTTGCAAACAAAAATTAAATGTTGTATTTAATAATATTACAAGATACGTTTCCAGACTGCGACGCAGAGACCATGTTTCACAACACGTCAATAAATTGTATGGTATGACTTTCGAAAAAATACTTAAATTACGGACACTTGTTTTTCTACATAAAGTTATAAATACTAAGAAGCCATACTATCTGTTTGAAAGGATAACTTTTTCAAGATCAAATCGAGCTAAAATGTTAGTCCCTTTACGTCATTCATGTCTGACATCAGAACGGCAATTTTTAATTTTTTCAATACGTCTTTGGAACGCACTCCCTTCGCGCTGTGCAATTTAAGAATCAACTTTCTCAGTACCTTTCATTGTTGCAATATTAGCTTAAGATTATTTTATTTTATTATTATTAATGTTAGATCGTGTTTTCTTTTTAAATTTAGTTTAGTTTATAGCCTTATATTAATATATTTGTTAGTTTAATAATGCGGATAATAATGTATTCATGAAACTAGTACAGTTACTTAAGATTTTGATCTTGTTGTGCTAGTTGGTTCAACTTCTTTTAAATAAATAAATAAATGTGTAACCTTAACACATAACAGTTCAATATTAGATGCACAGGCAATTTCAACTAATGAACTGGTTAAATGATTTTTTATAGCTATTAAGACGCCTCCACCAACAGAAGAAAGATCTTCCAAGTGTTTGTCTCTTCTAAAAACATGGAAACTATTATCAAAAAGTTCCATTTTGGGAAAACTGTTGTTTAACCAAGTTTCGGTAAACACGATAATATCCTCAGAGAAATTCTGAGTTGATAAAAAGATATCTTGCGTTTTGGAATGCAAACCCCTTACATTTTGATAGTAAAGGGATAGCCGTTTCATTTTTTTGAATTGGAACGTGCAGTTTTATCATTTTTCGATTTAAATTCTGAAATATAGATATTATCCACCCATGCTTTAGATTTAAGAATGGCAGAAACATGAGAAGATGCCACTGTTATTTTAAAAGACGCATGAGTTGGTTTATTACCGAGTTTCCTGCAAGAAACGAAGGCGTCGGCAGGAATAATTTGATTTTGTCTGATAAAATTTTTAACGCTGTCAGAGGTAGCGTTGGAATGAAGTCGTGAAATGAAAATCGATTTTAACCTTGGTAATGCCTGCAGGGAAACCGGAGGCACAGAGCAATCAATCGCAACATCCACCCGCGGATTGGCAATAATCGAAATTGATAGAGGATTATTTATAGTGGAGGAAGGAAATGGAAGATTGTTACTAGAGATTATAGCGGGAAAATTGGGAGTGGGTGAATAGGTATTTAGAGAGCAATCCACTGGAGTTTTGTCACGACTAACGGCCGCACCGTCCACCCTCCCCACATTACCCAGATTTTTATTTAATTTCTTTTTAGACTTTCTTTTCTTTTTTAAGGCAAATTATTACTACTAGCATGCAATTTTACTAGCAACGACACTGTATTAAACACAAGTTTAGAAAATTATTATTTAGCACAATTAACTGACGAAAAATCTATAAACAAATCACGATACACTTAACAACACAACCGACACTGACTAAAGAACGAAGTCAACTTTGCACTTGTGCATTGCATTCGTCAAGCCATTATTGTTGTTGTTGTGTTTACGCTTGTGCCAATCCCTAGGTAGGTTTAGCGGCACAACCTAAAGGGAATGAAAATAAATTAAGTCTGAATTTGAGTAGTTGAATTAGCTTATCGGAATTTTGAAGCAAGTTATTTATTAGTATTTTGGTTGCATCAAAATTCCGTGGAATTATTTAATTTATTTTGGCTATGAAATAAAAATGATTTTATGTGTTTGTGTGTTGGTGGTCTTTTAGGGTTTTTTGTGGGAAAGTTATTTGGATTAGAAAAAGTATCGCTACAAGCAATAGTGACCATTGGAGTACACTACAATTATTATAGTCACAATTTATTTTTTATTTTAGTGTTGAGTAGTATTTTACGACTTAGTATTTATCGCCGATCTTTCTTAATGCAAAGGAAGCGAAAGTAAATGGAATAAGAGAAAATTATGTAAAGCGCAATGTCGATGCACTTAACAAAAGACGCAACGTAAGCGTTTTGTTTTTGTTATTGCTCAAGTGTTTCTAGAGAGTTTTGTAACCAATTTATAATTTACGATTCTTTGACCTCAATTGATTTTTGTTTAGAGAATCATAAACTATCTTTTTTTATTGTTTTGGGAAAATAAACATTTTTTTTGCTTAAAAATGTTTACTTCTTCCAAAGAAATATTTTTGTTTTTAACTTATATACATACATAGGTTTGCAACTTATTTTCGAATGAATTCCAATTGTGACAAAATTTAAGCTCAATTGAACAAAATCTGCAAAAATTTGCTAATTCATGGACTTGGCCGGTTTTGAAATCAATGCTTCAAAATATATTTAAAAAATTCAATAAAAATTCAATTAAATAATAATACTCAGTCTACTAAAAAACAAATTAAAAATTTCTAAAACTGGAAGAATACGTCCAACCATTATTCGAATAATAAGTGGCGGAAGCCCGAAATTCGAAATAATAAAAAGCTACATCATAGCAAAGTCTTTAAACCGACGGTTTAACAAAAGCTATGCGGCAAACGAGAAATGACAAATAAATACAACAGATGGCGCTAAAAATGCATAGGAATGTGCACTTTGTACATGTCGTTCAGCAGAACCTCCATGGCTCAGTGGTATGAGCGGCTGTCCACATATAATTCATGGAATGGTCGGGGGTTCGAATCACATTACAAATTAACCAAAAACTGGTCTGATGGGGCTATATATATACATATGAATATGTGTATATATGTGGTAATTGCCGAAACATATGTCACCAATTACCAGGTTAAATTGTTCCATTTGTTGTGTTTGTCATGTTTGTTTATAAAGCATTAATCGATTTGTGAAACTTCACATGAATATTGGTTACTGCACTTGACTGTAAATTCAATAAAAAATCAATTATTTAAAAAATGTAATATTTCTGTCAGTAAAATTTTTTTTTTTTTTTAACCTAAAACATAGAAAAATGGAGCATGATACATGAGAATATCTCAAAATTTAATTTTTTTGGACTTGACGGTTTCTGAAACTGGGCGCCTTATACTCGTATAATATAATATTTTTATAATTTTTGTATTGAACTTTTTAGTCATTTTTACAACCAACATGACAAAGATAACAAGTGGATCAATTTAACCTGGTAATTGGTGACATATGTTTCGGCTATTACCACGTATATACATTAGGGTGATTCAAATTTTTTATTTTTTGTTTTTTTTAAGGTGCTGTTGCTTAAAAAGTAAGTTTATGATATGAAGAAAAAGTTCACGAAAATTCAGCTCTGTAACTCAATTTTATAAGGTGGCGCCGAGGCCTGTTAGTTTTACATGTAAATTGTATGGAAAAATTATTTTTTACAAAAAAGGTATCTAAATGAATAGGTGATTTGTGTTGTTGAGCTGAAAAGGATCGTTTTTCGACGTAGTTTTTTACGCTGAATCCGAATCTGGCCTCAGAATTGACCCATCATGTCGGAATCTTGAAATATTTGAGGCTAAGTACCTAAAACATGATGTTTTTTCTCCACTTTCGAGGCCATGTATAGAATTCAAAGAAAGTTGATCAGCTTATTTTTAACAAAAGCATCATTTAGTACCATCCTTGCCCTTTGAAATGAGCTTTCAAGTGGTGATCTGTGATGCTTCCTTGCAAAGTTGCAGCCATTTCAAGGTGACGTGAATTTGAAATCCGTTGGTTAATATTGTTGAGTTGCAACCCTTTGTAGGGGATCCAATTCATGTCACTTTAAATGGCTATAAGTTTGCAAGGAAACATCACAGATCACCACTTGAAAGCTCATTTTGAAGGGCAAGGATGGAACTAAATGATGCTTTTGTTAAAAATAAGCTGAACAACTTTCTTTGAATCCTATACATGGCCTCGCAAGTAGACAAAAAACATCATGTTTTAGGTACTTAGCCTCAAATATTTCAGGATTCCGACATGATGGGTCAATTCTGAGGCCAGATTCGGATTCAGCGTAAAAAATTACGTCGAAAAACGATCCTTTTCAGCTCAACAACACTAATCACCTATTCATTTAGATACCTTTTTTGTAAAAAATAATTTTTCCATACAATTTACATGTAAAACTAACGGGCTCCGGCGCCACCTTATAAAATTGAGTTACAGAGCTGAATTTTCGTGAACTTTTTCTTCATATCATAAACTTACTTTTTAAGCAACAGCACCTTAAAAAAAACAAAAAATAAAAAATTTGAATCACCCTAATATACATATTTATATGCATATACATAGCCTCATCAGACCAGTTTTGGTTAAGTTGTACTGAGAATCGAACACCCGACCGTATGCATTTTTTTGAATTGCGACGGCCGCTCTAACACTTGAGCTATTGGGTATGTGACCTTGATGTGTACAAAGTGCGTGTTTCTTTGGAGTTCGCACGTATTGTTCCATTTTTCTTGTTACCTTTCTGAGTTATGTTCAGTTGACATAGCTCTTTTTTAAGCTTATTTGGCTTATACATGTGCTATGATTTTATAATTATATTTTCTTATAATTTCAAAGTTCTGGAAAATTTTCCAGCTACTTTTTTTATTATTATTGAAAAATTGGCGGGTTCTCCATATTAAGAATTTTGGTTTGTTTTAAGACTAATAATTATTATATTAATAATTTTTGTATTGAACTTTTTAGTCATTTTTACAACCAACATGACAAAGATAACAAGTGGATCAATTTAACCTGGTAATTGGTGACATATGTTTCGGCTATTACCACGTATATACATATTTATATGCATATACATAGCCTCATCAGACCAGTTTTGGTTAAGTTGTACTGAGAATCGAACACCCGACCGTATGCATTTTTTTGAATTGCGACGACACGCACTTGAATGTCAACGAAAACTTTTCGATCGTTAAAAATACCTTCTGTCGACAAAATCTTAAAAATTTTACTAAACTTTATATACATATACCACATGTAATTGTGGGTGTTAAAAGGAAAACCTTTTTCTTATTTGTGAGAGACACCAATAAATATAAGTGTAAAAAATACTAAGTAATGGACATTCTTAGATGGAATTTCTTAGATTCTTTACTGTGCCTTTTAATATAACTACAGCATTTACCTAACCGCAATAACAGAAAAGACTATTTATTATGCTTAACATATGCACATATTCCCTGAAAAAAGATTACACATATTAAAATCTAACTACTTGAAAATGCACTCAAAGACAGGTTGTCCTGATTTTTCTTCTTTAATCGCAACTTTATTACTTTAAAGCAAGCTCATTCACAGAAAAAAGATAAACCGCATAAAGTATACGATACCGGAAACTATGCTTCACTTCTGTGATTATTGCACGTGTGCTAAGTCTCGAGTGGTCAGTGTGCTACATTGGATTTTCACCAAAAAAAAAATCAGCAATTTTGACATAGAAATTCGTATTGTAGACAGTTTCAATATGACCCATTTTGAACAGTTCAAACTGAACTCCTTTAGCGTCATGTTAATATTTCTCTGTTGAAGCTTTGTTAAGTCAGATGGTTTGTGTCCTTGCTAGTTTAATATGGAATTTAACTTCACGCTCTTTATTTCAATTGCTGTATTTTCCAAACTAATAGTTGAGACTACCAACCTTTTAAAACTGAACTCTTCTCGCAGACATATTGGCTGTACCCCCACCGCTACCAGAGGTCCTATCCTGCCTTACTAGGTGGTATCCATTGAAATTCACATTGTGACTACTATTCAGTTTCGTTTCTGCTAACAGTACAATGTCGTGATTGTGGTTTTTTAGAAATCTGTTAAAGAAATGCCTTTTTTTTAATGGAAACTAAGGATTTAACATTGATAAAAATGCATTTTATATTTCTGATCATCTAATCTAAAATTGATGAGAAGGTTAATAACGCCTTGGATTAATCCTCATCACAAGAGAGCTTTTTATACCTAACAGATGTTTGCAGTCTGTGTCAATTTATTCAAATTGGATTTTATAGTTGCTTTTGCTGACTTTTAGTGGTGATGTGGGCTTTGAATTGCTAATAGTAAAATTGGAAGCATAACTGTTAGACGACTAGTTTGCCGCTACATGAACGAAAACGAAATAAGCCTGAATTTCAATTTAATTTTAAAGACACGAATTTCAAGTGCGTTAAGCTTCAGGCTTGTTGAACAAATAATTTTATTTAATTTCATTTGGCTTACATCTAGTGTTTGCTTAGTACTAAATTTTCTAAATGCGTTCTATAATAATAATAAGACTAGTTAAACAAAGGTTGCTTGAAAACCAATGAAAAATATTTAAGCCAATTAATTCAAAGTAGTAAAATGAAAAAAAATAAATTCTTAGATATACAAAACAGTCTTGAAGTGACTGAACAATAACTTTGATGCGTTCTGAATGGTTAGGGTCTTGGTGCAGGTTTAGCTGCAAAATTTACATTTCTGGGCTGAACATTTGTTTATCCCTTAATCTACCTAATAGGTCAATTCTTTTAGGACAAATTTTTGCATTAGCAGTATGCCCTATGGAGTTGCAATTTACAGGTACTTCCATACGCTTAATTAATTCAGCTGTAATAGGTTCAGGAAAAACTACCTCTTCAGTATTTAAACCTTTCTCAGCTAGCTTGCTATTTTTGGGATCATGCGACCACCACATATATCACAGCGGTACGGCATGTTGCAATTGCCTGCAACATGGTTATACCGCTGACAATTTTAACACTGAGCAGGTAGTTTCGACTTTACCTTCTCGAAACCAACCTTGCAGTTTGAAATGTATTTGATTGCACTGAACTCATTGAAGTTAGAATCCTTA
Source organism: Tricholauxania praeusta (assembly GCA_949775025.1). Classification (NCBI taxonomy): domain Eukaryota; kingdom Metazoa; phylum Arthropoda; class Insecta; order Diptera; family Lauxaniidae; genus Tricholauxania; species Tricholauxania praeusta. The sequence continues at coordinate 88,062,872 of OX459030.1, read as the reverse complement.
CTTAATTGAATTAACCACTTATAGTCGCTAAACTTAGAAAGGCCTACAATATTGATTTTTAAATTTAAACCGTTAAGGTATCCCACAATTTCTTCTTTCTCGATAGTAGGGGCAAGCTTATTTATTACTAAGGAGTACGGTTCAACTCCTACGGGAGTGAAAGTATAAAAAATTGTTTCCATTGATTTTAAAATTTCCTTTACGCTATCATAGTCAGCCATCGTTAAAGTATTAACGTCTGTGAGATTTCTATGAATTATGTTGAAGGAGTAATTTTTATGCTTTAAATTCAGCAGAATTTTATCCGACAGGACCTTTTGACTTACACTAGTAGTGGGGCATATTCTTCTTTTTGTTGTTGGCTTTGTTTGGCTTATTGCTGCTAATAGTGTTGCTGTTTTCGGGTTCTTGATTTGCAGTTGTTGATTTCTTCCGTGAAGTTTTGCTTTCCTCTAGTGAGGTAAAACTCTTGGCTTATTGTTGTTGCAGTTTTATTTTTTGAAACAGCCTCGATACTCGTTTCGTTCTTAATTGCTATGTAATTAATTTTTCTTGTACTTAACACCTCACTCCCATTGTGGCTTGAGTTGAGGGTGATATGAACAAACACATGATGATGCTGAACTCCAACCATTACAAAACACATGGTCAATGCAGCTGTTACTACAGGGCCTCGTGACACATGAATCTAGCAGCTTGTAGTTGTAACTTAATCAAAGGTTAGTAAAATTTCTTCTTATACTCTTCTAATGAATTTATGTTAGAATCACCAAGGAATATGGATTCAATATTACCCAATAGAACAAACTTTTGGCGAAGGATTTCCAAAAATAATTCAGTACTGTATTGCTAGGGATCTATAGAAACCAGCTATATTAAGATTAAAATCTAACAGTCTAAGCCTAGTTAGCTCACAGAAATGAGAACTCTCATTAAAAACAACTGAAAACTGGATCTTTTCATTTAAGTACATACTAACCCCCCCATAGCACTCAAATCTACAGCAATGAACTTCAGAATACCCAGGAAGCTGGTATAAATCAGATAATTTACTATCAAATCAAGTTTCTTGGATGACTATAATTTTAGACAAATCCTTAAAGGAGGACATTAGTTCTTTAAAATGGCCAAATTTATTGAAAGAAGAAATATTGCGAGCATTATTAAAGATGATACTTAAATTATAAAATTTTCTGTTAGACAGATTAAAATCCAGTATACTATTAAAATCCATAACAAAATAAATAATATAGAATTAATATAATACTTAGTGTGACAGCTAGTTAAGAGAGGCTCCACTTGAGACTTCAGCACCAGCACATTTCTTCAATATACAGTCAATATACAGCATCCTTGTTATTCAGTTGAACCGGTTTTGAATCGTAGACTAGCTTGGCGAAGATACGACCTCGATAATACCATAGCCGACCTTACGAAGGTTACCTGCATACTGCAGTAATTCAAGCGAGCGTCTCAACACCGCTTCATGCAATGACACTTAACCATACTTAATTGAATTTTTTAATTTTTTTTTGTTTTTTCTAAGTGAACCATTTTTGAGTGTTGCTTGCAATACTACTTTTTCATGAAACTATCTGATACAATGTAATTCCTTAACACATTGACTGACGATACATCTTGTTGGAAAAAATAAATAAACTCTAAGTTCCTTTTTGCACTACCACAAAATAAAAGGCAACACGCGTCTTTCTATTTACACGTTTATTGAGAGAGTAAATTAAAGTGAATAATCTTAAAAGTGAGAAGCAGTTAAGAATCGACTTCAAAACAAATAAGCAAAGCATAATTCATGTTAAAGTGATGGCTAAGCCATTATACGAGGACATAAATACAGTATAATCAAATATATTGAATTGCATTTAATATTTTATCTTTAACACTCCTTCTCAATACAAACATATTTGATTACATAACTATAAAGAATTAATACAATCCCATTTCTCGTCTAAACTTACAATGTTTGATTCTCTGCAAATTTTTAGTTAGTATATCTGATATCATTTCTTCAGTACAAATATAATTCAAACTTATTTCACAATTTTCATACAGACTTCAAATGTAATGAAATTTAATATCTATATGCTTACTTCTAGCATGATAAATAGGATTCTTAACTAAACTTTGAGCACTTTGATTGTCACCATTCAAAATCATCGGACTGTTGTTACAAAAACCTATTTCATTCAATAGTTTTTTAATATAAACAGCTTCCTTAGCCGCTGCCGAAAGTGCTACATATTCTGCTTCTGTGGAGCTGAGTGAAACTACGCTTTGTTTTTTACCCTCCCACGAAAACACTACCTGCTGCAATGAACGCACAGCCCGTATAAGATTTTCTATCGCTAGCGTCGCTACCCCTGTCAGCGTCAACAAAACACTCTATTGGCTTACCAGTTGTGCTGTAGTGAATTTTCAAATCGGCAGTCCCTTTTAAATATCTTAGGACATGCTTCAAGCCCGCTTCATGCTCAGGATGAGGATCTGTATTTCTCTGTGACAGTTTCGAAATCGAATGTAGGATATCTGGTCGTGTTGAAATCGCTAAATACATCAATTATCCCACCAGCGACTGGCATTCTGTTTGATTCACCTTTTTGCAACTATCATCCACACAGCTCACTTGAAACCCAGGGGTTAACGGTGTTGATACAGGTTTGCAGTTCTCCATATTGCTTTAGAAGGTCAATAATATATTTTTGCTGACAGACCGTTAAAGACCCCGTTTCACTTTCACGGTGTATTTCCATACCAAGAAAATACTTTAGTGGACCACCATCCACAACGTCGAACGCATCTGCGATTTGAGCTTTGATTACAGATAAGTCTTCAAGTTTTGAGCTACCTACAATTAGATCGTCTACGTACACAGCAATTAAATTATAGTTACCATTTTCATTTTTGGTGTAAACGCAAGGCTCACTAGCACACGGTGAAAATCCCAGCTTCTAAAGTATAGCATCAAGTGTTGCGTTCCATTCGCGGCCGCTCTGCTTCAACCCATATAGCGCCTTATTGAGCCTCAAAACTCGACTCGGAAATTCTTTGCTAACAAAACCTTCAGGCTGCTTCATAAATACAACATCACGCAACTCACTATTTAAATACGCTGATGACACATCCATTTGATGTAAGTGTAATTCATGTTCGCACGCCAACGCAAATATCATACGAATCGTCGCGTACCTCACGACTGGTGAAAATGTTTCGGTGAAATTGACGCCAAATCGCTGACTGCAGCCCTTCGCCACCAAACGGCTCTTGAACCGCTGAATACTTCCATCTGCATTTCTTTTAATGTTGTACACCCATTTACAATTGATGACCTTTTCTCCTGCTGGCAGGTCAACAAGCGACCAAGTATTATTTTCGACTAACGCATCATACTCCTTCTGCATTGAATCCTTCCAGTGCTCTGAATTTTCGCTGCTCATAGCCTCATCGACACACGACGGGATTTTCGCTTATTTTTCAATAAAATTTAATATATGTATGTCGCTCTTTGCGAGGACGACCTCGATCTGCGGTGCGAATAATTTTGGGGCGACCAGGACCATGCCTTACAGGTTCTGTAGCATTGATGATCTCTGCGCAACCTTCTGCAGCTGCATTTATTTTTATTTCTCCTCCCGTAAATTCAGCTGCAATATCTTCTGTATTTAACATAATGATATCACCCTGAGTTTCATTGGTATTATTATACCTTCCTTCCAAAAAAATCACGTCCCAGCTGATAACAACTTTTTTGGATTCTGGATCCACCAGTCGATATGCTTTGGAGCTTTCAGAATAGCTCACCATAATAAGTGCTCTGCCTCTTGGTCTAAATTTTTTCGACTGTGTTTTGTCAATTGCTATTGCCGTTGAACCGAAAATTTTTAAATGGGACACGCTTGGTTTCTTACCAGTCCATGCTTCGTATGGTGTTTCGTTAAAAAGTGATTTTGTTACAGCTCTATTCCGTAAGTATACTGCAGTTGCCACTGCCTCTGCCCAAAAAGTTTCATTAAGTTTGCTGTGCTCCATCATGCTCCGCGCCATCTCCACCAAAGTGCGATTAGCGCGTTTTGCTACACCATTCTGCTGTGGTGTGTGTGGAACAGCCAATTGCCGCCTGATGCCATTTTTATTTAAGAAATCATCAAAAAATTTGCTAACGAATTCGCCGCTGTTGTCACTACGCAATATTTTTAGTTTGTGACCCGTTTGTTTTTCCGACATGGCTTTAAATATTTTAAACGCGTTTAGCACTTGGTCTTTGGTCTTCAAAAAATATATAAATATGTAACGCGACTTATCGTCTATGAACGACACAAAATATCGTGACCCACCAATTGAGTTTTTATTTATTGGCCCGCATACATCAGTATGTACCACTTCTAATAAATTTTTCGCACGGTTTTCTGACGCACAAGGAAACGGCTTTACGCAGATTTTGCTTTTTGCACACTTAATGCACTCACTTCTATTTGAAATGTCTTTAATGTTAAGTCCATAAACTAACTTTTTAGTAAACATCTCATTCAAACTACTGAAGTTTAAATGCCCGTAGCGGCTATGCCAAAGCATTGCATTGTTCTTCGCATCATTTGCCATGAAACACTTATTTATTTTTGATTTAAATGTAAACAAACCGCCATCTTCAATGCCTCTTATCAAAATGTCATTTTTGTCGCATATGACAACTTGTTCTCTTTCAAACTTCACAGAAAGTCCATTTTGACACGCTTTGGTGACTGAAATAAAATTGCAACACAACTCTGGCACAAACAACACATTTTTTAAATTAATGCGAAAACCATTGCTCTCTATGTCAACATCTCCTCGCCCTTCTGCTTCAGTAAATTTGTTACCAGCGAGATCTATCCTCTCCTTGCGCTCTTGAAATGTAACAAACACTGAACGGTCACAGCATAAATGCCACGTCGCGCCACTGTCAATGATCCACTTGTCGTAACGAAATTCATGCGGGATTTCCTCGTTCTTTTTGTTGTGATTTTCGTTGTTCTCTGCAGTTTGCAGCAAATTGTCCTCGACGACCACAGTTGAAACACTTGCCATTTATGCGTTTTTTATTATATCCGTTATTGTAGCTGACACCGCTGTTGCTACAATTGTTGCTTGAGTTTCCTGATTTTCTTAAATTTTCTTGCGCTACATATGCTTGCTGACTGTTGTTTGTTACTGTTTTTTCTCCTTTTGTTTTCCCTTTAGCCTGCATTTGTGGAAAATCAGTTGCTTGAGACACATCGTCATCAACAATGCTCAGCTTGTAATATCTGTTGGATTGGAGTTTGTCCTCAATTTCCTTGTTCAGTTTGTCCTGTAGTTCCTTGTTGTACTGCTTCAGTTCTTCTATTTGCTGCAAAAGTAGTTGGTCATGCTATGGCTTTTAAGCTTACACGCCTTTGATTTTTTGGCACTATTACTTTCCGGTATAATTTTGACTTCGGAGTCAGACATATTGTCACCTTTTACATAGTCAATTTGTATTGACTCAATTGTTTATACACTTTTTTTCATATTTTAATTTATCTTTTTCAAATGCGTTTTTTATTTTCCACTGTTGAATCTATGATATTGATCAAGTAGGCGCTTTGGTTTTTTTTTTACTTTGTATTTTTAAAATTTGAATTTTCACTATTTTTTTTCCGCTGTCAAATGAAGTACACTTTGAAAAGGTTACTACTATAATCCTACTATGTATAATATACATATACATTGTATATACAGTTGATGTCGTATATATACAATTCTGACATTGTAATGAATGAAATCTAAATGTTTTGTTATTATTATTACTTTTTTTGCTTTCAGAACTGTATATATGTACATACAGTCAGCGAAAAAGCTATAAGTATGTGCGTGCAATATTTTTATATATTTATCAGGATAAAAAGTTACTGTAGAAATAACGGTAAAAAGTAAGTATGCAGAAAGCAAGAACAATTTGTAAAAAAGATTTTGCAATGTTACTTTTGTTATTTACTTTGAAAAGAGTACCGTTATCAGCAAGTGTTCTATCTCGTCATATTTTTATCGAAGGAAATAATTATGTATATGTGCATTGTTCGTTAAAGCGATAAGTTGTTAATTTAAGCTCATGATTTGGTTTTAAAAAGTAAAATTTTTGTTTTGAAAAGGTGAAAGAATAAATAAGAGGCAAAATAATTTATTTTTTATAAATTATAAGAACAAGTCAAATATTTTTATTAGAAAAATATGCCACGCGGGTGTTTACTGAGTGAAACGAAACATGATAAAATTGAAAGATATCATGTAATGGTAGCGAATAGTATTGAAATATCTAAAAAAATAAACATGCGTAGAAACACCATAGCAAAACTTTTGGAAGACCCTACTGATTATTAAGAAATTGAAAGACCTGGTCGCAAGCCACTTGTCCACGACAGAGCAAAGTGAGAGATTTGTCGCTTAGCTGCTTCAAAAGGTATGAGTGCAGCACAAATAACAGATAAGTTACATCTGAAGGTTTCAGAAAGAAGAGTTCAACAAATTTTAAGTGAAAGCGAACACCTAAAATATGAAAAAAGATTGGCCAAACCGCTGCTTTTAAGCCGGCATAAGTTGGCCAGATTAGAATTTGGTGAAACACACAAATTTTGGGACGTTGAGTGGCAATCACTTATTTTTCCCGATGAAAGAAAATTCACCTTAGATGGCCTTGATGGTTTAGAAATGATTTGGAAAGTTAAAAGGATTCATGCCAGACACGATCAGCACGCAATTTCCAGGGCAGATTGCTTATGTGTTGTATCCCATAAAATTAATTCTGAATATTAAGTTGAACTTCTTAATAATGTGCTTATAGAGTTTGCTACTGAAAAATATGGTTATAACTGGACGTTTCAGCAAGATACTACACCGAACCACTCTGGAAAATATACTAATCAGTTTTTCGAAGACAGGAAAATAGCAGCTCTGAAGTAGTTTGCAGTCCGATGGAAAATTTTTGGGGTATTCTTGCACAAGAAGCTTATAAAAATGGAAGGCAATATCACGTGGAAGGTAATATCACAGCTTAAAAGATCTTAAATGAGCTGTCAAGAACGAATGGGCAAAAATTCTAGGGAATCTTGTCCAGAGACTATTGGACTCCACGCCAATGCATATGAATACCACTTTGATCAACAAGGGTGCACCCTCAAACTATTAATATAAAGTTAAGCCGTTTTTTATATGTTAAACAATGGAGATAAATAAAAGATTTGTTTTGCACATATAATTATTTCCTTCGATAAAAAAATTACGAGATAGAAAACTGGCTGATAACACTACTCTATTCAAAGTAAATAACAAAAGTAACATTGCAAAATCCTTTCCACAAATCATTCTTACTTTCTGCATTCTTACTTAATACCGTTATTTCCATGATAACTTTTTATCCTGATAAATATATAAAAATATTGCACGCACATATAGCTTTTATACGACATCAAATTTAGATACATTTCTATAAAAAAAATGCAATGCTTACCAGCGTCGTAGTTATTCCCTGTTTAGTTTATAAATATCCTTAAAAATTTTGAAACACAAAAAAATCAACTGTAATTAAATTAATAAGCTGTCTATTTGCAAAATCTTTTTTCTTTTCCTCTAGTTTGTTTTCGTTTTTTTTTTTTTGCCCATTCTAGAAGTTTTTTTTTCCGCTACAGTAATTCTTGATAAACTCGTATTGCATTAAGACTTTTGATGAATTCGTTGTCAAGTTGAACGATATTCTTTCAGTAACAGTTTTCACTGATGCATTTACAATATTCTAGCTGGGAACCGATTTCAAAACAAGCCACGAATTTTTCATTCCAAGTTCAGTGCATAGTTTGCATTTTGTCCGTCAACATACATCCGCGTTCCTCTGCTTTGGATGAACACAAAAACCAGTACAAATTTTCTAGCAGTACTGACAGCTGCAAAGCAGTATTGTACTGCAGCACAGTTGCCAGCATTAAGTATGCATATAGTTTTATTAACAAAAAAAAGATCTTTCTTTTTCGTTGGACTGCACTTGCAGAACTGAACTTTATTTTTTAATTTTTTGATTCACAACAAAAGTTAGCAAATACTTATTTAATAACTTAAAGATAAGCTTAATGAATGCAGACGCTAACTCATCATTTTATTCTGAGCTCTGCATTCGTATAAAAACAACATATCAAATATCTTAAAGAATGTGACACTGGCTCACAACATATTAAATATAAAATACAAATATTATTATTACTATAAGCTATTATTATTTACTCGGGCCAGTGAGGGGGCCATGCGTGACTTTACTTGGGACATGCGTGATTCCTCCGCCCCCAGTTTCAACAGTCCCTGTTGAATTAGGGTTTACTTGAAATTCTACTCTAATATTATTGTTTTTGTTTTTCTTATAGATGCGAAAAACATAGTGTAACACAAATATTGATATAGCTATAATTAAAATAGTCAACCCAAAATTTAGACCATAATTTATATTTCTATGTAATTTTAACTCTTTGATTTCTTTTAAATTTTGGAATTGGTTAATTTTTATCTCTTCGAAACTAATTTTTTCTTGAAAGCTTATATTTTCGCCATCGCTATTAGGATAGGAAAATTTTTCCTGAACAAGTGTTTTTCTGTTTTGAAATTTTTTATCTAACAATGAGATCTCACAATTATAGAAACTTATCAAATAATTTCTGTTCAACATAATTTTTCTTTCGTCGCAATTTTGTTTAAGCTTTGATTTAAATGCGTTTTTTACAATAATCAAATCATCGTCAATGACTTCCACGCTTGTTTTGTTATTATATTTTAGTTTGCAATTTTGAAGGCACACGCAATTTTCACATTCTTGTAGTTCTTTTAAATTTAAATTTTCTTTATATAAATAGTTAGTTTCATTTATGGTGACTATAAGTTCGTTTGTCTCGTCAATTTCAAGGTATTTATCATTGGTAACGGGGGTTATAATTTTTAAGTCCGTTGATATATAGTTTGTGGGGATTTTTATTGCTATTATTAGCGATTCGTTCTGATAGGTGATTACTCCCATTCTTATAAGTTTTAATTTATAAAAATCTATATTGAACTTCTCAATTTCTTCAACAGACAAAACGCCAGGGTGTATTATGTTGTTTTTTGTGGAAGCTATGTTCTCTTGGATCTCTGTAATTTTGTTTTCAAGTGATTTAAGTTTTAGCATTTGGTCAGAATATAGGAGTCTTCTCGCAATTTCATTGTGTCTCGTTTTTATGTCTTTAAGGGATCTTTCTATGTTTAGTCTGTCATTATTGATCGCTTTCCTGAGTACTTCGATGGACTCATTAAAGTGTGTGTTTGTTATAATTTGTTTATTTAATGTTTCAATCGCGCTATGACTATTTCTGTCAGTAACTCTTAGGTGTTCCAAAATTTCTTCCCTATCTTCATTATTCATGACTCCGAATAGCCATTTGTAGGTGGTACCCATAATGTTTATAAGTCCTCTCTTGTTTCTACTTATAGTATTTGGCATGATTGTTTTTATTTTGGATTTAATTAAGACAACCCTATATATTCTATTTAGGCTCTTCGATATCTATCATTTGGCACAAATTTCAAGCTGATATCTTCCTTAATGAAAATTGACCCAAAAAAACCCGTGAAAACTCATGTTTGGGACAGGATTCAACAATGCAATCCCATGTATTATATTTAGGCCTCTTCGAGTGCTATCATTTGGCATACATTTCTAGCTGTTATGTACTACAGTTTTAATTAGAGAAACAAAATTGGCTAAAATTCGGGCATTTTCGACCATCGGGACACGCTTTGGCAAGGCAACCCTAGATATTCTATTTAGGCTCATTGAGCTCTATCATTTGGCATACATCTCATCCTGTAATCTAATACACTCGACTTTTCTACAGCCGGCTCTTGGACTATAATGGGGTTCGAAAGAACTACTCTCAATACTCACTTAGAATTATATCGATAATTTTTTTGCTTTTCAAAGTATCGTAAATTGAAAATTATTATATAGGTCTCCATTAGAGCGGTTCAAAATAAAAACATTTTGATTTTTTCACGATGTGTAAGCGGATTTCAGTAGCCTTATATGTCCTAGTAATAGGCTTTGTCCAGACATATAAGGCTACTGTAATCCGCTGACACATCGTGAAAAAATCAAAATGTTTTTATTTTGAACCGCTCTAGTCTCCATACAAACTTTTGTATGTAAATTTGTATGAAAAATTAGAAAAAAAGATATCGTTATGATTTCAATTGTGTTTTGAAGAGGAAGAGTGAAGCTTTTATAAAAAGCGGTATAAGTTGGGAACCTCTGAATGGATATCAAAAACATGGATGTCATAAGAAAGATAATTTAATGGCCTTCTATAATGGTTAGATTAGTTTCGAAATTTAGCCAATAATTTTGGATATATGATAATTTTCCTGAAACTTTCACGAATAAAATTTTTAAAAAAAATTGGTAAAATTAAAAAAAAACTATGCAAATTGTACATAATCTTAAAGCAAAATAATCAAGCATTCCTATCATGCTAAAAAAGTATCAATTTTTAACACATTTTTTTGAAAAAATAACGTTTTGTTAAAAAAATAATTGGTCAAAATTACAGGCCATTAAATTATCTTTCTTATGGCATCCATATTTTAGATATCCACTCAGGGGTTCCCAACTTATAATCAGTTTTACAAAAGCTATATCAGCAACTTATATTGGCTATACATAACGGCGGGTCGATTTTTTTTTAAAAGGGTATAGTAGGAAAGTGTTCTACTGATAATTCTGAGCAATTGCAAGACTTGGGTCTAAAAGCAATTTCGAGCCTCCGCATTTTTACAAATAGGTTTTGTACAGTACTTACATACATACCCTTTTATGGGAACAATTACAAAGTATTTCATATTTTCAGCAAATATTGGGGTAAATCGGCAAAAAAAAATCGGTGAAACTTTCGAGCGTAAATCGTGATTTTCTTCGTTTTTTTCCAATTATGGAGCTACCTTCAACACCCACATCCTCCGGATCCAGCCTGTTGCATATGCCATCTCAAAATATACCTTTGCCTTGGCTAGTGATTTAAATGGAGCTAAAGCTGAAAGCAGAATGTTTTCGTATAAAAGTTTTACACCTCAAGTTTTTTGAAATTTGGAAAAATTAAATATCGAAATTATTAATGTAGAAGTTTTGCTAAAAAGTTAAACTCTTTGATCGACTATTATCAAAAAGAAACAAGGTTCAAATCTAAAAATAGATTTCAAGCATTTTTAGATTGGACTAAAAATATATTTTTATTGGAAAGTGCACATGCGACTTAAAACATAGTAAATGTTCTTGTGGATTAATACCTAACCGTTTACAAAATTTCAAGTTTGATCAACATAATGACAGAAAGCTGACGATACCAGAGCCAATTACTGAAATGACTGAGCAAGAACCAACACTGGCGTCAGCTAGTCACGATCCAATACCATACCTGAGCAATTGAATCTGGTCGTTGGCGAATTCAACCAATCTATCGAACATGTAGATGAAGTGTTTATTCCACAGAGACGATATAACAAAAACTACAGAGCCTATAGCTTTGCCATGTTGTGCGATACGTTAAAGTTGATGCTGAAGACACTGAAAATAAAACTCGAGAGCTGAAAACCTTTTTTGATAGCAACAGTATTTCTATGGATGGATTAATTGGCATATGCTGTGACGGCGAAACAACTAATACCGGCATAACAAATGGAATATTACGTCGATTTGAAGTTTGTATGTCTAATGCATTTCAATGAGTTGCCTTTTCGTCGTTTGTACGCAGCACTGGAAAAATGCCTCCACTTATGACAGATCCACGCGTAAGTGAATGACCACCGCTATTTCTGATGGTTGCTGTTCAACTGGCTGTAGAAAAGTCGAGTGTATAAGATTACAGGATGAGATGTATGCCAAAGCATAGAGCTTGATGAGCCTAAATAGAATATCTTGGGTTGCCTTGCCAAGGCCTGCCCCGATGGCTTAAAATGCCCGAAAGGATGCAAAAAACCTTTCCAACGACATCAAAATGGCCGATTTATCTTGGCAACCCTAAGTGTAGCCCTGGTGTCGAGCTTCTACTGTTATCTTATAGGCTTTCTCTAAATTTTCCGGGTATCTAGCAAATATCATTGTTTTTGTCGGCTCTGGTAAATGTTCTCTAAATGTTTGTAGGGAAATTCTATTGATTTTTTCAATCGTAAACCCTTCGTTTCCGTGTATCAGGAGTCTGTTATGTAATTTGTTCCGTAATTTATTGATATCATAATAGTACTTTTCGATGGTTGCATCCATCCTCCTAGTTTTAAGTTGATCCATCAATTCTATTGATGTTTTTTTTTTCTCCAAAGTCTCCTAGGAGAACTGTCTTAAATCTCTCCCAGTTGTTTACCTGTCCGGCTCTATGGATAGCCTCCCTGGTCCTACCAGTACATTTATTTCGCAGGTACCCAAACAAAATATTCTGGTTATTTACGTCAAAAGCTTCTATTGATGGCAATAGGCTTTCTGCTTGTTGTATGAAGTCCACTAATTGGTTCGTATCAGTACCGTCAAATTCTGTTAATGCGTTGATGCAAGTTAAAATTAACTGAAAGGATTGCGCTATGTTAACGTCCATTTTCTCTCTTTTTGAAATGTATTTTTTGTCTTTTTACTTAATTGTTTTAGTTTTCAACTTAATTTTTTATATTTTTAATAACGTTTAAGTAGCGATCTTTATGTATATATTTTCTAAATATTTTAATTGTTTTAACCCTAGAAGCTTATTTTATCTTACACTTATAAAATGCAATTTTAAGTTTCTTATGCTTTGTACCTCTTTTGTTGCAGTAAAGCGTTGAAACGGTTCCTTTGCTGTTCCTTCTTCTTAGCACAAAGTTTTTCTTACGATCGTCACTTGTAGTTTTTCTCTTCTAAGCAGGCTTTAGCTTTGGTTTTGGTGAATGCCAGGAGGCTTCGCGCCTTTGCTGGTTAACCTGGTCTTTTAATTTATTTTTTATTTTAACAATAAATTTTTCTTTTTTTTCGCTTGAGCTTCGATTTGTCCATAAATTCGTTGGCAAGTCCAGGAAGCTCGCTCACTGGTGGATTTTCTTCTGCACACTTTGAAATCGGTAAACACAACACTCTGCTGGTAATAATTTTAATCCAAGTATTTGCAAATTTACGGCAGATGCTTTCAATAAATTCACTAAAATCACTTTATTTGATTTAAAAATTTTGCTCTTGTTTTTCTCTTGCACTAGCAGACTTTAAATGTTTTTCAATAAATTTGTAGATTTTATGACCTCTTTTGATTATAAATTAAAGAAATTAATGGGCTTTAGGTCAGTTTTTTTTAAATTAATTATTTATTTATCCAATATTTCGAACTCCGTCGGAGTTCATTATCAAGGAAAAAATTAAAAAACTAAAAGGTAAACATTGAATTTAAAAAACACAACGAACAAAAATACAAGTAAACACTGAACAACGAAAAGACTTAGAAAAATATTGCACTTGTGTTTTCTTTGCCTTCCAGCTTGTCCAGCTGTTTTTCAATAAACCGTGTAGCTTTTGGTTATATATAATACAAATATAAATATAAAATACAAATATTATTATTACTATAAGTTATTATTATTTACTCGGGCCAGTGAGGGGGCCATGCGTGACTTTACTTGGGACATGCGTGATTATATGCAGACGCTACGTAAGCACTTTGTAGCGAATGCTTGCCTCAAGAAATAGGAGAATCAAATACTTAATATATTAGTTAGTACGCTACAACTTCACATAGTTTTGCAGCGTATGATAAAATTATAGTATAAATAATATATGAGTATGCTACAACTTCACATAATGTTGCAGCGTATTATAAAAATTTAATATAAATAATGAGGAGAAGTGTCATATGTGGCCTTGCAGTGGGCCAGACATAACTCACATATTTTCAAATTATTTCTTTTCTTCCGTATTATAAATTTTCGTAACTTTAGAATTATTTATAATGATGGTTATATAAGAATTGACAAAAACAGAATTCCAATTGTAATATTTTTATGCTGTTTTATTTTATGGACGTTACTCTTCAATTCACTTATTGTAGTGTTAGGATGTCGAAGACCCGAGTCATCGTATCCAATTGGCTTTTCCCCAGCTAGCTCAAGATTTTCGGGGTGGTCCTTAACCCAGCCAATCGGATCGAGGTCGGACAACAAAAACAAATTCTCAATCGAGAATTTTTAAAAAGAATTAAAAAAAAAAAACATCATTTATAAAAATGTCCAAACCCCGGGAAAAATCCCCACCACACAATCATCAATACTTTACCCATCTCACACTGCAAGGAGACCAAGCCATGATCTCCTCTCGCCACGATTTGTACCTAAAATTCCATAATTATAAAAACGAAAATTGATTATAATTTATAAAGATATATATTTTGGAGTTTACGTAAAACCCCCTTTTTGCATAAAAAATGTTGTTTTACAAATTCAGAAAAAAGAGCAAGTGTTGAATTCCATTTGTTTCACAATAGTTTTTAAAAATGTTTGCAGTAAAAGCCGTACCACGATCAGAAATTATGCGGTTTGAATGACCAAATATGGATGACTGTCTTTCCAAAACATCGACAACTGATTGTGCATCAGTACTCTTCGTCGGGTAAAGCCACACAAACTTTGAAAATCCGTCAACAATAACGAGAATATGATTATATTTCTTCTGAGTTAATTCCTGTGGACCTACGTGATCAATGTGATAAGTTAACAAGGGTCTGTGTTCTTTATCGATAGGGTTAAGAAAACCTTCTTTCTTTCCAGCTTTTGCTTCAATGAGTATACACTGAACACACGACCTAACAACATCGGAAACCTTTTGACTCAAATGTGGAATAAAATACTCCTTTTCAACTAAATCTATGGTTTTTTTCTGAGCAAAGTGTCCCTGACAATGTGCAGTGGTAATAATTTCTTTTTCCATTGCGGTTGGAATAACTAGCAACTCCTTGTCGATATCTTTGTACAAAATACCATTTTTAACATAAAAATTTTCGTAACTATCGCCACGGTCAAGTACTGCCTTAACTGCTCTAACCCAATCATCCCTATCCTGCGCTTCTCTTAATTTATGAATAAGTGTGTCTTGTATCAACATACAATGCATTCGGCTTAAGGCATCTACGTGCCTCATTCGCGTCCCCGAACGATGTTCAACCTGATAGGAAAAATCTTGCAAAAACATCGCCCAACGTGATACTCTCAACGGAACTTCTTTCTTTTTCATCGTTAGAGTAAAAGCATTACAATCCGTAATTATTTTGAAAACTTTATCAATAAGATACACCCTCCATTTTGTTAGGGCCTGAATAATGGCAAGGACTTCCAACTCGTACGAGTGGTATTTAGCTGCTGCAGGAGTTGTTTTACGGCTGAAATATTGTACAGGATGTAGCATTTGATCGTCTGGGTCTTTTTGTAACAATATTGCGCCATAACCACAAGAACTAGCGTCAGTATGCACTTCCGTAACAGCGAGCGGATCATAAATTTTCAACACTGGTGCATTTATTAATGCCAACTTCAGCTCCTGAAAAGCTGCTAATTGTTCATCTTCAAAAACAAACTTCGCTTGCTTGCGTAATAAGTCTGTAAGCGGCTTTGCTATTAAAGCGTAGTCTCTTACAAACTTCCGGAAACACGACGTTAGACCAATAAACCTCTGCATAGACTTCTGACTATTTGGTAACCGAAAATGTTCAACAGCTTTTATCTTTTTACATGAAGGCTGCACACTATTATTCTCTATTACATGGATACGCAACCCATAGCTCAATTAGCTCTTTTAGCTCTTACAACAATAACAAAAAATATTGAGCTCATCTCGAGCTCTTTCCGTTATTCCAGCAAAATCATTTTGGTTCGCAATCACCGCATGTATTTTGTTCCTACAATTTTGTCTTCAACACATCGACTCGTTCAACTCTTGCCGTTACTCAAGTTAAATAATTCCGGTCCGCAATCACCGCATGTATTTTGTTGCTGTAATTTTTCTTCAACGCATTTTATTGTATGTGTGATTTTGTTTTTAAGTCATTCGCGCCTTCACCTTGAGATTTTTGTTTTTGTTTACATGCAATTAGCTAGCCGCAGCTATTTCAAAATTTTCGTCAATACTAGGAGTTTTTTCCCAAAATGTTTTTGAAATTTTTTATCTAAATTGATGTTGTTGTAGCCGCTAACTCGCGAAAAAATTTTTGTGCGCATCCCTGCTCTATTACATAACCCAAAAAGTCTATTTTTTTCTGTAGAAACTGACACTTGCTAAATTTAATTTTAATACCCTTCACTCTAGCAACTTCTAAGACACGTTTTAGTTTTTCTAAACCCTCATCTTCTGTTTTAGAAGGAATTACTATATCGTCGACATAGACTCTAATTGTGCCATCCTGTATCAAATCACGAAAAACTGCTTGAACGAATCTTCCAAATACGGCGGGCGAATTAGAAGTACCAAAAGGTGCATAAAGGAATTCGTATTGGCCTCGATGGGTGATAAATCCACTGTACTTTCGTGATGACGGTTCCAAAGGAACGTGGAAGAAACCATTTTTCAGATCGAGGGTTGTAAAAATATTAGCACCCTGCAATTTGTCTAAAACGTTCTCAATCAACGGCATCGAAAAACGATCCTTTACGATTTTTTCATTTAACCTGCGATAATCGCAACACAGACGCTTTTAACCATCTTTTTTAGATGTCAACACAACTGTAGCTGCGTACTCGGAAAAACTTTCCTGAACGATACCCTGTTCCAACCACTCCTTTACCTGTTCATCTACTATCACCTGATCATTATTTGACATACGGCGTGGACCTTCGTGTATAGCAACATCATCAGTTACAACAATTTTCATTTTAATGGGCGACTCAGTGGACTTTATTGGCTCATAGCTTTCGACAATACATTCGATTTCATTTTGGACTTTTAAAGGAAGATGCGACAAATCTATCTTTGAAGACAGCTCAATGGCATCAACCATTCCACAGAGGATGATCCATTCCTCTTGGACTGCTTTGTCATCTTTATATAATTCTTCCGGTTTAGCGTCAACTTCTGTTTTTGGGGCACAAAATTTAATCCCGTTCTTAGTTAAAATAATGTCTAAACTTTCAATAACATTGCTCCCTATTACTGCAAAGAAATCAGAATCTTTACGAGAAACAACATGACAGGTCAAATTTAATTTCGTTTCATCTAACACAGTCGGCAATTTTATGCTGCCTTTACTTTTGATGATGGTTTTAAGGGTTGCCGTGTGGACATTTTCGGATCCTACATGTATATCTCACATTTTTATATTTCTAATTTTAGTTTTACTTATATTTCTTACATTTTAAATTATTCTTTTTCGGACAAAAAGGTCCCGACAACCGACCAAATCATAACGCTACTCCTCTACTCAAAAAAAAAAAACTCCTCGGTCACACCAGATCTTAATCCCGTTTTTTCTATCGTTCCATACGACACCATCATATCTATTTTTTTTGTACCTTCTATGTCAAAAAAAATAGATGGCTGCCTAAGAACTTGGCCCGCCAAATTTGAAAATCAGTCATTGTCAGGCATGAGAAGAAGAACAACATTTTTTAGACATTTATTTTTTTCAAGAAATGTGTGATATCAAAAAGATTACAAGAACAATTGCATATGAAGAAGGAAATGTAGTTTTTGGCGCACTATGTTTATATTTGTTGCGATGATTCTTAAATGGTAAACGCAAGAAGTATGATATAGTATGCTAGTAGACTATTAAATTTCGGCGAACAAATGATGATGATGACGTAGCGGTCATCGAAACTATTATAAGCTGCTGGTTTGCCCAAAAGAAATGATTTGTTTCTTTTTATGCATTTTGCGCTGTAATTTTTTTGTGTTTTTCTCGCACTAACAGTACTGAACAGAAGGCTCAGTAAAAAATAATTATTTTTTTCTTTTCTTTATTACGGAAGGTCACACACTACAAGGAATCTTAATTAGTTAATCTGCGACAGGAGACATATTGAAAATATCCTCATGTTGTGTAAATGATTTGAATACCAACTCTTTGATTTGCATTTTACAATTAGAGAAGTGAATTACATATATTATTTTTTTCAACAGTTATGTTTAAGTTATTACAATTTTGCAATATATTTGTTTTATTTAAATTTTTAGTAACGATAAAAAGTATTTCTTCATTAGTGTCGTACTTAAACCTACATTTAGTATTATTTTGATTCAATAGGTTTCTAATACAACTGTTTTGTGTTCTCAAGATCGTAGTTCCTTTTATTTGAGAGATTTCGTTTTGAGCGTGTGTTAGTTTATAATTTTCTTCAAAAATGAACTCGATTTTATCTAATTCAGATGGAATGGGGATTATTTCAACAATAAGAAAAACGTTCATTGAATTAAGAATAGAAAGAATAAAATACAACAAATGAAGCTTTGATAAATTCTTGAAATCTAAGTTGTTAAGTTTCTATTAATTTTGGGTTTAGTATGCCCACTCGACTTAAAACCAATCCCAATTGAATGTCATTCATCTGTTCTGATTTAACATTATTTAAAAAATCATCAGTAATAATTATTTTTTGGCAGTGCATTATGTTCTATATTGGTAATATTCCTAAGTTAGTGCACAATTTTATTTTCATGGTTAACGTGTCGTAATATATTGTTTACGTCATTTTGCGTTAAAGCTTCAGATTCTAGTGTTTTGAGTTTATTGAAAATCTTTTCCCTATCTTCGTCTTCCCTTGTTCCGAAAATTAATTTTAGTGTACTTCCCACAACATTGATGAGTCGTCGCTTATGTCTGATAAGAAACAGTTGTCTCTCCCCGTTTGCTAAATTCAGATATTTTGTGTGGTTTTTTTTAAACAGAAAATAATTTATAAATGTTATTTTATTAAGTTTACTGATCAATATGTGTGTGTGTATTTTGTTATTTGCTTTGTTTGGAGAAAAGTGTGTTCTTTGTATTCTTCTTCTAATTGACGGTATCCTAGCTCTATTTCTGTTTTATTTATATTAATTACCGTTTCATCATAACTTATTGGTAATTCTAATGTTCCCTGCTGTATAATCATATAACCTCTGTCATTATTGACTTCCTGTATCTGTATTAGGGTTATAACGGAAGTCATCTATGCGGAGGCGGATGCGGAGTTCAGAAATTGACCTCCGCGGATGCGGAATTTAAACGGAAGCGGAAGCGGAGGTGGAAAATCAATTTGAAAATATTTAAAATTTAGTATTAGTATTAAATGAACACTAGTAGGCATCCTAGATTTCCAGCTGAAGAAGCTATTTTTCAGAATTTATTATGCAACCCTCAGTAGGAGATATTACTCGTATTTTAATTCTTTTCAGGATCAATAAATTGAAATTTTGAAATATACGAACAATGTTTTTTTTTAATTCATTTAAAATAATATATATGGGGCATTCAATCCCAATCACCTAGGTTTTGGCCCGACCCCTTAAAAGCATCAAGCACACCAATTTCCAGTCTTTTATTCGAAACCGTTATTGAGTTATCGGTTTTTTAAATTTTAAGACAAAAAACGATAGACTAGTTATAAATATTGATATCAATAAAAAGTAGGATATCATTTTTTTCGTATTCGAATGTAGTTTCTGAAAAAAAAAATAAAAAAAATTAATCGCAGTAATAATCAGTTAGTTATTAACGTTTAAGGATTAAAATCGACATTTTCGAAAAGTGCGACACCTTTGATTTTTCTTAAAAACTTTCTCAAAATTCTACTCTATATAACGCAACTTTTAAGCTGTAGTTCAAGATGTGCTGACAATTTTTTTAATTTTTTTTCGAATTTTGAAAATTTTATGTTTGTTATATGATGTATTATATATATCACTACTTCAAACAAAAGAAGATATAGCTTCTCACATACTTTATTAATGTATTTTGAGTCATAAATTCTAGAAATGCCCACCATTTTTTTCTCTTAAGAATGGTTTTCGAGTTACTTCCCAAAAACTAGTTTTTTGAACTTTTTTCATTTATTTGGTCATAATTCCATAAATTTTTTTTTAACAAAAAAAAAATTTTGGAAAAATAAGGATTTTATGGGTAATTTTTGAAAAAAAAAAATCAATATTTTGGCTCAATTTTAGTTCATACGATACCCATGAATGTGACGAATATGTTGATAAAATTTCATAAGGATCGGCTCAGTAATTTTGGAGAAAAGACTGCTAGCACCGTATGAAAAAAGTGAATTCGAGAGAAAAGCGTTCAATATTTGTCTATTGAACCGGAGAGTGCGCTCAAATAAAGTTGCAAAAATATACTTAGAGAGCGATGTTTCAAAACGATGTTTTTGAAATGGACTACTTTCGAAATCTGTGTAAGCGAAATTTATACTAGGTTGTACCCATAACCATACCTTACGAATCTAGCCCATCACAAAACAATAAAATGTTAATTAGCTTAAACACGGAATTTTCCACTTTGTAAGCTCTAATGTTTATTTTATAACTTCCGTTATAACTCCGATATACCTCATCAAAATTTGCGGATGCGGAAGCGGAGGCGGAGGCCCAATATCAAGCGGAAGTTCCGCACTTGCGGATGCGGATGCGGAGCTCCGTTACAACCCTAATCTGTATTAGAAAAAGTTAGTTCAATTTTATTGAACTTTAGTTTCAAAGACGTATCGCAAGAGATATCCACAAGCATATCTTGCTCTAATGTCGTTGCCAGAATCAGGACAGGGAAAATACTTCCGGAAGCTGCTTTTTAGAGCCATTAAATGTTCGACAAAAAGCAGCCGCGTTTCATTATTGACCTCTTTATTAGAAAATTCTATAAAGTCGCTGAGTGTTGGAAAAGACTCATAAACACAAATATGAATGCGTATTGACCATAATTGGATTTTTTTTATAATCGCTTCTATTTTATCTTCAACTTTAAATTTATTTGAAGCTGCACCTTGTAGGCTCAAATTAAGCTCATTCAAATAACAAAAAATATCAGTCAAGTAAGCTAACCAGAGAAAATCATTAAAACCTTCTTTCAGTTCAAATTGCGTTTCCAATAAAAATAATCTTATTTCGTAATGAAATTCGAAAAGGCGATTGCGTACTTTAGCTCGTGACAACCAACGTACTTCTGTGTGTAATAATAGTTGTTTATGTTGACTCCCCATCTCCTCGCACAATACTTTGAAAATACGGGAATTAAGTGGGCGAGCCTTAATGAAATTGACAACTTTAACGACTTCATCCAATATTTTTTTCAAATCTGTTGACATATTTTTAGAAGCTAATGATTCCTTGTGTATGCAGCAATGGTTCCAAACGACCTGAGGTGCTACATCTTCAATAAGAGCAATCAATCCAGTTCTTCTACCTGACATTGCACGAGCACCGTCAGTGCAAATTCCAACACATTTTGGCCACTGGATTCCATTTTCGGTTATAAAATGGTTTAAAGTGTTAAATATGGCCTTAGCTATAGTACACGATGGTAGGGAATCACAAAATAATAAATCCTCTTGAATTTTAAATTCAAATTCATATCTAATAAATGCTAACAAATTAGCATTGCTAGAGACATAGGTACTCTCATCTAATTACAGTGAGTAATATTGACTTTTAAGCACTCTTGAAATTAATTGCTCTTTTATATTGCATGACATATCTTCAATTCTGTTCTTGACCGTAGCGTTCGATAAAGAAATCAAATTTAAATCTTTTGTTGCTTTAGACCCCAACATTGTATTTGCTATTGCTTTTGCAGCAGGAAGAATTAGTTGTTCTGCTATATTGTGGGGTTTTCCAGCTTTTGCTACTAGTAGGGATACTTCATATGATGCTTTTACTGCTTTCTTGCTGATACTACCAGTTGCGGTATTTTGCATAAGATTTTGACTTGAAACAAGTTGTAGTTTTTTGATTTTAAAGAAATCGATAGACTTACTAATGTGCTCACTATGCTTTGTTTCCAAATGACGTCGGAGTTTGGCGGGTTTCATGCATTCATTTGATAAGTTTTCGCGACATAACACACATAAAGGCCTCTCTAAATCTTCTTTGCTTACAGAAGTAAATCCAAATGATAAATACTCATTACAGTACTTTTTAGTTTTACGTTTCTTGATGGAGGTTGATGGTCCCTCGTCAGAATCGCTTTCACCTATATCTTGTTTGAGTATAGATCCAGTTTTTAGCCAACGATCCATTTTAAGGCTCAAATTCTGAATTAACGTATGACTACAGAACTATAAATGACAAATAGCGTTTTTAAAATATATACTACAAAATTAAAGTTGGATAAAATACTTTTTAAAAGGATTTAATATGATGTACTTAATGTAACAGCTGCAGCCTGGAAAATTGAATTCGTTGTAACTGGAAGAAGTAATCGGAAAATAATCACAACTGAAAACACCACATATGTAACACTAGGGTTTTTTTTTTTAACTTTTGGAGATGGATTTTATTTATTTTTTCCTATATTATAGCTTGAGGAATAAAAATAATTGTCCCAACACTTGAGCTTCCTAGCTCAAACCTGAAAATGGCGCGGACAGAGTTTAAATATTATAGTAAATTTTCAGTTTTTCGTTGTTTTGCTTTTTCGTTCTTCATATGATTTGTACTAGGAAACAAAGTGGATGCGCCGTTCGCAGGTTTGATCTAGAAAGCTGAAATTTTGGGAGAATTTTCTTCAAACCCGATTCTATTTTATAGGCACATAGGACCGCAAATTTGTTTTAAAAATAATAAAAATACCTCCTTCGAGTGTATTTTTTCCGCATTTTTAGTCACACGAAAAATGTGGGCGTAGTTTTACAACAGTGGGTGGCGACCACTTTTCAACTAAAAAACCCAAAACGCTATATCTTGGCACCTAAGTCAGACTTTTTCTACGTTTTAGTGAGTCGGTTTTTTCGTTAAATATCAACGGAATTATAATTACATAAACTCTGTCCGCGCCGTTTTCAGGTTTGAGCTAGGAAGCTCAAATGTTGGGACAATTATTTTTATTCTTCAAGCTATAATATAATAAAAAATAAATAAAATCTCTCTCCACAAGTTTAGAAAAAAACACCCTAATGTAACACACAGCACACAAAAGTGAAATGAAAATAAATTTCTTATATTGAAAATTGAAACGCTGAAAGATTTTACTTTTCAAAAACTCAAAATTTGAAAATCAACGCGGTCATTGTTTTTTTTGACCATGTAGGATTTTTTTAAATGAATACTTTGAACCTAAGCATTGCGAGTTTGAGCAAAAGTAAATGCATACTTTGTTTTTTAAAAATATGTGCAATCATTCAAAAAGCCATGGCCATGTAAAACTTTTAATAAATGAGTTATTTGAATGACACCCCAGGGGTCCGCGGACCACAGTTTAAGAAACGCTGTTCTAATGAATAGGAAATATAGGGATCCTGCTAAACCTGTCCGCGACTACGTTTTCTTTACCCTCAATGTATTCCAAATCAAAATCAAATTCATTTAGTTGTATCCTCCACCTTTGGAGTTTTGTATTAGCCTCCAAACTAAAGGTCTATGGTCCGTTTTAATTGTAAATTTTTGACAATATATAGAATCGAAAATATTTACTCGCCCAAACAATCGCTAAAACTATTTTTCAATGGTACTGTATCTCTTTTCATGGTCATTCAATGTTCTACTAGCTTAAGATACAGCTTTATTATCCTGCATAAGGACTTTTCCCAGTGCAAAATTACTTGCATCTGTGGTTAATGTAAACTTTTTGGAAAAATCTGGTCATATTATGATTGGATCTGACTTGATCATAAATTTTTAATTTTTGGAAAGCTGAGATATAATTTTTATCATATAAATTAATTTTTGCACCTTTCTTTAAATGTTTTACTAAGTGGTGGGCTATTTTCGAGTAATCCTTCATGAATCGCATATAATAGCCGGTTATTCAAAAGAACGATTTTAAATCTATTTGGGTTTTTGGAAGTGGAATTTCATCCATCGCGGCTACTTTATTGGGGCTTGATTTGATTCCCTTGGTGATGATTCCTTGATAGAGAAAATAAGGATATCGTCCAAGTAAACAAGACATTTCCCGATGTACTCTTTCAGCACATTATTCATAAGCCTTCGGAAAGTGGCTGGTGCATTTCGTAGTCCAAAGAGCATAAGAAGAAATTCATAATGGCCGTTTACCGTTGAAAAAGCTGTCTTGTGAATATCTTTGGGGTCCATCTCAATTCGATGGAAACCCTTAGCTATATCGAAAAGTACTGACACTTTCCAAATTTGTCAAATATATACTTAATCAATCTCATTCAAGCTTTTTTTAACATTATCTATATTTTTTCGAATTTCAACCGTTTTAAGACTCTTTCAACCTTTTTCACCTGTTTCAAAATTTTTTGAACTTCTCTCAACTTTTTTCAAACTTGTCTATGTTTTCCTACTTTTCCAACATTTTTTCAGCTTTTTCAATCAATTTCAATATTTTCCATACTTTATTAACCTCTTTTGACGTTTTACAACATTTTTCATATTTTATCAACCTCTTTAATTTTTTGAATATTTTCCATATTTTTTCGAAATATGTATATGACCTCATTTAACTTTTTTCAACATATTGCATTTTTTTGACTTTTTAAACATCAAGACAAAAATCCGAACTATGGTCGGTCTCCTGGTACTTCATAATTAATAAAACTGACATCAGTTTATGAAATTGATTTTATGATCAAAACATACATACATACATACTTTAGCATAAGTATCCCAGCAGTTTTTGGGACCATGCATTACCATTTTTACGATTTGTAATCATTGATTTCATATAATATAATTAGATGGAGAAAACATGCATGATGAGGTAAGCGAAGACGTAATGCATAAACAAATTTTCAAAATCACAATAATGAATAATATAGTGTGAAATAGATACCTGTAAAACAACTGACAGCGTGGACAAATGGTTTGGGTTGTGAGCTCTTAACTCTAAGTGCGTGAGTTCGATACTCGGTCAAACATTTTTTTCGAATTTTTTTTATATCGATGAAAATTTTACATACTCGGTAATGCAAAGAATCATACACTACTTTTGATATGACATCGCCATGTTAAAAATCTTGTATTCTGGAGGCGATAGAAAGTCTATGAGATCGATGAAAGTTTAGATTACTATCGATGAACAAAACCTGCTGGGATGTTATTTTATAAAAGAAATAATTAAAATCAGTACATTATATTTTCCGCAAAAGCTTTACAAACGATTTTCATATAAGCAATTTTACATACACTGGTGTTCACATAATTAAATCACATGTGTGATCTGGTAAATTTTAAAAGAGATCAAGTTTTCTCTGTTATGTAAAAAAAATTATATTAATTTTATACGTTTGGAATAGATAAAATAAAATATCGTTGACGACTTCGATTTTTAAAACACTTTGATTTACCAACAATTGTTATTGGCCACACTGTATATGCACGACTTTTTTGATTGTGTATTTAAGTTTTTTATCGTTTCACAAAACTTTTGCCTTATACCCTTGGCTTGATTTGTTTAGTTCCTGTGGACAGTTAGTTGTGGAGCTAATTGTGCGAACTTATCAATTGCAGGAGCAGCAAAGTTTTATAAAGTTATGGAGGTAGCACCAAGCGAGAACAATGATACTTGCTTCTTCGGGATTCAAGGTGATGGTGTTTTGTAAAACACGGAAACGTGCTGTCAAAATTCCAAATGCCATTTCAACCCTTACTCTGGCTGAACAAAGTCGAGCGTTGTAAATATTTTGCTCGGAGCTCAAATTAATTGCCAATGGAAATGGTTTCATTATATTTTTTTGCAAAAAAAAAAGCACAGTCAGAGACAAACACATACGGTAACGCGCCGTGGAGTGCAATAACTGCTTCTGCAGCCGGTAGTGCGAGTTCACTATTTTGAATTTATTGGAAAATTTTTGTATTATTAAAAATACGACCATCACACATGCTACCATTTGCTGTAGCTTTTTTTGTAATTTAAGCGATACCTTTATGAATTCTTTTAAAACTTTTACTATTGCTATCAAAGTTTCATTTACAATTGACGCAATGGCTTCTGGAGAAACTGCTGTTAAATAGGAAAGGTCTTGGAACGTGTTTCCTGACGCTAAATATCTTAACGTAATCGACAGTCTGTTTTCTGCGCTGATAGCGTCTCTCATATAAGTGTTTTTTTTTCTGTGGATTTCAACTTTTTGTAAAAGTATATTAAATGTACTGGCGTCCATTCTCATATGATTTTTGAAGTCTAATGGCTCATTTTACTTCAGTTCTTTTATTAACTGTTCATTTGAATATAAATTTCTTTTTTGAAACCAATCCTTTTCCCATAACTTTTTTTTCTAATTTTGGGTTTGCAGGTACTATTCATCATCTTCTTCACTAAATATAACAATAAAAACTAACGCATCCATTTGCATTACGTGTTGCGACATTATCTATATATACAAAAAAAAAAGTAGTCGAGTTAGTTACACCATTTATAACTCAAGAGTCTAGAGCTTATGTTTATGAAGTATAGAGGCTTCATATTAGTCTCTATTATGAAAATTTGTATCAGTATTATCAATATCCATCGGTGTATGGCTTTCCACTTGGTCTCTCGAGTTACTCCAATTATTATAGGAATTATTTCTCGAGTTACCCGAATTGTTTCTCGAAACACCCGAATTATTTTATAAATTGTTTCTCGAAGCACCCCAGTTATTTTGTGAATTGTTTCTCGAAACACCCGAATTATTTGATATACTTTGATGCCCATATTTTGTTCAAACTGTTAACGTATTTTTCCATGGCTGAATCTAACCTGCATGTTTTCAGTTTTTCCATTAATTCACTGGACGTTTCTTTTTCTCCGAAATTTTCTAATAATACACTTTTTAATGTCAGTCAATTGTTCACACTTCCATACTTTTGTATTATCTCTCTAGTGCGATATATACATTTGTTTTTTAAGTACCCAAACAAAACCCTTGTATTGACTTCGTCATACCTCTCAAACGGAGACATAATATTCTCTATTAGTTCTATGAAATCTGGTAGTTCGTTGATGTCGTCACCCTCAAAAGGCCTAAGGAGCTCTTGATTCATGTTTGCTTAGATTTTTCACACACTTTTTGTAATATTTTTTCTTATTTTGTTTTCTTTTTTTTTTATTTTACAAACTCTCACTCAATAAGTTTATGTTCAATTAACAAATACTACATACACAAAAACAAATATATTTAATTCTTACTTCCTCCAAATGATAAGCTACTCCTCTTGCTGTTGATTAATTTTTTTCCTATCCTGAACTGTCTGTGTTACTCTTGCAGTAGATGACGCCGCTGTTTTTACTGTTATGTCCCTATTCCTTTGTACAATGAAGACTTCTTCTAATTTTTTTTTTTTTACTGTTTATTATTTAAAAAGTTATATTTTTCTGAGGGTGAGTTGTACTTTCCTTCAGCCTACTTAGTAATTCCATCCTCTTAGGATAATTTTTAAAATTAGCCTTAAATGACCCTAACGTACTGACGCTGGCTCAGTGGAAACTACCTCTACATTATTTAGATGCTTTGAAATTTTTGGGATCATGGGATGTGCCAAGGCAATTTGCAATTATTTGCTACATGGTTGAACCTTCTGGCAATTCCTACACCGAATAGGCAACTTTGTCTCAATATTTTCACACCCAAGCCTGCAATTCAGAATGAATCTGATTGTCCTAAATTCCTTTAAGTTCGAGTCTTTGTCTAGTTGAATAAGCTATTTGTTATCACTAATTCTAGTAAGACACACAATATTTATTTTTAAACCGTTAAGGTATCTCACAATTTCCTCTTTTTCATAAGAAGGAGATAGCTTAGTAATTATTATACTATATGGTTTGGATCCAACTGGAGTATACAAATTATTAAAAGACAACTTTTTAATTCAAGCTTTATTTCCTAACTAAATTATATAGAGAACAAATAAAATAAACTAATACCCAACGCCTGAGTTGTTTTGTTGATTCTTTTACTGTTTGCTTTCTGCCTCGCAAGCTATTTCATTGCTTACTGTTGTTGCTGTAAATATCATATTTATTTTACGCTAGCTTGGCTGCACCAGGAAACTATCCAGACGCTGACGTTGACAATTTATTGTTAACTCCTCCCTCACTTAGATGAAGGCCGTCCTCGGTCTTCTTCAGCGCATTCATTATAGCGGTCTGTATCTAAACTACAGTTTAGATATTTAAGACTTTCCGATCCATGTTCAAAATTAATTTTTCCGTTTTTCAAATCTATCTCTGCGTTAACCTTTTTTAAAAGATCGAGGCCGATAATTCCATCAAAAGTTGACAGACCAGGCAAAATAAAAAAATTTGAATTTTTTCCAAACAAATTGATGTAACACTTAGTTTTTATATTATCGTGTCCGTGTATTGAACGAACAAGAAATGGACTGTTCACTGGCATGATATTTTTTAATTCTTTCAGTGGTTTTATATAGTTCTTTGCAGCCCCCGTGTCGATTAAAAGTTTTATATTTTTCCCTGCTATAACGCGTTCTATGAATGGTAGCAGGGAACTTCCCCTAAAAAATTCACATAATCAGAATCAGTAGATTCTTCCTCTACTTCTAATACTTCAGACTCGGCCACATTAGAGTATTCTTGTACCAATGAACTTCCGGGCTGAGGACTTTCCTGTAAGATGTGGTTAATTTTTTGTAACTTTGGCCCTGTGTTTCTGTCGGAACCTGCTTGTCTTTTAATTTGTTGACCTTGATTTTGAGTGTTTGCGTTATATTGGCCTCGTCGTTGGCTGAAGTTGTTATTTGAGTTGTTCCGTTGTGATTGTTCTATTGTGATATTCGCGTTTCGATAATTTGTCTGTTGGCGATAACGCGAAGAGGATGGATCTACGTCCATGGGCTCTATGCGATCCCATTTATTGCCATGGTTATTTTGTTTTTCTTGACGTCTGCTAAAATAAGGGTTCTTTTGTTGGTAAAAATTTGTTTGGTATTTATCTTTGTCACCATCAGCTTTTGTGTCTGATTTTTTTGTTTGTCTTCATTTCTACTTGCATACGTTGTTGCAAACACGTAGCGCTCGTGATTAGCTTCAACTTCCTGCGCCAAAGCCAATGCAGATGGCAAGTCGGACGGACGTGAGGAAAAAAGCATGTCACATAAAGGTTTCTTGAGGCCAGATACAAATATTCGGAGTGCATCTCGTCTGTATTTTTCGTTAATGGTTGATGCTAGTGTGCTATCATACGTCATTAACGTTTTATTTGTCAACAATGTGAGCTTTCGCTCCACATTGTCGTAAAATTGTAGCACACTGTTTGAGTGCCCTGCCTTAAGATGCTGAGCTCTTGCTCAATAAGATAAATGGGACGCTTGTCCGCATAAGTAAAGTCTAGTCTTGATATTATTGCTTTAAAATTCAAGACAGTGTTAAATGAGGGCAAAGCAGCATCGGCTGAACCTCTAATCTTGTTCCTGATAATAGCTACCGCTTGGTAGTGTCTGGAATTTCCGTCGTATTTCTCAAAGACTTTATAAGCGGTATGCGCCGCCTGTCTCCAAGACACGAAATTTTCTAACTTCCCGTCAAATTCGGGTAAGGACTTCACTACGTCTAGGGATTCAGTGCACGTTACACTGTCTACGATTTTTGTCTCTTCATATGCGTCCATCTCTGGTGAACATTTTGAATTTTCCTGACAATTCGTCAATTTTCCTATTAAACTCTACTTTTTGTGTTTCCACTGCTAAATGGACTGCTGCTTCCAACAGTTTTGCTATATCTTGGGCATTCATATTTGTTTTCTTATCTTTAGAAATAGAGAAGCTTTCTAATAAGTTCCTTAATTCGACGTCACTGTCACTTTCCCTATCACTCATTGACACATAAAATCTTCAAAATGCAACCACACAACTGTCCGTTATACTCAATGACAACTGGTGTCGTTAGTGCGTTATTTATTTATTTGCTTTACTTTAACATTAATGAGCACTTCACTTACATTGATTAAAACTCGGCTCTATTATCTGCAAGCTAATGTTTGTTCCTCTTGTCGGGTTGATTTGCTGGTTCGAATTTATTTCTTATCTTCACTGCTGCCGTCTGGAATCTTCTAGAAGCTCGTAAACTTTTCTGGAACTTGTGATTTTATTTGAATCACTCTTTTTTGATCGATTAATTTGTATTTTTTGTTAATAAATTTCGCGTGAGTTGAGAAAAAAAAATTTTACTACTGGTCTTGTAAAATAAAAATTTAATTTCGCGAGTTGGGCGCCAATTATTAAAAGACAACTTTTTAATTCAAGCTTTATTTCCTAACTAAATTATATAGAGAACAAATAAAATAAACTAATACCCAACGCCTGAGTTGTTTTGTTGATTCTTTTACTGTTTACTTTCTACCTTGCAAGCTATTTCATTGCTTACTGTTGTTGTTGTAAATATCATATTTATTTTACGCTAGCTTGGCTGCACCAGGAAACTATCCAGACGCTGACGTTGACAATTTATTGTTAACTTACATAATAAATAAATTTTTTTCGGTTAAGCAAATAGATAAAGAGCGTTTGATCGTTGATTTTTGACAAAATGGCGGGCGTACAAAGAAAATTTTCATTTTTTGTGCACAAACTTGAGGTCGTTTTAGGCTATAAATCAAAAAATATTTTTCGGATGCACCAGTCTCCAGATATCTTGCTCAACGCAAATTTTGAAGTCGTTCACGGCATTGCATTTTTCTAACTTATTGACGAATATTTTTGGACCAAAATTTCAGAGATAAATCTTGAATAATTATACTTTAATAATGTAAAAAAAATTTTGGTCTAAGATAAAATGCTGCTTAAAAAAAAAATTTTAAAAAAATGTCTTTATTTTTCGAAAAACTCCCGGACGCCCTTAACAAATGACCAAAAACTTTGGCTACCTTTCGGTAGCGAAAGGATTCTCTTGCGCAGGTTTTGATCGTAAAGAAACTTTTCGCGCTGAATCGTGGCATTACAGCAATTTCTAGCCTCGATGCGAAGCCTTTCGGTATCAGCATTCCTAATGAGCCGCCATTTCCGAAATTCTTCCTCTTTGAACCTGACTGCAGACCTGCAAGTTTCATTAAACCAAGAATGGTCCTTAGGCTTAACGTTAACTTTTTTAAAAGGTTTTGAAGGACCGCATACCTAATTAAATTATTTCTTTTACCATTATGACCGCGGCATTTATGTTTCTATCAGCGAAACACAATTTTCAATTGAAGTTACGAAAAAAATTTTTCAACGCAACTATGATATGTAGCATATTTCTTATTGTTTAGTAGGAGATCATTTTTTTTATTTTTGTATATTATTTCTTGTGGGCTTACTTGTTAGAAGAGGTTGGCACTATTAAAAGCTCAATATTTGTTTAATCTCATTAAATAACTCGCGACGAAATAAATTTAAAAAAAAAACAATAATAGACTAAGAGCCAGGGCCTGCCAGACATACGTTAAAGTATAAAGGTTGAAATAAATTTTATCTTATTCTTCTTAGTGCAGAGTACAATGTTTGGGGGTTATAAACCTTGGCTAATGGTGCTTTCGCCAGGTATCAGGTAATAAGGAGGGTCGGACATACACTCTCTCACGTTAAAGTATAAAAGCTGGGATTAATATATTGTCTTTAAATAACTATTTTAAGTTAGAATTCAAGAAGCCAGACCTATTCAATGGGTCTAACACCTTTTCAGACGTGGTAAAAGGTCAAATATTCCAGTAGAATTAGTCGAGAAAATGAGAAAAAAAAATAATTCGTTACAGCAATCCGACAGCGGAATATTGTTGAACAAGCTCTTTTAAAAGAGGACAAAAAAATCGAACCGACAGCAGCTATCCGGGGTGGAATGGGGTGCATTTTTAGAGGTCAAACACAGCTTTTCACGATTTCTGGCTAAACTGTGCTTCATATTAAAAAAAGTTTATTGCAAAAGTTGTAGGAAATAAGAAGATCTACAACTTTTGTACTGATCATTTTCACCTTAACCTCAAAATTTTTCGAAAAAATGGCTGAAAACCGGTTTTTTGGTTTTTAATTTTTTTTTTTGACAAAAAAGTTTCTGTGGAGCTGAAACTTGGGCAAAAGATACTTTTCAGTGTTACACAAAGGCAGTAATTTTTAAAGACGGAAATATTCAGAGGTTGCTGTTCAATTTAATTTTTAAGCTAAAAAAACCGAAATTTTTAACTGAAATTCCTCTTAAAACTACACCTTCTAAGGAGTTTTGTTTTGGCTCACTTACTCGTTGTTTTGTCTTCTTTGGATAAATAGTAAAAAAAGGTATACTGAAATGGAAAAATTGACCGAAAAATTGAAAATATGTGGTCTCTTCGCGAGTAGAGTTTTGGTGTTGCGTGTGTAACAGCTTAGATCCTTTGTTGTTTTCACTGTATTTACCTTAATACACTATAATTTTAAATTGTCAATGCCACTACATTAATTTCCATTAAAAAAATAAATGAGAAAAAAAATTTTGATAATTCTTGGACCAAAAATTAAAAATTTTTTTTCTCATTTATTTTTTTAATGGAAATTTATGTAGTAGCATTGACAATTTAAAATTATAGTGTATTAAGGTAAATACAGTGAATTCCGTCTTAAAAAATTACTGCCTTTGTATAACACTGAAAAGTATCTTTTGTCCAAGTTTCAGCTCCATAGAAACATTTTTGTCAAAGAAAAAAATTAAAAACCAAAAAAACCGGTTTTCAGCCATTTTTTCGAAAAATTTTGAGGTTAAGGTGAAAATGATCAGTACAAAAGTTGTAGATCTTCTTATTTCCCACAACTTTTGTCTTAAACTTTTTTTAATATGATGCACAGTTTAGCCAGAAATCGTGAAAAACTGTGTTTGACCTCTAAAAATGCACCCCATTCCACCCGGATAGCTGCTGTCGGTTCGATTTTTTGTCCTCTTTTAAAAGAGCTTGTTTAACAATATTCCGCTGTCAGATTGCTGTAACGATTTTTTTTTTTTTAATTTTCTCGACTAATTCTACTGGACTATTTGACCTTTTACCACGTCTGAAAAGGTGTTAGACCCATTGAATAGGTCTGGCTTCTTGAATACTAACTTAAAATAGTTATTTAAAGACAATATATTAATCCCAGCTTTTATACTTTAACGTGAGAGAGTGTATGTCCGACCCTCCTTATTACCTGATACCTGGCGAAAGCACCATTAGCCAAGGTTTATAACCCCCAAACATTGTACTCTGCACTAAGAAGAATAAGATAAAATTTATTTCAATCTTTATACTTTAACGTATGTCTGGCAGGCCCTGGCTCTCACTCTATAACACGGGTCACGACATGAAAAAAAAAACAAAACAAAACGCAACAGAACAATGAGGGGGACCGCGCGACACGTCCTCTCCCTAATAGATGTAAACTACCAGGGATGATATTGGCATATTTGTAAAAGGGCCAAAATTCGAACTAAAATAGGGCTTTTTTGACATAAATAGGGCTTCTGTAAATCAAATCGTATATAACCATTTATATTACAACCAAATTTTTTCTTTTTATAAAATTTATTTTGTTGTTTAAATTTAATTGTAAACATAAATTTTACATATGAACATTTAAGCGTTTAAGATTTTTTTGTATATGGGGTAAAACACACGAAAACGCCACCTGAAAAAATTTTTGGCTCCGATTTGGGTGAAATTTGGCATGATTGTAGTATTGATGTCTGGCAATAAAATTGTGTTTAAGATTTTGCCCTAATATTATTTGTTGCTAGATACGCGGGCATGAAATTCACGATTTTCGTACTTTTTCAGAATAAGTGTTTTTTTTTCGAAAATTCATAGCTTACAGCAAACTTTATCAATTAATAATTGGTGAACGTAAATTTTTAGGTTTTTACTTGTACTTTTCAAAAAAAAATATTGATTTTGAAAAAAAAAAATTTTTCACAAAAATTTTGAGAATTGAAAAATATTTTTGCATTTTTTTTAAAAAAATCATATTTTAAAATTTTTTTTTTTTTTTTTGAAAAAAACTGATTTATTCTGCGCTTAATGCCGTAAAAATTTTCGTGGGAAAAAAATTATTTATATTTTTTTTTTAATTTTAAAAAAAAATTAAAGAGCTAAAATTCTGTAAATTGAAATGAATTTTTCAATTTT
This sequence comes from Tricholauxania praeusta, assembly GCA_949775025.1. NCBI lineage: Eukaryota > Metazoa > Arthropoda > Insecta > Diptera > Lauxaniidae > Tricholauxania > Tricholauxania praeusta. The sequence goes on along the minus strand of OX459030.1, from coordinate 88,028,618 downwards.
TTTTGAAAAATCCATTTCTGAATATTTTTTTGTTTTTATAATTTTAGGTTTTTATTTGTACCTTTGAAAAAAAATACTGATTTTGAAAAAAAAAATTTTTTCGCACAAATTTTGAGAATTGAAAAATATTTTTGCATTTTTTTAAAAAAACCCATATTTTAAAAAAATGCAAAAATATTTTTCAATTCTCAAAATTTTTGCGAAAAATTTTTTTTTTACAAAATTAGTATTTTTTTTTCAAAAGTACAAATAAAAACCTAAAATTATAAAAACAAAAAAATATTCAGAAATGGATTTTGAAAAAAAAATTTTAAAATTCATTTCAATTTACAGAAGTTAAGCTCTTTAATTTTTTTTTAAAATTAAAAAAAAATATAAATAATTTTTTTCCCACGAAAATTTTTACGGCATTAATCGCAGAATAAATCAAAGTTTTTTTCAAAAAAAAAAAAAAAAATTTTAAAATATGGTTTTTTAAAAAAAAATGCAAAAATATTTTTCAATTCTCAAAATTTTTGTGAAAAAAGTTTTTTTTTCAAAATCAATATTTTTTTTTGAAAAGTACAAGTAAAAACCTAAAAATTTACGTTCACCAATTATTAATTGATAAAGTTTGCTGTAAGCTATGAATTTTCGAAAAAAAACACTTATTCTGAAAAAGTACGAAAATCGTGAATTTCATGCCCGCGTATCTAGCAACAAATAATATTAGGGCAAAATCTTAAACACAATTTTATTGCCAGACATCAATACTACAATCATGCCAAATTTCACTCAAATCGGAGCCAAAAATTTTTTCAGGTGGCGTTTTCGTTTGTTTTACCCCATATATCGCTCATTTTCTTCAATAACTTTATAACCCAAAAACGTAAAAATTCAGTTAAAATGCTGACCCTGAAATATCTGATTTTTTGAGTTATGACGTTATTGAAGAAAATAAGCGATATTTTGAAGAACTAACTATGGTGAGATCGATTTTTAGAGACTTCTTCAAAAGGAAATGCCGAAACAAACGACATGTTTGCAGACTTAGCACATCAAATTTAAACATTACTCAGGTCAACAAATCGAAAAAAAATTTGGTGCCGAGATATGGTTAGTCGTATTGTATTAACCCTTTCTTATCAACTTTCTTATATCGGGCCAAAAAAATTTTTTTTTGTCTTATTATCACAGATATAAGTTTTATTAATAATAAAACACAAAAAAATATAGCAAAAAGTTTTTTGGAAAGGCTATAGACCTTAGGAAAATTTGTACAATATATTGACCAAAGTGCATCAATGGAGTAAAATTTAAGAAAATCTTTTTTTATTTATAATACTTTTTTTTATTGAAAAACGAAAATATATATATTACAATTCTTTAAAAGTCTAGTAGCGTAGCCTGAAAAGCATAAAAACTCAAATTTTAGATTCAGAAAATTTATGGAAGGTTTAAAAGCAAGTTGTTAGAGTCAAAAAAGTTGTCGAAGTACAGAATATGACCAAAATTTGTCAATTTTTTACTCAACTGCAAAGCTATTGCTGTTGAGAACCCGTTCTTTACCAAGTTTTCTGAGTCAATCGGAGTTTTCTTTCCTTGATTTAATCCCACGGCTATCCTGTCCAAGATGTCATTAATTTCGTATGCTTATTTAAAAAAAATAACAACCTTTCTTGTATTTTGTACAATATATTGACCAAATTATTTATGTTGTACATTACCGTTGTTGGAATTTGTACAATATATTGTACACTTTTTTTAAGCTATTAAAAAAATTTTTTCTCCACATCTTTTTTAAAAAATATTGATGTTCTTCTAAGGATTGGTTCTTTAACTTTGATTTAAGCTCATATAATTAAAATAAAAATGTTCACTATCTTTTCAAAAAACATAAAATTTGTTTGCGAATTGCCTTATAACACACAGTTGCAACATAGACTGTTTTTCAAATTCAAATAAAAAACTAACTATGCTACCTCTGTTACTCAAATTTGGATTTTGAAATGAAAAAACATGCTTGATTCAAAAACTAAATGTCTTTTTTCAAAATTTGAGAAAGTTTTAAAAGGAGAAGAATAGAAATGTGATAAGTTTTTTTGTACAATATATTGTACAAAAACAACGAAAGGGTTAAGTATATACTGACAACATTAAAAATATATTTACTTTATTTTCCTACGTGTGTGTCATTTTTGATTAAGCGTCAGTTTTGAATATTCGCTGTAATCGACAGATTTCTATAAATAAATTGATTTTTATATCATGTCTTCATCGCGAAGGAGTTGTCTCAAGAATCTATGTGTTTTGTTACATTTGTGGTGAATACACAGTGAAAAAGTTCAGAAAACCTATAACAGATTTTATAAAAAGTGCTTATTTTGCTTACTTTAAGTCGAAAATTGTGGATGAACACAAGCCGTGGATATGCCAAATTGTTTGTAAAATTTGCTATGGACACTTGAGACAGTGCATTAGTGGTAAAAGAAACCATATGAGGTTCGGAATGCCTATGCAATGGAAAGAACAAAAAAATCACTTCGATGACTGTTACTTCTCCTGTATTAATTTGCGTGGTGGAAACGTTAAAATAATGATTTATCCAGACTTAGATTCTGCTAGAAGACCCTTACCACATTCAGAGGAAGTACCTGTTCCAGCATTTTGTTCCATTCGTGAATCATCAATTGAAGAAGTCATTAATGAAGTTAGTAGCTACAGCGACAGGACCTAAAAACTATGGAAGAAAGATACCAAGGCCGATGGGATCGCCATATGATGGATGACTATTGCTAGGGGATGCAACGTGATAGTCCCTACTACACCTCATTCACGAAAGTAGTGAAAAATAAAGTTTTTACTGAAATAATTAAGTTGTTTTTCGTGTAAACTTTTTTTTTTAAGTCAAAATCTAGAAAACTATACGTAGGATATCAAAATGTTTGCTAATAATGTAACCAATATAAGGTTCTTAATTAAAATAAAAGTACAGCTCTCGGCACCAAAACTAGTGTTATAAGTCAAATAAAACTTTTTTCATGTAAAAATATCTCTGGTTTTTGATTTGAAATAATTTCAATTTGAAGCTTAAAAGCCAAAAACCATCGTATTACTTAACATCGTGACACTTAAATTTTATCTCAGTCGACAATCACTTATCCCAGTAAGCTGTCCTTTGAAAAATAAAAAATTGTGACTATTTTTCGGTAGAGATTCGCAAAAAGGGCCAAAAATGAATAAAAAGGGCCACGGGGCTTTTCAAAATTAAAAGGGCTCAAAAAAGCCCTGAAAGCCCCCAAATATCATCCCTGTAAACTACTACTGACATTGCTGTTGTTGGCTGCGTGAATGCTCTTCACGGTGTCATTAGTTACAGTTGTCATCTTAGATTTCTTTAGACGTTTGCTTTCGTCCAGCGCTGGGAATCCGACGTTATGCGAAGTCATTGGGCATTGTTGTTTTTCGATGTCACTCGCTAAGTCCATTGCAACTTCGCTCTCAGAGGACACATTGTCAAAGGTTGTTGTTGCAGTTTTTAGTTGTGCTATAAGGCTTTCATATTCGGTTACAGCAATTATGTTGTCTTTCTGAAACTCTTCAAACTTTTTTGCAAATTCATTAAATTTCGCCACAAGGCCTTCGACAGCGAGGGTGATGATGAATGAATGAATGAAAGAATTTTCCGATGTGCGCTTCTTTTTAATTTTATTTTTTTTTTGTTTGATGAATCACTTTTTGTTAACGACTCAATGTAGCCCTTCTTGTCGCAGTCCAGTTAACTAAATTGGTTTTGCCTGCTGTTTTCGACCATTTTTCTGCTGAACACAGGTAGGTGGCTAGCAAATTCTCTGCTACGGCAGCAGGTGGGAATTGTTTTGCAGCTTTAGTTGATGTACAACTGTGGTCAAAGGAATAGCACACTTTGAAAATAATTTGTTTAACATTATTTAAAGAGAACGTGTAAGAGATTTTTCACTTAGAAACAAAAGAAACTCAACACAAGTGATGTTTTTTAAACAGCGTCTTTATTACGAGTGGTCGTTTTTTCGAATTGACATTGTATTATAAATACATATATGTATTCATAACTGGTTTACCGGCTTATTTTAACATAAAAATCACACGAGAGTGCAGTTACATATAAATGCCACAAAACGTATATTATGTTTCTTTTATGTATGAGAACAAAACAATTTTTATTATTTTTAAGTTTAACCCTTACACTTACTTTTTCAACCATGTATACATTGATACGGAAGTGATTTTAGTCCCATCTGTAAGCCCTATTTCTATTGCTGTATTTTCCAAGCTAATAGTTGAGACTACCAACTTTTTAAAACTAAACTCTTCACATAGACATATGGCTGTACCCCCACCGCTACCAGAGGTCCTATCCTGCCTTACTAGATGGTATCCCTTGAAACTCACTTTGTGCCTACTATTAAAATTCGTTTCTGCTAACAGTACAATGTCGAGATTGTGGGCTTTAAGAAATCTATTGAAGAAATGCCTTTTTTTGATGGAAACTAAGGAATTAACATTGATAAAGATGCATTTTATATTTCTAATGATTAAGCATACCAACTTTGAGTTTGAAAAAGTAAGTACATTTGCCTAAAATCAATAGTTGAAAATAAGTACAAATAAGTACAATATCATATACATATGGTGGGTGCAGTAAAGAGAAAAATCAAATGGAACAAAGAAAAAATGCAACGAACAGCAGTCAACGTGGTGTGCTTTAGTGGTGAGAGAACAATCCTGTATTGCACCCACCATATAATTACACCATGATTCCGAGCTATTGTTTTTATATCGAAATTTCTTTATTGAATTGTATTTGTCAACAATAACTTCAAATTAAAAGTTGAAAACATGTTCAGAAATTTAAAGGATAATTAATGTTCGCTCTGTGTACTACCAATCGACATTTTGTTGGATAGGCAGCCTTAGCGTCAGCAGTTCCACCGACAGTAACCACGGTGCGCTGTTGCTCTTTGAAATTGTATTTTTCTTGACACGAAATTTGTCAATGAAATTTGTTGCAATTTCAAAAAATGGTAAAAATCGACGCATTTATACTGGAAATTTATTTTTACAAGCATAATCAATTTTATAGTGTTTACTTCAAGCCGAGAGAACTCGGTTTTCCAGATGTTTTTTGCTGATGAAAAGACGCGCTCCACTGGTGCACTCGTTCCAGGTAGGCACAGAATGAATTCGACGAGACGAGAAAATTCAAAATAAGGAACTTGTGAAGCTTCCATGTGCTTAAAGATCTCAACCCAGCGATCTTCAGATAACAATTTCTTCTCTTTCCATTCTTCAATTAGAATAACGCATTTCGAAGCATGTGCGTAATATTTTGGAAGTGCAGTCCGATGAAATAAAGCTATTATTCGCTTTTATGACATGATACGACCAAATGTATTCACATGCCGTAAGGGTGGTGTCGGCTAACGAGGTAAAAAAGTTCGCAACAGTGCGGCTGTTCGATTTGGCAGACAACGCTTTCTTGTGTTTCGTGGATTCCAAGTGCTTATCGATTTCACTCTTTCCGGCGTTTGCGATGTTGAGTTCCGCGTCGCACAAAATACACCGTATATCACTTTCTGTTCTTCCTTTTTTCATTTGCGGATATTTTTTCTGAATATCCGAATTAAAACTGCACTTATGGCGCTGCGGCGCCATTACCATTTAATTAATAGCAACACGAAGCATATAAGGCGAAACACATACAAAGCATGCATGCATCGTATGCTTTTCAACACATATAGAATGCATCTATTAAAATTTGTCACTCTCTTTTCCCACACGATTTTCTCAGCAAATATGTATTGCTTACAAATTTTGTTTTTGTAACTCTCTTTTCCTATACGATTCTCTCACACAAAATCTGTCAATGCTTCGATTCCTACAAAAAGTTGAAAGTAGGTTTGACATTTTTAAAAACTACAAGTCTGCGCTATCAAACTCAAATTTAGTGATGCCATTCGTGTGTAAATACAATTAAAGGAATTCTAGTTACAACTATTTCGCAATCATCGGGCCAGCGCAAATGATATTTATATTTATTATTAATTTGAGAAACAGATTTCGGCCTAAATAAGTACAAATTAAGTACGCTTTGAAAAATAAGTACAAATTAAGTACGCTTTAAAAAATAAGTACGGCAAGCTGAAAATAAGTACTGTACTTACTAAATAAGTACAGTTGGTATGCTTACTAATGATCTAGTCTAAGACTAATGAGTATATTAAATAACGCCTTGAATTTATCCTCATCGCAAGAGAGCTTTTTATACGAGGTGGAGAACTTGCTAACCTTATTGAGACACTGAAGGATATTCTTTCCTGAGAGACGTTTGCAGTCTGTGTCAATTTCCTCAAATTGAATTTTAGGGTTGCCACTGCTGGCTTTTGGTGGTGCTGTGGGCTTTGAAATGCTACTTGCAAACATGGAAGCATAACTTTGATTCGTTCTGAGCGAAGTGGGTAGTGGTGCAGCCTTAGCTACGAAAGTTACATCTCTTCTCTGTACGTTTTTCTTTTCCCTTAATCTACCTAAAAGTTTAATCCTCTTAGTACAAATTTTTGCGTTGGCAGTATGTCCTAAAGAGTTGCAATTAATGCACTTTATACGCTTAATCTGTTCACCTGTGGTAGGTTCAGTAAAAACTACATCTTCAGTGTTCAACCTTTTCTTAGGTATCTTGCAGTTTTTGGGTCCATGTGACTCACCGCACTTAACACAGCGGTATGGCATATTGCAATTGCTTTCAACATGGTTATACCGCTGACAATTTTTACACTGAACAGGTAGTTTTGACTTTGCATCCTCGAAACTAACCTTGCAGTTTAAAATATATTTAATTGACCTGAACTCATTGAGGTTAGAATCCTTGCTTAATTGAATCAACCACTTATGGTCGCTAATTTTGGAAAGGCTTACAATATTGAATTTTAAATTTAAACCGTTCAGGTATCCCAGAATTTCCTTTTTCTCAAAGGTAGGGGCAAGTTTATTTATTACAAAGAAGTATGGCTTAATTTCTGCCGGATTGAAAGAATAAAAATTTGTCTCCATTCATTTTAAAATCTCTTACGTTATTGTAGTCAGCCATCGTTAAAGTATTAACGTGAGTGACATTTCTGTTAATTATATTAAAGGAGTAATTCTTATGCTTCAACTTCAGCAGAATATTATCTGACAGGGCTTACATTATAAGCTATTAGTGGTGGTGGCATGTTTTTCTTCTTGTTGTTGGCTTTGTTTGGCTTCTGGCTGTTGGTGATGTTGCTGTGTTCGTTGATGATATTGCTGTTGTCAGGCTCTTTATCTTTAGTTGATGATTTTCCGTAGCGTTTTGCTATCTTCAAGCGACGGAAACTCTTGGTTAGTTGTTGTTGTGACTTTATTCTTCGAAACAGCCTCGATGTCGCTCTGCTGGTCTATTTTGATGTCGTTTTAGTTGTAGCTTTCTCTTGCTGCGGTTTGATCTTGTAGTTGCAGTTGCTGTCGTAGAAGCATATAGTCTTTTCTCATCTCTTCAAATGCCTCTGTTAGCTTATTGTACTTAACGACGAGATTAATATGCTCCTCGTTATCAGAGCCTGAGTTGCTCATCTTTTTTTCTCTTTCTCTTCTTCTTCTTGGTGCCATTTACGTTAGTTGATGCCTCACTGGCACTCACAGCGAGGCTGCTCTATCTGTTTTCAGTATCTGGCATTTTGGGAATCAGGTAGAAATATTGCTGTAGTTTTCGCTGATATATACTGGCAAAAAAGTTTGTCCGTAAATACAACCTTACACTTTAAACGCTGAGGTAAGAGTAAAAAAAGATGATCTTACTATGTATAAACAGTTGATGTCGTATATGTATATACAATTCTGACATTGTAATGAATGAAATCTAAATGTTTTATGATTCGCTATTACTTTTTTGCTTTCAGAATTGCATATATACGACATCAAATTTATAAACATTTCTATGAAAAAATTCAATGTTTACCAGCGTTGTAGCTATTCCCTGTTTAATTAATTAAGCCAATGCTAAGAAATGTTTTGTTTTTTTTTTTCAAATCAAATTCTGTAATGAGTTGCCAGTATGCGCGCACATAATAGCTACAGGGGTGGTAAGTCTTGTCTTCTTAGTCGAGACGTATTCGATGTTAGTAGTAAGTCCCTAGCCAGTATGTTTGGATGTTGCTGCAATTTTAATTGATATGTACGCTTTTTGATTTCCTGTATCTGCTTAATAAAAGGTATTCCAAGGTCTTGGTGAATGTTTATATTCTTGATGTACCATGGCGCGCCGGAAATGGTTCGAAGTATTTTTTGGCCGAGACCTCTGCAGTAGCTCTATATTTGATAAGCTTGCGTTGCCCCACAGATGGATGGTATAATAATAGCTGTATACAAAAGAACTTTATATTCAAGACTGAGTTTTGAATGCTTATGTAAAAGCCAATTAATGCTTGATGCTTTCAATTTCATTTGTATTTTTTTCTTTTCAATATGAGCTTTCCAAGTAAGCCGTCTGTCGAGGTGCATACCTAAGTACTTGACTTAAGCGCTCTGGGGTATTGCGGTGTTATTTAGATAAACGGTAGGGGAAGTCTTTTTATTAAGTGTAAAAGTTACATGTGAACTTTTTTGCTCGTTTACATTTATTCGCCAGTTTAAAAGCCATGTTTCAACTAGACGCATATGTTCATCAAGGGTATGTGACGCACTATAAGGGTCTGCGTGACAAGACAAAATTGCAGTATCATCAGAAAAAGTAGATGTAAGTATAGAGTTGTTTGTTGGCAAGTCATAAGTGTAAATAAGGTAAAGGATTGAGCCAAGTACACTACCTTGTGGTACGCCTCCAAAAATTTATACATCTTCTGAAATGTATTCTTTGCATTTTACACGGAACTGTCGTCCTGTAAGGTAGGACCATAGTAAAGCATGGGTATTTTTTGGAAGTAATTTTTTTATCTTATGTTGTAGTCCTTCGTGCCACACCTTGTCAAAAGCTTGGGCTACATCAAGAAACACTGCAGAGCAATATATTTTATCTTCATATGCTTTTCTAATTTGTGCTACTATCCTGTGAACTTGCTCCACAGTTCCGTGTTTTTTCTTAAGCTAAATTGATGTTGGGATATTATACTGAGTTGATTCAAGTGAGGCATAATTTTTGAAAGTAGCAGCTTTTCAAAAAGTTTTGATGTGATGGGCAGCAAGCTTATTGGCCGATATGTTGATACTTGTGTGGGATTTTCGCCCGGCTTAGGAATCATTGTGATTTGAGAAATCTTCCACACTTTTGGGTAGTGGCCCAATCGAATGATAGCATTGTAAATTATGGTTAAGTGTCTGACTGCACAACAAGGCAATTCAATAAGCATGTTAGCAGATATTAAGTCATGACCTGATGCTTTTTTCTTGTTCAGTTGAGATTGAACATCTTTACTTGTTAAGCTCAACAAAATTTGTCTCGTGTTATGAGTTTCTTGTGGTATTTGAAAGCTGTTGCGAGGAGGATTTGACTGGAATACATGCTTAAGATGGTTAGAAAAAGCTTGGCCTTTTACTTCATTACTTCTAGCCCAGTGACCATTGCTTAGTTTTATAGGGGAACCTAAGTCAGTTGGTTTTTTCATACCCCTTATGGCCTTCCATAAAAAGTAGTTGGAAGACTGTAAGGGGTTCAGCTTTTTAATATATGTGTCTGTGGGTTTTTCTTTATTTATTGGATTTTATTTTAATATTAAATTTTTGATTCAACAATTATTTTCGAATATATTTTAGATTGTATTTTTATAATAATGAAAACTTTTTTGACAAAAATTAAAGATTCAAAATTTGAAAAACAAATTTTTAAAACTAGGAATAATTAATTTTTTAAAGTAAAATTAAGATAAGTGTTTTTATATGGTGTTATTGTAAAAGTGTAAATGTAGAAGTGTGAATGTAAAAGTGTAAATGTGGGGCACCACATTATTCCCCCTCCCTGTAGAGTTTAATGGTGTTGTTAAGAATATTGAAGTGTACTTTTTTGGTAGGTTTACTTGGAGGGGAGAGTTTTTGCGTACTTTCTGTATTTAGAAAAGCTGGTTTAAGTCTGTCTATGTTGATTGTAGCTGTAGTATTGTTTTTAATTATTTTAAAAATTTTGGTGATTTTTCGATGACTCTGAATGGTCCATCGTATGGGTGTTGTAATGAGTGTCGTATTGTATCGTTTCGTACAAGAACGAATTTACAGTCTTTTAATGTTTGTGGTACGTGTTGTTGGTATTTTGTGTTATGGTGTGAAATGTTTTATTGAATGTTGTTTATGTTTTCTTTAAGCTTGAACAAGGTCTCTGATGGTTTGAATGGTTCTATTTTCTGAACTGTTAGTTGTTGTGGTAATCTGAGTGTTTGACCAAAAACCATTTCAGCTGGTGATGATTTAATGTCTTCTTTAATAGCTGATCTGAGACCTAATAGAATTAGGGGAAGTTCCGAATACGAGTTTTTTTGATTATTAGAGGCTATTAAGGAGGCCTTAAGTGTTCTGTGGAATCTTTCTATTATTCCGTTTGCTTGTGGATGATATGCTGAAGTAGTGATGTGGTGAGTACCTAGTGTTTTTATAAACTGTTTAAATGTGTGAGAGGTGAATTGAGGTCCTCGATCAGAAGTGATCTCGAGTGGAACTCCGAAACGAAAAATGAATCCTCTGTTGAAAGTTTCAACAATTGTGTTGGTATCAGTATCTTTTATTGGGTATACTTCGGGCCAACGTGTATTCCTGTCTATGGCAGTTAGTAGATATCTATAGTTATTTGATATTGGTAATGGGTCGACCAAATCAATGTGGATATGTTCGAAGCGACCGTGTGGAATATGTATCTTATGAGGTAGTGTCTTTGTGTGTCTGTGTACTTTGGCTAGTTGACAGTTAACACATTCCTGGGACCATTTGTTGATTTACGAATTCATGTTGGGCCAGAAGTATCGTTGTGTAATTAGTCGTCTGGAACCTCTAGTTCTGGGGTGAGAAATGTTGTGTGTTTGTTCGAATATTTTTTTACGCAGTGTTTGTGTTATGTATGGACGGGTATCTTTTGTTGAGTGTTCGCACCAAATTTTTATGTTAAGGAATGGGATATCGATTTGTTTGAATTTGTATACGTTTTTGTTGAGTATGTCGCTTAGTTCTGTATCGTTTGTTTGTTCGATATGTAATAGTTTTAGATTGAGGTCTGGTGTTTTTAGTTCTTCTACCTCGTATCTCGATAGAGCATCGGCAACAGTGTTATCTGTACCTTCAATGTGCAGTATTGTGTTGGTAAACTGTACGATGTATTCTAAATGACGTGTTTGTCTTGGACTGCGTTCTGCCTTTGACTGTTAACATGATTAAGCAGTTTTTGCTTAGCGAAGCTATCTTTTATTGAAGTAAATGCATCTAGAGTGTCTTTTGTCCATTGTAATTGTTTGTTTTTGATTTTTGATGCGTTGGTTACCAAATCTATCAAATGATAAATTGGTCCTAATGTGTGTGCGAGTTTGGTAATGCATCTGTGATAATATACATACCGATGAATTTTTGCATGTGTTTGACTGTGGTTGGTTGTGGGTAGTCTTGTATGCACTGTATTCGTTCTGTAGAAGGTTGTATACCGTGTTGTGAAATGTTGTAACTTAGGAACGTTATGTTATCAACTCCGAAAACGCATTTGTTTGGTTTGATGTTGAGTCCATAATTGTTAAGACGTGTTAAAACTTGGGTTAAGTGTTGTAAATGTTGTTCTTCTGTTTCACTGGCAATTAGTATATCGTCTAAGTATACGAATATGAAGTCTAGTCCGTTTAGAACTTCGTTTATGAATCTTTGGAACGTGTGCGCTGAGTTCCTCAAGCCGAAGGGCATTCGGAGGAACTCGAACATTCCGAAAGGTGTAGTGATTGCTGTTTTGTGTATGTCTTCAGAGGCCATTGGTATTTGGTGATAGGCTCTCACTAAGTCTAGTTTTGAATAAATGGTAGTGTTGTGTAAATTTATTGAAAAATCGTGTATGTGTGGTAATGGATAGCGGTCCGGTACAGTTATTGTGTTTAGTCTTCTGTAATCTCCGCATGGTCTCCAGTCGTTTGCTTCACGTTTAGGAACTAAGTGTAATGGAGATGCTGTCATTGAATAAGATGGTCTGCAGATGCCAGCTTTAACCAAGAAATCAAATTCTTGTTTAGCTATTTTCATTTTTAGCAGATCTAGACGTCGAGGTTTGTTGTAAGGTAATTGTCCTTGTGTTGTAACATGGTGTACTGTTTTATGTTTGACTGGTGCATTGTAATCGGGTTCTATTGTGAGTGCAGGGAATTTTTTTAGTAATTGAGTATATTTGTTGTTGATTGAAAATAATTTTGGTAATGGTGTTTCTGTGTATGCTGAAATAGCGTTTATAGATAGTTTTGTGAGTGGGTCAATGAGACGTTTGTGTTTTAAGTCGATGAGTAGTCCGTATTTTGTTAGAAAGTCTGCGCCTAAAATTGGCTTGGAAATGTCTGCAATTAAAAAGGTGAATGGTAAGTCACGTCTTAATTTTAGATTTAGTGTTAGTAACTTTTTGCCGTAAGTTGCTATTGAGGTGCCGTTAGCGGCTGTCAAAATAATGTTGGACTTTTGTTTGTGGTTTTTGAATTTAGAAGATGTGAGAACAGAAACTTCTGCTCCACTGTCAACGAGAATTTTTATATTGTTTGTGATATCGTGAATGAAAAGACGACGTGTGAGTGTATGGAGACTCATCATCATCGCGACGTCCGATGATGGAGTTTTTTAGTTTAAAGGATTGTGTTGGACGAATGAACATGGTCACATCGTCTGGCGTCTTTACCAAATTTGTAATGGTATCTACATAGACAGTTTGGGGAACGTTGACGAGAGTTATTTCGGAAGTCATATCTGTTCCTAGAGAAACCTCTTGATTGCGAGTTTGAACGTTGATATGATCGTTCATGATCTCGTTCTGATCTAATTGATTCTACCTCTAGTGTTAATTTGCTAATTTTATCAAGAAGTTGTGTGGTTGTTTGTGTGAATGATTGTATTGCTATTGTGAAATCATTTTGTAAGTGGTTTGGAAAATTTGGTTGTTTGTGTATAGCAGAAATTTCATGTTCATTCATTATTTCCCATAATCTATCTGCTAAGTCTAGAAGTTCTTCTAAATCTTTGTTGTTTGTACTTGTTAAGGCAATGTTTAGGTTCTTCGGTAGTTTTCGGATCCACAATTTCCGTAGAAGTTCTGGATCTATCGAAGAACCTGCTAGAAGAAGAAGCGATCTGTAGAACTGAGATGGTTTTCAGTCACCTATCTCTGTATCAGAAAATATCTTATCGAGTCGCTTGTTCTCGCTTAAAGAGTGACGTTCTATAAGCACTCGTTTTAGTCCTTCATACAGATTATCTAGTGGAGGTTTCTGTATGAAGTCTAAAACTGTGATTATTACGTCTTGTGGGAGTGCGGTGATTAGGTGTTCGTATTTTGTTTTGTCTGTTGTTATGTGTTTTGTGTTGAACTGTGTATCCGCTTGGATGAACCATGCTTCTGGACAATTGGTCCAGAATTGTGGTAGCTTTACTGAAGTAGCATGGATTTCCAAGGGAGATTCGAAGGGGTTGGGTAGTGTGTTAGGGTGGTAAGGATTATGTGTTTGGTTAGTTTGGGTAAGGTTGGGGTTCGGTGTAGGAGGAGGGTTACGATTCATTGTAGGGTGAGGAGGGGTAGTTTGATGGTTTGGTTCGATCAGAAAGTTAATTGTGTGTGTGCCTAGTGCTGTGTAGTGCCCTTTCGATGTGTTACGATACGAAGTCTATTACTTATCGTAATACAAAAATAATTTTTTTAAAAAAATTTAAAAACTCCTAGAAAAGAGTGAAACGTTATTTGAAAAATTTATGTGTGTATATTATACTTAATGTTTCATGGGCTCATAAGTTCATTCGTTCATATTTCATTCATAGGGTTGATTGTTCATAAGTTCATAAGTTCATGCGTTCATATTTCATTCATAGGATTGAGTGTTCATAAGTTCATGCGTTCATATTTCATTCATAGGATTGAGTGTTGATAAACGATGATGATGGACAATGATGACGGACGATGGTAGTGTATGATGATGGGAAATGATGACGGATGATGGTGGTAGTTGATGATGATGGATGATGATGATAATTCAAGCAGTCACGTGATATTTGTTTGTTGTTGTTGAAAATTGCGATGTAATTTTTTTTTTTTGAGAATTATTTGGTAGTGGGATGCTAAATTTTACGTGCGCATATGTTTGCGATTGAGATAATTGAGAGTATTTGTGCGTGATGCTGTAGTGGGATTGGCCTCACTATGTTGTAGTTGTTTCTGGTGGAATCCTTTGAAATCCAATTTTTTTAACAGGCAGGATCGCCAGTTTTGGTGCTGATTAAATTGGTTTTAATAAATATCTTTTTTATAAGATTTTTATTAGATTATTTTATAAGATTTTTAGTTTGAATATATTTTCGATTGAATTTTTATAATAATGAAAACTTTTTGACAAAAAATTCAAAACTTGAAAAACAAATTTTTAAAACTAGGAATAATTAAATTTTTAAAGTAAAATTAAGATAAGTGTTTTAGAGTGTAAATGTGGGGCATCACACATCTTTATTGAGTTATTTACATTACCCTTTGATGGACTTAGCTTTCGCTCAATTTTAATGTAGCGATCCATGCCAGTCTGGATTGCTGAATTTGTAACCTTATTAGAGTTAGCATCGGTGGTGTGATTCCTTTTTTGGCTAAAAACATTAGAATCATTGACAAAATTTATACTTGCGATTGTATTATTTTTTTCCTGTTAGGGTGTTAAGTTTCCTGTAGGTGACCCATGGTGACTTAGCAGTGAGAGAACCCGCTTTGTTAGTTGCTGCTGGTTCTGCATTTACCATTTTTTGGTGTGTGTGAGCCTGGTTGATTTTTAGCGCGGGAGCGACTGTTTGCGTATTGGTGTTGGTGGGCCACACTATAGTGTGGGTGCGCGCGCTAGCTTGTATTTGTTCACTTTGGCTGATCGCGAGAGAGCTGCTTTTTTTAATTATTTCGCACTCACATTTAGGTAACGAGTTACACTGATTTTTTTTGTTAGACTCAGCACTGAACGACGAGTCTTTTTTTTCGGATGGCGGAGAGCGCGCAACCGGCATTATTTCTCACTTGTTTATTATTGATGCGTATAATAAACAATTAACTTTTTTATTATTTTATTGCCACTAAGGGCAGAAAAACTTTCGTCTTTAACCGGAATTTAATTTAAATTTCACTTATGCGTCTCGATCGCGATTTTATAAGGTCAAAATTAACGCTTGCACTGTCAAATTATACGTTTAACGCGGAGAAAACTTGAGCGCAGCCGACACATGATTTGAATTGAAAATCAACTGGAAATAAATTAACTAGCTGTCTGTTTCGTTTTTCTTTTCCTTCAGTGTGTTTTCGTTTCTTTTTTGCCCATTCTAGAAGTTTTTCTTCGCTACAGTAATTCTTGATAAAATCGTGCATTAAGACTTGATGAATTCGTTGTCAAGTTAAACGATGTTCTTTTAGTAACAGCTTTCATTGATGCAGCTGGGAACCGATTTCAAAACAAGCCACGAAAAGCTATTGAAATGTTGAGATGATTTCAATGTTGATTCCAAGTTCTTTGCCTAGTTTGCATTTCGTCCGTCTACATCCGAAATGTTGGAGTTGTTGATTCCAAGTTCATTGCCTAGTTTGCATTTCGTCCGTCTACATCCGCGTTCCTTCGCTTTGGATGAACACAGGAACTGGTACAAATTTTCTAGCAGTATAGATAGCTGCAAAGCAGTATTGTACTGCCAACAGAAGCACAGTTGGCAGCACTAAGTATGCATATGAAGATTTCTTTAAAGAATATTGTTGAAATCTTTAACATTCATTTTATTGTAATTATAAAATTGGTGAATTTCTGACTGTGTCACTGGTTGACAACATTAACTCTACCCCAAAATGGTCTGATTCGTATTCTATTGTTCTGAGGTAGTTTGTGAAGTTATCATGAAATTTTATATCGACAAAAGCAGAGGTTAGAATTAAATCAATGTATGACTCGCAAATGGATACTCATGTAGGAAATTTTGTCGGTACTACTTGAAAATTGGGATTTTTACATACCAATTTTTTAGACTAACACCACTAGGGTTAGAGACTTTATTTCCCCAGACAGAATGCTTAGAATTTAAGTCACCACCCCAAACGATTTGGTCAGTGCTAAGGGAGTTTAGGATATTTGTCAAATCTTGTTCCACAACTCGGTCAAGAGGTTTTGTGGTTCTATCCTGCCTAATCAGCTCATAGCCTTTGAATTTTACATTATGTCTATTAGTCAGTTTAGTCTCTGCCATCAAAACAATGTCTGGGTTCTGTTCTTTGAGGAATACGTTAAAGAAATGTCTCTTTTTTATTGAAACTAGAGAGTTGATGTTAATGAAAATACATTTTAGTTCTCTAATCATCTAAACGGAGGTTGATGAGTAGGTTAAATAGGGCTTTGGACTTATCCTCATCCCTAGTTAGTGCTTTGTAAGAAGTGGAAAATTCACTAACCCTGGAAAGACATTCAAGAAAATTATTTCCTAACAGACGTTTGCAGTCCGTGTCAATTTCTTCAAATTGGGTCTGACTATTATTTGAACTTTTACCATTGTTAACTTTTGGAGGAACAATGGTCTTTGGACTTGAACTTTTGAGCTTGGACGCAAAATTTTCTGTCGTTCTGAACGACGAGGATTTTGGTGCAGCTGTAGCTGCAAAGGTTATATTTTTCTGAGGGTGAGTTGTCCTTAGGGTAGCCTACACGTTTTACTAATGTACTTGAGGTTGGCTGTTTGCTAACTACCTCTTCGTTGTTTAAGTGCTTTGGAACCATGGGATTCGCCACATTTAACACACCGGTGAGGCATATTGCAGTTACTTGCCACATGGTTGAACCGCTCGCAATTCCTACACTGAATAGGCAACTTTGCTTTAATATTTTCAAAACCAACCCTGCAGTTGAGAATGAATCTGATTGCTCTAAATTCTTTTAATACAGAGTCTTTGTGTAATTGGACAAGCCATTTGTTGTCACTACTTTTACTAAGGCCTACAATATTTATAAATTCAAACCGTTAAGGTAACCCAAATTTCCTCTTTTACATAAGAGAGTGAAAGTTAGTAATAATTATGCTATACGACTTACATTCAACCGGAGTATAAGTATAAAAATTAGTCTTCATATTTTTCAAGATGTCTTTAATCTTGTTGTAATCGTCCATCGTTAAGGTATTAACGTGGGTGACATTCTTGTTTAAAATATTGAAGGAGCAATTTTTATGCTTCAACTCAATAAATATTTTATCAGATAATATTTTTTGACTTACATTATAAGCAATAAGAGGAGGTGGCAAATTCTTCTTCTTGTTGTTGCAAGCTTTTTTGTTGTTGGAGTCTACGTGAATGCTCTTCACGGTGTCATTAGTTGTCTTCTTTGCTTTCTTTGGACGTTTACTTTCGTCCAGTGTTGGGAATTCGGCGTTATTTGAAGAAGTTGCGCCTTGATTTGTTGGGAAACCGGCGTTATTTGTGGTCGTTGCGCCTTGATCGATGTCGCTCGCTAAGTCCATGGTAACTTCTCACTGTACATTGTCAGGGGTTGATGGTGTGGATTTTTTAAGCTGTTCCCTGAGGTTTTCGCATTCAGAAAAAAAGTTTATGGAGATATAGTCAAATGAATGAAAAAGTGCCGAAAAAAGGGTTTTTTGGGGATATCTCGAAAAAGATTATTAAGAAAAAAAATGGTTGCCATTTTTGGAATCTACGCCCCAAAATACATCTAAAAAAGTCTATGAGAAACCAGATCTTGAGATCAACCACAAATTTGTAAACTAGTGTTATTCAACGAGCAATGTTTGAATTTTTTGGCATATCACAACAATCTAATCAGTAGTCAAGGGCTTCAAGACAGCGAGGTTTCTTCTGGCAAAATAATTCAGCTGAGCTGATATCGATTTCCTTATGAATATTTCCCAGAGCCAACCCATTAAAACGATCTTCTGTCATTGTAGATCTTAAATCCGATTTCAATCGTTTTATCACAGAAAATCTTCGTTTTGCTGTTGTCGAAGTCACTGGAATTGTGCCAATTATTTGCAGTAATATATTGATGCTTGGGAAGAACGATTCCATTTTTTTTTGTTTTGATAATGGTCAATGCTTCCATTACATTCAAAGCATCTTTGAAATCGGTTTTACAAGAGTACTGATGCTACAATTTAATATCGGATTCAAGCTCAACCTAACTGCAATTTAAATCAGTTTCATAAGTAAAAACAGCATCCACGATTTTGTCAACGCGCCCCATCGAGTGATAATCGGTATTAAACCTTCTAAGTGTAAAATGCTCAAAACTTTACCCTGGACTTTTGATTTTAATTCTAAGATCGTATGATCCAAATAGGGATAGTATATTGCGGCTCTAAAACATTTGAGAACGAAATTAAAATAAAATAAGACTTTTTAAGGTGTTATCTTCGGCCAGGCCGAAACTGCATTGAAAGTACATTTTAAGTAACTGTGAAAAAAAACTCGTTGAAGAGCTTGAATGAGTCGAAAAAAAATGTAAAGAAGTTAAAATAGTTTGAAAAGTGTTGAAACAGTTGCAAAAAACTGAAAATGTATACTGACACCATTGAAAGAAATTGAAAAAACCAAAAAAATGCTGAAAAGTTGAAAAAATCGAAATATATGGAAAATGTTGAAAAACTCAAAAACAGTTGAAGAGGTTGAAACAATTCAAAATTGATGAAAAAATCGAATAAATAAAGAAAATGACGAATTAAGTTGAAAGATGATGAAAAAGACGAAAAAATACTTATGGGATATATTGGAAAAAGTTAAAAGATTGTTAAAGTCAAAATAATATGGAAAATGTTAAAAAAATCGAATAAAAATGAAAAAGTCAAAGCATGCCAAGCCCACCTCTTCAATTTACAATTTATTGAGCTTAATTCATTGTACAATAAGACTTAATCTTTAATCATAAATTTTTAAATAATTATTCGACCTTTTTCGTTTAAGTATATTTTGATTATTTTATTTTGGCTAATAGGTCAATCAGTTTCAATTTTTATTTATTAATCCTTAAAATTTGAAATACCCAATATTTCGAAGAAGTTCCTTCTTCATCCTCAGGGGTCACTAAAAATTACAATATGCAACAATAAGTAAACATCACAATAAATTATTTAAAAGTAACATAAAATTTAAACACTTTCACTAACATAAACAAAAAAATATAACGAGACAATGGTACTGAACTTACATTTAAGTTTAACGAGGTCAAAATTTGAACTAAATTAATTATTAACTAAGTGCCTATATATGTGAGCACAATTTTCGGTGTCACTCTTAAAGTTCATTCTCAGGTCAGTGGGAGTATTAATAATGTGAAGCATCTCTATCATTAGTCGTTTGTCATATTGGTTCTCTTGTTGCAAGATCTTCACATCGTCAAAGTTAGGATAATGTCCGAATTCTGCACAGTGGGCTGAGAGTGCTGTCTTAGGAACTTGTCCTGTTCTATTTTTTTGGTCAGATCTGTGTCCTGAGAGTCTTGTCCTGAGTTTTGTTTTTGTAGTACCAACATATACTTTATGGCATACGTTGGACCCGTCACCATTACAAGGAATTTTGTAAATAATTTTCGATTTATCAAGTTTATTTATTTTATCTTTAGTGTTGCTATAAAATTGTCCAACTACGTTGTCTGTTCTGTTTGCAATTTTTATGTTGTCAAATAAATGAGATTTTGCGAATCTCTCGGTGAAACCGGGTATGTATGTCATAGATTTATATATTATTGCACTTGGTTCTGGCCGTTGTCTATATTTGTCATGGGATCTCTTTAATAAATGTTTAATAGTTCTTTTTGGGAAACTATTTTTAAGTAAAATATCCTTAACTTTGTCAATGTTGTCTTTAAAAAATTCTTTGTCGCTTATTGTCAATACTCTTCTGATTAAATTTTCTGCAGTGTTTAGTATGGTCATTTTGGGATGTTTTGAATAGAAATTAATAATTCGTCCTGATGCTGAGGGTTTTTGATACCAATTAAGTTTTAATTGATTCCCTATTCTAACGATAATTGTGTCAAGATAAGTCAATTTGTTGTTTTCTTCTTCCTCTATAGTAAATTTTATGTTTCGGTCAAATTTGTTTAGCTCGTCTAAAATCTCTTGAATTGTATCCGTTCTTACAATTGCAAAAATGTCATCTACATATTTTGTCAGTACTCTAGGTTTAATGTCAATTTTACTCATACAATTGTCCAATAACTCTTCCATAACGATGTCTGCTATTATAGGCGAGGCTGGTGAACCCATAGGCATGCCTTTCATTTGTGTATAAGTTTGTCCGTTGAAATTAAAATAATTATTGTCAATAACACAAAATTTAACGATGTCAATAAAAAGTTTTTTTGGAATTGTCGTGAAAGTTTTAATTGTATTCCACTTCTTGTCTATAATTGTCAATGCTAAATTTACTGGTACACTAGGAAATAGAGAAACTACGTCAAAGGATATCATTTTTTCGTCATCAAAAATATAACTGTCTTGTACACGATTTTTAAATTCTATTGCGTCTTTAACGTTATAAATAGAGTCTTTTGTCAAGTTTTTTAAAATTTTTGTGATATATTTACACAATCCATATGATGGTGAACTAATGGAGGAGCAGATCGGTCTTAAAGGCATGTCTTTTTTATGAATTTTGGGTAGTCCGTAAATTCGTGGAGCAATGGCGGTGTTCGTTTTTATCATGAATTTTTCTTTGAGTGTTATATGTTTATTGTCAAAAAGTTTGTCTGCAAATTCATTGTTTTTTCCCTGTAAAGCAGATGTTTTGTCTTTTTTTAAACGTCTGTATGTTGTCCAATCACCGAAAATTGTGCTCATTTTGTCATTATATTCTTTTTTATACATAACTACTGTCACATTCCCCTTGTCTGCATTCAACACTAATATATTTTTATTTTTCTTTAAAAGTTGTTTTGTTTGTTCCACTGTGTTTTTAATGAACTTGTCTCTCGCGTCCAACTTATGCTTGTGTTTGTGTTGGTTTATCAGCATCAATAATTTAACTCTGGCGGTCTCTTGATCTTCTTTCTCTTTTATCGTCTGTATGCAGCTTTCACCATCCGCGATGCACTTAAATAAGGGAAATTGTTCTTTAGTCATAGGTAGCGCGTATTTGGGTCCAAGCGAGAGAAGCCACTGTATGTTTGTCGGTATTATAGAATTCGTCATGTTCTTAAACCACTCTCTGTTTAACTTAATGTTGAACTTTTCCATGTGTTGTTGTTGTAATTTGTTGAATTTGTTTATATGTGTTATTTTGGTTTTGAGTAGCAAGGTTTTATATAAATGTGTTTCACTCTTCATAAAAAGTTCGTAGTCATCTCTGGTTAAATTTCCTTTTATAGTTGCTGCTGTAGTTTGTCGTTTGATTTTTGTGCTTTTGAGAAGGTCGTGTTTTTGCTCAATTAAGAGATTAAGTAGTTTGTTGTGAAAATGTTGTATGTGTTTTTGTAATCGTGTTTTGTATTTTGGCGGGATCTCTTTGTTTATTTTGAAAATGTTCTCGACGTTATTTTTTGTTGTGTTGAATAAAAAATCAGGAATAATTCCTCCTTTTCTGCATTTAATTAAGAAAGTAATTGTGGATTCAGTATTCGCACTTGTCTTGTTTATTCTGTCATATGATTTTATTGCACTGTTTATATTGCTGCTGTATTTTCTTTTTAGCTTGCTGTATAGTCCCATTGTTTGTTGACTTCTTGGCGTGCCATCCATTATATCATAAATTTTTAAATAATTATTCGACCTTTTTCGTTTAAGTATATTTTGATTATTTTATTTTGGCTAATAGGTCAATCAGTTTCAATTTTTATTTATTAATCCTTAAAATTTGAAATACCCAATATTTCGAAGAAGTTCCTTCTTCATCCTCAGGGGTCACTAAAAATTACAATATGCAACAATAAGTAAACATCACAATAAATTATTTAAAAGTAACATAAAATTTAAACACTTTCACTAACATAAACAAAAAAATATAACGAGACAATGGTACTGAACTTACATTTAAGTTTAACGAGGTCAAAATTTGAACTAAATTAATTATTAACTAAGTGCCTATATATGTGAGCACAATTTTCGGTGTCACTCTTAAAGTTCATTCTCAGGTCAGTGGGAGTATTAATAATGTGAAGCATCTCTATCATTAGTCGTTTGTCATATTGGTTCTCTTGTTGCAAGATCTTCACATCGTCAAAGTTAGGATAATGTCCGAATTCTGCACAGTGGGCTGAGAGTGCTGTCTTAGGAACTTGTCCTGTTCTATTTTTTTGGTCAGATCTGTGTCCTGAGAGTCTTGTCCTGAGTTTTGTTTTTGTAGTACCAACATATACTTTATGGCATACGTTGGACCCGTCACCATTACAAGGAATTTTGTAAATAATTTTCGATTTATCAAGTTTATTTATTTTATCTTTAGTGTTGCTATAAAATTGTCCAACTACGTTGTCTGTTCTGTTTGCAATTTTTATGTTGTCAAATAAATGAGATTTTGCGAATCTCTCGGTGAAACCGGGTATGTATGTCATAGATTTATATATTATTGCACTTGGTTCTGGCCGTTGTCTATATTTGTCATGGGATCTCTTTAATAAATGTTTAATAGTTCTTTTTGGGAAACTATTTTTAAGTAAAATATCCTTAACTTTGTCAATGTTGTCTTTAAAAAATTCTTTGTCGCTTATTGTCAATACTCTTCTGATTAAATTTTCTGCAGTGTTTAGTATGGTCATTTTGGGATGTTTTGAATAGAAATTAATAATTCGTCCTGATGCTGAGGGTTTTTGATACCAATTAAGTTTTAATTGATTCCCTATTCTAACGATAATTGTGTCAAGATAAGTCAATTTGTTGTTTTCTTCTTCCTCTATAGTAAATTTTATGTTTCGGTCAAATTTGTTTAGCTCGTCTAAAATCTCTTGAATTGTATCCGTTCTTACAATTGCAAAAATGTCATCTACATATTTTGTCAGTACTCTAGGTTTAATGTCAATTTTACTCATACAATTGTCCAATAACTCTTCCATAACGATGTCTGCTATTATAGGCGAGGCTGGTGAACCCATAGGCATGCCTTTCATTTGTGTATAAGTTTGTCCGTTGAAATTAAAATAATTATTGTCAATAACACAAAATTTAACGATGTCAATAAAAAGTTTTTTTGGAATTGTCGTGAAAGTTTTAATTGTATTCCACTTCTTGTCTATAATTGTCAATGCTAAATTTACTGGTACACTAGGAAATAGAGAAACTACGTCAAAGGATATCATTTTTTCGTCATCAAAAATATAACTGTCTTGTACACGATTTTTAAATTCTATTGCGTCTTTAACGTTATAAATAGAGTCTTTTGTCAAGTTTTTTAAAATTTTTGTGATATATTTACACAATCCATATGATGGTGAACTAATGGAGGAGCAGATCGGTCTTAAAGGCATGTCTTTTTTATGAATTTTGGGTAGTCCGTAAATTCGTGGAGCAATGGCGGTGTTCGTTTTTATCATGAATTTTTCTTTGAGTGTTATATGTTTATTGCTCCACGAATTTACGGACTACCCAAAATTCATAAAAAAGACATGCCTTTAAGACCGATCTGCTCCTCCATTAGTTCACCATCATATGGATTGTGTAAATATATCACAAAAATTTTAAAAAACTTGACAAAAGACTCTATTTATAACGTTAAAGACGCAATAGAATTTAAAAATCGTGTACAAGACAGTTATATTTTTGATGACGAAAAAATGATATCCTTTGACGTAGTTTCTCTATTTCCTAGTGTACCAGTAAATTTAGCATTGACAATTATAGACAAGAAGTGGAATACAATTAAAACTTTCACGACAATTCCAAAAAAACTTTTTATTGACATCGTTAAATTTTGTGTTATTGACAATAATTATTTTAATTTCAACGGACAAACTTATACACAAATGAAAGGCATGCCTATGGGTTCACCAGCCTCGCCTATAATAGCAGACATCGTTATGGAAGAGTTATTGGACAATTGTATGAGTAAAATTGACATTAAACCTAGAGTACTGACAAAATATGTAGATGACATTTTTGCAATTGTAAGAACGGATACAATTCAAGAGATTTTAGACGAGCTAAACAAATTTGACCGAAACATAAAATTTACTATAGAGGAAGAAGAAAACAACAAATTGACTTATCTTGACACAATTATCGTTAGAATAGGGAATCAATTAAAACTTAATTGGTATCAAAAACCCTCAGCATCAGGACGAATTATTAATTTCTATTCAAAACATCCCAAAATGACCATACTAAACACTGCAGAAAATTTAATCAGAAGAGTATTGACAATAAGCGACAAAGAATTTTTTAAAGACAACATTGACAAAGTTAAGGATATTTTACTTAAAAATAGTTTCCCAAAAAGAACTATTAAACATTTATTAAAGAGATCCCATGACAAATATAGACAACGGCCAGAACCAAGTGCAATAATATATAAATCTATGACATACATACCCGGTTTCACCGAGAGATTCGCAAAATCTCATTTATTTGACAACATAAAAATTGCAAACAGAACAGACAACGTAGTTGGACAATTTTATAGCAACACTAAAGATAAAATAAATAAACTTGATAAATCGAAAATTATTTACAAAATTCCTTGTAATGGTGACGGGTCCAACGTATGCCATAAAGTATATGTTGGTACTACAAAAACAAAACTCAGGACAAGACTCTCAGGACACAGATCTGACCAAAAAAATAGAACAGGACAAGTTCCTAAGACAGCACTCTCAGCCCACTGTGCAGAATTCGGACATTATCCTAACTTTGACGATGTGAAGATCTTGCAACAAGAGAACCAATATGACAAACGACTAATGATAGAGATGCTTCACATTATTAATACTCCCACTGACCTGAGAATGAACTTTAAGAGTGACACCGAAAATTGTGCTCACATATATAGGCACTTAGTTAATAATTAATTTAGTTCAAATTTTGACCTCGTTAAACTTAAATGTAAGTTCAGTACCATTGTCTCGTTATATTTTTTTGTTTATGTTAGTGAAAGTGTTTAAATTTTATGTTACTTTTAAATAATTTATTGTGATGTTTACTTATTGTTGCATATTGTAATTTTTAGTGACCCCTGAGGATGAAGAAGGAACTTCTTCGAAATATTGGGTATTTCAAATTTTAAGGATTAATAAATAAAAATTGAAACTGATTGACCTATTAGCCAAAATAAAATAATCAAAATATACTTAAACGAAAAAGGTCGAATAATTATTTAAAAATTTATGATATAATGGATGGCACGCCAAGAAGTCAACAAACAATGGGACTATACAGCAAGCTAAAAAGAAAATACAGCAGCAATATAAACAGTGCAATAAAATCATATGACAGAATAAACAAGACAAGTGCGAATACTGAATCCACAATTACTTTCTTAATTAAATGCAGAAAAGGAGGAATTATTCCTGATTTTTTATTCAACACAACAAAAAATAACGTCGAGAACATTTTCAAAATAAACAAAGAGATCCCGCCAAAATACAAAACACGATTACAAAAACACATACAACATTTTCACAACAAACTACTTAATCTCTTAATTGAGCAAAAACACGACCTTCTCAAAAGCACAAAAATCAAACGACAAACTACAGCAGCAACTATAAAAGGAAATTTAACCAGAGATGACTACGAACTTTTTATGAAGAGTGAAACACATTTATATAAAACCTTGCTACTCAAAACCAAAATAACACATATAAACAAATTCAACAAATTACAACAACAACACATGGAAAAGTTCAACATTAAGTTAAACAGAGAGTGGTTTAAGAACATGACGAATTCTATAATACCGACAAACATACAGTGGCTTCTCTCGCTTGGACCCAAATACGCGCTACCTATGACTAAAGAACAATTTCCCTTATTTAAGTGCATCGCGGATGGTGAAAGCTGCATACAGACGATAAAAGAGAAAGAAGATCAAGAGACCGCCAGAGTTAAATTATTGATGCTGATAAACCAACACAAACACAAGCATAAGTTGGACGCGAGAGACAAGTTCATTAAAAACACAGTGGAACAAACAAAACAACTTTTAAAGAAAAATAAAAATATATTAGTGTTGAATGCAGACAAGGGGAATGTGACAGTAGTTATGTATAAAAAAGAATATAATGACAAAATGAGCACAATTTTCGGTGATTGGACAACATACAGACGTTTAAAAAAAGACAAAACATCTGCTTTACAGGGAAAAAACAATGAATTTGCAGACAAACTTTTTGACAATAAACATATAACACTCAAAGAAAAATTCATGATAAAAACGAACACCGCCATTGCTCCACGAATTTACGGACTACCCAAAATTCATAAAAAAGACATGCCTTTAAGACCGATCTGCTCCTCCATTAGTTCACCATCATATGGATTGTGTAAATATATCACAAAAATTTTAAAAAACTTGACAAAAGACTCTATTTATAACGTTAAAGACGCAATAGAATTTAAAAATCGTGTACAAGACAGTTATATTTTTGATGACGAAAAAATGATATCCTTTGACGTAGTTTCTCTATTTCCTAGTGTACCAGTAAATTTAGCATTGACAATTATAGACAAGAAGTGGAATACAATTAAAACTTTCACGACAATTCCAAAAAAACTTTTTATTGACATCGTTAAATTTTGTGTTATTGACAATAATTATTTTAATTTCAACGGACAAACTTATACACAAATGAAAGGCATGCCTATGGGTTCACCAGCCTCGCCTATAATAGCAGACATCGTTATGGAAGAGTTATTGGACAATTGTATGAGTAAAATTGACATTAAACCTAGAGTACTGACAAAATATGTAGATGACATTTTTGCAATTGTAAGAACGGATACAATTCAAGAGATTTTAGACGAGCTAAACAAATTTGACCGAAACATAAAATTTACTATAGAGGAAGAAGAAAACAACAAATTGACTTATCTTGACACAATTATCGTTAGAATAGGGAATCAATTAAAACTTAATTGGTATCAAAAACCCTCAGCATCAGGACGAATTATTAATTTCTATTCAAAACATCCCAAAATGACCATACTAAACACTGCAGAAAATTTAATCAGAAGAGTATTGACAATAAGCGACAAAGAATTTTTTAAAGACAACATTGACAAAGTTAAGGATATTTTACTTAAAAATAGTTTCCCAAAAAGAACTATTAAACATTTATTAAAGAGATCCCATGACAAATATAGACAACGGCCAGAACCAAGTGCAATAATATATAAATCTATGACATACATACCCGGTTTCACCGAGAGATTCGCAAAATCTCATTTATTTGACAACATAAAAATTGCAAACAGAACAGACAACGTAGTTGGACAATTTTATAGCAACACTAAAGATAAAATAAATAAACTTGATAAATCGAAAATTATTTACAAAATTCCTTGTAATGGTGACGGGTCCAACGTATGCCATAAAGTATATGTTGGTACTACAAAAACAAAACTCAGGACAAGACTCTCAGGACACAGATCTGACCAAAAAAATAGAACAGGACAAGTTCCTAAGACAGCACTCTCAGCCCACTGTGCAGAATTCGGACATTATCCTAACTTTGACGATGTGAAGATCTTGCAACAAGAGAACCAATATGACAAACGACTAATGATAGAGATGCTTCACATTATTAATACTCCCACTGACCTGAGAATGAACTTTAAGAGTGACACCGAAAATTGTGCTCACATATATAGGCACTTAGTTAATAATTAATTTAGTTCAAATTTTGACCTCGTTAAACTTAAATGTAAGTTCAGTACCATTGTCTCGTTATATTTTTTTGTTTATGTTAGTGAAAGTGTTTAAATTTTATGTTACTTTTAAATAATTTATTGTGATGTTTACTTATTGTTGCATATTGTAATTTTTAGTGACCCCTGAGGATGAAGAAGGAACTTCTTCGAAATATTGGGTATTTCAAATTTTAAGGATTAATAAATAAAAATTGAAACTGATTGACCTATTAGCCAAAATAAAATAATCAAAATATACTTAATCTTTAATAGTACATCAATATTGGAAATCATGCATGAACAATATAAAACTTAAAGATAAAATAAAACATATGCATAAGTACAAAGATACGAAAATAGAAATAAGAAACAAAAGAAGGAAAGAAGAATTTATGAACTATGAATTATAACTTTAGAAGTAGTTGAAAAGTGCTTGTTTGAAGCTATTTCCTGATGTAACTCGCCGTAAGTGTATTGATAAAGAATTCCAAAGTCTTATTGTGCTAATAAAAAAAAATCTGGAAGAGCTTAGGTAAAAGTACCTAGGGACAATCAATTTTAGTGACTTGGAGGACTGACAAAATTGAAGTTTATCATATAGATAACTAGGACAGCGGGAATAAATAAGTTTATGTAAAAATAGTAAATTACGCATGTTAAGATACTCTACCAAACTACAACCAAGTATGCCTTTACTTATTTCAGATATATGCTCATAACGTCCAACTCCATAAACGTATCTAGCAGAATTATTGAAAGCAACAAGTAGTTTATGTAGTGATGGTGAGTCTAGCTTACTATAAACTAATTCAAAATAGGAAATATAGGGAACAATCAGTTGTAAAACAAGCCTACGCCTAGTCTCTAAAGGTGTAAAAGCAATAGATGCTCTTAAATACCTCAAAGTCATGTATATCTCTCCTATTAAATGATTAATATGATCACTACAAGAAAGTTTATAATTTAAAATAAATCCAAGATTACGTACCTTATTAACGAACTCTAAATGTACAGAATCAAGAAATAGGGGAGGAATCCCTAAACAGCTTAGCTCACTTCTTGCAATTGGTAATACTTTAGACTTTAATGGGTTAATATGAAGTAAATTGTTTTTTGCCCATAAATTCAACGCACTTAAGTCAACATAAAGTCTATAGCTTAGGTCCTCTACAAGACCAATAGGCCTAGAGAGATAAAGTTGAATATCGTCAGCGTAACCGTGGACAGAAGCATGCTTGCAAACTAAAAAAATGTCATTAATAAAAATTGAAAATAACAAGGGACCTAAAATAGAACCTTGTGGAACTCCAGCACATACTGTTTTAAAAGATGAAAAGGCATCTCCAACTTTAACTCTCTGTAGACGATCACCTAAATAATCCGATATCAAAAATAACGCACTATCACTGAATCCAAAGTAATGTTTTAATTTTTTACAAAGCAAAAGGTGATTGACAGAGTCAAAGGCTTTGGAAAAATCTAAAAGACAAAGTAAAATTGTGCCTACTTTTGGTTATTAAATAAATTTTATTCATAATCGACATACCAAATTTTAGCTCAATAGCTTGTATAGTCTGCGATATATGCCGTAATTAGCCTTAAAATTTAGGACGAAGACACACTCACTGATAAAATCCAGTCCGATTTAAATCCAGAAATAGCCTTCCATAAACAGACCTTTTACACCAAATTTTAGTATGATTGCTCACATATTTCGGTAGATATACCACTTAATGTATTTTACTTGTATGAGAGTCGCCACGCACACTGAAGCTAAATTTTTGTAATAAGATACCTCATAGCGAGTACATTTGTATTAAATTTCATAACGATTACGTTGTTAGTTCTCTCAATATAACGTTTATAAAAATTGTGGGCTATGCCAGGTCCCTGTGAGAGCCTTTGAAAACTTAAGACCTAGCCAAATCCTAATTTTGTTCACATGTGCATCAAATTACATGGTTTTATAAAAATCTCTGCAATACTTTCAATAATTACTACATAAATAGATAAGTCTAAGAATATTTGTTGGTCAAATCACGTCGGAACACGGAATTTGAAAAATAAATTTTTTTTGAATTAAAAAAAAACGAGAAAACGAACGAACCGGTCTCAAAAAATTTTATATTCATCAAATTTTTTTTGAGAATTTTTAAACAAAAAACGGAGGGCACACATTTCGGAAATTAAGTTTTTTGAATTAAACTAAAAATAAAGGACGAAGTTCAAAATTTTTCATAAAGTCGTATGTTTTCCTTACGCATAGATGCTATATGCGTATACTCTCTGTGTAGGATATAATTAGCATGCTACTTACCGAAAAAAAAAAAACGATTTTTTTGATGTTTTTGGCGACCACACGAGCGGGGAATTCAGTGTTTTACTCAACAGCGATTGTAGATGCTTCATTAAAAATATCATCAAATGACGTTAGATCTTTTCGCATTTGTGAAAATTGGTTGATAATTTGCTCGACATGAGTACGGGCTGAAGAAATTATTCGTGTCGGATCTTGTAGTTTTGCGACAGTATAGAAGCATTAACAATTTTCAGAATATGCTATCGAAGCTGAAAGTTGAACCGCTTTTGAAGAAATTTCGGTGTCCTTGCTTTGCTTAAAATTTGGTTATGTTTCAGAGATAAACAGCAACAATTGAGGCGCCCAGTTGCAAAACCGGCCAAGTCCACAAAAATCAAATTTTGAGATATTTTTTTTTTTTTTTTTTTTTTTTTTTTTTTTATTGATTCATTTCATAAGAAAACTATTTACAATGTATAAATCTATCACAAATTAATATTAGGTACAAGTTTCCTGATGAAGCTTAAAACATTCTGTTGTCTAAAAGACAAGAGGCGAATGTAGTACATATATAATTCACAAATTAATTTTAATTTGATGGGGAAAACATACATGCCGAAAAGTTTGATTAAAACATTAATAAAAATATAAAAAAAAAAAATATATAATAAGTTATTTTATTAAGTGAACTAAAATAAACAATATTCAAGTTATGCTATTACATTAAAAAAATTTTCAATGGTGGAGTAATTTAAAGAAAATAGCCATTTTTTAACAGAATTTAGGAAAATTGATTTCACTCTTTCGCATCTAATTTCTTTTGGTATCTTGTTAAATAGACGTGGTGCAGTAACAAGGTAAAAACGAGAAAAATGCGTTTTGACAATTGGAGGAATAACTACAAAATTATCAGCGTTTACTCGTAAATTATAATTTTCTTGTAATCTAACAGAATAAAAACCCGATTTTTCAAAAAAAATTTTTAGGACTTTATAACAGTATAAATGTCTCAAAGGGAGGATATTTAGAGATTTAAAAAGATTAAAGCTGGAAGCTCTCCGATTAGCTTTCCACATAATGCGAATCACATGTTTTTGTTTAATAAAAAGGGGTTCAATTTTACTAAAATAAACACCTCCCCAACAGGAAAGTCCATACTGTAGTTTAGATTTAAGTAGTGCGTTATAAACCAATTTTAAAATTGCCTGATCACAGTAAAGACTGAGATGGTATAATTGCCTTACAACTTTATTTGAGTAGTTTTTAAGGTATAGCGTATGGTGGTTCCAACATAGTTTATTGTCTAGAGTGATACCCAAGTATTTAAAATTAGTGACTGTCTCAATTCCAAAACATTTATCGTTGCAATTATCTTTGCCGTTAAAAGTTACACCATGACCAATATCAAATAAGCAGAATTTCGAGCAACTGGGCGAATGATAAACTAAAGGTAGAATATCGCATGTTGTGCCTCTAATATTAAATAACATGAACTTTGTTTTCTTACTAATAAGAAATTTATGCCTCTGAAACCATTTTCTTAACAAATCTAGATCATGGTTCACATCCGTGTAAACATTGAAAATGCTTCTGCTCGAATAGGTTAGGGCAGTATCATCTGCAAAAGCAGTAAGACTTCCTTTAAAAGGTTGAATAAATAATGAATTTACATAGATCAAAAACAGAGTTGGGCCTAAAACGGAACCTTGAGGGACACCTAAATTATTGTACCTCACACTACTAAAACAATTCTTGATTTTAACCATTTGTTTCCTATTATTTAAATACGATGCAAACCAATCATATACGCTGCCTCTAAAACCAGCATTGAAAAGTTTGTTCAGCAATAAAGTATGATCTACCATATCGAACGCTTTAGTGATGTCAATGAATAGGCAAGCCGGAGTATCTGACACATTTAAACTATTATGAATTTCGCTCGTAAGTTTTAAAAGTGCATCTTCAGTAGATTTTCCGTTCCTAAATCCAAACTGACAGTCACTAAAGAAGCTCAATCTATTTAAGAAGGACAACATTCTATATTTCATACCTTTCTCAAAAACTTTCGAGAAGGTGGAAAGAAGTGAAATTGGACGATAATTGTTTAATGACGATACGTCTCCTTTTTTGTATAGTGGAATCAAAACTGCTGTTTTTAAAGAAACTGGAAAAATACCAGAATGCACACTTAAGTTGAAGATATAGCACAAAACATCCGATATTTGAAAAGAGATATTTTTTAAAATAAAGCTTGAAACCTCATCTAAGGCACTGGAGTTAGACGTTTTGAGAGAAGTAATAATATTATGAATTTCAATAGCTGTAAATGGTACAAAGAAAAAACTGTGGGATTGATTATAAGACTCAGCTAACAAATTTACATAACAAGCGTTAGAAGTATTGACCGGAGAATCCTGAAAAGAATCGATGTTTGAAAAAAAATCGTTGAATAGATTGGAAATCACTACCGGGTCAGATACGACTTGATTATTGCATTTAAGTGAGATATCAACATCAGAAGTGTTTCTGTTAAGAATTTCGTTTACGATTCGCCATTCTTTTTTAGAGTTGCCAATGTTTTTAGAGAGCTTATTTTTGAAGTAGTTATCTCTACATCGTGGAATATCGGTTTTAAGTTCAAGACATATCTTATCAAAATAACTTTTCAGTCTTTCATTATTTGGGTTTTTTTTAACTGACGCACAAAGTGTATTTTTTACTTTAATTTTTTTTAGTAATGGTATCGTCATCCACTTCTTGATACATTCTATATTTTCATATATAAAAATCTAGAGCATGCTTTATCTTTCTACAATGGTTTTAGATTAAAAAAAAATAATTTTTGTATTGAACTTTTTAGTCATTTTTACAACCAACATGACAAAGATAACAAGTGGATCAATTTAACCTGGTAATTGGTGACATATGTTTCGGCTATTACCACGTATATACATATTTATATGCATATACATAGCCTCATCAGACCAGTTTTGGTTAAGTTGTACTGAGAATCGAACACCCGACCGTATGCATTTTTGAATTGCGACGCACTTTGTACACATCAAGGTCACATACCCAATAGCTCAAGTGTTAGAGCGGCCGTCGCAATTCAAAAATGCATACGGTCGGGTGTTCGATTCTCAGTACAACTTAACCAAAACTGGTCTGATGAGGCTATGTATGTGCATATAAATATGTATATACGTGGTAATAGCCGAAACATATGTCACCAATTACCAGGTTAAATTGATCCACTTGTTATCTTTGTCATGTTGGTTGTAAAAATGACTAAAAAGTTCAATACAAAAATTATTAACATAATAATTATTAGTCTCAAAACAAACCAAAAAAAAATTGTTTGACAGAAATATTACACTTTTTAAATTATGTTTGATTCATCGATTTCAAAACCAGCCAAGTCCATGAGCTTGCTTTCAAAACCAGTCCAACGACTTGGAATCAAAACCGGCCAAGTCCAGTACATTGGTATTAAAACCGGCCAAGTCCACTTTTTTTCCAATTTCTTGGAATCAAAACCTGCCAAGTCCAGTTCATTGGTATCAAAACCGGCCAAGTTCAAAATTGTTTTCTCAAAAACATACGCAAATTAAACTTGAAAAGTCTGATCTGACGTGCTTTGAGTAAGAAATTTTATAAACTATTATGTGGGAAATAGTTTTTAATTTTTCAATGAACATAGATGAATATAAACGTTTTTCGTTGTTTTCCCAAAAGTATGAAAAATGGACTTGGCTGGTTTTGAAACCGGGCGCCTCAATTCGCTGAAAGTATCAACGCATTCATGCCATTCTACCCATTTTGTTTATGGACTCCGTTCGGAAATTTTATCTTCAATAGTTGTACCCTTTTCGACAACAAATTTGACACTGATGGAACTGTGCCTAGCATGTTTCAGAAATATCTCATGATTTGCCTCAGCACAAATTCAGAGATTGAATGAAACAATAAGTGTAAAATGCTTAGGGTTGAACTTTAGATGTCAAAGCCTCAACTCTGTTGATTTTTATGGCCATGTTCGATCCTCCATCATAGCCTTGACCACGCAAGTTTTTAACAGATAAATCCAATGAAGTCAATTCACTTATCATTGCTCATTTAATAGTATATGCCTCAGTCGATTTAATGTGAGTGAATCCCAAAATTGTTCTAATATATTTAAATATATATGATAGTTTGCATTTCGTCCGTCTACATCCGCGTTCCTTCGCTTTGGATGAACACAGGAACTGGTACAAATTTTCTAGCAGTACAGATAGCTGCAAAGCAGTATTGTACTGCTAACAGAAGCACAGTTGGCAGCACTAAGTATGCATATGAAGATTTCTTTGAAGAATATTGTTGAAATCTTTAACATTCATTTTATTGTAGTTATAAAATTGGTGGATTTCTGACTGTGTCACTGGTTGACAACATTAACTCTACCCCAAAATGGTCTGATTCGTATTCTATGGTTCTGAGGTAGTTTGTGAAGTTATCATGAAATTTTATATCGACAAAAGCAAAGGTTAAAATTAAATCAATGTATGACTCGCAAATGGATACTCATGTAGGAAATTTGGTCGGTACTACTTGAAAATTGGGATTTTACATAACCAATTTTTTAGACTAAAACCACTAGGGTTAGAGACTTTATTTCTCCACACAGAATGCTTAGAATTTAAGTCACCACCCCAAACTATTTGGTCCGTGCTAAAAGGGGGTACACACTAGCGATCATGTTCGTCAGTCAAAAATTCATCAGTTTTGAATGATTGTTCGCAGCGGTCAAGCTATCATTCATGTTTGAAGCTCAAACCGCCATTCAAGCTGTAAAATTTGACTCATAAACATGAGAAATAAAAAAATTGGGTGCGCGTTATTAATTATCGCGCAAGATTACCAAAACAATACTCGTAAAAAAAGGAGTAAATGGGTAAAGCGATGGGTTGCCACTCGGAAAAAAAAATCCCATTATTCGTATTTTTGCAGGAATTTACACGAGTCAAACCACCACACTTTTGGTTGATAAATATTATCAAAACCGGCCCCAGAATACTCATATTGTTTCTTTTTTTTTTTTTAATTCTCGTCTGTAGGACGACCGAATTTTGTTAATTTTTTTTCCAACGTCTTCAAAAGTACAATTTTTTTTTCAACGTCTTCAAAAGTACAATTTTTTTTATACTTTCTCATAATTTTTAGTAATTCTTCATATGAATAATTTTTAATTTCACGTATCATGTACTCTGTTATGCCCCAGAGGCAACGTTGCATTTCATAACAACAAATAAATTCTTTCAAAAAATCACTTTCAGCATCCATGCTGCCGATTCAATGATTTAGCTTGACTGACGCTTTTCGGTACACACTAGCAACCAAAAACAAATATGGCCGCTGACTGTCACTCAACCACAAAAATTTTTGTGGTTGACTATTGACTGACGAAAAAGAGTGGCACCCACTCAAGCAACAGAAATTTGAGCAAAACTAACGAACATGATCGCTAGTGTGTACCGCCTTTAAGGAATTTTAGAATGTTTGTCAAGTCTTGTTCCGCCAATCGCTCTCGAGGTCTTGTATAAATTAACTAAGACAGTTATTTAATAAAAAAATTGATTTTTACATTTTTCGGCTATGCCAAACTTTTACAATTTATTTTATTACTTTTGGCTATGCCAAATTTTACAAATTTTTTCGGCTATGGCGAACTTTTTAAAACGAATCCAAAAATTAGACTAACTTCTCAATACGAAACAGATATTTCCCAAACCACATAGTTGAACCTTTGGCAATTCCTACACCGAATAGGAAACTTTGTCTTAATATTTTCACGTCCAACCCTGCAGTTCAGAATGAATCTGATTGTCCTACATTTATTTAAGTCCGAGTCTTTGTCTAGTTGAACAAGCCATTTGTTATCCCTAATTCTAATAAGACCCACAATATTTATTTTCAAGCCGTTAAGGTATCTCACAATTTCCTCTTTTTCATAAGAGGGTGATAGCTTAGTAATTATTTGGATTCAACAAGTATAAAAATGTGTCCTCATATTTTTCAAGATGCCTTTAACCTTGTCATAATCATCCATCGTTAAGATATTAACGTGGGTAACATTCTTGTTTAAAATGTTGAAGGAAAATTTTTATGCTTTAACTCAATAGTATTTTATCCGCTAAAACTTTCTGGCTTACGTTATACGCAATAAGAGGCGGTGGTAAGCTCTTCTTGTTGCTGTTGTTGGCTGCGTGAATGCTTTTCACGGTGTCATTAGTAGCACTTGTCATCTTAGTTTACTTTGGACGTTTGCTTTCGTCCAGCGCGCTTATTAAATTAATTACTTGGGTTATTATAGAAATATCGCTTTTTGGAAAAAAATTTTTTGCGGTTTTTCGATTTTGACACCTAAAAATTAAATGCGCATGACTTCGTAAAAAAATGTATTCCAGTCAAATTGAAGGAATACGTGTCCTCTTATTTCCTCTGACATATTTTATCGGGAACCAATTCCGCAATTTGAAGTCAGTTAGCATGCATGATTTGAAATAGATTTGGTCTGAAATTGATCCCATATTGATTTTTAATAATGTTATCTCTGCTGACGGTGAGACGTCATTAACGAACCGTGATGAACCATTATTTATTAATGCCGATGAAATTTGCCTTGCTCTTAAGTTCAAGAAAAAGCCTTTGATACGGCGTGGTATGAGGATATTGTGTATACAATGTTCAAGGTTTTTGGCTTTGACAAGTACGTGTGCAGAGTTGTACTAAACTACCTAACGGATGGTTTTTTCTATGTTTCTAACCGGGATGAAAACTTTATACTTAAATCAGTTTTGGCAGGGGTTCCGCAAGGCTCGCTTCTGGGACGAATTCTTTACAACATCTTTCTACAGCAAACCTGATCAATACCTAGATATATGTATGTACTTACCGTTACATATGCAGATGACATTCAGATTTTGAGTTCAAACGTATTATTACTATGTGCTAATAGATTCGTTAATGAATACTTGGTTACGCTTTTAAAATTATTAATAAATAGAAACATAAATTCAATAATAATAAGTGCGAGTGTACCGTTTTTAAGGGTGTAAAAAAGCTTTTATTTCCTAATGCACGGAAATTTACTCCAAACATTCACGTCAATGGTCAAACGATAATCTATTAAGATAATTTAAAATACTAAGGGGTTGCTTTGAATAATAAATTTTTTTTTAACCAACGCATAAATTTTATTTTAACCAAGGCCAAGAAAATGTCTAACTACTATGTCAGTTTCAAATATCTCTGCAGATTTGCACTGCTTCAAATTGGCAGCCGTGTCAGGCCAGTTTGCGATATAGGATCTCTAACAAAAAAAAACCTATAAT
Source organism: Tricholauxania praeusta (assembly GCA_949775025.1). NCBI lineage: Eukaryota > Metazoa > Arthropoda > Insecta > Diptera > Lauxaniidae > Tricholauxania > Tricholauxania praeusta. The sequence continues at coordinate 87,990,935 of OX459030.1, read as the reverse complement.
TCTTGCCAAATCGAACGCATTGACACTTTTCTTGTGAAATCTGGAATTAAATATTAAATTAATACAAAAATGTTGACAACGCATTATTAAGAAATTATTTTAAAAAAGAAAATCAAGTATCATATCCCTTGCTGAAAGATATTAATCCCCATTACATTTAAAAATTCTAAATGACAATAATAATCCGTTTTCTAATGAAAATAATCTCCACAGAAGATTCAATTTATATAAAATTACTACGTTACTTATGTGTGTAATACCAGTTAATTCTCAAAAAAATAACTTTTATGTAAAATAATAAATATGTACTTAACTTAGTTTATTATTATCAAAAATAAGCAATTAATGTAAATATTTATTCTTACTTCCTCAGTTTTTATTTTCTCGTGTTTTGTTTTATAGTATATATGTATGAGTAAAAAATTTATTTTTTAATACCCAATTTTTTGGTTAACTAAAAATTATTTATTTAATGTTTCTTTCCTAAAGCTAAAAAGAAATATTTAATCCAACATAATATGGAAACAATATATGCAAATATAATTAAAATAAAAACAAACAAATTTGTCAATTCCTAGAAAAATACTACATGTATGTTAGAAGTAATATAAAAATGTAATTTTATTGAAATCAAATGTAAAACTTTATGCGATCAATAAAAATTTTCTTTAGAAAAAACGAAAAGCTTTATTTAGGAAACCATAACAGCTGATTATAGAGTTGTTTAAACATATATATACATTAGACATGTTCAAAAAAATTCATGTTCTAGAACACCCGATTTTCGAAAATTTATTCATATTCGAGCATTTCCTCATTTAAAAAAATATAAAAAAAAATAATCCTATGGCTACTACCAGAGCTACAAAATTTTCATTTTTTGGAATTTGGCCAGAAAAATTATGAAAATTTGATGTTTTTCTTATTTATAATATTTTTTCGATTTTCCTTATGTACACATAAGCACTTCACACACTAGTGAGCAGCATTGAAAAATCCTTTGCATGTAAGGAATTCGCCCTGGCGGCGTTCCTGGATATTGAAGGAGCTTTTAACAACGTTGACCCAGGTATTATTATTAATGAACTGCAGAAACTGGGTATCAACAGTTCCATAGTTGAGCTGATTAAAAAGCTACTGACAAACAGAGCCATTACCTCAAATCTTGGCATTTCCGAAGCTAATAGGCTTGTCCGCAGAGGAACGCCGCAGGGTGGAGTGCTATCTCCTCTACTGTGGAATCTGGCAATAAATAAGATGCTCAAGTCACTGAAAAGGCTGGGCTGTAAAGCTATTGCCTATGCCGACGATGTAGCATTAATTGCATGTGGTAAATTCCCAAACACACTGTGTGAAATTCTTCAGAATGCTTTAAACAGACTCGTCTCATGGGCAGATGAGGCTGATTTAGGCGTAAATCCGAACAAAACTGAACTAGTACTCTTTACTAGGAGTCACAAACTTCCAATTATAGTACCACCTTCGCTAAAGGGCGTTAGACTTGTCTTAAAAAGTAGTGCAAGGTATCTTGGTCTGATATTGGATAGGAAATTAAGTTGGAAAATAAATATTGTTGAGAGAGTTAGGAAAGCAACTGTAGCACTATACTCTTGTAAAAAAGCTGTGGGGAGAAGATGGGGGCTATCACCTCGTATTATTCATTGGCTCTACACAGCGGTAATTCGACCGATTCTGTTATATGGCATTGTGTTGTGGTGGCCTGTCTTAGACAAGGTCACCTATTACAGACAATTGCAGAAGGTTCAAAGAGCTGCTTCCATGTGCATCAGTGGTGCACTGAGGACCACACCGACTGATGCCTTGGAGGTCCTCTTTCATCTCGTTCCCCTTGACCTGTTTGGTAAACGAATGGCAGCATGTACCGCCATTAGACTCAGGGAAACTGCTTGCTGGTCCGAGGGAAGTACAGGACACTCAACTATCCTTAATAGCTTGAATGCCGTACCCTCTAAATTGGACTACACTATTCCAGTAATCTCATTCAAGAGAGATTACGTAACCCATATCCCATCTAGGGATGACTGGAAGGGAGGAATCCCGGGGAGAAGGAACCATATTAATTTCTACACGGATGGCTCCAAGTTAAATAACCAAGTGGGTTATGGTATTTACTCTAAGGAACTGAAGATAAGTATTGCTGCGAGGTTACCAGACCATTGTAGTGTTTTTCAGGCAGAGGTTATAGCAATAGAAGAAGTAGCATCCTGGCTGAGAATAAATGTGGTATCCAAGTAGGGTATTAATATTTATTCAGACAGTCAAGCTGCTATTAAATCCTTAGAATCAGTCTTCCTAAACTCACTAGTGGCCCAACAATGCCGCTCGTCTCTAAATGAGATGGCTCAGCATTTTAACATTCACCTCATCTGGGTGCCTGGGCATAGGAACATTGATGGCAATTGCAAAGCTGATGAACTTGCTAGGCAGGGGACTACTGCACAAATTCCTCAAGACAAGGAAGGTGTTGGCATGCCACTTGCTACCTGCAAGTTACTGCTTAAAGAAGACATGATAAAAAAGGCTAACATAAGATGGACCCAAGGGTTAACTTGCAATATAACAAGGCAAATCTGGCCGGAATGGAACGCTAAGCGATCTCTAGAACTGATATCCCGCACTAGACACAGTGTCTCGTCAGTTGTTGCAGTAATAACTGGCCACTGGCTTATCGGCAGACATGCGGAGAGATTAGGTATTCGGTCTTTTGACTACTGTAGAAGTTGTGGGGATGTGGAGGAGGAGGAAAACATTAAACATTTTCTTTGTTCCTGCCCTGCACTTGCTAGAAAACGCCACAAAACACTTGGCTCGTTTTTGTTTGATGACCTGGAGGACCTTAGACATGTTAGCATAGGTCAGTTATTTAGTTTCATAACGAAATCTGGATGGTTCAATGAGAGGGTATAGTCAAGTACCCTGTGGTATCACAATGGACCAAACTTGGTCTAAGTGAGTCGGTTTTTGTAACTGACTGCCACTCCTACCTAACCTAACCTACATGAATTTCCATGAAAAAAATTAATAAGAAAAAAAATGTTTTATTATTTTATCTAAAAATAATCAAAATTAAATATTTTTTTTTCAGCTATTCATGCACTGTTAGTAAGAGTTACTAATTATTGAAGCTAAATATTGTAATTATTTGATTATAAAATACTTTGAAAATGTTTGGACCAAAAATCAAATTTTATTTTATTTTTTCTCGTTTATATTTTTAATGGAAATTCATGTAGTGGCATTGACAACTTCAATTCATATTGTATTTAGGTGAATGCAGTAAAAACAACAATGGATTTGACCTGTTACGGAAGAAACACCAAAGCTCCACTCGCGGGGAGACCTCAGTTTTTCTCCTTATGTATGGGCTTAAAAAATAGCCGCAAACTTTTTTTCGATACTTCCTTATGTGTACATAAGGAAAATCGAAAAAATATTTTTAAAAAAAATTTTATAAATAAGAAAAAAATCAAATTTTCATAATTTTTTCGGCCAAATTTCAAAAAATTAAAATTTTGCAGCTCTGGTAGTAGCCATAGGATTATTATTTTTTTAAGTGAGGAAATACTCGAATATTATCATTATTATTATTAATTTTTATTCAGAGATTTATTTAAGTAATATATTTTCCCAAAAAAGTGTATTTCATAAAAGGAAATACCGCTCGCAAAAAAAGTGTAATATCAAAACAGTTACAAAAACAAATAGTTATATAGAAGATAACAATATGGAATTTAGGCGCACTGTGATTGCTATGATTCTAAATTGGTTAATCCAAAAATTTAAACGTAGTATGCTTGGATATTCTTAATCGTCAGCTAACAAAGTTACTGATGATACCATGTCACAGCGGTTGAAACTAGCAGAAGCACATAGAAGTTTGTCATTTTCATCTTTAATGCATATTGGCCATGTAATTTTTCGTGGTTTTTGGACTAAAAGGTACTGAACAGGAAGTTCAGCAAAAAAAAAAAGAAATAGAAAATATTAGTTTCTTAAACTAAAGATCAACTAAATAGCAACAGATTCAAAGACTTTGAATGAGCTACCAAATTTTAATTTTGAACAAATTGACTTGTGCTATACACAGTGTTTGAAATCTTAAGAATTATATCTTCCATGATAATATTATTATTAATATTATGTATATATATAATTATATAATTTTGTTTTTTATGTAGTACATTTAAATATATAGGTGATACATATTTATCTTCAATAGGGTAACTTATTTTATTTTCTTTATTAAAGTAAGTTCATAAAACGTCATTTCCCACATTTTTAATTTTATCGATAAATTTAATATCTTGTTCAACCAGGAAGTAATCTATACTTTAAATTTTACATTTCTTGTAAAGGAACTCATTTGTGTTTTTTTTTTTGCGATAGCTATCTCAATATGGCCTAGTTTTAATTCCATAGCAAATTTTTAGAACATGAGAGTGATGGTAGGTTTTTATTTGGAACTTTCTACCAAAATATTTCGTTGTCCACACGATAGACAAAAGCTGTACTTTGCGCCTAGAGGAAAACTGCTGGCGTCCGTGATCAGCGTGAATATTTTTTTTAAAGACGCACCAATATCGGCTCATATTTGATAATTTCCTTCAATTTTTCAAATGCTTCGATATAATCCTTTCTTTAGGGTTGATCTTTGCATGTTTCTTTAAATATTTTCTCAAATGGTGGGTTTTTTTGGAGTAATCTTTAATAAACTCCCAATAATTCCGAGAAATGATTGTGTTTCTTTTCGATATTTGGGAAGTAGAATTTTATCTATGGCTTCCGTTTTATTCGGATTAATTCCTTCTTCGGTAACCAAATGATCCATAAATTCCGTTTCTTTAGTTAAAATTTGATTGAATTTTTAATTTGACTTCATTGAGATATTGCAGAACTTTATTATAGAAAACTTTTTTATGTTTTCTTAAGATTGCAAGTAATTTGTTTTTATCCACATTTGAGAAATGGTTTTTATATTGTTACCAAACAAACATTGAATTCTTCATTGAATACCCCAAAAATCCGAAATTAACAAAGTTTTCTGACTCAAAATTCTCTCCCCTATGCGGTAATATTTACATTTATTTCTGTTTTCAAAACATGGTTACAGATATTTTCATTAATTAGACTAAATTCTTTCCCCGTGTCAACAATAAACAATAGCTTTCTTACTGGTGCTATAGCTTTCCTACTGGGCATTGTTTTTCCCTTCTATTGGAAAATGTATTCCTGAATTACTAATGTGCATCGGTTCCTGCCCATTATCTGGTTTGAGTTTCTAGAGTTATTTGTTTGTGACCCAGGCAGGGCCGTATCTAGGGGGGAGTGAGGGGGGATAGAACCTCCCCCCCAATCGAAATATTTTGATGGACACTATATAAAAATGATTTTTAAAGAATAGACACTATGTTAAAACGATTTTGTGAGAAATACATCACACAAAAATGATTAGAACAGGCACCTTATAAAAATGATTTTTGAAAAAAGATCTAAAAAAGGCCATCAGTTTTTTAAAAACAATTTTAAGTCCTCATATGAAAATATATTAGGGATACATTTCATACGTTTACATGCGGCACAAAGCACATCCGCTGACATAAAAATCATAATTGTAAGTTGTTGAACTACTGCTCATCGCTGTCTGAACGTATTTATTGCATTTTGATTTTCACTGTTGGCAACTGTGTAGTTACACATAATATATAGTATAGTACCAGGTTCGACCATAGTTCGGTTTTTTATTTTGAGGTTTAAGAATTCGAAAAATTTGGAATATGCTGAAAAAAATTAAATGAAGAATACATATAGTAAAGCTAAAAAATGTTGCAAATGTCGGAAAAATAAGGAAATGATTGAAAAAAGTTAAAAAGCGCTCAAGTATTACGTATTATAACAATTTTTGAAGATTTTTGACACTCTCCCCCCGCCCCGTAACGTTTTACAAGACCCCCCTCCTCCCAAATTACGTTACGTAATACTTAAACGACCCCACAGGTGAAAAAGTTGAAGGAGTCGAAAATATATAGAAAATGAATGAGGTTGAAAAATCTTGAAACTGTTGAAAAAACTCGAAAAAAGTTAAATGAGGTTGAAAACGTCCAAATAAATTGAAAGAGGAAAATGTTGAAAAAAGTTGAGAGAGATTGAAACAGGTTAAAAAGGCTGATAATTTCGATAATATATGAAGTGTCGAAAAAAGTTGAATGAGGGTTGAAAAAGTCGAAAAAATATATAAAAAGTTAAAAGAGGTTCAAATACTTAAACATCGCTAGTGAAGAAAGTTGAAACGGTTGAAAGTCAAAAAAATAAGAAATATTTAAAAAAGTTGAATGAGATTGAATAAAACCGATATATGGTATGTATGTATATAAGAATTATTGAGGAAGGTTCAAATGATAAAAATAAATGAAAAAAGTTCAAAAGAATGTTGAAACAGTTGAACTAGGCAATCGTAAGTTTGACCTTTAGACTACGCTAAATATTGGCCTGTTGCGGTGCTCATAAGTACAAAATCATATGTTGAATGGCATAAATAAAATTATCTACCTAAAAAGCCAAAATCGGGTAATGTAACAATTGTATTTGTTTAATTCCAATTCGAAAATATGAGTCTAAAAACATCTAATAGAATCAGCTCAGCACTGTATAAAACGGTAGATCAAGGGGAAAGATTGGAGTCATGATTAATTTAGATTAAGAATTAAGTCCTATCAATGGCTCTTTATACTAAAATCACCTTTTTCTAAAAAAAAGTCGAATTTGCTTGAAACATCAGTTTTAAGATTTTTTTTTAAATTTTTTGTGTCATTTTCTATGGTAATTTTGACGCGGAATTGAAATGTATTTTTATAAGTTTTTATCACACCTGGCTTTTGAGATAAATCTGGTCAAATACGAGTATGTCTAAGATACTGAATTTTACTATTATCGTTCACAGGAATGCTTTGGAGTATTTCACAAAAATGAGATAAAATTTATTTTAAATTCAATTTTTATTTTTCCCTTGCAGTTTTTGTTGTTCTAAGGATTATGAGCATAAATAAGTATAGTTAGTATGAGTGCCGTTATTGTATGTATTTGGTACTATGTCATTACTGTTTTTAATATATTTGGCTGTAACATTATTTTGGTACCCGGTCATAACGCCAATGGCCATAGTCCCCAAAACAACTTTGGGCCTTATGTCCGTTTTTTTCGGTCACATCCCTAACTCTTTTTTGGGCTTATCACAACTTAAAATTCAAAACCCCCCGGAATAAAATCCTAGATACGGCCTTGGTCCTAGGTATTCTAGATGTATTAGTGCTATTTTGGTGGTTATCACTATTACTATGTATTGTTGTAGTCATTGTATCTATTTCTATATTGATGGCTATTAAGATCCCAATTATCATGGTTTTTTTCCTATTTTGACTAACTTCATTATTCTGACTATTAGTATTTTCATGATTATTATATTGTCTGTTTCTGTTGTAGCTTTTCGATATTGAGTGTTTTCATTTATGTTTCAATTACCACTCCTTTGAAAGTTAATATTCCTTTGATAATGGTTTCTCCTTACTTTATCGCAAAAATTTGTCCTGTACTAACAGCTTAGATTATCGACATTCTTAAAACCAACAGCTGTATAATTCTGATGCCTAGCTACCGGAATTATTTTAAAAGCTGCTTCCAATGTTGTGATTGATGATGATGATTGATGATTTCTTGTAAAATCATTGTTTTTTAGGTTCTGGTTAATGATTCTTAGATACTTGTAAAGAGATTTTGTTTATTTCCTCCGTAGTAAATCCTTCATCACCATGCGTAAGAAGTCTATTATGTAATTTGTTTTTTATATTGTTGATTTTATTATTCCTCCAAGTTTTTAGTTTTTCCATTAATTCGCTACTAGTTGCTACTAGCACATTCTTCAAGGTCTGCCAATCTCTAATGATTCCATACCTATGGATCACTTCCCTTGTAGTTATGGTACACTTGCTTTTAATGTATTCAAATCAAATTCCTCTATTTTTTTCGTCGAATAATAAAATAGTGGGTAGAAGTGCGTGCGTGTGAAGTGTATCTGCGTTAAAAAATATGGTAAATGATGTCAGTGACGTCAAAGTTTGGAATTTCCAATAATTTTTACGTCCAAAGTCAATGAAAACAAAACGGTAGAAAAAAAGAACAGAACTCTTAAAATTGTGTAGTCGTGAAAAAATATTCGATTAATGCGATTTTATTTAAGATATTATTTGCGTAATACTTTTGTAATTAATTTTTGGTTGTGTTTTTTTTTTTAAAGGTCGCTTACACGTTTTATATATTTCTTCTTATTATTTTTATTTCCTCACTTAGATTGTGATACACTTTCAAATACACCATGCAAACTATGTAATATCTTATTGATCTTCCTCTTCAGTCCTTTCGTTGGAAATCCTTTTGCTAAATATTCCTGTTTGTGATGCAATCGATCTTTTCGTTGAAAATCTTTTTGTTGTCGAATCTTTTTATTTTTTTTTTTTCTTACACTCTTCAGGTAAGATCTTAAAGCTCTTAAAGTTATCGGAACATTTGACCGATAATGGAAATAACTAAAAAAAAAGATCATCACTTCTGGGTGAATACTGAATTGCGTAATTTCTATATTTTACTAAAAAAAAAAACCAAAGGTTATTACTTTTGGGAATGCAAACCTGAACAGTATCTCATTCCTTAACTTAAATACAGACCTTCTACATTAATTCAACTCTTATTTATTCATTCTTTCCATATTTACATATATGTATCATAAATATATTCTGATTCAATCGTACAATAACTCTTCAGTATCACAATGAAACTTCACTCTTACAATCCGCAATATCTGCTACATTAAACCGCGTTTTCATGTTATCTTTCTCGATCTTCTACTATCAAATTTTTGTAAGAAAGAAAAAGCATGCGAGCATGGTGTAATAACAAATGTGGAGTACTTAAATCAAAATTTCTCAAAACTGTGGGTATCGTATCCTCCATTGTCTTGTTTCGTAACTTTTTTTGACACTTCGGTGTTTTGATTAGTTGGCCCGTTCAGCAACTTCAGCATTTTTGAAGCGCTTTAAGCAACTTTTTACTGAGAGGTATTTGTGTTGAGTTTCAAAATTCTGATGCGAACAAAAAACTACGCTAAATAATGTAGCGGGCTTCAATATGATAGCAATAAGTCTTTTTTGTTATTGCAATAACAACCAGAGCTGTTAAATTTTTAAGATTTAATCTAGCTTGCAGCATATCGTTCAGAAAATTTTCAAGATCAAAACTACAGCAAATAGCATGACAGATGATTGAAAATCGAGACTCTCCCTAATTAACATACTTCACCTTTATTATTACACCTTGAGCAGAACCTAATGCGCTTGAAGAATACGAGAGAAAACAGGTATAAATTTGCTATTTTAATAGCATGTGATATCCTCTGTGATATGGGATAGTAGAAGATCAAGAAAGATAACATGAAAACGCAGCTTTATTAACAACATGTTCAAATTTAATTCGGAAGTATATTTATTTCAAATTATTCCGAAGTGTTGCCAGCTATTGCAATGTTGAGGTCTCATTCAATTGGCTAAAAAAATGATCGAACGACTATTGATTTTATATATATTTTAGCAAAACTTACTAAAAAAAGGATAGTATTATAAATTGTCCAAATGTACCGAAGATGTACTGAAACTTCTCCAAATGAACTGAAAATGACCCAAATGTACCGAATGTACTGAAGACGATTTTTCAGGACGCAAATGTACCGAAAATGCCATCACTGCTCTGCATACGTTCAGTGTTATACAATACGGTGAAGCATTGTATTCTACATTATCGTGCATGGTACGCTACACTATTTGAATGGGTCGTACATGATTATGCAGAATCAAAGTGGTATACTATATATTCAAAGAGACCACATATGAATATATCCAATAATAGGTCTGATTTTTTGCTTATAGAAGTTTAATTTTATTTGATTTCTCAATCCTTAGCCCTTTGCTAGCGCAACGACGCTTTAGGGTTTTTGGCAGTTACTCATTCGACTCTTTAGATGAACTAGCATCAAAAGATCTCACATCCATATTGAAATTTGTAAAAATATCGAAATGGTTCAATTAGGTTGAATGACTATATTTATATCGGGTATACAATGGGCCTATTCGTGGTCTAAGTTATGATGATACGTCATCTCCCGGAAATAACCTAACCTAACCTAACCCAGCTCTTTTAAAGAGACGAGAATAAGCAAAAAACATTCGCTTTGCTTTTGATAAAACAAAGTCAATATGATAATTATTTAAGTATATTTTATGGAGAACGACTCCTCCTTTTTGCTGTCTTTATGTGTAATATATTGACCATTGATTTCAATACAAGAAATAAATTTTCTTGCATTTGAATATAAATTAACTCTGAGACCTTAAAAAGTGCTTTCACAGTTGTCTCTTTTTAATTCAATTTTCCATTTATAAAAGATTCATATAAAATTTTTAAATAACCGTAATGTTTGCATTTGAGATCTTTGCTATTGATCCTAATAAAAGGATGTCATCTGCATAATTTAAACTGATAATATTTGGACCCGGCTCCGGCAAATCATCTAACAAAATGTATGGGATTGAAACTAAAAAAGATTCTTGGGCAACTTCGGTCATTATTCTTTTAAATATAAAATTTCTATCATTGTAATGCACACAAACAGTTCTATCTGTGAGATAATTAAGAATAATTTTGCAAATGTGCTTGTCAATGTTATTTTATAAATAATGCCCTCAATCCAGGCCGTGTCAAAGTCTTTTTAACAGTCCACCCCAACTCCAACTGTTGAACACTTTTTACTTAAGGAGGGGGTAGGGTTTTGACGCTATATTTTAGGCGTAAGTTTAAAAATGTTTTTTAGTGTTATGGTAAAAGTAAATTTATTTATTTAAAGAGCATATAAAAGTACAATATTTAAAGAGTATTCTGTGAAAATTTAATTAAAAATATTGCAAAATAAGCCATTGGCAGCAAATTTCCGCGGACGCCTAAAAAAAAGGTGGTTTGCGGTGCTTTTTTTCTTTGACGATTTTAAAGATTTTGGCATAATTTTTAAGCCAAAAAACGAATTTTTTAAAAAAAAAATCAAAAATCCGTATATTTATTATTGCAGAACTGGTTGTAATGAAAAAAAAAAAACCCCTCGTCATTACCTGGTTTTATATGTATTAAAAGAGTGTGTCAAATTTCAAGAAAATCGGTCTAGTAGTTTTTGAGAAAAAGTGTCCACCGACTTTGAAAGTTAGTTTCGAGAAACTCACGTTTAAAGTTTTAGCACTGTCTTTTTTTTCATATACTTACACAGAATCATCGAGACTCAAGACACTGTATCTTCGTCAGTTTTACTCCAATCGACCTCAAATTTCAACAGGATACTTTTGAAAAGTTACTTTATTAAATAAAACAACAAAAAATGTAAAAACAAAATTTGGCAAAACCCTACCCCCCCCCCCCCTTAAATTAGTTGTGACGCAACCCGAAGTAGGTAAGTACATGATTAGTTGAATGAGAAGTTTTAAATCCAGATTGAAAATTTTTTTAAAACTGTTTTTTAGTTTTTCCTAAATAAAGCGATATCAGTGTATAATTTTTTGATACTTTTGATCTGTATTTTGTTTTAAAAAAGCAGACATTTGACACATATTCAAGAAGTAGAAAAATATCCCAAACTGATGTGGTTAAATAGTATTGTAAAAAATGTTCAGAACTAGTAATGGGTTTTCTTTAAGAGAAAGTTAGACATTCTATCTTCACCAAAACTTTTTTTGTTTTTTCTATATTTTAAAGCTATTGCAATCTCTGTTGGCTTAGCAAGTTTTTTGTAATTTTCAAAATTTTCTAAACTTATCGATGATTCTCTATCTGCAGTAAAATCACAATTAAATTTAGGGAAAGGTTGGATGTCAATTACGTCAGAAATTTTTGCATTGACGAATTCTGTGAGTTGTTGACAGCCTTAGCTAAGATTCTGAGTGTGAATTTTTCAAGCGAATCAGCAAGAGCATTGATTTTATTAAAATTTACAGAATTTAAATTTCCATCTGGACCAATTAGGTCTGATAGCTGAGCCTTTTTGCTAAAACCACACAACCCTTTAATTTTGTGATACGGTTTGTTGTTCATATTTATATTTTTATAAAAATTATTCCAGTATTTTTCTTCATGCATTGCAATGAGATCACGTATAATTTTGTCCAAGACCAAATCCATCTCAAACATTGCACGCGGACTATTTTATGTTACGGTATTGGTTGCCGATTAAATATGTTGTTTTTCAAAGGATATAAGGGGACCCATATTTCCCCGATTTGATTAAAAAAATTTTTTTACGAAGATATGGCCATTTTAAGTTATGCCCATTTTAGGCTGAAAATTGTTCCAAAAAAGCGGTATTTCCATCCAAATCAAAATAAGTGACTTGTCTTTTGATTCTTATAAAACTTCTTATTTTCTGTTAGAATCTTTAAAAAAATTTTAAAATGGTTGAAAATTGGCAAAGTTATAGCGTTTTTTATGAGATACTACTACTTTCAGCTTATTTTTAATAAAAACATCATTAAGTACTGTTCTTTCTCTTTAAAATGAGCTTTCAAGTGGTAATCTGCGATGTTTGCTCGCAAAGTTACAGCCACTTGAAACATACATGAATTTGATCCCCTACGATCAAGATGATATAAATTTGTATTTGTAGATCGGAAAACGATCTTCAAAAAATTTATTACTCGAATTTACCTCATTTAAGCTTGAATTTTGGCCCGTTTTCGAGGATTTTCATTTTTCTATTAGTCTGGTCTTCTGAGGAAAAATACTGGAACATACAACTGCATACATACAACTACAACTACTTACAATGTTGAAGAATGTTAGACTAAGAAAAAAAATGTATTCCTCGAGTTTACCTCACTTAAACCCAAATTTACGCTGTTTTTCGCTGTTTTCAGGGAGTTTTTCGATGCTACCAAGATACCCAGCCACTGTATAGCAAAACAACTATAACCATCGTGTTCAGCAGACCCGAAAATATAAGAATCAATGCCAACAGCCCGTATCTCATGCAGAATTATCTTTTGGGAAGAGTTATATTCACTCGCAAATAAATAAATGAATTTAATTCCTAAATCGGACACTAGCGACCTCTAAATATCAATATTTTTCAGTGAAATTTTTTCAGGGCCTAATTTTTTTTCAATAACACTATTACTATTAATTACAACATCGAAAACTCGATTTTTTTGGTCACCATAATAAGTCAAAAAACCATTCTAAAATTAATTTTAATAGCTTTTTTTTATCATCGAAAATTAATATTTTTAAAAAAAAATATTTTTTATTAAACTACATGAGACTCTCTATTTAATAAGATAACTGGAACAAAATTTTTCTTCTTCAAATATTTAATGGGGACCGTTTAAAAAAAATGGAAAAACTGTTCATAAAATTTGTGTTTAACATCATTTAAGTCCACGAATACACACAAATAGATCAAAATAGTGTATGAAAGATGTATTAGCCATTTAATTTTTCATCTAAATGTCCTGAGTCGTTTGTTTTACAGTTGTAGGTCGATTAATAAAACAACTCATTTTAAGTTGATTTTTAAGCCTTTGGGTCAAATGCGACTGGCCTGTTTCCAATAGAAACACTAAATTTTTTTCCAGATCTTCTTTTCTACCCCCATTCTATTAAAAAAGACTTGTGGAGCGAAACAAATCACACTTTTGCACATATGGGTGCTCTAATGTACAACTATCTCTTTCGTGATACGCAGATATTTTTTATTTATATCTTATTTAATACGCCTGACCAATATTTTGTTTCGGCTGACCAATTTTAAATCATCAGACATAACAACATATTATGGAAATTAAAAATTAATTGATTTACATGACAACCTGATATAACAGTCGAGGCTCCCGCATGCGTTTTTAATTTGCATTTTTAAAAAATGTTCTATGCATAACCACTTATTAGATTTTTGCTGACGAATTGTCAGCATTATCGATTTCTTAACTTCCTTTTTTTTGTCCTAATATGAGGTGTCAGAATTCTCAGATGACCATGAAGTTCTTAAAACAATCTGAAAAAAATGTTCTTGCTGACCAATTAATCGGGCTAACTGACCAATTATGACCAGTTCGTGACCTATTAGATGCATATTTTTTATTTAAAAATTCGTCAGATGAGGAGCCAAAATCTCAGATGACTTTCAAATTTTCAAAAAAATTTTAAAAACTTTCTCTTGCTGACCAATTAATCGGACTAACTGACCAATTCGTGACCTATTAGATACATATTTTTTTATTTCAAAATTCGCAAGACGAGGTGCCAGTTTTTTATTATTGCTTTTATTAATACTGTTTACGTGTTCAATGGGCAACATATGCATTTGAAGATTTCTCTCTAGGGTTTCATTAAATTTTATCGCATTTATTTTTTCAAAATTGTGAAATTCTCGAATTGGGTTTGCGAACAATTTCGTTTAGTGATCAGTCTTCTTTTCAGAAAATTTGGATGACCCTCATTAAACCACACTGACAGAAGCTGATGTTAAAACTAAATCTATATATAATACACAACACACAATACACAGCCGCTGATTACGAAAACCAAGGTGCCAAAATCCTAAGTGACTTGCAAAACCCACAAAAATACAAAAAAAACCCTATAAAGGTATTTTTCACGATAATTTCAAAAATAATAAAAACACATCCAACGAAATTCGCCTTTTTAATAGTAATTTGTACATGTGGTTCGTTTATTTAAAATTTTATAATAAGAGATAGTTCGAGAGGGCAGGGCCAGCCTTAGGTAGTGCGAGGCCCATGCAACCAGTAGGTGCGAGGCTTCTTACAACCAGTATACATAATAAAAACCAGAGCCGGCCTTAGGAGCGCCAAATTAATTCGATTGCAGTAAGTTTCGCGAGCCTCATTTTTTCCGAAAAGCGCCGATAAAAAGCTTCTGAACTGTTTTTATAGCGTTGTAGGCGCTAAGATCTGAGTTTTTTGTTTGTTTTCAGTGCATAAAATTTATGCAATTACGTTCATGCAATTGCTGAAGGTGAAGAACAAAGCTAATGCCGTTGTATAAAAAAGAAAAAATAAACGCAGAGTTAAGGGAAAGGTTTTTACTATGTGTACTGGTTGTAAGAGGCCTCTTCTGGTTGCATGGGCCTCGCACTACCTAAGGCTGGCCCTGCCCTCTCGAACTATCTCTTATTATAAAACTTTACGTATTTTTCCCCCATTTTTCGGTCCTATTGATCTATATTATTGAACTGGGTTTGAAGAAAATTCTTCCAAAATTTCAGCAATTGGCATCGAAAAAGCTGAAAAACGAATGCAGATCTACGTTCAAGTGAAAACGTCGTTTTTTTCTGTTAATAAACATATGTATTTTATGCTATTTAAATAAAAAGGTTTGCAACACCTGTAAAAACGATTAATTTTTGTACTTTAATGATATTATGTTAGTTGATTTTTGAAATGAGGAGCCAATCCCCTTTGAGAACGTATCTATCGCGCAAAAACAGAATTAGGTGTATTCAAATCTCGCAAAAATAAATCGCGTAGTAATTGCTTATATGAATATAGAAACTTATGCAACCAGCATTTGGTGGTGCGAACAATACGCAATAGTTGCAGAATGCTCCATTTTTTCCTTGGCTATATGCGTTGTAACCAATACATAGTTTCACAAAAAAAAAGTTCGAATGTTCACCCCCAGTTTGAAAGCTAATATTGAAAGATTTTTAAGGAAAAAAAAATTTTTTTTTCAGCCTCTAAATTCGATGCGATTTTGTTTTTTTTTTTCTTATATTTCCGCTATTTGACGTCCGATCAACAAGTATGGTATATCGTACTACATTTTATTCATAGAAGTCATTTGTCTCAGATTTTCTTTTGACTAATTATATACATTATCTCAGCTTCTACCATCCTAACGTGCCAAGCGCACATCTTAAAATTAAAGTCCGTACCGAATCATAAAATTCATATCTACAAAGTTTTCTCAAATTATTAAAATTGAAAAAGTTACAGCGAATCTAAAATTTCAGTGCAAATATTTGATCAGAATAATAAAATCATCTTTAACTTAAGTCCTAAAACTATGCAATGGTTTTTTCCAATCGATTTCTTCGAAGATCAACGTACGTTTATGGTAGTTTTTTAATTTATTGATTGTATCCGTTTTTTGCCAGCGTGTAGTTATCCCATTTAATTTTGATCCGTACCGAATTTTATCAAACTCAATCTAGGTAGAAAGCATATGCTTCGAAATAAAAATAAGAAAAATGTCAAGAAATGTGTGATATCAAAAAGATTACAAGAACAATTTGCATATGAAGAGGGAAATGTAGTTTTTGGCGCACTATGTTTATATTTGTTGCGATGATTCTTAAATGGTCAACGCAAGAAGTAAGATATAGTATGCTAGTTAGACTATTAAGTTTCGGCGAACAAAGCTTACTGATGATGATGACGTAGCGGTCATCGAAACTAGTATAAGCTGCTGGTTTGCCCAAAAGAAATGATTTGTTTCTTTTTATGCATTTTGCGCTGTAATTTTTTTTTTTGTGTTTTTTTCACACTAACAGTACTGAACAGAAGGCTCAGTAAATAATAATTAGAAAAATAAGTGTTTATAAATACTTAGAATTAATGGGCGCTAGACTGATCAAATAAGAACGTACGTGTTCTGCTTGTAGAAGTTTGTGTGTATTCTACATTTTTATGATAATCACATACGCTCCGCCCAAAATAAAACTTTACGATACTTACAATGTAACAGCAGCCCGCGAGTTACCTGCTACTAAGGATTGAAAAAGTACAAAAAATTTGGAACGTGTTGAAAAAAGTTGAAAAATATTGAAAAAGTTGAAAGAGTTTGAATAACTCGAAAAAAGTTGAATAAGGTTGGAAAATTCGAAAAATATGAAAAGTGTTGAAAAAAGGTTGAACATGTTGAAACAGTTGAAAGAGGTTGAAAAACTCAAAAAAATATGGAAAATGTTGAGAAAATTTGAAAGAGGTTGAAAAAGTCAGACAAATTTGGGAAATGTTGAGAAAAGTTGAAAGAGGTTGAAAAATGTTGAAACAGTTGAAAGAAGTTGAAAAACTCGAAAAAAGTTGAATGAGGTTGAAAAAGTCAATCAAATATTGAAAGCGTTGAAAATATTTGAAAAATGTAGAAAATCATTGAGAAAAGTTGAAAGAGGTTGAAAAATAATGAAGCAGTTGAAAGACGTTGAAAAACTCGTTGAATGAGGGTGAATATATTGAGACCAAATTTTATTAGGATCACTCCTTCAGTTTGCTAAATATGGCATCAACGTTATAATTTTGTATGGGAGGTGCCACGCTCACTAATGAAATCCCATCAAAATTCATATAATTTCAAAGCTTATAGTAACCGACACCTCTACTCCAAATTTAAAGAATATTACTCTGATAGCACACTAAATATAACATTTAAAGTGTTTTGCTTGTATGGGAGGTGCCACACCCACTGATGCAATCTCGTCGATTTTCATTTAATTTCAAAGCTTATGGTGACCGACACCTCCACACCAAATTTAAAAAATTTGGCTCCAAGAGCACACTAAATGTAGCCTTAAACATTTTTTGCTTGTATGGGAGGTGCCACGCCCACAAATGCAATCCCGTCGAAATCCATTTAGTTTCAAAGCTTATGGTAACCGACATCTCTACACCAAATTTTAAAAAAATTACGCCCATAGCACACTAAATATAACACTTAACATTTTTTGCATGTAGGGGAGGTGCCACGCCCACTGATGCAATCCCATCGAAATTCATTTAGTTTCAAAGCTTATCGTAACCGACATCTCTATACCAAATTTAAAAAATATTACTCTCATAGAACAATAAATGTAGCTTTTAACTCTTTTCGCTTGTATGGAAGGTGCCACGCGCACAGGTGCCGTTTCGCCCACTTTTGGTTACAAGATACCCAATAGCCAGTATATTTGACATGTCAAATTTCATAACGATTGCGTTGTTAGTTCTCTTATTATAACGTTTATAAATAATGTGGGCTGTGCCATGCCTTTCAACGAGTTTTGCCAGTATAGTGGCATAGCATGTTATAATGACCTCATTCAGCGGTATTAACTCTAAAATTTATATGAAAATCCTCGGTACCGTTTTCGAGTAATATCGAATCAAAGTTTTCAATTATTGAAATATGCCACGCCCACTGATCCGATTCCGCCCACTTTTGATAGCATTTAAGATATTTTTAATATGCATCCGTCTACCAAATTTCGTTGCAATACCTTGAATGGTTTGCGAGTTATCACGAAATTAAAATTTAGGGCTGTGCCACGCCCCTGTTAGAAACTTGAAAAACTTTGAACCTAGTCCAATCTTAATTTTGTTCACACATGAACGAAATCCCAAAGTTTTATCAAAATCGCTGCAGCCGTTTTCGAAATAAAGTTCTGCCGTATATACTTAAATATACAATATTAGCTCGTTTAAAAATAGTAGATATAAAAAGGCATTTTATAACTAAAATTCAATCCCTAAAATGAGAAATCATATGTAGCGTAAACAGCAAAACGTAAATGCATTTTTTACAGTGATTGGTGCTTTTGTCATTTCTCTCTCTTTTGAGAGTGAGAAAATATTTGATATTTGCGCTCTGCCGACCACTGCTTTAGATTTAAGGCTACAAATACCTTTTCTAATCGTTTTTTACTATCCATTTTCTGCTTCAACATTTCGCAAACGATTTCTGCGAAAAGTTTCTTCCGGTGCAGCCTCTCTTCTCTCAACACAAAAAACACTCTCACTTTTAATTTTGCCGACCCCTGGACTAACTTTAATTATGTTTGTACTCATCAAAGGGGCTTTTACTCAAAAGAGAGTAACCATTAAACATAACTAAAAGAGAAGAAACATTAGACATATTAGCATAGATGGGCACAGGTTCTTTTGCAAGTTCTAACGAGAGTGCAATTGAGAGTAACGAGAGAGCATTTGCGTATACGTATACAATGTGAGCGCACAACAACGATTCAGTTCTACTTCAGCAAGAGCAAAACTTCATACGGCTGTTGTACCACTACATGGAAACAAAATTTGCGTGCATGTACGTGCCCATCATTTCATATTAGCAGCAACGAAAAAATTAAAACATGAAATTAGACTGGTACAAAATTAACGATATATCTCAAAAACTATAGTAGGTAGGATAAAAATCCATTAAATCATATTTGTTAAGAAAGATATAACTTTATAAAAAATAATTCTTAAAACACTAATTTTTTTAATTAAAAAAATTTTTCTCAAAATATTTTCAATATATCATTTTTTTTTTGTTTTGATTTTTTTTTCATATCGAAATTCCCACCATAACCTTGGAAACTACGAATTTTGTACTGATGACTCGAACCATGTTTTTTCAACATAAAATGGAAAAAAGCATTTCAATTCATACAATTAGACTGGTGCGCGCCTTTATAAAAACTCATATTTTTCAAAGCTATGTCGGGAATTTCGATTTGAATGCAGATACATTCTCAAGATTGATTGAAAATAACAATACAAAAAAAAATTTTATGTCGAATTTTATGTTGAAAAAACATGGCGGGAATTTTGATATGAAAGCACATGCATTCTTAGGATTGATTGAGGAATAACATATAAAAAAATCAAAAGAAAATTTTAAATTTTTTTAACTTTTTATAAAGTTATAGTCTTTCATAAATATTTAATTTGTTTTAGCGACCTTTATAGAATTATGGTTTTTGTTTTTTTTTAGCTGGCCCTAGGTCAATTTCAATTAAAAAGAGATTTTAAGCTTTTTATTTTTAATTAATGTTTTATTTTTTCACCAATATTCCGAGTTGCATTGCAACTCATTCTCAGGATGCTTAGAACAAATTTAAAGTAAAAAACAACAAATATTAAACACAAGAACACATTAAATTTTAAAACAATATACTATTCTTACATTATTATTGTGTGCTTATTGTAACACGGAGTCACTGCAACTAAGTTAAGGACGAGGGTATCTGGCCAGACTTTAAAAATACAAAAAGAGGACAACTACAATAAACGCCTCTCTTTGGAGATGCTACACATTAACAATACTCCAGCAAACAGACGCATAAGTTATAGTCTTTCTTAACAAATATGGATAAATGGTTTTTTATCCTACTTACTATAGTTTTTGAGATATATCTTTCAAAAAATGTTCAAAAACGTAAAAAAAACAAAGCGTGCAGTTATTAAAAGAATGACCGATACATAAACTTTCATAAGCATCAAGTTTATTATGATCACATAATTCTTTTTTTCAAATTAACATTTTTGATTGAAAGATTTAAATGTGAATTATAAATCACTTGATTTGCAAAAGCTGATTTTCTTGGTTGATTTTTTTCAACATATCCTACATGTTCCTTAAACCTTTTGCCAGTCGCACGCCTTGATTGACCATAATATTTTTGACCAGAGTCTCCGCATTGTGTTTCATATATTCCAGATTTCTCCAAGTTTGATATTTTATACTTTGTTAAACCCAATAGCTGCTTAATTTTATGGTTATTTGTATAAGCCAATAAGATATTGTGTTTTTTAAAAATTGATTTCAATTTATTAGTGAGTTCAGGTACAAAAGACAAACAGATGCGTTTCATTTCATTGTTTGCCCCCTACCTCTGACAACCTATCGAATTCCGTGGATTCGGCTTCTTCAAGGGACGACTCAGGTTGGCCGCTTGGAGTGCACTTGTCCCCCTCTGGCTCCACCTCTTCATCCCCAACCTCCATTTCCACTGGCACTGGTGGTGCAGTGTCGATGGTCTCTGGGGAGGGAGAGATAGCACCTTTGGAGGCCAACTCTTCATCCTTACGGTAAACCCTAAGCCTCACCTTGTTGAATCCATACTTGACGACACCCTTAGTTTCCGCCAGTAACTCCACGGATTCTTTGTTCAACAGGACCATGGCCTGCATGGATGGTCCGACTGGTGCTTCTAGCTTC
Organism: Tricholauxania praeusta; assembly: GCA_949775025.1. NCBI lineage: Eukaryota > Metazoa > Arthropoda > Insecta > Diptera > Lauxaniidae > Tricholauxania > Tricholauxania praeusta. The sequence goes on along the minus strand of OX459030.1, from coordinate 87,969,851 downwards.
CCAATCTTCCAGTTGTGAGTTGGAAGATTGGGATTGCATAGTCGGAGCATCCGCAGAACTGCGTCCTCTTCCGACGGTGTGCTCGGTAGCCAAACACGAGCCCGGGGCCTGGTAGGAATTTCATCCTTCTCCACAGCCTTCAGTCTCGCGCCTGGATTTTTGATGGTATTTATATTTATAAAGCTTTCCGATAAAAAAGTTTGAGCAGCTTCAACATTTAGATTCGATACAAAAAAAATTGTATACCAGAAATTTGAAAGAAAGTATCATTCAATCAATTTTGAAATTGTTAATGTTATAAAACCCAGTAAAAAATAATATTTTATTATTAATAATATCATAACTTGAAGTCTGTGTTATAATTGAAGAGTGGGCGAACAGAACATTACACTAATCTTCAAATAATTTCAATCTCAGACACTTTCAAAAGGTACTTTTTTGATAGCAAAATGAATAATTAGTTTAGAGACATAAGCCCTTGTTTCGCAAATTTCTTCAAATTTTTGCAACTGGACATGTGCCGTTCTGTTCTCACACTCCTCAATTGTTGTTTTTTTCATCTCATTTGTACCATTGGTGTTTGGGTTCGAAAATCAAACAAAAAACTCATTCTAATTTTTTTTTTGTGCTTATTTTAAGCCACCTGAACACGTGGAAAGGATGAAAACCGGTTAACGAGATTTCAGGCTTGTGATGTTCAAGGTTAAAACTAAATATCCTGTAAGTTTCATATTTTTATCTCGTGGTCCACACGCCGATATAATGGCCTAAAAAATGCATTTTTTCAAAAGTTCGAAATTTCAAGCACAGATTTTTCTTTTAAAAAGTAGGCCGAAGGAGTTAATTGTAGATTTTATTTCTTCCCCGATATGTGTACTTGATCTATAAGAAATATTAATTATTTGTATCCAACAGTCATGACACTGGAGCCAGTTAAAAATCACGAAAAATCAACAAAATACTTGTATTTTCAGCACCGTGTAATTTTCGCCCATACTGATTGTGTGAGTTTATATTCATTGCACAAATACTACCATCTCTTAGCTTTAAGATGCCATCTCAAGTGTGTCTATATCTTTAACAGAAAAATTTTTACAGCTAAAAATATTGAAGCTTAAAAATTACGTTTTTCATATACTTCAATTCGGCCTGGCGGGGACTGACGCATCCGGAAATTAGAAGCCCTTGGATTTCCTTCTTTGGAACCCTAACGAAGATTTTCACAAAGTCTGAGCGAAATTCAAAGTAGTGCAGCAACGAAATTTCCATTTTTTAGACATTTTCATCTGGCAGTGCCGCAATTTTTACCAGCTACTCTTTCTTGTCGAATAAGATTGTATTCTTGGAAATTTACTTTATGGCAGTTGTTTAGCTTCGATTCAGCTGTGAAAGCTATATCTGGCTTATGCTTTTATAGAAATAAACTAAAATTGTCTCTTCTGCCTAGAATCCAATAAGTTTATTTCAATAAATATTCACTTAATATTTTTAATTATCAATAAACAAATTAAAAAGAGATTGAGACTTTTATTATTCAATATTAAGTGTCTTATAATGAGTTGAGAACTATTAACTTTGTCAAGGCAAGCATAAAAGTTTTTACCTAACAGTCTTTTGCAGTCATTGTTTATTTCAACAAATTGAATTTGACTATTATTATTTTTGTTTCAGCCAGATTTTATGGTAAAAAAATTAAAAGTGTTGAATTGCGATTTTGAGAGAGTAAAAGCTGAAATTTCTCTGACTACTCCAATCACCACAATTCTGGCTGAAACGCAAAAATGGGTAAAAGATGAAAACTGTCAAATATTTGCGCGTTTATTAGTAAACAAACAATGGCAGGCTAAAGCCTGCGTCTCACATTAGGAAAAATATAGGCAAAACGCGCGCATTGCCTGTTTTAAGCGATAACTTCTATACTGTTAGTGCTAGATACTCAGTACAAGTACTTTGGTCATTAACTTTGAAAATCTTCAAAAAACTTTCTGATAGGATTTTTTTTCAATTTTCAACGCAAGGAACTGACACCCTACAGCCGGAAGTTAAGACTTTTGAAGAACTACGCTGTGTTAAACCAAACTAAAATATCACAGTTCTATTAACGGATTCTTGAAGCTGGTCAAAAATAAGTAAAAACGTGCTTTTTTTTTGAAAATTGACATCTAAAAACTTTTAAAAACGGTTTAAAGTTGGCATATTTAAGCGAAATCTATGTAATAAAATAATAACTACGTTTTCAATGTTACAGCATTACGCTAAAACTTCTGCATGTATTTCAATAAAAAATTATATTTTTTAATTCCTTGGTGCTTGGTCACTTTTCCAATAAACATATTTGCATAAGAATGAATTTATGTTAGTTTGTTATCTATAGACCTGGAAACTACTGAGCCGACTCAGCTCAAATTTGCAGACTATATTTGCTTCGATATCGCAAAGGCTTAGAGCATAGTTTTAAATTTTTTGGACAACGGAGGGTGGTGCTTTCTATACAACAAAAACACTTTAAGCGCTCTACCTTGGCACTTGTGGTAGTCCAGCAAGTACTAAATGAAATCATAAGAAAAAACTAGAGCAATTCAATATTCAAAGTATGTATGTAAGTTTCCATCAATTTATTTAAGCATCGCTTGCACTTCTGATAGTAAGTCTCCTTCTCTATTTTTTATTTTGTTTGAAGCGCATAAGTTAGTTATTTTAGGATCTGAATCCGAATCCGTAAATAAGTACAACTAAAATAAAACTTTAACAACAAATCAATTATGGAAATATATTTATTCTACCCATAAGAAATGGTAACATTCCATTGAAAATGTCAATTCTACTGACATCTACATAAAGCATTGACAATGATACTTTTTATTAAAAAAAATAATTTCATTAGAAGCTGAACTTTAGATGACAGTTTTGCAAAGGCTCTTTGGTCAAATGAGTTGCGAAATTGTTTTTCGACATGCTGGATGTATCTTAATTACAAAAAGTGAAAAAATAAATTTATCCCTGTAACTTTTGAAATACCCCCAATGCGCATGTTTTGACTATGTTTTTCCCAATGTGCGTCGTAGTTGTATAACCATTTGGTTAATACCTTCTAAATGCAAGCCAAGAAACCTTTTTGAAGATTATTATTCATAAATCGGAAATAAAGTGAATGACCGTGATGTTTTGATTTCTAAGCTTGATAAATTACACTAGCTTACAAAATGATTTTTTTTTCATGTACCTTTGATGAGAGCGTACATTTTTCTTATACATTTTTCCCGGTGAGTTTGGAAATGAAAATGAAAATTTTTTTATGGTTCAGTTTTTGAGACATTGTGCTTTTTTTATTTTTTTTTTGACCTCTTTTCACTTTAAATTCATATCTCAATTTACAAATGTTCAATTTAACCGTTCTTAGTACCAAATTAAAGGTATTAAAATCACAAACAAACGCATATGATTAAGTTTTCAAGTAGTTAAGCGGTTTAAAAGATATCGATAAAAAAAGACAAGATAAAAAAAAAATTTTACAGTTGACTTTAAGATCTTTGTCATTTTTCGGTCGATTTTTATTTGATAAGTCTTATTTTTTGAGTAAAAACTTTGGAAGTTTTTCATCGACTTATGTTTTTTCGTGGCCACAAAGCAAAGGTTCTTAAGGAATTCACGTTATCTTTAGCAGCTAATTAGTCCAGAAAAGATGTGTACCCAATTGTTTTGTTCAAACAAAAAGTTATGTTCGATGAAATTGTAAAACCAAAAAAAAAATTGATGCAACTTTGACATAACTACACTTCCGATTCCTTATGTTAAAACTGCGTGCATCGAAAATAAATATTTTGGAAATAATTATCTGACTGACAACCATTTAGGTGACATTCAACTTTACGATTCCTTCAAATAAATGAGCATTTACGAAAAAATGTTTTGATTTCAAGCTTTTTGTTATGTTATGTTAATTTTTCAATTGTTTACCTTTAATTCTGTTTAAAATTTTCATTCTTTTTGGGCAGATTCTGGTTTTGGCAGTATGCCTTTCAGTGTCACAATTCGCACATTTAACAGCGGCTCCAACGCATGTAATTAATTTACCAGAGGCCGTCTCAGTATATACAATTTCTTCGTTGCTTAGCTCTTTGCGGAATTCTAAAATTTTTTGGTCCACGAGACTCACCTTTAGCGAACAAATATCTGAGGAAATTTCTTCTTTCTTGATTGTGCAGCTTCAACACTTATTGAACGCACAGTAGTTGCGATGGCGCTTACCTCAGCATTTGAAGCGAAAAGTTGTGTTACCGGACAAAATATTTCAAACAAGTGTATACTAGAGAAAAATAATACGAAATTTCTATCTGCTGCCTTTGCACAAAATGCCAGATAGTGAAAAAAAATTCAACAGCCTCGAAGTGAGTTGTAGCAAGGCATCAACGAGGAGCGAAAGAAGAAGAAGAGAAAACGAAAAAATATTAGGAACTCATGTTCCGATAGCGAGGAGCATATCAATTTCGTCGCTAAATATGCATTTGAAGAGATGCGAAAAGATTATATGCTTCTACGACAGCAACCACAACCACAACAACAGCACCAGACAAAAGATCAAACCGGATTAAGCGACAACTACACTATCATCGAAATAGACCTGCAGGGTGACATCCAGGCTGTTTCAAAAATTAGATCTGCAACAACAATAAAGAAAAAAATAATTTTCTCCACTAGAAAAAAGCAAAATACCACGAAAGAAAATAGCAACTGCAATTCAAAAACCTGACAACAGCAACATCATCAACCAAAACAGCAACATCCTCAAACAAAACAGCAACATCATCAACCAAAACAGCAACACTATCAACAGCAATAATCCCAATAAAATCAACAACAAAAGAAAAATATGCCACCATCACTAGTAGCTTTTAAAGTAAGTCAAAAAGTCCTGCCCGATAAAATTCTGCTGAAGTTAAAGCATAAAAATTACTCCTTTAATATAATTAATAGAAATGTCACCCACGTTAATACTTGAACGATGTCTGACGAAAGCGTAAGAGATTTTAAAATCAATGCAGACTAATTTTTATACTTTTACTCCGGCAGAAGTTAAACTGTTCCTTTGTCATAAATAAGCTTGTCCCTACTTTTGGGGAAAAGGAAATTGTGGGATACTTTAACGGTTTAAATTTAAAAATTAAAGTTTTAGGTTAGCGACCATAAATGGTTTATTTAATTAAGCAAGGATTCGAACCTCAATGAGTTCAGAGGCATCACGTACATTTTAAATTGCAAGGTTGGTTTCGAGGAGGTAAACTCGAAACAACATAAACGTGGTAAGCCGCATGGTCCCAAAAACTGCAAGCTACCTGATAACAGTTTAAACACTGAAGAGGTAGTTTTTACTGAACCTACTACAGCTGTAAAATGTATTAATTGCAACTGTATACTTATACAAAAATTTGTCGTAAAGGATCGAATTATAAGGTAGATTAAGAGAGATGAAGAATTTTCAGGCCAAATATATAACTTTTGCAACTAAAACTGCATCAACACCCTCATTGTTCAGAACAAATCAAATTTTCCTTCAATGTCTTAATAAGGTTAGTGAGTTCTCCACCTCATTTAAAAAGCTCTCTTGTGATGAGGATAAATTCAAGGCGTTATTTAACATACTCATCAATTTAAGATTAGATTATTAGAAACATGAAATGCATTTTTATCGAGGTTTATTTAGTTTCCATCAGAAAAAAGCATTTCTTTAACAGATTTCTGAAAGACCACAATCCCAACATTGTACTGTTAGCAGAAATGAAACTGAATAACAGGCATAATGTGAATCTCAAGGGATACTACCTAGTAAGGCAGGAGAGGACCTCTGGTAGCGGTGGGGTTACAGCCGTTCTACGAGAAGGGTTCAGTTTTAAAATGTTGCTAGTCTCAATTTGGAAAACACATCAATAGAAATAGGACTTAAAGAAGGGACTAAAATTACTTTCGTATCAATGTATACAAGACTGCAAGACCCACTTGCAGGACAAGACCCCAATAAAATTCTTAGCTCTATTGTCACAAATCAATTTGTCCTTGAACGGGTACCTTAACGCTAAGCATCCAGACAGGGCAAGCCAAAACACTAACAATAGTGAGATGCTCCTCCAAAATTGAACGAATAAAATTCCCAATACACAAATAGTTCCCCCAAAGTCTTTCACAAGAATTTCTACTTGTAATTCCTACATAGATTTATTCCTCACTTCTCTTTTTTTAGGTATTCAATACTACTTATAATAACTTAACAAACTGCCTTAGAACTTAAGATTACGAATCAGAGCATTTTGGTGTTGAGTTAGTTCTAGCTACTAGTGATATAGAAAAAATCTCACTCCGAAAGTTTCTCAATAATAACAAAATAAATGTTACAGATTTAGATATTTCACTTCAAAGAAATTTTCTCATAAATGCACTTCCTGTAGATAGAAATGTTTCAAACTAGCAATAGCAGGTTTTGTCGCAAACTTGAAAGCAAGGAGTAATAATTTGATTGATCTGCCACAGAATGTGTTGGACTTCAGGATAGCATACCGATGTGTAGATATCATATGTAGATACGGAAAAATACACTTAAAGCAAGAATTGGAAATTTAGATAAAATTATTAGCGACCTCAGAAAATTCATGAGGAATATTACTGTAAGGACATTAAAATGAACCATAAGACCTATGAAAAAATCAAGGGTATGTGTGGCCCTAATTAGAAAAGGGAACTGCCTCATTTGACGGACGCTCAAGGCAACTTTCAGGTTGAAAATTTCAATTTAATGCAAGATAAATTTGAAGAAATTCACAGAACAAATTCAAATTTTGGTTGCCCAAGCTTTACAAGGCTGGTTAAAAGCGAGATTTCTGAATTAGATTACCCCGAACCCATTATAAGATTTAATAGTGAGCTAAAAGCAAATGAGGAGTTTTAGTGAGCAGATTAGATCACGAATCCTTTGAAAATTATTTAGAATTAATTAAGCCCACTGAAATAGTCATAATTCTTAAGAGAAAAATTATAAAAGGAGCTCGGGAGACGATAATATTACCAATTTTATTTTGAGGAAACAGAATATGTTTTCTGGAATTTCTTAGCTACTTTCATTAGTTTTCAATGTTAGTAAGGTTATTTCATTTTCTTTACCTAAGCAAGTTTCTAATAAGTCATTTTCAACATATTTAATTTCTTCAATAAATTTTATAGCTTGTTCTACCAGGAAGAATCAATTCTTTTAATTTTACATTTGTTGCAGACGGATTCATTAAAGATTTTTATGCGGTTGCCATCTCTATATGGCCTAATTTTAATTCCAGAGCAAATTTGCAAAACGTCTTTCAAAAGTATCCACCTGAGCCGAAGAGATGTTGAACCATTTAGGAATAACTGACGTGATTATTTGCTTACAGTAGTTCAACTTTATTTGATTTTGTAAATATTTAGCTCTTTTAAAGAGACGAGAATAAACGAAAAACATACGTTTTGCTTCTGATAAGACATACACTGCGTTCATAAACTATAGCACAATTTATGTATTTTAAGAAAATGTGCTGTAGCATGTTGGATATTGAACCTCTGACTCTCATACTGACACATTTTCTGCTTAGGTATGTTCTCTTAAAACTGACATTATCAAATGTTATATTCACTCGACTCTCGCCGTAAACCGATATCAATATCTCCAACATTGCATTTATTCTGCCTTAGAATCGTTCATTTAGTATAGCGCAAATGATTTAAAGTCAGTTTTTTTCAACAAAAACAACAAGTCTTAATTTTATATTACACTGTGGAACAAATTCAGGTTAGCAAAAGTTAGGTCGATTCTGAGAGTGAGGGGTCAAAATACAGGCTAAATTAGAAGACCCGTATCGCGGCGTTTCTTTATGTTAGTTCGAATTTTTTTTTTAATCGACCTTCGAACTTTGTAGTTAAATGCCGATTTTCAGTATATTGTTTATATGATTTTTTGGCTATAACTCGTCGACTAATTGATATTTTTCAATCTGTAAAAGCCAAATTATTGCTAGAGACCTGTGCAACAATTAAAATTTATTTAGAAAATTTTTGTGGTGCTTATGAAGCAAAATGTTGAAAAATTATTTTTTTTTTTCATGCTTTTTGAAAATATTTTCCACAAATTTAAGTCTTTTTTGCTTTCTGTTTGATCTATAATATGCTTCTCAGTTTCTTCAATAAATTTCATTTGAAAAGAAAATGGTCTTAGTCGATAATTTGCGTTAAAAATCCCAAAACCATTAAATAAATAGCGATTTAGGTAGAAGTAATTAAAAAGGGAAGTTCCAAGAATTAGGAATTAGTAAAACAACTTTTTTGTTTTCAACCACCGCACAGGTAGCGATTTTTTTTATTTCGTACAAGCACGTTCTTGTTTAAACCTCTGCCAACACCACAAACGTCAACCGTTCGAGTTGGCAGCTACTGCGAAATTTCTTGATAGAAAAACAGCAAAAAATTTATAACTGCTGACAAAGATGGATAAAGAAAAGTAAATGAAACTCAAATTAAAGACAATTTATTTATTTTTTAACTATTAATTAATAACTAATAATGTATCATCCGCATATATTTCAATTGCTTTGTAGAAATTTGTCACTTTTGTGGTTTTCTCCTTATTCAACATTTCTAACAAACAAATGCCTCTTCTTCGTGATAAATCACTACTGCTTGTGATTATTAAGTTTAATAACATTTCCATCTTTAATTTGAACTTTTATTAAATTTATCGGCGGAATCATGTTCGAGAAAACAAATGTAAATAATTTGCTCAGTAATGCAGCACACTGACAGCTGAGCAGCGACAGCAGTGTTGCAGATTAAGTAAAAAACTTGCAGTGCTAACGCAGTCCTCTCGCATTTCTGTCAATCCCGAATTCACCCGTCTTTTAATTTTCGCTCGGTCGTGATAAAATTCGCTATTAATTTTTTTGGAACTTATTTCATTTTGTGAGTGATTTAAGTTAAGTGCAACGGTTTCATAAAAATAACAAAGAAAACATTGTATAATATATATTGTATTAAAAAAGTCGGAACCAAAATGTAAAATGGACCATGTTTGTGAACGTTTCATAGCAAGCGATGAAAAATGTGACAATGTGAGTGATTTATTTCTGGAAGCCTTTAAACAATATTTTTCGCAAGAGTTTTGCTCTGACGTTAACTATGCCTCTAAAAAAGTTTGCTTTAATTTCTATTCAACTCTTATGCAATGGAAAAGTGAAAAGAAGAAGGCTATGCCTTTTGGTATACCAATGATGTGGTTAGACAACAGCCTGCATCAAGAAAAAAATTGCTATGGATATTTCAACTACCATAAAACTTCGAATAGAAGGAAAGCAAAAAATAAAACTTATGTAGCAATTCCAAGTGCCCAATTACCATTACCGCAGAATTCGTTCCAGTACCAACATACCGAACTATTGATCTTCAAACAGAAATCAGTACTACAACCGCCGCTGCTAAATCCATGTATTTCTTCTCAGAATACGACCCTGGTGAAGGTACATCCTATGAAACATCAAAGGACCCAATCCTAGTCACACAAAACCAATTGGATGGAATTTTTGCAAATTTGTGTTTGACTCAGAAAAAACCAGAACTAATGGCTTCATTTTTGAAAGGAAATAATTTGCTGGCGAAAGGTACCAAAGTAACAGCATATCGAAAACGACAAAAAGAGTTAGAAAAGTTATTATATGTGAATGATACAAAAAATTTCGCTTATTGCAACGATTGAGACGATAGGGTTAACTTATAAAAAAGATGATTGGCGTTTATTCATCGATAGTTCACTAATCAGCTTAAAAGTTGTGCTTTTGCACAAGACAAATAGAATGCCTTCTGTTCCGATTGCGTATAGCACTGACACTAGTGAAAATTTCGATAATTTGAAACACATTCTGGAAGTAGTCAAATATAAGGAACACCAGTGGCGCATTTGCTGCGACCTCAAAATAGTTTCATTGATTACAGGCTTAACAGCATCTGGCCATCCAAAATATCCGTGTTTTTTGTTCGATTGAGATTCACGATACGGAGAAGGTATTAAAGGAAGAAACCAGTACAAACAGCATAACTGGAATAGTCGCATTAGACAGAAATGGCCTAAAGACAATAGGCTACACGAAAGTCTTGTTCCTGAAATTAAAATTTTGTTGCCGTTGCTCCACATTAAACTTGGCATTGCTAAAAGTTTTTTTGAAATGTATCGCAAAAAGACCAGCAGTATTCAACCGCTTAATAGACATTTTTCCAAAACAAAGTAACGCCAAAATTCAGGAAGGGGTTGTTAATGGTCCCGACATACGGAAACTAATGAGTCATCAAGATTTTGACCAAGTTCTGACAGACCGAGAATTAAATGCATGGCTCACATTGAAAGCTGTCATTAAAAAACTTTTGGGTAAAGAACGCAAAGACAACTACAGGCAATCTGTTGCAAACATGTTGGCAGCTTTGAAATTGGGGTTAATATGTCGTACAAAATTCATCTCTTGCATCAGCATCTTGATCAACTCGCTCAACAGTTGCCAACTGAATCTAATAAGCAAGGCGAACGTTATCACCAAACTGCGCTTCTATTTGAAATAAGGTAACTATAGAGTGTGCATATTTTGAATTCCTAGTTTTTTCTAATACCTTTGTCAGAGTGCAGAATTTAAACATGTTAACGATTGAAAACTATTTTCGTTTCAGGTACAGAGGAAAGAAATCTCCAGATGCTATACTCGCTGAAATTTATTGGTGGTACAAAAACACCTTTGAACAAGAGGAAGACGAGAAAGAGGAAGAAGGGGAAGACAAAGATGAAATTCCAAAATATCTGTTGGACGAAATTATCGGCCTTTCTGATGATGATGACGATGACCATGATATTAGAGAGAGCAGTGATGTTGATCCACACCAGCCTGCTAAACGGCGACTGGTCAAATCATTAATTTAATTTATTTAAATTTTTTACTTAAAACTTTTCATAACTAACATTTCAAAATTATATTTTTTTTCATATTTTTATAATTTCTTTTTCAATGTTTCTTCAAAACCAACACTAAACAAAATTGGTACATAAAAAATGAGAAGTAAATTAATATTAGGCTGGAAAACGCAAGTTTTGTATTATGATTGTTTTCTTTTCAAATGAAATTTATTGAAGAAACTGAGAAGCATATTATATATCAAACAGAAAGCAAAAAAGACTTAAATTTGTGGAAAATATTTTCAAAAAGCATAAAAAAATAATTTTTCCAACATTTTGCTTCATAAGCACCACAAAAATTTTCTAAATAAATTTTTTAAAACATTTTAATTGTTGCACAGGTCTCTACCAATAATTTGGCTTTTACAGATTGAAAAATATCAATTAGTCGACTAGTTATAGCCAAAAAACCGTATAAGCAATATGCTGAAAATCGGCATTTGACTGCAAAGTTCGAAGGTCGATTAAAAAAAAAATTCGAACTAACATAAAGAAACGCCGCGATACGGGTCTTCTAATTTAGCCCCTATTTTGACCCCTCACTCTCAGAAACGACCTAACTTTTGCTAACCTAAATTTGTTCCACAGTGATATTTATAGGTTTCCTAGCAATATTTATTGAATTTACGCTCCTTAGCTTCGAGGCAAATGTTTCACCAGTTCAAAGTGAGGAAGTTATTGGTGTTTTTACCAAATTAATATCTGTTATAGTGTTAAATTTTTTACCTTTAATTCTGTTTAAAATTTTCATTCTTTTTGGACAGATTTTGGCATTGTCTGTATGCTCTTCAGTGTCACAATTTCCACATTTAACATCGATACCAACGCATTTAATTAACTTACCAGAGGCCGGCTCAGTATATACCATTTCTTTGTTGTTTAGATCTTTTGGCGGAATTTTACAGTTTTTTTTGGTCCATGAGACTCACCGCATTTGGGTTTTTTAAAACTAACCCCGCAATTCAGAATGTATCGATTGTTCCTAAGTTCTTTAAGATTTGATTCCTTACTTAGATGAATCAACCATTTATGTTCATTAATTTAAGTCAAACTAACAATATTAAATTCTAATTTTAAGTCATTTAGATAATTTAAAATTTCTTCCTTCTCGCATGTGGGAGACACCTTATTTATCAACAAACAAAATGGTTTCAACTCTTCTGGAGTTTAAGTATAAAAGCTAATTTTAGAATTTTGCAAAATTGTTTTTACTTTTAAGAAGTCATCCATGGTAAATGTATTAATATGGATGACATTTTTGTTGATAATATTAATTTTATATTTTAAACACTCAATAATTTTTACCGTAAGATCCTTTTGACTTACTAATGTAAGCAAACAAATATTGCCAATAGAATAGCTGTATTTATTTAACCATTTCATTTCTTTACAGAGTTTCTTATATACTATATGTATATAGTTACATTTTACTTAGGTTTTCTTGACATACATATGTATGTATAATTCTCCAGGATTGTCAATAGTTATTTTATCGATTTGCATTGAAAATAATTTTATTTTCACTTACAGTTATCATTAATTTTTTTAGCAAGAGACTCTTTTAAGTTATATTTTTACCCAAAAAGAGGTTTTCCAAAAAAAGGAAATATCATTAGTTTCTTAAAACTATAAATCAACTCATACTAAATAACACTTAAACTAAATAAAAATAGGTACTGAGTCTTTGAATTAGGAACAAAATTTAATTTTTTGCAAATTGGTTATTGTTATACACAGAGTTTGTTATATCATAAGAATTATATCTTCTATGATAATATAATAACTTATTATCTAAGAATAAATTTTCATTAATTACATTTAAATAAATTGGTGAAAGATATTTATCTTCAATAGGATAATTTATTTCATTTTCTTTACTTAAGTAAGTTTCTAAAAAGTCATTATCCACTTATTCAATTTTATCAATAAATTTTTTAGCTTGTTTAACTAGGAAGTAATTAGACATTTTTTTGCGTTGGTCATCTCTATTTGAACTAATTTTAATCCCAGAGCAAATTTTTAAAAAATTTCTTTCAAAAGATAGGAAACGCATATCCAATTATTTGCTTATAGCAGTTTAATTTTATTTGATTTCTTAAAAATTTAGCTATTTTAAAGAGACAAGAATAAGCGAAAAATATTCGTTTTGCTTTTGATAAGACATGGTCAATAGGATGATTAAAAAAATATCTTTGATGGAGAATGACTACTAGATATTTTATGCTATCTTTATCTCAAGCATATTTTATTAAAACTAGTTATTTCTTGTAGTTAAGTACATTTCGGCTTATAACATATTCAATGGAAGCATTAACAAGTTAATATTTTTGATTTTTGTTGCGCTAAGGAGAAGTACTTAGTTTGGCATTTTGACCTTGCATTTACAGATTCTTGCAAAACTCAGTATGTATTACTAATTCCATTCTCATATTATTCCTGTAACAATTATGAACTGTGATGAAATATCTTAGCCATGAATAATTGTAGTTTCAAGAAATTTTTAACACGAACCTTTCTAGGTATTTTTGACCTGCTTCTATTAGACACTGTTCTCTTGGGTCTGATATACTATTTCTGAACTATATGTTGCTTACAATATTCCCACATGAAAAGTGCACCGGTCACGTGCACATTTAATGAGCGTACCAATCCAAATTGAGGAATTTCCACAGAATGGTCCAGTATCAAAATTAAATTTGATGGGATTCCTTGCTTCTCGTGACCTAACAATATAATGCACTTTCTAGGAAATTTAAGATCAACAAAAGATGCACTGTTCGCAGTCTGCTCTGCACCAACAATTTCAAATCTTTCAAGTTCCTTTTGAATTAGAAAGTCATTTAAACTTTTAGGTTTGATTTCATTAAGGTTAAGGCCATTTTCTGCGCTTATCCTTAAAGTTTTAAACTCAATGTTGTTGACATATTTTATTGAGTTCATAATTAAATTTTTTTATGCTCAAAACTTCACATGTTCATGCAATACCACCCAAGTTTGGTAGGTTAAGGAAGCGACAACAATGACATTATCTTCTATATTCTTTTTATTTTGACAATTAAATTGTCCAAAGGCTTATCTTTTTTATTGTTTTAATTTTTCAGTGTTGGAGTTCCTTTTCGGCAAAATATTTCCTTACTTTTTTTGTTTCAAATTTTAATTTAACAGGTAAATCAAAAATCGACTCATCAAATGGTGCACTAGTAACATAAAGGACCATGTCGTATCGGAAAATGCTCTCGCTGCTGATATCTAAACGGATATCATGTAACAAATCATTAAGTTGATCCCCAATAACACTTCGAATCGCTGACTCAATTGTTTCTATGTTGTTAATTGATCTACTGTCATTTTTTTTTCAAGTAATTTGTATAAAACCAATTGAGAAAACAATCTTGTTTGAAAGTTAGCACACATCGTTAATGGCAAAAGCATTTCTACTATTTTAGACTTATCCACTTCATTCATATTTTGTCGCTGTTTTTGAAATTTTCCAATATGTTTTTAATGGTCCAGCGTAGCATAAGAGTGTTGTTGTGTAGAAGTAATTCTTGGTATACGTACAAAAGTTCCAACCATATAGGGCTCAACTTTATAAACTTTATGGTTTCTAATGTAGGCAGAATCAAGTGGGATTATCCCTCCTGCAAGTTTTCAAAAATTGTTATATAAGAGTTCCATGAGCTACTTAATCTAGCATTATGATCGATATCCCATGAAGATACTGATTTTGCATGAATTATGATAATTGGATAATTATTCTCAATAAATAAATTGCAGATTTGCGTTCACAGATTTGCCTGAACAATTTCAATAAAGTTTTCGTTTATGTAAAAATCTTGTATGTGCTCTAAGAACTCTGGGATCAGAGGCACCAATATATTCGATATTCTGTGGCTCTTGTTTGCATTTCTGCGCAGACAGGAAAAATTATTTGCAGCTAATCGTTTTTTGCACTTAACCCTTTCGCGTCCAGAGTTAAAAAAAAGCAACTTCAAAACTAAGCCTTGTTTAAGTGACACAATCGCAATAAATTTTGTAAATTACACACCTTATTGATTGATTGCGATTCTCAGAATAAAAAAACTTCAAAAAAGCAACCGTTATGTTGTGATCAACAAAATTACGACGCATTTATTAAGATGAAGTCAAAAAAGTCACATGTGCAGCAATATCAGTGCAAAATATAATTAAATAAAACTACTTATAATATATTTATCAAAAATCAAAGTACGCAGTTTCACGTAAAAAATATACAATGTAAAACATTTGAGAGCTGATGCGTTATTACGATTCTACAATTTTTTTTTTTTTGCTTTTAAGCAACTTCTAATTATCTAGTGACCAGATTAGTCTAGAAAACTAAAAATTTCCAAAATACCTTATATAGACTTAATAAGTCTGGAAATTAAGAGAAAAATTGTTTCCGGCAGCTGGCCTTGGAGCGGGCGCGAAAGGGTTAAGTAGTATATTCAGAAGCGCATGAAACACTTCTGCAGAAATTTCAATGTGATCAATATCCTCTTTTCTTGTAGACTTTAACACCTGAAAGAGAATTTGCAAAACATTTCTTTGATCATCCTGGCTGTTCTCGTACGTATTTAATGATAAATTAAATTTATTATGCCGTTGTTGATTTTATCTGATGATAAATATATCGTTTATAATTCCAAACGTATTGTGTTATGCAATATTGCAAGAATGTTTAAGATATTTCTTCTGTTATGCAATTCTGCGAATTTTTTTTCAATAAATTTAAAACCTCTGACAAGTTCCAAAGATCTGTAAATGATTCGTCAAAGCTACAGCTACGATAATTGTACAAAGCTACAGCATATGAGTTAAAATCTTTCATCGATTTTTGCTCCATTTCGGTTAAATGGCACTTATCTGCTATCACCATATGCGGGCTCCATACATTACATTTTATATCAAAACACTATTAAAACACGGGAGAAATATTAATAAATGAACAAAGGGTCAAAGGGTTGTTTCACTACGCCTATATTCAATAGTTTGACCATTTATTTCAATACAAGGAATAAATTTTCTTGCATTTGGATATAAATTATCTCTGAGACCTTTAAAAATAGTGCTTTCACATTTATTTATATTTAATTTAATTTTACATTTATAGAAGTATTCATGTAAAATTTTTAAATAATCATTTATTATGTTAGCATTTAAGATCTTTGCTTTTGCCCCTAATATTAGGACCCGGCTCCAGCAAGTCAGCAAAGAATATATTATAACGGATTGGACCTAAAATAGATCATTGGGGAACTTCGGCCATTATTGACTTACATAAAGAGTTTTCATCAATGTAATGCACATAAAAAGTTCTATCTGTGAGATAATCAAAAAAGATTTTGCAAATATGCTTTTCAAAACTAAAAATTTTATATATTTTATAAACGATGCACTCAATCCAGGCCGTGTCAAACGCTTTCTCACAGTCCAGCCCAACTGCAATTGTGGCACACTTTTAATTCAAATTAGTTCTGACCCAGTCAGATAATAAGGTCGGTGCATGATTTGTTGAGTGCGAGGTCTTAAAGACAAATTTAAAATTTTTTAAAAGTTTTTTCTCAGTTAAATGATTTTTAATTTTCAATAGGATAGTATATTTCATTTTCTTTATTTAAGTAAATTGATAACAAGTTGTTTTCCACATATTTCATTTTTTCCATGAATTTTATACCTTGTTCAACTAAACAGCAATCGATTCTTTAAATTTTACATTTGTTATACAGGAATTCATTAGATATTTTTTTTCGGTAGCCATCTCTATATGGCCGTTTTTTTATTCCAGAACATATTTTTAGAATGTGCCTTTCAAAGGTACGCAGCTTTTCCATCTGAGCCGACGAGACATTGAACCAGATGGGAAACGCATATCCAATGATTGGCCTAATTATTTGCTTGTAGCAGTTCAATTTGATTTGGTTTTTTAAAAATTTAGCTCTTTTAAAGAGACGTGAATAGTTGAAAAACATTAGTTTTGCTTTTGATAAAACATAGTCTATATGTAAATTACAGAGATATCTTTTATGGAGAATGACTCCTAGATATTTTATTGTATCTTTATATTTTATAATTTGGCCATTTATTTCTATGCAGGGAATAAATGTTCTTGCATTTGGGTATAAATTGTCTCTAAGACCCTTAAAAATAGTGCTTTCGCTTTTGTCGACATTTAATTTTATTTTCCATTTAAGGAAATATTTGTGAAGGACTTTTAAATAATCATTTATTAGGATGTTAGCATTTGAAATTTTCGCTCTTGACCCTAATATAAGGATGTCATCGGCATAAATTAAATTTGTGATATTTGGGCCCGGTTCCGGCAAATCAGCCAAGAAAATATTATATAGGATTGGACCTAAAATAGATCCTTGTGGGACTCCGGCCATTATGGACTTACATATTGAGTTTTCATCGTTGAAATTGACAAAAAAGGTTCTATCTCTGAGATAATTCAGAATAATTTTGCAAATGTGCTTGTCGAAGCAAAAAACTTTATACATTTTATATACGATGCCCTCAATCCAGGCCGTGTCAAAGGCTTTTTCACAGTCCAGCCCAACTGCAATTGTTGCACATTTTTTATTCAAATTTGTTGTGACAAAGTCTGATAATAAGGTCAATGCATGATTTGTTGAGTGCGAGGTTTTAAAACCAAATTGAGAATTTTTCAAAACATTTTTTTCAGTTATATGATTTTTCATTTTTTCTAAAATGAAGCTCTCATAGAGTTTGCTAATGTTTGACAAAAGAGATATCGGTCTGTAATTTTTTGGTGTTTTTGGATCTGCGCTTTGTTTTAAGACAGGAAGTATTTTGGCACATTTCCAATAGGTAGGAAAATATCCTAAACTGAAAATGTGATTGAACAAAATTGCCATAAATTTCCAAAAACCATATTGAGTTTTCTTGAGAAGAAAGTTAGACATTCCGTCTTCACCGAAACTTTTTTTGCTATTTTTGAACTTAATAGCTATGGCGATATCTGTTGGTTTAATAAGTTGCTTATAACTTTCAACATTTTCATGACTTAACCCATCTGTGGATGACTCTCCATCAGCACTTAAGTCACAACTAAATTTAATTAATGGTTGGGTGTTAATTAGGTCAGAGATTTCTACATTGACGAATTCAGTGAACTGTTGACTACCTAAATTAAGATTTTGCATATGAATTTTTTCAAAGGTATCAGCAAGAACATTGATTTTATTGAAATTTTCGGAAATTAAATTGCCATCTGAACCTATAAGATCTGATAGGTCAGATTTTTTGTTAAAGCCACATAATCCTTTAATTTTTTGATAGGTTTTGTTGTTCATTTTTATATTTTTGTACAAATCATTCCAATACTTTTCCTCGTGTAATGCAATGAGATCACATATAATTTTATCCAGATTTCTTATGATAGCTTTAATAGTGGTCTTTCTTTGCGGATTGACACACCTGTATGCAATTTTACGCAATTTTTTCTTTTCTTTTATAAAATCTAAAATGTTCTGAGGCAGATCAATGAAGCCTTTGTTCCTTGCCTTTACCTTTGGGATAGAACCCTCAACGGCCAATTCAATGGCTCTGTTTAATTCCAATATGCAGTCATCAACATCATTTCTGCTCACATTTCTGTCAGTGGGCAACTTATGCATTTGAAGATTTTTTATCCAGAATTTCATTAAATATTTTCGCATTAATTTTTCAAAATTGTAAAGTTCCCGAATTGGGTTGCGAACAATTTGGATGATGCTCCTCAAATACCACACCGACAGAAGCCGACACAAAAATGAGGTCTATAAATGATCCACATGTGGATATTCTTGTTGGTGATTTTGTTGGAACTATTTACAAATCAGGAAATTTACTTAGCCATTTTTTTAACTCATTACCACTGACATTACTGGTGGGATTGTTCAATCGGAATGTTTGGCGTTTAAGTCACCTCCTAGCACAATTTGGTCAGTGTTTAGAGAGTGAACAATATTCGTTAAGTCTTGTTCAGTTACTAGTGAAGTTGGTTTCATATACATTGAAACAAAAGAAATTTTTGTACCGTCAACAAGATTTAACTCAATGGCTGTATTTTCAATGGTAGAATTACTAATTTGGATTCTTTTATAGCTTAGATTTTCGTTTATACAAATGGCAGTGCCACGACCTTTTCCGGAAGCTCTGTCCTGTCTAATAAGATTGTAACCTTTAAAGTTGACTTTGTGACAGTTGCTTAGCTTCGATTCAGCTATTAAAACAACGTCAAGTTTATGTTTTAATAAAAATAAATTAAAATAGTGTCTCTTTTGTCTAGAAACTAAAGAGTTTACATTAATAAAGATACATTTAATGTTTTTAGTCATCAATTCGCAAACCTATAAATAAATTGAACAAAGCTTGAGACTTTTTTGAGACATTATTAAGTGTTTTATATTGAGTGGAAAACTCGTTAACTTTGCTTAGGCAAGCATAAAAATTTTTTCCTAAAAGTCTCTTGCAATCGTTGTTGATTTCATCAAATTGAATTTGATTATTGTTATTAAAAGTTTTTCTAAAATTAGTAACTGAATTTTCGCGTTTTAGTTTCGATGCAAAAGATTCACCAGTCCTAATTGAGGACATAGTTGGTGTTGTTGCAAATTTGGTATTTGTAGAAGTGTTTAATTTCTTGCTTTTAATTCTATTTAAGATTTCTAACCTCTTTGGGCAAATTCGAGCATTGGCAGTATGCCCTTCAATGTCGCAATTTGCACATTTAACTGCGATACCAACGCTTTTAACTAGTACACCAGAAGCTGGATCTTTGTGTACCATCTCTTTGTTATTTTCCTCCTTTGGAGGAATTTTACAATTTTTCGGTCCATGGGACTCACCACACTTTACGCAACGATATGGCATGCTGCAATTGCTTGCAACATGCATAAATCTTTGGCAGTTTCTGCACTGAATTGGCACTTCAGCTTTGGTGTTCTCAAAGCTTACCCTGCAATTCAGTATGTATCTTATATTTCTGAATTCTTTTAAATTTGACTCTTTGCTTAATTGAATTAACCATTTGTATTCATTGATTTTAGTGAGACTAACAACATTAAAATCTAATTTTAAATCTTGAAGGTATTTCAATATTTCTTCTTTTTCGTATGTGGGAGACAACTTATTGATCAATAGACTAAATGGTTTCAACTCCTCTGGAGTATACGTATAGAAATTAATTTTAGAATTTTGTAAAATAATTTTGACTTTCAAATAGTCATCCATTGTACAAGTATTTATATGGGTGACATTCTTATTAATAATGTTATAAGAAAAATTTTTGTGTTTTAAGGAGTCAGTAATTTTTACCGTAAGGTCCTTTTGGATTACGTTATAACACACATAGATTGGTGGAAGTTTCTTCTTCTTTGATTTTGCAGCTTCAACACGCACGGTAGTTGTCTTCTTTATTACAGATGTCTTCGTTGATGTTGGTCGTTGTTGACTTATCGGGGGAAACTCTTCGTTATTCAGATTTGGAATAGGCAGCGCAGAATTTTCGTCGCCTCTCTGCTCTGCGTCCAATTCCATTTCGTTGTCATCAAAAGATTCGTTAGAGATGATTGAGTGATTTAGAGCCGTACTGTCATTAATTTGTTCGACAAGTAGGTCTACTTTATTTTTGTATATGTCTTTTTCTTCACTGAGCAGTGCATATTGCGTTTGCAGCTGCTCGAATTTTGAAACAAGTTCGTTAAATTTAACCACGAGGGCATTATATTCTTCCTTTTCGGAACTAGAATTGTTTGATGAGTTAGAGCTTCTTTTTCTTTTAGATTTAGATTCTCTTTTTAAGTTTTTTACTTTTTGTGCACTTTCAGACACATCACTATCAAGTGCGCTGAACCTGTTCTCACTAACACTTTGAGGCATTTCGCCTACATTGTTTATGTTTTTATCCATTTGTTTGTTTTTTTTTTTTTTTTTTTTTTGCTAACTATTTAGCTATTGTCTTCTATTGTTTTTTAAATTCACTTCACTGCACAGCTGTACAATTCATATGAACTTCTCATATGAGTGCCACACTGTGACATCACCATCTAGTGATCCGAAGTATTTACTGTTTTTGATCACAAGATCACAATATTGTTCACTTTTACTTCACTTCACTTGCGATAAGATATCACATCAAATCACCACATCACATCACATAAATGCCAATACAAAATTAAGCCTCACTTGAAAATTTGAGAATTGCTGAGAAAAGACTTTTCACATAAAATTTTGTTCCTCTGCTTGTGAATTATTTCGTTAAGGTTAAGATGTCTTTTAAACTAATTTTATAAATAATTGTGATATATATATACAAAAAATAACTATTTACATTAAAAATGAAGTAGTTAACTTAGTAAAGATGTCATTTGCTAATATTTTCTTTGCTTATATATATGTAAGAAGCTAATGGATACAAAGAGAATACCTTAATTGGAATTGAATTTTACTAAATAATTGTTAAATTTCTACCCAAAATACATAATTATATTTGAATTTTATTTATTTGATGTATTGTTGAATTTATAAACTATATTAAAATATATGAACATTAATGTAGCAAAAAAATGTTTTAAAGACATGACTGCCTTAAGCAGTCAGCAGAAAAATTTTGATTGTAAAATAATTTATCTTGCACTTATTTATTGAAACTTAAAAAAAATTCTTTTGTTTATAAAAAAATGTTAAAAATATAACAAAAATCCTGAATTTTTAATTAAAATCTTATAAGTAGTTTTTTTACTTAAAAGAAAGTAAACACACTTTAATACGTTTGGCATACATATTTCTTCGTGTGAAAAAATACCGTTGGTAGAATTTGTATACAAAATTTCTTAAACTGTGAATTAATGAGTTCTTCCAACTCATGAGTTATTGAGAAAAATATGAAAATTTCTATGAAAATCCTGCTTAAAAACCCTTGTAAACTTCTAATTGATATTTCAACATAAATGTGTACTTGAAAAAAGGCTAAAACATATTTTACATGCTACAACTGAGAGAAAAACCATAAAAAACTCAAAGCTCTCATGAGCAAAAACTGTTGCAGCAAATTGAGCAATAAAAAATATGCAATAAATAGCTTGAAGAAAAGGTGAAAAATAACGCACAAAAAAAGTAAAGCCGAAGCACGAAAACCGCCTCAGTTGATTATGGACAAGTTTAATAGTAAGGAACTAAATATGAAGATCCAAAATTGTGAGATTTATTATTTTAACCAAACTAAAGGTAAGAGTACCAATATTCAGGTTCTTAATATTGGAGACTATAAAAAAAATCCAAGATTTGCTTACTAATAGTTAGATCTAAATTTCACATTGATTAGAGTTTCGAAACTAAAATCAAATTGCCCTGTCCAATTCGTTATTCATCACAAATTCAAGACCTATTGCAAAGTAAATATTGAAACCAAAATCGCTTTTATTTTCAAAAATATAAATCTACGCAAATTTTACAAAGTAAAAGGTGTCAAAGGTATAACCACGCAGTAACAAATTGCAATATGCCCTACCGATGTGTGAAATGCGGTGGCAATCACGGTCCAAACAAGTGCTTAATTCCAAGCAAAGAGCTCAATAATAATGTTATTGCTACGAAATTAAGCGATGGCTCTATTAAAATGCAAATTGGCATGCAAGTTAATTGTGTGCTCTGCAAATCAGCTATGTCTATCAAAAACTGAAAAGGAATTTATATGAAAAAAAAAAACAAGAAAAGCCAAACAAAATTATGTTTGCTAGACAAGCTACCCAAAATTATTCCTCTCCTGGCAAATCATATGCTGACGCTCTGCGTATAAATAATAATGTGGCCCATAATACTAAAATAAATAATGACAATAGCAGTTTTGTTTTCATCAATGATGAATGTCGTAATGTTTTTGGCTAAAGCTTTTCTAACATTATACTTAATATAAATCAATTTATACCTACTTATAAAAAAGATGCTCCAATTCATGAAAATCAAAAAAAAACTTTTCAATTTATTCTTTTCAATCTGCTCTGGTGGAGATCCATAAAGTAATTTCAAATGACAAGGAAAATTAAATGGATATTTATCAACGTAAACTCGTTGGTATCGAAACATAAGCGTCACTATTTTAATTTATTTTTGAAACAACACAATCCTGATGTTGTGTTGGTTGCAGAACATAAACTTAATAAACGTCATAAAATTTATTTTAAAGGGTGCAATATTATTAAACAACATCGTTCAGGTAGCGCAGGTGGTGGCACTGCAATTCTCATAACAGACACTTTTAACTTCAAAAAAATCAACATAAGTTTAAATAATATTGAAAATACTGCCATACAAAACAATCTGGTTGATGGTAGTACCATTTTTTTTTTGCTTCTTTATACTTAAAGCCAAGTAGTCTTCTCTCTGAACTTGACTTAAATATAATTTTGTCCACGATAAATTCCAATAAATTTGTTCTTGGTGGCGATTTGAATGCAAAACATCCTTCTTGGGGTAATTTGACTACAAATTCTAATGGCAGAATCCTTGAAAGCTGGCTGAATAATCAGCCGCTAATACAATTGCTTCCTACACAACTTCCGACCACTGTGTATAACTCTTTCTTAGATTTGTTTTTTATATCCGCTTTTGTGAACATTGAATTTAACGATTTACACTCTAATTACCTCAGTACACTTGACTATGAATCCGATCATAGAGCTGTGGAGTTGAACATTTTAACAAGTGATATTGTTATTAATCCTCCAGCTGAAGTCTTTAATTTTGACATGATGGACATATGTCTGTTTAACTCCACTTTAAAAGATAATCTTGCTGAGCATGTTCTTCCTATCAACAGATTAGTGTCAAAATTAGAAATAGAGAACTGCATTTCACAAATAGGCTTTTGAGTTAGCAACTTGTACTTCTACACCGTAGGTTATATTGCGGAAATGACGACTTATTAATCTCCCACAACACATTCTAAATTTCATTAAGAAAAAAAAAACACATTCACAAGGCTGCCTTTAGATCTACGGATCCCCTTAGAAAAATTACTCTAAAAGCAATAATTAAAAAACTAAGAAAAATTAAAATGAATAGCAAGACATACAAAAAAATAAAAGGTTTATGTGGCTTAAATAAGAAACCGGATCTTCCTGATCTCATTGGTAATGCCTGTAATACTATTAGTGAAAATATTAGAAAGGTAAATGTATTGGCTGATAATTTTGAGGAAATTCACAAGCAGAATCAGGATATGGGTTCTACTCAGCTTACAGAAACTGTTAACAATGAAATATTGGATTTGACTAATAATGATCCCATATTAATCTTTAATAATGTTGCATCTGCTGACGGTGAGTCGTCGTTAATGGACCATGATAAATCTGTTTTTAGAATTTATAATCAATTTAATGCTGATGACATTCTAATCTAACATCAAGCATGTTACAAAATACTGCCATTGGCCACCGATTGACTTTTCGTTTGCATGTGTACGTAGCCACCATTTGATCCATAGTATCAACTCCACTCTTGGTTTTGTTGTAGTCTTCAATGATGTTAGGTTTCTTCTTTTCACTATTCTCATTTATGCTGACAACATTGTGGTATGTACTGAGCAATGTCACAAATCGGTACCGGCGAGGAACATATGACAACATAACTGCTTGCAATTTATGTTCATATACAACTTCTGTATGATAAATTGGCTTTTGACGCATGTCGAGTAGAACTGAAGGAATTTCAGTCCTATATTTCCTTATTGTTCCCAAAATAGTCATGCAATTCTTATGTAAATCTTCTGCCAATTCATACGAAGTGAAAAAGTTGTCACAGATTGCGTTCAGGAGTGGCATTACGATTCCGACCAACATAAATTTGTGTGTTGTATGCATACCAGCTTTTTGAGTCGCATAACACCCAAATTTTGATGCCATATTTCGCCGGCTTGGATGGAATATACTGATGGAATATTACTGTTCATCTACGGTAATGTTTTTTCCTGGTGTGCATACAACTTTCAAATTATGATTTCATTTATCGTATACATTTCGAATAGGTGCCAATTTGTCACGTACAGAAGTACTTGTAGATGCAATGTTGGCCATACGTTGTTCGCGGTCATCAAATCGAATGCAAAATACAAGGTCATTCCGCTGAACCGTTTTTATTTTATTCAAGGTTAAAGACCAAAATTGCGTGCGCATACAGGGGACCGATGAGGGTTAAGTTCAAAAACAATAAAAACAGCTACGGTGAGGACGAGGTTTCAAATTTTGTATTAGGAAAATCATCCCCGTTTCTTTGGAAATTTCTAGCAATGGGTCCAACACTATTCAACATCTTTCTGGCTGACCGGATCCAATCCCAAATATACTCACTCTAACGTATGCAGATGACATTCTGATTTTAAGTTCAAATGCACTTTTGCGAAATGCCAATAGATTGATAAATGAATACTTGGTTACACTCTCAAATTATTTTAATAAATGGAAACTTAATACCGACAAGTGCGAATGTACCGCTTTTAAGGGTGTAAAAAATTCAAGTAAATGGTATAATAATAATTTATAAAGATAATTTAAAATAGCAAATTTGATTTTAATCGACACATAGACTTTATTTTAGCCAAGGCCAAGGAAATGTTTTTCTGCTATATCAGTTTCTCAAAAAGATCTAAAGATTTAAAAAACCATATTAAATTAAATAAGCAAATTATTAGACCTATTTTGGCGTATGCCTTCACAATATGGTTAAACATATTCTCAAGACAAATGGAAAGACTTGGATGTTTCGAGAGATACATTTTGCGAATTTGTACTGGAGCAAATTGGCAGCCGTATCAGGGAAGCTTTCGAAAAAGAATTTCTAACAAAAAAATATATAACTCTTGCCAAATAGAACGCATTGACCACTTTCTTGTAAAATCTGGAATTAATTGTTTAATTAATACAAAAAATGCTTATAACGAATTATTAAAAAAATATTTTGAAAAAGAAACTCAAATTTTATACCCACTAGTTGAAAGGTATTTATCCCCATTATACTTAAAAATTCTAGATAATAATAACAACCTGTTTGCTAATATTAAACTTTTGTATTACCATAGAAGATTCAATTCATACAATATCAATAACTGTGTGTATAATACCAGTCAATATTCAAAAAACTAAATTTAATGTAATAATATAATATGTATAATGTAATAATATAATATGTATAATGTAATAATATAATAAGAACTAACTATTTTCACACTTATCAAAAATAAGCACAATGTAAAATATTTATTCATAGTTTTTAAGTTTTTTTTCTTTTTTTTTGTTTCTTTGGTTTATAAGTCAAAAATGTAAAAAAAAATGATTTTTTAATACCCAATTTTTTTTAAAAATAAATAAATTATTCTAAATCCAAGATGGAAACAAAATATGTAAATGTAATAAAAAAATGAATTCCAGCAAATTTATCAAATCCTAGATAAATACTACATGTATGTTAGGAGAAATATAAAATGTAATGTAACTAAAATTAAATGTAAAATTTATGGGCTCAATAAAAATACTCTTTAGCAAAAATACTCTTTAACTTTTTTTAATGCTAACAATGAAAAGCGGCCGCGTTCTTTTAAGCTCTTAATGGAAGCGTCAACCATTTGTTGAGTTGGTAGATGAGTAGGAGCACTAGCTGGTTTCTTAGAAGCCGCCTTTTTAGCAACTTTTTTCTCAACTGTAGCCACAACTGGAGAAGATGCAGCAGCAACGGCAGCAATTTCAGACATTTTTAATAAAAATAATTCACTTCATTTCACTTGCGATAAGATATGTATATTCGTATTTAGTATAACACTCACTGTATTATGAAAACATAAAAGCCAATTTCAATTTCAATTTCAATTTATTTGACCATTTCATTTGTTTACAAAGTTTCTTATATATATATAGTTTCATTTCATTCAGTTTTTCTTAACATACATATGTATTTCTCTAAGATTATCAATAGTTATATTATTAGAATACATTGAAAATAATTTTATTTTCCTTTGTAGTTATAATTATTTTTTAGAACGATATTCAATTGAATAATATTTTTTCCCAAAAAGAGGTTTTCCAAAAAAGGAAATATCATTAGTTTCTTAAAACTAACTAAAACTAAATAACACTTAAACTTAAACTAATAAAAATAGGTACAAAGTCTTTGAATCAGTTACAGAATTTAATTTTGTACATATTGACTAGTGTTATACACAGTGTTTGTAATACTATAAGAGTTATATCTTCTATGATAATATAGTAGTTTTTTCTCAGAGAATAGATTTTGTTTTTTATTTAATACATTTAAATATATTGGAGATAAATATTTGTCTTCAATAGGATAGTATATTTCATTTTCTTTATTTAAGTAAATTGATAACAAGTTGTTTTCCACATATTTCATTTTTTCCATGAATTTTATACCTTGTTCAACTAAAAAACAATCGATTCTTTTAATTTTACATTTGTTATACAGGAATTCATTAGATATTTTTTTTCGGTAGCCATCTCTATATGGCCGTTTTTTTATTCCAGAACATATTTTCAGAATGTGCCTTTCAAAGGTACGCAGCTTTTCCATCTGAGCCGACGAGACATTGAACCAGATGGGAAACGCATATCCAATGATTGGCCTAATTATTTGTTTGTAGCAGTTCAATTTGATTTGGTTTTTTAAAAATTTAGCTCTTTTTAAGAGACGTGAATAGTTGAAGAACATTAGTTTTGCTTTTGATAAAACATAGTCTATATGTAAATTAAAGAGATATCTTTTATGGAGAATGACTCCTAGATATTTTATTGTATCTTTATATTTTATAATTTGGCCATTTATTTCTATGCAGGGAATAAATGTTCTTGCATTTGGGTATAAATTGTCTCTAAGACCCTTAAAAATAGTGCTTTCGCATTTGTCGACATTTAATTTTATTTTCCATTTGAGGAAATATTTGTGAAGGACTTTTAAATAATCATTTATTAGGATGTTAGCATTTGAAATTTTCGCTCTTGACCCTAATATAAGGATGTCATCGGCATAAATTAAATTTGTGATATTTGGGCCCGGTTCCGGCAAATCAGCCAAGAAAATATTATATAGGATTGGACCTAAAATAGATCCTTGGGGGACTCCGGCCATTATGGACTTACATATTGAGTTTTCATCATTGAAATTGACAAAAAAGGTTCTATCTCTGAGATAATTCAGAATAATTTTGCAAATGTGCTTGTCGAAGCAAAAAACTTTATACATTTTATATACGATGCCCTCAATCCAGGCCGTGTCAAAGGCTTTTTCACAGTCCAGCCCAACTGCAATTGTTGCACATTTTTTATTTAAATTTGTTGTGACAAAGTCCGAGAGTAAGGTCAATGCATGATTTGTTGAGTGCGAGGTCTTAAAACCAAATTGAGAATTTTTTAAAACATTTGTTTCAGTTATATGATTTTTCATTTTTTCCAATAGGAAGCTCTCATAGAGTTTGCTAATGTTTGATAAAAGAGATATCGGTCTGTAATTTTTTGGTATTTTTGGATCTGTGCTTTGTTTTAAGATAGGGAGTATTTTGGCACATTTCCAATAGGTAGGAAAATATCCTAAACTGAAAATGTGATTGAACAAAATTGCCATAAATTTCCAAAAACCATATTGAGTTTTCTTGAGAAGAAAGTTAGACATTCCGTCTTCACCGAAACTTTTTTTGCTATTTTTGAACTTAATAGCTATGGCGATATCTGTTGGTTTAATAAGTTGCTTATAACTTTCAACATTTTCATGACTTAACCCATCTGTGGATGACTCTCCATCAGCACTTAAGTCACAACTAAATTAAATTAATGGTTGGGTGTTAATTAGGTCAGAGATTTCTACATTGACGAATTCAGTGAACTGTTTGTTGGAGAATACTATTTGTAGTATGTTACTACTATTGATTTAGTATTACGCATTGGCAACCCTATTGCGATAACTTCCATTTGAAACTACTCACTGTATTCTAGTATAGTTCTCTTATTTGCATTCCATTAAAGTTACTGAAACTAAACGGTCGTGTTCTTCATTACGGAATATTAGAATACTCTGACAAAGGTTATGGGCCCAGGTCCCAACACGTGTTTCGCGAGGTTAAAGTTTAAAATTAAAGATCGGTTCTTTGAGTTGGAGATTAGTTCTTTAACAATTTTTTAAACGTTAAAAAATTTCTAATTGTTTTTGATTCGGGTTGCGGTATGAGTGCAATAACGCAAATAGACAAATTGGGCGCGGACAATTATCCCACATGGTCGGTGCAGATGCGTAGTCTGCTGGTCACTTTGGACTATTGGGATGTAATTGAAAGCGAGTGCGCGAATGGAGCAACAGCTGCCGAAAAAAGTAAATGGAATGGTGTGGACAAAAAAGCGTTGGCCACTTTAACATTATGTGTGAAGCCATCGGAGCTGATACACATTAAAAATTGCGTAAGAGCAAAAGACGCGTGGAATATTCTAAGTGCAGTGTATAACGCGGATGGACCAGCAAGAAAGGTTGGTTTATTTAAAAAACTAGTGCGGTTTAAATTTAATTCGAATGAAAAATTCGCGGCTCAAATTAATGATTTCTGTGTAACGGTGGACAGCTTAAAAGAAATTGACCTTGAAATATCGGAAGATCTGCTATGCGTTTTGTTGCTGTGCAGCCTTCCAGATGACATGGAAAGCTTTGTCATAGCTATAGAGAGCAGAGACAAATTGCCGACTTTTGAACAGTTGAAGGTCAAAGTGTTAGAAGAAGAGCGACGACGCGGTGTTAAAAAAGAGAATAATAATGAAAGTGTATTTGCGGCGAAATCGATTAAATGGAAAAGAAATGAAAGAAAATTTAAAAATGTCATTACAAATGAACATGCGAAAGAGCGGCGTTACAATAATGTCAAGTGTTATGCGTGTGGCAAAAAGGGACACATACGATCGCAATGTGAATTCAAAGTACGAGAGTCAGCATCAGCAGTGCTGAGTGCGGTGACAATTGATGAAAAAATAAAGAATAATTGGATTCTGGACAGCGGTGCATCATCACATATTTGCAATGACGAACAAATGTTTTCTAAATTAAAGCTGCATGAGCAGAAAGTTGTTTTGGCGTCGGGCGATTCAGTTATAGCGAAGGGCATAGGCGAAATAAATGTTAAATCACATTGTTGTGACATTTCTTTACGCGACGTTTTGTATGTGCCGAATCTATTTTGTAATTTTCTTTCGGTGAGCAAAATTCTTCGTTATGGCAGTACCGTGCAGTTTGGCGAAATGAACGCGGTAATCAAAACAAAAGACGGAAAGTTAATTTTTGACGCAAAATTAAAAAATGGAATTTTTTATGCGAATTTTTTGGAAAAGGATTTTGAGTGCGTAAACGCGAGTATAAATTTTAATAAAAAGGATATTGATATTTGGCATCGCAGGTTTGGACACCTAAATATTAAAGATTTGTGCGTATTGTCAGCGAAAGAAATGGTTCGTGGTTTTTCAATAAATATGCCTAAAGATTTTAATTGTGCTACGTGCGCGATGTGTAAGATAAACAAAAAACCGTTTCCATCTTTTTTGGAATTACAAACCAGTGGATTACTGCAGCTGGTGCATACGGATATCTGTGGTCCGATGAAGGTTGCATCGCAAGGTGGATCATGTTATTTTATAACATTCATCGATGACTATTCGAGGTATGTGGTGACAAGGTTTTTGCGGCATAAATCAGAGGCAGCACAAGTTTTTGAGGAATTTATGTCCATGGCTGAAAAGCAGACTGGATACCAAATTAAATGCGTGAGGAGCGATAACGGAGGTGAATATGTTAATTCTAAGCTGGAAAATATTTTCAAGATTAAAGGAATTTTACATCAAACCACGGTTGCCTACACTCCTCAGCAAAATGGTATTGCTGAGAGGGCAAATAGGACGCTTGTTGAAATGGCGCGTTGTATGCTGGAGTCATCGCAGCTACCACAAAGTCTTTGGGCAGAAGCGGTCAATACTGCAACTTACGTGAGAAATCGTTCCCCTACGAAAATTTTGAAGGAGAAGACGCCTTATGAAGTTTGGTACGGACGGAAACCTTCTGTATCGCATTTTAAAATTTTTGGATGTGACGCTGTAGCACTCAACAATCGGCCAGGTAGGTCAAAATTTCAACCAAAAGGCATACAACTAACGATGGTAGGGTATGCGGATTTAACAAAAGGTTATAGGCTGTATAACCAGGAAAGCAGGTCTATCGTCATTGCGAGGGACGTCATATTTTTTGAAAATGTAACTTGTAGCACTGATAGCGTCATATCAAAAGAGCAACATAATGATAGGTTCTTTGTGTTTCCTGAGTCTCATAATGACGAAGTGCAAGTTACACATGAAGAGCATCAAATCGTGTGCGAAGAAAGAGGAGCTGATGTGCCTGTTGAAAACTCAAAAGCAATTACTGGCAGTGCTGTCGACCTTGAAAATTTAAATCAAAATGAAGAAAATTCTACAAGTTCAACAGAGGAGGAGGATATTATTGTGCATGGTAAGCGGAAAAGAGGAAGGCCCAAAATTATTAGAAGTGGATGTGCTGGACGGCCAAGAAAGCAGTATAAGACTGACTACGAAATGTTGAATGCGGTGAGTACAAATCCTGTGTCTGTATATGAGGCTATGGAGTCAGTTGATAAAAACCAGTGGAAAGATGCTATGCAGGCGGAGTACAACGCATTGGTGAAAAATGGCACGTGGGTGCTGGTAGATTATCCGACGGATAAAAATGTTATTGGTTCCAAATGGGTTTTTTCAACAAAGTACAATGTGGATGGTACTATTGAAAAATTTAAGGCAAGGCTAGTGGCTCAAGGTTGTTCACAAATATATGGTGAAGATTTTTATGACACTTACTCACCAGTAGCTAGACATTCCACTATACGGCTAGTGTTGGCGTTATCGGTCAAACATAGTTTGCTTGTTAATCATATTGATATCGTTGGTGCATATTTAAACGGAGAATTGCAAGAGGATATCTATATGAGGCAGCCGGAAATGTTCGTGGAAAAAGATCAACCTGAAAAGATTTGTAAGCTGAAAAAATCACTGTATGGGCTTAAGCAGGCTGGAAGATATTGGAACACCAAAATTAATTTCGTGCTAATTAATATGGGTTTCCGCAGATGTAAGGCTGATAGTTGCGTGTACATAATGAAGAACGCAGGAGAGATAAATATAATAACGCTATACGTTGATGACATAATTTTGGCTTGTTCATCAGAGTCGACGATGAAGAAAATAATTGCAGAATTAAGTTTTCAGGTAGAAGCAGTTGATCGTGGAGCCATAAGATATTACTTGGGCTTAGAAATTGAGAGGAAAGGGCTTCGTGGCAGTATAATGATACATCAGCAGCGATATGTAACTGAACTACTAAAAAAATGGAACATGACAGATTGTAAAACTTCATCAACACCATTTGCTGATGGCACGGTTTTTGAAAAATGCTGTAATAAAAATTGTTCTGGTTTCAACGTAAAGGAATATCAATCCTTACTCGGTGGGCTTACATATTTGGCGGTCATGTCTAGGCCAGACATTGCGCATATCCTGTCTAAGCTGTCACAGTTTCACAGTCATCCACACAAAGAGCTCTTTGTGGCAGCGAAGCGAGTTCTCCGATACCTCAAAGCCAAACCGAAAGGTATGTTAACTTATGAACCAAATAATCAAAATTTTATTTGCTTCACAGACGCGGACTGGGGATCAGACCCTATTGATAGAAAGTCGTTTAGCGGGTATGCATTATTTTTTGGTGGTGGTCTTATTTCCTGGGAGTCCCAAAAGCAGAAGGTGGTCTCATTAAGCTCGATGGAGGCAGAGTATATTGCCATGTGCCAAGGTGCGAAAGATGTTGTTTTTCATCGCAGTTTGCTAGGTGAGATGGGTTTCGATCAGTATGTGAAAGATGCAACAATTATGCTATGCGATAATCAAGGTGCGCAGTTCGCTGTAAAAAATCCGACTGTTCACAAAAGGAGCAAGCATATTGATATCCGGTTCCATTTCATAAGGGAGAAGTTTATGTCGAATGAGATCGATATCAAATACGTACCGACATCAGAAAATGCAGCTGACATTTTCACAAAATCGTTGATGGCGAAAAAACATGATATCTGTTGTAAAATGTTAAAACTCTTTAATTTCTCTTAAAAGATTTAATATGTTTTAATGGTACTTGAAAGAATTTATAATATTGAAAAAATATTAATTGGATTTAATTTAAATTAATTGAAGTTTAAATAATTTGAATTCTATGTAAATCGCACTCGGGTTGAGGCGGAGTTTGTTGGAGAATACTATTTGTAGTATGTTACTACTATTGATTTAGTATTACGCATTGGCAACCCTATTGCGATAACTTCCATTTGAAACTACTCACTGTATTCTAGTATAGTTCTCTTATTTGCATTCCATTAAAGTTACTGAAACTAAACGGTCGTGTTCTTCATTACGGAATATTAGAATACTCTGACACTGTTGACTACCTAAATTAAGATTTTGCATATGAATTTTTTCAAAGGTATCAGCAAGAACATTGATTTTATTGAAATTTTCGGAAATTAAATTGCCATCTGAACCTATAAGATCTGATAGGTCAGATTTTTTGTTAAAGCCACATAATCCTTTAATTTTTTGATAGGTTTTGTTGTTCATTTTTATATTTTTGTACAAATCATTCCAATACTTTTCCTCGTGTAATGCAATGAGATCACATATAATTTTATCCAGATTTCTTATGATAGCTTTAATAGTGGTCTTTCTTTGCGGATTGACACACCTGTATGCAATTTTACGCAATTTTTTCTTTTCTTTTATAAAATCTAAAATGTTCTGAGGCAGATCAAGGAGGCCTTTGTTCCTTGCCTTTACCTTTGGGATAGAACTCTCAACGGCCAATTCAATGGCTCTGTTTAATTCCAATATGCAGTCATCAACTTCATTTCTGCTAACATTTCTGTCAGTGGGCAACGTATGCATTTGAAGATTTTCATCCAGAATTTCATTAAATATTTTCGCATTAATTTTTTCATAATTGTAAAATTCCCGAATTGGGTTGCGAACAATATCATTAAGTGATAAAATGACCTCAACACCTAAGTGGTCAGACTCAAAATCTAGAGTTTTTAAAAGATTTGGATGATGCTCCTCAAATACCACACCGACAGAAGCCGACACAAAAATGAGGTCTATAAATGATCCACATGTGGATATTCTTGTTGGTGATATTGTTGGAACTATTTGCAAATCAGGAAATTTACTTAGCCATTTTTTAACACATTACCACTGACATTACTGGTGGGATTTCCCCAATCGGAATGTTTGGCGTTTAAGTCACCTCCAAGCACAATTTGGTCAGTGTTTAGAGAGTGAACAATATTCGTTAAGTCTTGTTCAGTTACAAGTGAAGTTGGTTTCATATACATTGAAACAAAAGAAATTTTTGTACCGTCAACAAGATTTAACTCAATGGCTGTATTTTCAATGGAAGAATTACTAATTTGGATTCTTTTATAGCTTAGATTTTCGTTTATACAAATGGCAGTGCCACCACCTTTTCCGGAAGCTCTGTCATGTCTAATAAGATTGTAACCTTTAAAGTTGACTTTGTGACAGTTGCTTAGTTTCGATTCAGCTATTAGAACAACGTCAGGTTTATGTTTTAATAAAAATAAATTAAAATAGTGTCTCTTTTGTCTAGAAACCAAAGAGTTTACATTAATAAATATGCATTTAATGTTTTTAGTCATCAAGTCGCAAACCTATAAATAAATTGAACAAAGCTTGAGACTTTTGCTCATCATTATTTAGTGTTTTATATTGAGTGGAAAACTCGTTAACTTTGCTTAGGCAAGCATAAAAATTTTTTCCTAAAAGTCTCTTGCAATCGTTGTTGATTTCATCAAATTGAATTTGATTATTGTTATTGAAAGTTTTTCTAACATTAGTAACAGAATTTGCGCTCTTTAGTTTCGAGGCAAAAGATTCACCAGTCCTAATTGAGGACATAGTTGGTGTTGTTGCAAATTTGGTATTTGTAGAAGTGTTTAATTTCTTGCTTTTAATTCTATTTAAGATTTCTAACCTCTTTGGGCAAATTCGAGCATTGGCAGTATGCCCTTCAATGTCGCAATTTGCACATTTAACTGCGATACCAACGCTTTTAACTAGTACACCAGAAGCTGGATCTTTGTGTACCATCTCTTTGTTATTTTCCTCCTTTGGAGGAATTTTACAATTTTTCGGTCCATGGGACTCACCACACTTTACGCAACGATATGGCATGCTGCAATTGCTTGCAACATGCATAAATCTTTGGCAGTTTCTGCACTGAATTGGCACTTCAGCTTTGGTGTTCTCAAAGCTTACCCTGCAATTCAGTATGTATCTTATATTTCTGAATTCTTTTAAATTTGACTCTTTGCTTAATTGAATTAACCATTTGTATTCATTGATTTTAGTGAGACTAACAACATTAAAATCTAATTTTAAATCTTCAAGGTATTTCAATATTTCTTCTTTTTCGTATGTGGGAGACAACTTATTGATCAATAGACTAAATGGTTTCAACTCCTCTGGAGTATACGTATAGAAATTAATTTTAGAATTTTGTAAAATAATTTTGACTTTCAAATAGTCATCCATTGTACAAGTATTTATATGGGTGACATTCTTATTAATAATGTTATAAGAAAAATTTTTGTGTTTTAAGGAGTCAGTAATTTTTACCGTAAGGTCCTTTTGGATTACGTTATAACACACATAGATTGGTGGAAGTTTCTTCTTCTTTGATTTTGCAGCTTCAACACGCACGGTAGTTGTCTTCTTTATTACAGATGTCTTCGTTGATGTTGGTCGTTGTTGACTTATCGGGGGAAACTCTTCGTTATTCAGATTTGGAATAGGCAGCGCAGAATTTTCGTCGCCTTTCTGCTCTGCGTCCAATTCCATTTCGTTGTCATCAAAAGATTCGTTAGAGATGATTGAGTGATTTAGAGCCGTACTGTCATTAATTTGTTCGACAAGTAGGTCTACTTTATTTTTGTATATGTCTTTTTCTTCACTGAGCAGTGCATATTGCGTTTGCAGCTGCTCGAATTTTGAAACAAGTTCGTTAAATTTAACCACGAGGGCATTATATTCTTCCTTTTCGGAACTAGAATTGTTTGATGAGTTAGAGCTTCTTTTTCTTTTAGATTTAGATTCTCTTTTTAAGTTTTTTACTTTTTGTGCACTTTCAGACACATCACTATCAAGTGCGCTGAACCTGTTCTCACTAACACTTTGAGGCATTTCGCCTACATTGTTTATGTTTTTATCCATTTGTTTGTTTTTTTTTTTTTTTTTTTTTTTGCTAACTTTTTAGCTATTGTCTTCTATTGTTTTTTAAATTCACTTCACTGCACAGCTGTACAATTCATATGAACTTCTCATATGAGTGCCACACTGTGACATCACCATCTAGTGATCCGAAGTATTTACTGTTTTTGATCACAAGATCACAATATTGTTCACTTTTACTTCACTTCACTTGCGATAAGATAT
Organism: Tricholauxania praeusta; assembly: GCA_949775025.1. NCBI lineage: Eukaryota > Metazoa > Arthropoda > Insecta > Diptera > Lauxaniidae > Tricholauxania > Tricholauxania praeusta. Next base: position 87,933,239 of record OX459030.1, on the reverse strand, counting down.
ATTCGAATTTTTCACATCACATCACATCACATCACATCCATCACATAAAAGCCAATACAAAATTAACCCTCATTTGAAAATTTGAGAATTGCCGAGAAAAGACTTTTCATATAAAATTTTGTTCCTCTGCTTGTGAATTATTTCGTTAAGGTTAAGATGTCTTTTAAACTAATTTTATAAATAATTGTGATACATATATATAAAAAATAACTATTTATATTGAAAATAAAATAGTTAACTTAGTAAAAATATCATTTGCTAATATTTTCTTTGCTTATATATATGTAAAAAGCTAATGGATACAAAGAGAATACCTTAATTGGAATTGAATTTTACTAAATAATTGTTAAATTTCTACCCAAAATACATAATTATATTTGAATTTTATTTATTTGATGTATTATTGAATTTATAAACTATATTAAAATATATAAATTTAATGTTTATAATAACATTAATGTAGCAAAAAAATGTTGTAAAGACATGACTGCCTTAAACAGTCAGCAGAAAAATTGTGATAATAAAATAATTTATCTTGCACTTATTTATTGAAACTTAAAATAAATTCTTTTGTTTATGGAAAAATGTTAAAAATATAACAAAAATATCCTGAATTTTTAATTAAAATTTTATAAATTTTTTACTTAAAAGAAAATAAACACACTTTAATACGTTTGGCATACATATTTCTATTGTATATTCGTGTGAAAAAATAGCGTTGGTAGAATTTGTATACAACATTTTTTCAACTGTGAATTAATGAGTTTTTCCAACTCATGAGTTAACAAATTGAGAAAAATATGAAAATTTCTATTAAAATCCTGCCTAAAAATGCCTTGCTAAATTTCTAATTGATATTTCAACATAAATTTGTACTTGAAAAAAGATTAAAACCAATTTTACATACTACACACAATTTTGTACTTAAAAGCAACAAAATGTGAAAAAGGAATGTTGAGCTTATGGCGCTGAAATCCTATACGTTTTCGTTTTTCAGTAAATGAAATAACAAATGTATACTAAAAAAGGTGTTGGTAAAATCTTAAAAAAATTTTAATTGAACGGCAAAAAAACGAAGTCATTTCCATATTAAAACAAAAATTTCCAAGTCAAAATAAAACCTTTATTATTTCACTTAAAATAAATGACTTGTGAAAGAATACCAAAATAAAACACCATAAAAAAAGTATATGTATATTTAAATAAAAGCATTATTTGTAAAATTTGCATCTCCTTAAATTTAGTATTTGTGGTCCTGAGAAGGACCGATTGTTTCACATTAATTCTTATTATTTAAGCACGTTCGCCACGAATACGACGAGCCAACTGAATATCTTTTGGCATAATTGTGACGCGCTTAGTATGAATGGCACACAAGTTTGTATCTTCAAAAAGTCCAACTAAATAGGCTTCACTTGCTTCTCGTAAGGCCATCACTGCTGAACTCTGAAAACGCAAATCAGTTTTGAAATCTTGTGCAATTTCACGAACTAAACGCTGGAATGGTAATTTGCGACGAATTTCACGAAGAGCCACTGTACCAGGGCGATAACGATGTGGCTTTTTAACACCACCAGTTGCTGGTGCACTCTTGCGAGCGGCCTTGGTTGCCAATTGTTTGCGTGGTGCCTTACCACCAGTCGATTTGCGAGCAGTCTGCTTAGTACGAGCCATTGTCTCTTTCACTCTTACACTTCAATTTAGTTCACTTCACTTAAACACTTTTTCACAAAACACAATTGAAAAATTGAAGCAAGTTCATCCTGATACTGGCATTTCTTCAAAGGCAATGAGCATCATGAACAGTTTTGTCAACGATATCTTTGAACGTATTGCTTCTGAAGCTTCTCGCTTAGCACATTACAATAAAAGATCAACAATTACCAGTCGGGAAATACAAACTGCTGTACGTCTTTTATTGCCTGGTGAATTAGCTAAGCATGCTGTTAGTGAAGGCACCAAAGCCGTAACTAAATACACTAGTTCCAAGTAAAATGTTTGAACCTACTCGTAAAATGGAAAACAAAGGCCCTTTTCAGGGCCACAACTTGATTTAAATCAAAAAGATTAAAAATTATTCATTATAAAATAAAATTTATTACATTTTGCTGCGTTATTTTACAAATAAATAAAAAAAAATTTTTGCTTGGTGCCAACAACACGCGGTGTTCCCAAGCGGTCCCCATCTAAGTACTAACCGCGCCCGACGCTGCTTAATTTCGGTGATCGGACGAGAACCGATGTATTCAGCGTGGTATGGTCGTTGGCAAAGTAACACGAATTGAGTGCGTATATTAACGAAAGGTATTTTACACATACACACAACAGATTGATATTTTGTTATATGATGAATAAATTGAACCTTTATGTTGCGTTATGAGCAAATTTCAGTTTGCCAAAGAATGAATTGTATTTTTAGAAAAAAAAAAAAAGTTCTATACAATTTCATAGAAATTATGATTTTCAAAATAAAACACATTTATTCTGCAAGTATGTATTAAATTTTTTTCATAATTTCATATTAATTTTTTTTCAAGAAATTCGGCTAAGTTTTGGTCACTCGAAATTTTGAGAATCGCCGAGGAAGGCTTCCCATATAAAAATATATGAAGAATTTTACACTCTAATATTTCATAGATTATTTTATTTTAAGATGAAAAATAAGTTTATTTATTTTATTATGTGGATTTAAATTGTATTTCTTTCATTAATTTTTCATTATTATTGATATTTTTGCCAGAAATTTGTCATAAAGTTAAAGTCACTCGAAATAATGAGATGCGCCGAGTACGGCACTAGCTCGCCATTCCATTGGCTTATTTTGTTTGCAGTATGTATATGGGTTGTTGTTGTTTTAATTTACCACAAAATTTGTTCTATGAAGAAATCTTCAAACGATTGTAAGGTTTTGCTTGCACCACAATATATGGAGAATTTTTCATATTAAAAATTCCATTAAATTTTCATTTTTGAGTAAAAATATTGCAATAATTACCTTAAAATGTTTGTTTCTTTTTATTATTAAAATTTTGTAAGAAATTTGGTATGCGAAAATTATGGTCACTTGAAAAGATGAGAATTACCTAAAAAATTCATACATATATATTTCGATTTACTAACTGAAACCTACAAATCTTTAGTTACATACATACATAAAATTTTTTCATTTCGCAAGACACTTTAGAATAATTTTCACATCTCTTATATGAATTATTTGTAGCCCTAAAAAGGGCTTTGTATAAAATTTTGTTGTCTTATCAACAAAATTCATAATTTTTCTTACAATATTTTGTAACAAATTTACTTTTTCGCCGCTGGTTTTCGCCAACTAAAAATCGTTGCTTTTTTGGCTGCTGGTTTTTTTGCAGGAGCTACCGCCGCCTTTGCTTTAGTTACCTTTGCCTTAGATGCTGGAGCGGTTGTTGCTTTCGCTTTAATCGTTTTTGCTTTAACTGTACCGGATTTTTTGATAATTTTTGCCTTTGTTTTTTCTACCTTCTTTTTCTCGGCTGTCTTTTTTGTTGCAACGGCTTTCTTCGCTACTTTTTTCTCTCCAGGTACTTTTCTGGCTGCAGCGGATTTTTTCTTAGGATCAGCCTTTGCAATTTTCTTCTTTTTTTCAACGGATTTTACCTTCGATTTTGGTTCCTTATTTGCAGCTGCTGATAGCTTAAAAGAACCAGATGCACCTTTCCCCTTTGTTTGAATTAATTTTCCACTTGCGACGGCAGATTTTAAATATTTTTTAATAAATGGTGCCAATTTCTGTGCATCGCATTTATAAGTAGCACTAATATACTTTTTTATTGCGAACAATGAAGAGCCGCCGCGTTCTTTTAAGCTCTTAATGGAAGCGTCAACCATTTGTTGAGTTGGTGGATGAGTAGGAGCACTAGCTGGTTTCTTAGAAGCCGCCTTTTTAGCAACTTTTTTCTCAACTGTAGCCACAACTGGAGAAGTTGCAGCAGCAACGGCAGTAGTTTCAGACATTTTTAATAAAAATAATTCACTTCACTTCACTTGCGATAAGATATATTCGTATTTAGTATAACACTCACTGTATTATGAAAACATGAAAGCCAATTTCAATTTCAATTTATTTAACCATTTCATTTGTTTACAAAGTTTCTTATATATATATATAGTTTCATTTCATTCAGTTTTTCTTAACATACATATGTATTTCTCTAAGATTATCAATAGTTATATTATTAGAATACATTGAAAATAATTTTATTTTCCTTTGTAGTTATAATTATTTTTTAGAACGATATTCAATTGAATAATATTTTTTCCCAAAAAGGGGTTTTCCAAAAAAGGAAATATCATTAGTTTCTTAAAACTAACTAAAACTAAAAACACTTAAACTTAAACTAATAAAAATAGGTACAGAGTCTTTGAATCAGTTACAGAATTTTATTTTGTACATATTGACTAGTGTTATACACAGTGTTTGTAATACTATAAGAGTTATATCTTCTATGATAATATAGTAGTTTTTTCTCAGAGAATAGATTTTGTTTTTTATTTAATACATTTAAATATATTGGAGATAAATATTTGTCTTCAATAGGATAGTATATTTCATTTTCTTTATTTAAGTAATTTGATAACAAGTTGTTTTCCACATATTTCATTTTTTCCATGAATTTTATACCTTGTTCAACTAAAAAACAATCGATTCTTTTAATTTTACATTTGTTATACAGGAATTCATTAGATATTTTTTTTCGGTAGCCATCTCTATATGGCCGTTTTTTTATTCCAGAACATATTTTCAGAATGTGCCTTTCAAAGGTACGCAGCTTTTCCATCTGAGCCGACGAGACATTGAACCAGATGGGAAACGCATATCCAATGATTGGCCTAATTATTTGTTTGTAGCAGTTCAATTTGATTTGGTTTTTTAAAAATTTAGCTCTTTTTAAGAGACGTGAATAGTTGAAGAACATTAGTTTTGCTTTTGATAAAACATAGTCTATATGTAAATTAAAGAGATATCTTTTATGGAGAATGACTCCTAGATATTTTATTGTATCTTTATATTTTATAATTTGGCCATTTATTTCTATGCAGGGAATAAATGTTCTTGCATTTGGGTATAAATTGTCTCTAAGACCCTTAAAAATAATAGTGCTTTCGCATTTGTCGACATTTAATTTTATTTTCCATTTGAGGAAATATTTGTGAAGGACTTTTAAATAATCATTTATTAGGATGTTAGCATTTGAAATTTTCGCTCTTGACCCTAATATAAGGATGTCATCGGCATAAATTAAATTTGTGATATTTGGGCCCGGTTCCGGCAAATCAGCCAAGAAAATATTATATAGGATTGGACCTAAAATAGATCCTTGGGGGACTCCGGCCATTATGGACTTACATATTGAGTTTTCATCATTGAAATTGACAAAAAAGGTTCTATCTCTGAGATAATTCAGAATAATTTTGCAAATGTGCTTGTCGAAGCAAAAAACTTTATACATTTTATATACGATGCCCTCAATCCAGGCCGTGTCAAAGGCTTTTTCACAGTCCAGCCCAACTGCAATTGTTGCACATTTTTTATTTAAATTTGTTGTGACATAGTCCGAGAGTAAGGTCAATGCATGATTTGTTGAGTGCGAGGTCTTAAAACCAAATTGAGAATTTTTTAAAACATTTTTTTCAGTTATATGATTTTTCATTTTTTCCAAAAGGAAGCTCTCATAGAGTTTGCTAATGTTTGATAAAAGAGATATCGGTCTGTAATTTTTTGGTATTTTTGGATCTGTGCTTTGTTTTAAGATAGGGAGTATTTTGGCACATTTCCAATAGGTAGGAAAATATCCTAAACTGAAAATGTGATTGAACAAAATTGCCATAAATTTCCAAAAACCATATTGAGTTTTCTTGAGAAGAAAGTTAGACATTCCGTCTTCACCGAAACTTTTTTTGCTATTTTTGAACTTAATAGCTATGGCGATATCTGTTGGTTTAATAAGTTGCTTATAACTTTCAACATTTTCATGACTTAACCCATCTGTGGATGACTCGCCATCAGCACTTAAGTCACAACTAAATTTAATTAATGGTTGGGTGTTAATTAGGTCAGAGATTTCTACATTGACGAATTCAGTGAACTGTTGACTGCCTAAATTAAGATTTTGCATATGAATTTTTTCAAAGGTATCAGCAAGAACATTGATTTTATTGAAATTTTCGGAAATTAAATTGCCATCTGAACCTATAAGATCTGATAGGTCAGATTTTTTGTTAAAGCCACATAATCCTTTAATTTTTTGATAGGTTTTGTTGTTCATTTTTATATTTTTGTACAAATCATTCCAATACTTTTCCTCGTGTAATGCAATGAGATCACATATAATTTTATCCAGATTTCTTATGATAGCTTTAATAGTGGTCTTTCTTTGCGGATTGACACACCTGTATGCAATTTTACGCAATTTTTTCTTTTCTTTTATAAAATCTAAAATGTTCTGAGGCAGATCAATGAAGCCTTTGTTCCTTGCCTTTACCTTTGGGATAGAACCCTCAACGGCCAATTCAATGGCTCTGTTTAATTCCAATATGCAGTCATCAACTTCATTTCTGCTAACATTTCTGTCAGTGGGCAACGTATGCATTTGAAGATTTTCATCCAGAATTTCATTAAATATTTTCGCATTAATTTTTTCATAATTGTAAAATTCCCGAATTGGGTTGCGAACAATATCATTAAGTGATAAAATGACCTCAACACCTAAGTGGTCAGACTCAAAATCTAGAGTTTTTAAAAGATTTGGATGATGCTCCTCAAATACCACACCGACAGAAGCCGACACAAAAATGAGGTCTATAAATGATCCACATGTGGATATTCTTGTTGGTGATATTGTTGGAACTATTTGCAAATCAGGAAATTTACTTAGCCATTTTTTTAACACATTACCACTGACATTACTGGTGGGATTGCCCCAATCGTAATGTTTGGCGTTTAAGTCACCTCCAAGCACAATTTGGTCAGTATTTAGAGAGTGAACAATATTCGTTAAGTCTTGTTCAGTTACAAGTGAAGTTGGTTTCATATACATTGAAACAAAAGAAATTTTTGTACCGTCAACAAGATTTAACTCAATGGCTGTATTTTCAATGGAAGAATTACTAATTTGGATTCTTTTATAGCTTAGATTTTCGTTTATACAAATGGCAGTGCCACCACCTTTTCCGGCAGCTCTGTCATGTCTAATAAGATTGTAACCTTTAAAGTTGACTTTGTGACAGTTGCTTAGTTTCGATTCAGCTATTAGAACAACGTCAGGTTTATGTTTTAATAAAAATAAATTAAAATAGTGTCTCTTTTGTCTAGAAACCAAAGAGTTTACATTAATAAATATGCATTTAATGTTTTTAGTCATCAAGTCGCAAACCTATAAATAAATTGAACAAAGCTTGAGACTTTTGCTCATCATTATTTAGTGTTTTATATTGAGTGGAAAACTCGTTAACTTTGCTTAGGCAAGCATAAAAATTTTTTCCTAAAAGTCTCTTGCAATCGTTGTTGATTTCATCAAATTGAATTTGATTATTGTTATTGAAAGTTTTTCTAACATTAGTAACAGAATTTGCGCTCTTTAGTTTCGAGGCAAAAGATTCACCAGTCCTAATTGAGGACATAGTTGGTGTTGTTGCAAATTTGGTATTTGTAGAAGTGTTTAATTTCTTGCTTTTAATTCTATTTAAGATTTCTAACCTCTTTGGGCAAATTCGAGCATTGGCAGTATGCCCTTCAATGTCGCAATTTGCACATTTAACTGCGATACCAACGCTTTTAACTAGTACACCAGAAGCTGGATCTTTGTGTACCATCTCTTTGTTATTTTCCTCCTTTGGAGGAATTTTACAATTTTTCGGTCCATGGGACTCACCACACTTTACGCAACGATATGGCATGCTGCAATTGCTTGCAACATGCATAAATCTTTGGCAGTTTCTGCACTGAATTGGCACTTCAGCTTTGGTGTTCTCAAAGCTTACCCTGCAATTCAGTATGTATCTTATATTTCTGAATTCTTTTAAATTTGACTCTTTGCTTAATTGTATTAACCATTTGTATTCATTGATTTTAGTGAGACTAACAACATTAAAATCTAATTTTAAATCTTCAAGGTATTTCAATATTTCTTCTTTTTCGTATGTGGGAGACAACTTATTGATCAATAGACTAAATGGTTTCAACTCCTCTGGAGTATACGTATAGAAATTAATTTTAGAATTTTGTAAAATAATTTTGACTTTCAAATAGTCATCCATTGTACAAGTATTTATATGGGTGACATTCTTATTAATAATGTTATAAGAAAAATTTTTGTGTTTTAAGGAGTCAGTAATTTTTACCGTAAGGTCCTTTTGGATTACGTTATAACACACATAGATTGGTGGAAGTTTCTTCTTCTTTGATTTTGCAGCTTCAACACGCACGGTAGTTGTCTTCTTTATTACAGATGTCTTCGTTGATGTTGGTCGTTGTTGACTTATCGGGGGAAACTCTTCGTTATTCAGATTTGGAATAGGCAGCGCAGAATTTTCGTCGCCTCTCTGCTCTGCGTCCAATTCCATTTCGTTGTCATCAAAAGATTCGTTAGAGATGATTGAGTGATTTAGAGCCGTACTGTCATTAATTTGTTCGACAAGTAGGTCTACTTTATTTTTGTATATGTCTTTTTCTTCACTGAGCAGTGCATATTGCGTTTGCAGCTGCTCGAATTTTGAAACAAGTTCGTTAAATTTAACCACGAGGGCATTATATTCTTCCTTTTCGGAACTAGAATTGTTTGATGAGTTAGAGCTTCTTTTTCTTTTAGATTTAGATTCTCTTTTTAAGTTTTTTACTTTTTGTGCACTTTCAGACACATCACTATCAAGTGCGCTGAACCTGTTCTCACTAACACTTTGAGGCATTTCGCCTACATTGTTTATGTTTTTATCCATTTGTTTGTTTTTTTTTTTTTTTTTTTTTTGCTAACTATTTAGCTATTGTTTTTTAAATTCACTGCACAGCTGTACAATTCATATGAACTTCTCATATGAGTGCCACACTGTGACATCACCATCTAGTGATCCGAAGTATTTACTGTTTTTGATCACAAGATCACAATATTGTTCACTTTTACTTCACTTCACTTGCGATAAGATATCACATCAAATCACCACATCACATCACATAAATGCCAATACAAAATTAAGCCTCACTTGAAAATTTGAGAATTGCTGAGAAAAGACTTTTCACATAAAATTTTGTTCCTCTGCTTGTGAATTATTTCGTTAAGGTTAAGATGTCTTTTAAACTAATTTTATAAATAATTGTGATATATATATACAAAAAATAACTATTTACATTAAAAATGAAGTAGTTAACTTAGTAAAGATGTCATTTGCTAATATTTTCTTTGCTTATATATATGTAAGAAGCTAATGGATACAAAGAGAATACCTTAATTGGAATTGAATTTTACTAAATAATTGTTAAATTTCTACCCAAAATACATAATTATATTTGAATTTTATTTATTTGATGTATTGTTGAATTTATAAACTATATTAAAATATATGAACATTAATGTAGCAAAAAAATGTTTTAAAGACATGACTGCCTTAAGCAGTCAGCAGAAAAATTTTGATTGTAAAATAATTTATCTTGCACTTATTTATTGAAACTTAAAAAAAATTCTTTTGTTTATAAAAAAATGTTAAAAATATAACAAAAATCCTGAATTTTTAATTAAAATCTTATAAGTAGTTTTTTTACTTAAAAGAAAGTAAACACACTTTAATACGTTTGGCATACATATTTCTTCGTGTGAAAAAATACCGTTGGTAGAATTTGTATACAAAATTTCTTAAACTGTGAATTAATGAGTTCTTCCAACTCATGAGTTATTGAGAAAAATATGAAAATTTCTATGAAAATCCTGCTTAAAAACCCTTGTAAACTTCTAATTGATATTTCAACATAAATGTGTACTTGAAAAAAGGCTAAAACATATTTTACATGCTACAACTGAGAGAAAAACCATAAAAAACTCAAAGCTCTCATGAGCAAAAACTGTTGCAGCAAATTGAGCAATAAAAAATATGCAATAAATAGCTTGAAGAAAAGGTGAAAAATAACGCACAAAAAAAGTAAAGCCGAAGCACGAAAACCGCCTCAGTTGATTATGGACAAGTTTAATAGTAAGGAACTAAATATGAAGATCCAAAATTGTGAGATTTATTATTTTAACCAAACTAAAGGTAAGAGTACCAATATTCAGGTTCTTAATATTGGAGACTATAAAAAAAATCCAAGATTTGCTTACTAATAGTTAGATCTAAATTTCACATTGATTAGAGTTTCGAAACTAAAATCAAATTGCCCTGTCCAATTCGTTATTCATCACAAATTCAAGACCTATTGCAAAGTAAATATTGAAACCAAAATCGCTTTTATTTTCAAAAATATAAATCTACGCAAATTTTACAAAGTAAAAGGTGTCAAAGGTATAACCACGCAGTAACAAATTGCAATATGCCCTACCGATGTGTGAAATGCGGTGGCAATCACGGTCCAAACAAGTGCTTAATTCCAAGCAAAGAGCTCAATAATAATGTTATTGCTACGATTAAGCGATGGCTCTATTAAAATGCAAATTGGCATGCAAGTTAATTGTGTGCTCTGCAAATCAGCTATGTCTATCAAAAACTGAAAAGGAATTTATATGAAAAAAAAAACAAGAAAAGCCAAACAAAATTATGTTTGCTAGACAAGCTACCCAAAATTATTCCTCTCCTGGCAAATCATATGCTGACGCTCTGCGTATAAATAATAATGTGGCCCATAATATTAAAATAAATAATGACAATAGCAGTTTTGTTTTCATCAATGATGAATGTCGTAATGTTTTTGGCTAAAGCTTTTCTAACATTATACTTAATATAAATCAATTTATACCTACTTATAAAAAGATGCTCCAATTCATGAAAATCGAAAAAAAAACTTTTCAATTTATTCTTTTCAATCTGCTCTGGTGGAGATCCATAAAGTAATTTCAAATGACAAGGAAAATTAAATGCATATTTATCAACGTAAACTCGTTGGTATCGAAACATAAGCGTCACTATTTTAATTTATTTTTGAAACAACACAATCCTGATGTTGTGTTGGTTGCAGAACATAAACTTAATATACGTCATAAAATTTATTTTAAAGGGTGCAATATTATTAAACAACATCGTTCAGGTAGCGCAGGTGGTGGCACTGCAATTCTCATAACAGACACTTTTAACTTCAAAAAAATCAACATAAGTTTAAATAATATTGAAAATACTGCCATACAAAACAATCTGGTTGATGGTAGTACCATTTTTTTTTTGCTTCTTTATACTTAAAGCCAAGTAGTCTTCTCTCTGAACTTGACTTAAATATAATTTTGTCCACGATAAATTCCAATAAATTTGTTCTTGGTGGCGATTTGAATGCAAAACATCCTTCTTGGGGTAATTTGACTACAAATTCTAATGTCAGAATCCTTGAAAGCTGGCTGAATAATCAGCCGCTAATACAATTGCTTCCTACACAACTTCCGACCACTGTGTATAACTCTTTCTTAGATTTGTTTTTTATATCCGCTTTTGTGAACATTGAATTTAACGATTTACACTCTAATTACCTCAGTACACTTGACTATGAATCCGATCATAGAGCTGTGGAGTTGAACATTTTAACAAGTGATATTGTTATTAATCCTCCAGCTGAAGTCTTTAATTTTGACATGATGGACATATGTCTGTTTAACTCCACTTTAAAAGATAATCTTGCTGAGCATGTTCTTCCTATCAACAGATTAGTGTCAAAATTAGAAATAGAGAACTGCATTTCACAAATAGGCTTTTGAGTTAGCAACTTGTACTTCTACACCGTAGGTTATATTGCGGAAATGACGACTTATTAATCTCCCACAACACATTCTAAATTTCATTAAGAAAAAAAAAAACACATTCACAAGGCTGCCTTTAGATCTACGGATCCCCTTAGAAAAATTACTCTAAAAGCAATAATTAAAAAACTAAGAAAAATTAAAATGAATAGCAAGACATACAAAAAAATAAAAGGTTTATGTGGCTTAAATAAGAAACCGGATCTTCCTGATCTCATTGGTAATGCCTGTAATACTATTAGTGAAAATATTAGAAAGGTAAATGTATTGGCTGATAATTTTGAGGAAATTCACAAGCAGAATCAGGATATGGGTTCTACTCAGCTTACAGAAACTGTTAACAATGAAATATTGGATTTGACTAATAATGATCCCATATTAATCTTTAATAATGTTGCATCTGCTGACGGTGAGTCGTCGTTAATGGACCATGATGAATCTGTTTTTAGAATTTATAATCAATTTAATGCTGATGACATTCTAATCTAACATCAAGCATGTTACAAAATACTGCCATTGGCCACCGATTGACTTTTCGTTTGCATGTGTACGTAGCCACCATTTGATCCATAGTATCAACTCCACTCTTGGTTTTGTTGTAGTCTTCAATGATGTTAGGTTTCTTCTTTTCACTATTCTCATTTATGCTGACAACATTGTGGTATGTACTGAGCAATGTCACAAATCGGTACCGGCGAGGAACATATGACAACGTAACTGCTTGCAATTTATGTTCATATACAACTTCTGTATGATAAATTGGCTTTTGACGCATGTCGAGTAGAACTGAAGGAATTTCAGTCCTATATTTCCTTATTGTTCCCAAAATAGTCATGCAATTCTTATGTAAATCTTCTGCCAATTCATACGAAGTGAAAAAGTTGTCACAGATTGCGTTCAGGAGTGGCATTACGATTCCGACCAACATAAATTTGTGTGTTGTATGCATACCAGCTTTTTGAGTCGCATAACACCCAAATTTTGATGCCATATTTCGCCGGCTTGGATGGAATATACTGATGAAACGGACATCGCCCACGATACGGAACTTACTGTTCATCTACGGTAATGTTTTTTCCTGGTGTGCATACAACTTTCAAATTATGATTTCATTTATCGTATACATTTCGAATAGGTGCCAATTTGTCACGTACAGAAGTACTTGTAGATGCAATGTTGGCCATACGTTGTTCGCGGTCATCAAATCGAATGCAAAATACAAGGTCATTCCGCTGAACCGTTTTTATTTTATTCAAGGTTAAAGACCAAAATTGCGTGCGCATACAGGGGACCGATGAGGGTTAAGTTCAAAAACAATAAAAACAGCTACGGTGAGGACGAGGTTTCAAATTTTGTATTAGGAAAATCATCCCTGTTTCTTTGGAAATTTCTAGCAATGGGTCCAACACTATTCAACATCTTTCTGGCTGACCGGATCCAATCCCAAATATACTCACTCTAACGTATGCAGATGACATTCTGATTTTAAGTTCAAATTCACTCTTGCGAAATGCCAATAGATTGATAAATGAATACTTGGTTACACTCTCAAATTATTTTAATAAATGGAAACTTAATACCGACAAGTGCGAATGTACCGCTTTTAAGGGTGTAAAAAATTCAAGTAAATGGTATAATAATAATTTATAAAGATAATTTAAAATAGCAAATTTGATTTTAATCGACACATAGACTTTATTTTAGCCAAGGCCAAGGAAATGTTTTTCTGCTATATCAGTTTCTCAAAAAGATCTAAAGATTTAAAAAACCATATTAAATTAAATAAGCAAATTATTAGACCTATTTTGGCGTATGCCTTCACAATATGGTTAAACATATTCTCAAGACAAATGGAAAGACTTGGATGTTTCGAGAGATACATTTTGCGAATTTGTACTGGAGCAAATTGGCAGCCGTATCAGGGAAGCTTTCGAAAAAGAATTTCTAACAAAAAAATATATAACTCTTGCCAAATAGAACGCATTGACCACTTTCTTGTAAAATCTGGAATTAATTGTTTAATTAATACAAAAAATGCTTATAACGAATTATTAAAAAAATATTTTGAAAAAGAAACTCAAATTTTATACCCACTAGTTGAAAGGTATTTATCCCCATTATACTTAAAAATTCTAGATAATAATAACAACCTGTTTGCTAATATTAAACTTTTGTATTACCATAGAAGATTCAATTCATACAATATCAATAACTGTGTGTATAATACCAGTCAATATTCAAAAAACTAAATTTAATGTAATAATATAATATGTATAATGTAATAATATAATATGTATAATGTAATAATATAATAAGAACTAACTATTTTCACACTTATCAAAAATAAGCACAATGTAAAATATTTATTCATAGTTTTTAAGTTTTTTTTCTTTTTTTTTGTTTCTTTGGTTTATAAGTCAAAAATGTAAAAAAAAATGATTTTTTAATACCCAATTTTTTTTAAAAATAAATAAATTATTCTAAATCCAAGATGGAAACAAAATATGTAAATGTAATAAAAAAATGAATTCCAGCAAATTTATCAAATCCTAGATAAATACTACATGTATGTTAGGAGAAATATAAAATGTAATGTAATTAAAATTAAATGTAAAATTTATGGGCTCAATAAAAATACTCTTTAGCAAAAATACTCTTTAACTTTTTTTAATGCTAACAATGAAAAGCGGCCGCGTTCGGCAGTAGTTTCAGACATTTTTAATAAAAATAATTCACTTCACTTCACTTGCGATAAGATATATTCGTATTTAGTATAACACTCACTGTATTATGAAAACATGAAAACCAATACAAAATTTAGCCTCACTTGAAAATTTGAGAATTGCCGAGAAAAGACTTTTCATATAAAATTTTGTTCCTCTGCTTGTGAATTATTTCGTTAAGGTTAAGATGTCTTTTAAACTAATTTTATAAATAATTGTGATACATATATATAAAAAATAACTATTTATATTGAAAATAAAATAGTTAACTTAGTAAAAATATCATTTGCTAATATTTTCTTTGCTTATATATATGTAAAAAGCTAATGGATACAAAGAGAATACCTTAATTGGAATTGAATTTTACTAAATAATTGTTAAATTTCTACCCAAAATACATAATTATATTTAAATTTTATTTATTTGATGTATTATTGAATTTATAAACTATATTAAAATATATAAATTTAATGTTTATAATAACATTAATGTAGTAAAAAAATGTTGTAAAGACATGACTGCCTTAAACAGTCAGCAGAAAAACTGTGATAATAAAATAATTTATCTTGCACTTATTTATTGAAATTTAAAATAAATTCTTTTGCTTATGGAAAAATGTTAAAAATATAACAAAAATATCCTTAATTTTTAATTAAAATTTTATAAATTTTTTACTTAAAAGAAAATAAACACACTTTAATACGTTTGGCATACATATTTATTCGTGTGAAAAAATAGCGTTGGTAGAATTTGTATACAACATTTTTTCAACTGTGAATTAATGAGTTTTTCCAACTCATGAGTTAACAAATTGAGAAAAATATGAAAATTTCTATTAAAATCCTGCCTAAAAATGCCTTGCTAAATTTCTAATTGATATTTCAACATAAATTTGTACTTGAAAAAAGATTAAAACCAATTTTACATACTACACACAGTTTTGTACTTAAAAGCAACAAAATGTGAAAAAGGAATGTTGAGCTTATGGCGCTGAAATCCTATACGTTTTCGTTTTTCAGTAAATGAAATAACAAATGTATACTAAAAAAGGTGTTGGTAAAATCTTAAAAAAAAATTTTAATTGAACGGCAAAAAAACAAAGTCATTTCCATATTAAAATAAAAATTTCCAAGTCAAAATAAAACCTTTATTATTTCCCCTAAAATAAATGACTTGTAACAGAATACCAAAATAAAACACCATAAAAAAGTATATGTATATTTAAATAAAAGCATTATTTGTAAAATTTGTATCTCCTTAAATTTAGTATTTGTGGTCCTGAGAAGGACCGATTGTTTTGCATTAATTCTTATTATTTAAGCACGTTCGCCACGAATACGACGAGCCAACTGAATATCTTTTGGCATAATTGTGACGCGCTTAGCATGAATGGCACACAAGTTTGTATCTTCAAAAAGTCCAACTAAATAGGCTTCACTTGCTTCTTGTAAGGCCATCACTGCTGAACTCTGAAAACGCAAATCAGTTTTGAAATCTTGTGCAATTTCACGAACTAAACGCTGGAATGGTAATTTGCGGATCAACAATTCAGTACTCTTTTGATAGCGACGAATTTCACGAAGAGCCACTGTACCAGGGCGATAACGATGTGGCTTTTTAACACCACCAGTTGCTGGTGCACTCTTGCGAGCGGCCTTGGTTGCCAATTGTTTGCGTGGTGCCTTACCACCAGTCGATTTGCGAGCAGTCTGCTTAGTACGAGCCATTGTCTCTTTCACTCTTACACTTCAATTTAGTTCACTTCACTTAAACACTTTTTCACAAAACACAACGTATGAAAAATTCACTCTAATAGAACTCTAAGGTACTTTTTTCAAAGATTTCGTTTCAACGTTCACGCGTTTTACTTTGAACCGATATTTTTACATTTTTATTGTCAGCCAATCAAAACACAGAAGAAATCTTTATTGCTTTCTCGTTCTAAAATTGTTGAATTTTAGTATAAATATAAGTTGAGTTGAGGTTGAGATGTTAGTTGTTGTGTGACTCTAGTGAAGTGAAAAAGTGAAAAAACAAGTAAAAAAGTGAAAAAATGACTGGTCGTGGAAAAGGCGGTAAAGGTTTAGGCAAAGGTGGTGCGAAGCGTCATCGCAAAGTTCTACGTGATAACATCCAAGGTATCACAAAGCCAGCAATTCGTCGTTTAGCTCGCCGTGGTGGTGTAAAACGTATATCTGGTTTGATATATGAAGAAACTCGTGGTGTTCTAAAAGTATTTTTGGAAAATGTTATTCGTGATGCTGTCACATATACTGAGCATGCAAAGAGAAAAACAGTGACAGCCATGGATGTAGTTTATGCACTTAAGAGGCAAGGACGTACACTTTATGGATTCGGCGGTTAATGCGATGCCAACAATAATTTAATAACAATCGGTCCTTTTCAGGACCACAAATATATTGCACAAAGATTAAATTATTACGATTATTATATATTTTTTTTGAATAAAAATTTTTTCTAAGTAAATTTGAACAAAAATCATTCAAAATGAAAATTTTTAGTTTTTAATAGCTTTGAAGTTAAAACGTATAGGAAAAAATTTTAGGTGAAAAAAAAAAAAATAAAAATTTTCTGAGCAACTTTGAACAAAAAATCATGCAAAATGAAAATTTTCAGTTTTTGATCACTTTGAAGTTAAAACTGATAGAAAATAATTTTAGGTGAAAAAATTTTTTTCAATGAAAATTTTTTAATATACTGAGCAAGTTTTTGGTATGAATTTTTTTGTTCAAAAATTTTTTTTTGAAAATTTTCGCTTTGAAGTTAAAACTAATAGAAAAAAATTTTAGGTGAAAAAATTTTTTTCAATGACAACTTCAGTATACTGAATAAATTTTTGGTATGAATTTTTTTTTTCAATCAAATGAAATTGTTATAAATATACAGCAACTTAATTAAATAATATTATTTCTCAATGTTTAACTCTTAATTTGTCGTCCTGAAAAGGACGGTTTGTTCCTGGTTATATTTTTTAAATGAAATGCGCAATAATTTATGCCTTCTTTTCGGTTTTCTTTGGCAAAAGTACAGCTTGAATATTTGGTAAAACACCACCTTGTGCAATTGTTACACCAGATAATAATTTATTTAATTCTTCGTCATTGCGAATAGCCAATTGCAGATGACGTGGAATAATTCTGGTCTTCTTGTTATCACGGGCAGCATTACCAGCCAACTCAAGAACTTCAGCAGCCAAATATTCCATTACTGCTGCAAGATACACTGGAGCGCCAGCACCAACTCGCTCAGCATAATTTCCTTTACGCAGCAATCGATGAATACGACCGACGGGAAATTGTAGACCAGCACGATTTGAACGAGACTTTGCCTTTCCTTTAACTTTACCACCTTTGCCACGGCCAGACATTTTCACTTATTTTTTTTTTTTCTTTCACTTTTTCACTTCACTACAGAACACTTTAAACACAAATGATGATTTCTATACCGGAGACCGTAATATTTATAGTTTTTTTTCAAACGAGTTTCTGCTTGAGGGGATGACATTCGCGTAAACATTTACGTATGATTGAATTTTTCTCACATTGAATAATTCGTACAGAAAAAACTACTTATATTTGGACCCTTGTTAACATTAAATCATAAAGTAAAGTGAAGTGAAGTGAAAGTGAAAGTGAAAAAATTAAAACATGCCTCCTAAAGCTAGTGGTAAAGCAGCCAAAAAGGCTGGAAAGGCACAAAAGAATATTACTAAAACCGACAAGAAGAGAAGGCGCAAGAGGAAGGAAAGCTATGCTATCTACATTTATAAAGTATTGAAGCAAGTTCATCCTGATACTGGCATTTCTTCAAAGGCAATGAGCATCATGAACAGTTTTGTCAACGATATCTTTGAACGTATTGCTGCTGAAGCCTCTCGCTTAGCACATTACAATAAAAGATCAACAATTACCAGTCGGGAAATACAAACTGCTGTACGTCTTTTATTGCCTGGTGAATTAGCTAAGCATGCTGTTAGTGAAGGCACCAAAGCCGTAACTAAATACACTAGTTCCAAGTAAAATGTTTGAACCTACTCGTAAAATGGAAAACAAAGGCCCTTTTCAGGGCCACAACTTGATTTAAATCAAAAAGATTAAAAATTATTATTCATTATAAAATAAAATTTATTACATTTTGCTGTGTTATTTTACAAATAAATAAAAAAAAATTTTTGCTTGGTGCCAACAACACGCGGTGTTCCCAAGCGGTCCCCCATCTAAGTACTAACCGCGCCCGACGCTGCTTAATTTCGGTGATCGGACGAGAACCGATGTATTCAGCGTGGTATGGTCGTTGGCAAAGTCATACGAATTGAGTGCGTATATTAACGAAAGGTATTTTACACATACACACAACAGATTGATATTTTGTTATTTGATGAGTAAATTGAACCTTTATGTTGCGTTATGAGCAAATTTCAGTTTGCCAAAGAATGAATTGTATTTTTAGAAAAAAAAAAAAAAAATTGTATTCAATTTCATAGAAATTGTGATTTTTAAAATAAAACACATTTATTCTGCAAATACGTATTAAATTTTTTTCATATTAATTTTTTTCAAGAAATTCGGCTAAGTTTTGGTCACTCGAAATTTTGAGAATCGCCGAGGAAGGCTTCCCATATAAAAATATATGAAGAATTTTACACTCGAATATTTCATAGATTATTTTATTTTAAGATGAAAAATAAGTTTATTTATTTTATTATGTGGATTTAAATTGTATTTCTTTCATTAATTTTTCATTATTATTGATATTTTTGCCAGAAATTTGTCCTAAAGTTAAAGTCACTCGAAATAATGAGAAGCGCCGAGTACGGCACTCGCTCGCCATTCCATTGGCTTATTTTGTTTGCAGTATATATACGGGTTGTTGTTGTTTTAATTTACCACAAAATTTGTTCTATGAAGAAATCTTCAAACGATTGTAAGGTTTTGCTTGCACCACAATATATGGAGAATTTTTCATATTAAAAATTCCATTAAATTTTCATTTTTTAGTAAAAATATTGCAATAATTACCTTAAAATGTTTGTTTCTTTTTATTATTAAAATTTTGTAAGAAATTTAGTATGCGAAAATTATGGTCACTTGAAAAGATGAGAATTACCTAAAAAATGCATACATATATATTTCGATTTACTAACTGAAACCTACAAATCTTTAGTTACATACATACATAAAATTTTTTCATTTCGCAAGACACTTTAGAATAATTTTCACATCTCTTATATGAATTATTTGTAGCCCTGAAAAGGGCTTTGTATAAAATTTTGTTGTCTTATCAACAAAATTCATCATTTTTCTTACAATATTTTGTAACAAATTTACTTTTTCGCCGCTGGTTTTTTAGTTGCTTTTTTGGCTGCTGGTTTTTTTGCAGGAGCTACCGCCGCCTTTGCTTTAGTTACCTTTGCCTTAGATGCTGGAGCGGTTGTTGCTTTCGCTTTAATCGTTTTTGCTTTAACTGTACCGGATTTTTTGATACTTTTTGCCTTTGTTTTTTCTACCTTCTTTTTCTCGGCTGTCTTTTTTGTTGCAACGGCTTTCTTCGCTACTTTTTTCTCTCCAGGTACTTTTCTGGCTGCAGCGGATTTTTTCTTAGGATCAGCCTTTGCAATTTTCTTCTTTTTTTCAACGGATTTTACCTTCGATTTTGGTTCCTTATTTGCAGCTGCTGATAGCTTAAAAGAACCAGATGCACCTTTACCCTTTGTTTGAATTAATTTTCCACTTGCGACGGCAGATTTTAAATATTTTTTAATAAATGGTGCCAATTTCTGTGCATCGCATTTATAAGTAGCACTAATATACTTTTTTATTGCTAACAATGAAGAGCCGCCGCGTTCTTTTAAGCTCTTAATGGAAGCGTCAACCATTTGTTGAGTTGGTGGATGAGTAGGAGCACTAGCTGGTTTCTTAGAAGCCGCCTTTTTAGCAACTTTTTTCTCAACTGTAGCCACAACTGGAGAAGATGCAGCAGCAACGGCAGTAGTTTCAGACATTTTTAATAAAAATAATTCACTTCACTTCACTTGCGATAAGATATATTCGTATTTAGTATAACACTCACTGTATTATGAAAACATGAAAACCAATACAAAATTTAGCCTCACTTGAAAATTTGAGAATTGCCGAGAAAAGACTTTTCATATAAAATTTTGTTCCTCTGCTTGTGAATTATTTCGTTAAGGTTAAGATGTCTTTTAAACTAATTTTATAAATAATTGTGATACATATATATAAAAAATAACTATTTATATTGAAAATAAAATAGTTAACTTAGTAAAAATATCATTTGCTAATATTTTCTTTGCTTATATATATGTAAAAAGCTAATGGATACAAAGAGAATACCTTAATTGGAATTGAATTTTACTAAATAATTGTTAAATTTCTACCCAAAATACATAATTATATTTAAATTTTATTTATTTGATGTATTATTGAATTTATAAACTATATTAAAATATATAAATTTAATGTTTATAATAACATTAATGTAGTAAAAAAATGTTGTAAAGACATGACTGCCTTAAACAGTCAGCAGAAAAATTGTGATAATAAAATAATTTATCTTGCACTTATTTATTGAAATTTAAAATAAATTCTTTTGTTTATGGAAAAATGTTAAAAATATAACAAAAATATCCTGAATTTTTAATTAAAATTTTATAAATTTTTTACTTAAAAGAAAATAAACACACTTTAATACGTTTGGCATACATATTGCTATCGTATATTCGTGTGAAAAAATAGCGTTGGTAGAATTTG
Organism: Tricholauxania praeusta; assembly: GCA_949775025.1. Classification (NCBI taxonomy): domain Eukaryota; kingdom Metazoa; phylum Arthropoda; class Insecta; order Diptera; family Lauxaniidae; genus Tricholauxania; species Tricholauxania praeusta. The sequence continues at coordinate 87,911,771 of OX459030.1, read as the reverse complement.
TATACAACATTTTTTCAACTGTGAATTAATGAGTTTTTCCAACTCATGAGTTAACAAATTGAGAAAAATATGAAAATTTCTATTAAAATCCTGCCTAAAAATGCCTTGCTAAATTTCTAATTGATATTTCAACATAAATTTGTACTTGAAAAAAGATTAAAACCAATTTTACATACTACACACAGTTTTGTACTTAAAAGCAACAAAATGTGAAAAAGGAATGTTGAGCTTATGGCGCTGAAATCCTATACGTTTTCGTTTTTCAGTAAATGAAATAACAAATGTATACTAAAAAAGGTGTTGGTAAAATCTTAAAAAAAAATTTTAATTGAACGGCAAAAAAACAAAGTCATTTCCATATTAAAATAAAAATTTCCAAGTCAAAATAAAACCTTTATTATTTCCCCTAAAATAAATGACTTGTAACAGAATACCAAAATAAAACACCATAAAAAAGTATATGTATATTTAAATAAAAGCATTATTTGTAAAATTTGTATCTCCTTAAATTTAGTATTTGTGGTCCTGAGAAGGACCGATTGTTTTGCATTAATTCTTATTATTTAAGCACGTTCGCCACGAATACGACGAGCCAACTGAATATCTTTTGGCATAATTGTGACGCGCTTAGCATGAATGGCACACAAGTTTGTATCTTCAAAAAGTCCAACTAAATAGGCTTCACTTGCTTCTTGTAAGGCCATCACTGCTGAACTCTGAAAACGCAAATCAGTTTTGAAATCTTGTGCAATTTCACGAACTAAACGCTGGAATGGTAATTTGCGGATCAACAATTCAGTACTCTTTTGATAGCGACGAATTTCACGAAGAGCCACTGTACCAGGGCGATAACGATGTGGCTTTTTAACACCACCAGTTGCTGGTGCACTCTTGCGAGCGGCCTTGGTTGCCAATTGTTTGCGTGGTGCCTTACCACCAGTCGATTTGCGAGCAGTCTGCTTAGTACGAGCCATTGTCTCTTTCACTCTTACACTTCAATTTAGTTCACTTCACTTAAACACTTTTTCACAAAACACAACGTATGAAAAATTCACTCTAATAGAACTCTAAGGTACTTTTTTCAAAGATTTCGTTTCAACGTTCACGCGTTTTACTTTGAACCGATATTTTTACATTTTTATTGTCAGCCAATCAAAACACAGAAGAAATCTTTATTGCTTTCTCGTTCTAAAATTGTTGAATTTTAGTATAAATATAAGTTGAGTTGAGGTTGAGATGTTAGTTGTTGTGTGACTCTAGTGAAGTGAAAAAGTGAAAAAACAAGTAAAAAAGTGAAAAAATGACTGGTCGTGGAAAAGGCGGTAAAGGTTTAGGCAAAGGTGGTGCGAAGCGTCATCGCAAAGTTCTACGTGATAACATCCAAGGTATCACAAAGCCAGCAATTCGTCGTTTAGCTCGCCGTGGTGGTGTAAAACGTATATCTGGTTTGATATATGAAGAAACTCGTGGTGTTCTAAAAGTATTTTTGGAAAATGTTATTCGTGATGCTGTCACATATACTGAGCATGCAAAGAGAAAAACAGTGACAGCCATGGATGTAGTTTATGCACTTAAGAGGCAAGGACGTACACTTTATGGATTCGGCGGTTAATGCGATGCCAACAATAATTTAATAACAATCGGTCCTTTTCAGGACCACAAATATATTGCACAAAGATTAAATTATTACGATTATTATATATTTTTTTTGAATAAAAATTTTTTCTAAGTAAATTTGAACAAAAATCATTCAAAATGAAAATTTTTAGTTTTTAATAGCTTTGAAGTTAAAACGTATAGGAAAAAATTTTAGGTGAAAAAAAAAAAAATAAAAATTTTCTGAGCAACTTTGAACAAAAAATCATGCAAAATGAAAATTTTCAGTTTTTGATCACTTTGAAGTTAAAACTGATAGAAAATAATTTTAGGTGAAAAAATTTTTTTCAATGAAAATTTTTTAATATACTGAGCAAGTTTTTGGTATGAATTTTTTTGTTCAAAAATTTTTTTTTGAAAATTTTCGCTTTGAAGTTAAAACTAATAGAAAAAAATTTTAGGTGAAAAAATTTTTTTCAATGACAACTTCAGTATACTGAATAAATTTTTGGTATGAATTTTTTTTTTCAATCAAATGAAATTGTTATAAATATACAGCAACTTAATTAAATAATATTATTTCTCAATGTTTAACTCTTAATTTGTCGTCCTGAAAAGGACGGTTTGTTCCTGGTTATATTTTTTAAATGAAATGCGCAATAATTTATGCCTTCTTTTCGGTTTTCTTTGGCAAAAGTACAGCTTGAATATTTGGTAAAACACCACCTTGTGCAATTGTTACACCAGATAATAATTTATTTAATTCTTCGTCATTGCGAATAGCCAATTGCAGATGACGTGGAATAATTCTGGTCTTCTTGTTATCACGGGCAGCATTACCAGCCAACTCAAGAACTTCAGCAGCCAAATATTCCATTACTGCTGCAAGATACACTGGAGCGCCAGCACCAACTCGCTCAGCATAATTTCCTTTACGCAGCAATCGATGAATACGACCGACGGGAAATTGTAGACCAGCACGATTTGAACGAGACTTTGCCTTTCCTTTAACTTTACCACCTTTGCCACGGCCAGACATTTTCACTTATTTTTTTTTTTCTTTCACTTTTTCACTTCACTACAGAACACTTTAAACACAAATGATGATTTCTATACCGGAGACCGTAATATTTATAGTTTTTTTTCAAACGAGTTTCTGCTTGAGGGGATGACATTCGCGTAAACATTTACGTATGATTGAATTTTTCTCACATTGAATAATTCGTACAGAAAAAACTACTTATATTTGGACCCTTGTTAACATTAAATCATAAAGTAAAGTGAAGTGAAGTGAAAGTGAAAGTGAAAAAATTAAAACATGCCTCCTAAAGCTAGTGGTAAAGCAGCCAAAAAGGCTGGAAAGGCACAAAAGAATATTACTAAAACCGACAAGAAGAGAAGGCGCAAGAGGAAGGAAAGCTATGCTATCTACATTTATAAAGTATTGAAGCAAGTTCATCCTGATACTGGCATTTCTTCAAAGGCAATGAGCATCATGAACAGTTTTGTCAACGATATCTTTGAACGTATTGCTGCTGAAGCCTCTCGCTTAGCACATTACAATAAAAGATCAACAATTACCAGTCGGGAAATACAAACTGCTGTACGTCTTTTATTGCCTGGTGAATTAGCTAAGCATGCTGTTAGTGAAGGCACCAAAGCCGTAACTAAATACACTAGTTCCAAGTAAAATGTTTGAACCTACTCGTAAAATGGAAAACAAAGGCCCTTTTCAGGGCCACAACTTGATTTAAATCAAAAAGATTAAAAATTATTATTCATTATAAAATAAAATTTATTACATTTTGCTGTGTTATTTTACAAATAAATAAAAAAAAATTTTTGCTTGGTGCCAACAACACGCGGTGTTCCCAAGCGGTCCCCCATCTAAGTACTAACCGCGCCCGACGCTGCTTAATTTCGGTGATCGGACGAGAACCGATGTATTCAGCGTGGTATGGTCGTTGGCAAAGTCATACGAATTGAGTGCGTATATTAACGAAAGGTATTTTACACATACACACAACAGATTGATATTTTGTTATTTGATGAGTAAATTGAACCTTTATGTTGCGTTATGAGCAAATTTCAGTTTGCCAAAGAATGAATTGTATTTTTAGAAAAAAAAAAAAAAAATTGTATTCAATTTCATAGAAATTGTGATTTTTAAAATAAAACACATTTATTCTGCAAATACGTATTAAATTTTTTTCATATTAATTTTTTTCAAGAAATTCGGCTAAGTTTTGGTCACTCGAAATTTTGAGAATCGCCGAGGAAGGCTTCCCATATAAAAATATATGAAGAATTTTACACTCGAATATTTCATAGATTATTTTATTTTAAGATGAAAAATAAGTTTATTTATTTTATTATGTGGATTTAAATTGTATTTCTTTCATTAATTTTTCATTATTATTGATATTTTTGCCAGAAATTTGTCCTAAAGTTAAAGTCACTCGAAATAATGAGAAGCGCCGAGTACGGCACTCGCTCGCCATTCCATTGGCTTATTTTGTTTGCAGTATATATACGGGTTGTTGTTGTTTTAATTTACCACAAAATTTGTTCTATGAAGAAATCTTCAAACGATTGTAAGGTTTTGCTTGCACCACAATATATGGAGAATTTTTCATATTAAAAATTCCATTAAATTTTCATTTTTTAGTAAAAATATTGCAATAATTACCTTAAAATGTTTGTTTCTTTTTATTATTAAAATTTTGTAAGAAATTTAGTATGCGAAAATTATGGTCACTTGAAAAGATGAGAATTACCTAAAAAATGCATACATATATATTTCGATTTACTAACTGAAACCTACAAATCTTTAGTTACATACATACATAAAATTTTTTCATTTCGCAAGACACTTTAGAATAATTTTCACATCTCTTATATGAATTATTTGTAGCCCTGAAAAGGGCTTTGTATAAAATTTTGTTGTCTTATCAACAAAATTCATCATTTTTCTTACAATATTTTGTAACAAATTTACTTTTTCGCCGCTGGTTTTTTAGTTGCTTTTTTGGCTGCTGGTTTTTTTGCAGGAGCTACCGCCGCCTTTGCTTTAGTTACCTTTGCCTTAGATGCTGGAGCGGTTGTTGCTTTCGCTTTAATCGTTTTTGCTTTAACTGTACCGGATTTTTTGATACTTTTTGCCTTTGTTTTTTCTACCTTCTTTTTCTCGGCTGTCTTTTTTGTTGCAACGGCTTTCTTCGCTACTTTTTTCTCTCCAGGTACTTTTCTGGCTGCAGCGGATTTTTTCTTAGGATCAGCCTTTGCAATTTTCTTCTTTTTTTCAACGGATTTTACCTTCGATTTTGGTTCCTTATTTGCAGCTGCTGATAGCTTAAAAGAACCAGATGCACCTTTACCCTTTGTTTGAATTAATTTTCCACTTGCGACGGCAGATTTTAAATATTTTTTAATAAATGGTGCCAATTTCTGTGCATCGCATTTATAAGTAGCACTAATATACTTTTTTATTGCTAACAATGAAGAGCCGCCGCGTTCTTTTAAGCTCTTAATGGAAGCGTCAACCATTTGTTGAGTTGGTGGATGAGTAGGAGCACTAGCTGGTTTCTTAGAAGCCGCCTTTTTAGCAACTTTTTTCTCAACTGTAGCCACAACTGGAGAAGATGCAGCAGCAACGGCAGTAGTTTCAGACATTTTTAATAAAAATAATTCACTTCACTTCACTTGCGATAAGATATATTCGTATTTAGTATAACACTCACTGTATTATGAAAACATGAAAACCAATACAAAATTTAGCCTCACTTGAAAATTTGAGAATTGCCGAGAAAAGACTTTTCATATAAAATTTTGTTCCTCTGCTTGTGAATTATTTCGTTAAGGTTAAGATGTCTTTTAAACTAATTTTATAAATAATTGTGATACATATATATAAAAAATAACTATTTATATTGAAAATAAAATAGTTAACTTAGTAAAAATATCATTTGCTAATATTTTCTTTGCTTATATATATGTAAAAAGCTAATGGATACAAAGAGAATACCTTAATTGGAATTGAATTTTACTAAATAATTGTTAAATTTCTACCCAAAATACATAATTATATTTAAATTTTATTTATTTGATGTATTATTGAATTTATAAACTATATTAAAATATATAAATTTAATGTTTATAATAACATTAATGTAGTAAAAAAATGTTGTAAAGACATGACTGCCTTAAACAGTCAGCAGAAAAATTGTGATAATAAAATAATTTATCTTGCACTTATTTATTGAAATTTAAAATAAATTCTTTTGTTTATGGAAAAATGTTAAAAATATAACAAAAATATCCTGAATTTTTAATTAAAATTTTATAAATTTTTTACTTAAAAGAAAATAAACACACTTTAATACGTTTGGCATACATATTGCTATCGTATATTCGTGTGAAAAAATAGCGTTGGTAGAATTTGTATACAACATTTTTTCAACTGTGAATTAATGAGTTTTTCCAACTCATGAGTTAACAAATTGAGAAAAATATGAAAATTTCTATTAAAATCCTGCCTAAAAATGCCTTGCTAAATTTCTAATTGATATTTCAACATAAATTTGTACTTGAAAAAAGATTAAAACCAATTTTACATACTACATACAGTTTTGTACTTAAAAGCAACAAAATGTGAAAAAGGAATGTTGAGCTTATGGCGCTGAAATCCTATACGTTTTCGTTTTTCAGTAAATGAAATAACAAATGTATACTAAAAAAGGTGTTGGTAAAATCTTAAAAAAAAATTTTAATTGAACGGCAAAAAAACAAAGTCATTTCCATATTAAAATAAAAATTTCCAAGTCAAAATAAAACCTTTATTATTTCCCCTAAAATAAATGACTTGTAACAGAATACCAAAATAAAACACCATAAAAAAGTATATGTATATTTAAATAAAAGCATTATTTGTAAAATTTGTATCTCCTTAAATTTAGTATTTGTGGTCCTGAGAAGGACCGATTGTTTTGCATTAATTCTTATTATTTAAGCACGTTCGCCACGAATACGACGAGCCAACTGAATATCTTTTGGCATAATTGTGACGCGCTTAGCATGAATGGCACACAAGTTTGTATCTTCAAAAAGTCCAACTAAATAGGCTTCACTTGCTTCTTGTAAGGCCATCACTGCTGAACTCTGAAAACGCAAATCAGTTTTGAAATCTTGTGCAATTTCACGAACTAAACGCTGGAATGGTAATTTGCGGATCAACAATTCAGTACTCTTTTGATAGCGACGAATTTCACGAAGAGCCACTGTACCAGGGCGATAACGATGTGGCTTTTTAACACCACCAGTTGCTGGTGCACTCTTGCGAGCGGCCTTGGTTGCCAATTGTTTGCGTGGTGCCTTACCACCAGTCGATTTGCGAGCAGTCTGCTTAGTACGAGCCATTGTCTCTTTCACTCTTACACTTCAATTTAGTTCACTTCACTTAAACACTTTTTCACAAAACACAACGTATGAAAAATTCACTCTAATAGAACTCTAAGGTACTTTTTTCAAAGATTTCGTTTCAACGTTCACGCGTTTTACTTTGAACCGATATTTTTACATTTTTATTGTCAGCCAATCAAAACACAGAAGAAATCTTTATTGCTTTCTCGTTCTAAAATTGTTGAATTTTAGTATAAATATAAGTTGAGTTGAGGTTGAGATGTTAGTTGTTGTGTGACTCTAGTGAAGTGAAAAAGTGAAAAAACAAGTAAAAAAGTGAAAAAATGACTGGTCGTGGAAAAGGCGGTAAAGGTTTAGGCAAAGGTGGTGCGAAGCGTCATCGCAAAGTTCTACGTGATAACATCCAAGGTATCACAAAGCCAGCAATTCGTCGTTTAGCTCGCCGTGGTGGTGTAAAACGTATATCTGGTTTGATATATGAAGAAACTCGTGGTGTTCTAAAAGTATTTTTGGAAAATGTTATTCGTGATGCTGTCACATATACTGAGCATGCAAAGAGAAAAACAGTGACAGCCATGGATGTAGTTTATGCACTTAAGAGGCAAGGACGTACACTTTATGGATTCGGCGGTTAATGCGATGCCAACAATAATTTAATAACAATCGGTCCTTTTCAGGACCACAAATATATTGCACAAAGATTAAATTATTACGATTATTATATATTTTTTTTGAATAAAAATTTTTTCTAAGTAAATTTGAACAAAAATCATTCAAAATGAAAATTTTTAGTTTTTAATAGCTTTGAAGTTAAAACGTATAGGAAAAAATTTTAGGTGAAAAAAAAAAAAATAAAAATTTTCTGAGCAACTTTGAACAAAAAATCATGCAAAATGAAAATTTTCAGTTTTTGATCACTTTGAAGTTAAAACTGATAGAAAATAATTTTAGGTGAAAAAATTTTTTTCAATGAAAATTTTTTAATATACTGAGCAAGTTTTTGGTATGAATTTTTTTGTTCAAAAATTTTTTTTTGAAAATTTTCGCTTTGAAGTTAAAACTAATAGAAAAAAATTTTAGGTGAAAAAATTTTTTTCAATGACAACTTCAGTATACTGAATAAATTTTTGGTATGAATTTTTTTTTTCAATCAAATGAAATTGTTATAAATATACAGCAACTTAATTAAATAATATTATTTCTCAATGTTTAACTCTTAATTTGTCGTCCTGAAAAGGACGGTTTGTTCCTGGTTATATTTTTTAAATGAAATGCGCAATAATTTATGCCTTCTTTTCGGTTTTCTTTGGCAAAAGTACAGCTTGAATATTTGGTAAAACACCACCTTGTGCAATTGTTACACCAGATAATAATTTATTTAATTCTTCGTCATTGCGAATAGCCAATTGCAGATGACGTGGAATAATTCTGGTCTTCTTGTTATCACGGGCAGCATTACCAGCCAACTCAAGAACTTCAGCAGCCAAATATTCCATTACTGCTGCAAGATACACTGGAGCGCCAGCACCAACTCGCTCAGCATAATTTCCTTTACGCAGCAATCGATGAATACGACCGACGGGAAATTGTAGACCAGCACGATTTGAACGAGACTTTGCCTTTCCTTTAACTTTACCACCTTTGCCACGGCCAGACATTTTCACTTATTTTTTTTTTTCTTTCACTTTTTCACTTCACTACAGAACACTTTAAACACAAATGATGATTTCTATACCGGAGACCGTAATATTTATAGTTTTTTTTCAAACGAGTTTCTGCTTGAGGGGATGACATTCGCGTAAACATTTACGTATGATTGAATTTTTCTCACATTGAATAATTCGTACAGAAAAAACTACTTATATTTGGACCCTTGTTAACATTAAATCATAAAGTAAAGTGAAGTGAAGTGAAAGTGAAAGTGAAAAAATTAAAACATGCCTCCTAAAGCTAGTGGTAAAGCAGCCAAAAAGGCTGGAAAGGCACAAAAGAATATTACTAAAACCGACAAGAAGAGAAGGCGCAAGAGGAAGGAAAGCTATGCTATCTACATTTATAAAGTATTGAAGCAAGTTCATCCTGATACTGGCATTTCTTCAAAGGCAATGAGCATCATGAACAGTTTTGTCAACGATATCTTTGAACGTATTGCTGCTGAAGCCTCTCGCTTAGCACATTACAATAAAAGATCAACAATTACCAGTCGGGAAATACAAACTGCTGTACGTCTTTTATTGCCTGGTGAATTAGCTAAGCATGCTGTTAGTGAAGGCACCAAAGCCGTAACTAAATACACTAGTTCCAAGTAAAATGTTTGAACCTACTCGTAAAATGGAAAACAAAGGCCCTTTTCAGGGCCACAACTTGATTTAAATCAAAAAGATTAAAAATTATTATTCATTATAAAATAAAATTTATTACATTTTGCTGTGTTATTTTACAAATAAATAAAAAAAAATTTTTGCTTGGTGCCAACAACACGCGGTGTTCCCAAGCGGTCCCCCATCTAAGTACTAACCGCGCCCGACGCTGCTTAATTTCGGTGATCGGACGAGAACCGATGTATTCAGCGTGGTATGGTCGTTGGCAAAGTCATACGAATTGAGTGCGTATATTAACGAAAGGTATTTTACACATACACACAACAGATTGATATTTTGTTATTTGATGAGTAAATTGAACCTTTATGTTGCGTTATGAGCAAATTTCAGTTTGCCAAAGAATGAATTGTATTTTTAGAAAAAAAAAAAAAAAATTGTATTCAATTTCATAGAAATTGTGATTTTTAAAATAAAACACATTTATTCTGCAAATACGTATTAAATTTTTTTCATATTAATTTTTTTCAAGAAATTCGGCTAAGTTTTGGTCACTCGAAATTTTGAGAATCGCCGAGGAAGGCTTCCCATATAAAAATATATGAAGAATTTTACACTCGAATATTTCATAGATTATTTTATTTTAAGATGAAAAATAAGTTTATTTATTTTATTATGTGGATTTAAATTGTATTTCTTTCATTAATTTTTCATTATTATTGATATTTTTGCCAGAAATTTGTCCTAAAGTTAAAGTCACTCGAAATAATGAGAAGCGCCGAGTACGGCACTCGCTCGCCATTCCATTGGCTTATTTTGTTTGCAGTATATATACGGGTTGTTGTTGTTTTAATTTACCACAAAATTTGTTCTATGAAGAAATCTTCAAACGATTGTAAGGTTTTGCTTGCACCACAATATATGGAGAATTTTTCATATTAAAAATTCCATTAAATTTTCATTTTTTAGTAAAAATATTGCAATAATTACCTTAAAATGTTTGTTTCTTTTTATTATTAAAATTTTGTAAGAAATTTAGTATGCGAAAATTATGGTCACTTGAAAAGATGAGAATTACCTAAAAAATGCATACATATATATTTCGATTTACTAACTGAAACCTACAAATCTTTAGTTACATACATACATAAAATTTTTTCATTTCGCAAGACACTTTAGAATAATTTTCACATCTCTTATATGAATTATTTGTAGCCCTGAAAAGGGCTTTGTATAAAATTTTGTTGTCTTATCAACAAAATTCATCATTTTTCTTACAATATTTTGTAACAAATTTACTTTTTCGCCGCTGGTTTTTTAGTTGCTTTTTTGGCTGCTGGTTTTTTTGCAGGAGCTACCGCCGCCTTTGCTTTAGTTACCTTTGCCTTAGATGCTGGAGCGGTTGTTGCTTTCGCTTTAATCGTTTTTGCTTTAACTGTACCGGATTTTTTGATACTTTTTGCCTTTGTTTTTTCTACCTTCTTTTTCTCGGCTGTCTTTTTTGTTGCAACGGCTTTCTTCGCTACTTTTTTCTCTCCAGGTACTTTTCTGGCTGCAGCGGATTTTTTCTTAGGATCAGCCTTTGCAATTTTCTTCTTTTTTTCAACGGATTTTACCTTCGATTTTGGTTCCTTATTTGCAGCTGCTGATAGCTTAAAAGAACCAGATGCACCTTTACCCTTTGTTTGAATTAATTTTCCACTTGCGACGGCAGATTTTAAATATTTTTTAATAAATGGTGCCAATTTCTGTGCATCGCATTTATAAGTAGCACTAATATACTTTTTTATTGCTAACAATGAAGAGCCGCCGCGTTCTTTTAAGCTCTTAATGGAAGCGTCAACCATTTGTTGAGTTGGTGGATGAGTAGGAGCACTAGCTGGTTTCTTAGAAGCCGCCTTTTTAGCAACTTTTTTCTCAACTGTAGCCACAACTGGAGAAGATGCAGCAGCAACGGCAGTAGTTTCAGACATTTTTAATAAAAATAATTCACTTCACTTCACTTGCGATAAGATATATTCGTATTTAGTATAACACTCACTGTATTATGAAAACATGAAAACCAATACAAAATTTAGCCTCACTTGAAAATTTGAGAATTGCCGAGAAAAGACTTTTCATATAAAATTTTGTTCCTCTGCTTGTGAATTATTTCGTTAAGGTTAAGATGTCTTTTAAACTAATTTTATAAATAATTGTGATACATATATATAAAAAATAACTATTTATATTGAAAATAAAATAGTTAACTTAGTAAAAATATCATTTGCTAATATTTTCTTTGCTTATATATATGTAAAAAGCTAATGGATACAAAGAGAATACCTTAATTGGAATTGAATTTTACTAAATAATTGTTAAATTTCTACCCAAAATACATAATTATATTTAAATTTTATTTATTTGATGTATTATTGAATTTATAAACTATATTAAAATATATAAATTTAATGTTTATAATAACATTAATGTAGTAAAAAAATGTTGTAAAGACATGACTGCCTTAAACAGTCAGCAGAAAAATTGTGATAATAAAATAATTTATCTTGCACTTATTTATTGAAATTTAAAATAAATTCTTTTGTTTATGGAAAAATGTTAAAAATATAACAAAAATATCCTGAATTTTTAATTAAAATTTTATAAATTTTTTACTTAAAAGAAAATAAACACACTTTAATACGTTTGGCATACATATTGCTATCGTATATTCGTGTGAAAAAATAGCGTTGGTAGAATTTGTATACAACATTTTTTCAACTGTGAATTAATGAGTTTTTCCAACTCATGAGTTAACAAATTGAGAAAAATATGAAAATTTCTATTAAAATCCTGCCTAAAAATGCCTTGCTAAATTTCTAATTGATATTTCAACATAAATTTGTACTTGAAAAAAGATTAAAACCAATTTTACATACTACATACAGTTTTGTACTTAAAAGCAACAAAATGTGAAAAAGGAATGTTGAGCTTATGGCGCTGAAATCCTATACGTTTTCGTTTTTCAGTAAATGAAATAACAAATGTATACTAAAAAAGGTGTTGGTAAAATCTTAAAAAAAAATTTTAATTGAACGGCAAAAAAACAAAGTCATTTCCATATTAAAATAAAAATTTCCAAGTCAAAATAAAACCTTTATTATTTCCCCTAAAATAAATGACTTGTAACAGAATACCAAAATAAAACACCATAAAAAAGTATATGTATATTTAAATAAAAGCATTATTTGTAAAATTTGTATCTCCTTAAATTTAGTATTTGTGGTCCTGAGAAGGACCGATTGTTTTGCATTAATTCTTATTATTTAAGCACGTTCGCCACGAATACGACGAGCCAACTGAATATCTTTTGGCATAATTGTGACGCGCTTAGCATGAATGGCACACAAGTTTGTATCTTCAAAAAGTCCAACTAAATAGGCTTCACTTGCTTCTTGTAAGGCCATCACTGCTGAACTCTGAAAACGCAAATCAGTTTTGAAATCTTGTGCAATTTCACGAACTAAACGCTGGAATGGTAATTTGCGGATCAACAATTCAGTACTCTTTTGATAGCGACGAATTTCACGAAGAGCCACTGTACCAGGGCGATAACGATGTGGCTTTTTAACACCACCAGTTGCTGGTGCACTCTTGCGAGCGGCCTTGGTTGCCAATTGTTTGCGTGGTGCCTTACCACCAGTCGATTTGCGAGCAGTCTGCTTAGTACGAGCCATTGTCTCTTTCACTCTTACACTTCAATTTAGTTCACTTCACTTAAACACTTTTTCACAAAACACAACGTATGAAAAATTCACTCTAATAGAACTCTAAGGTACTTTTTTCAAAGATTTCGTTTCAACGTTCACGCGTTTTACTTTGAACCGATATTTTTACATTTTTATTGTCAGCCAATCAAAACACAGAAGAAATCTTTATTGCTTTCTCGTTCTAAAATTGTTGAATTTTAGTATAAATATAAGTTGAGTTGAGGTTGAGATGTTAGTTGTTGTGTGACTCTAGTGAAGTGAAAAAGTGAAAAAACAAGTAAAAAAGTGAAAAAATGACTGGTCGTGGAAAAGGCGGTAAAGGTTTAGGCAAAGGTGGTGCGAAGCGTCATCGCAAAGTTCTACGTGATAACATCCAAGGTATCACAAAGCCAGCAATTCGTCGTTTAGCTCGCCGTGGTGGTGTAAAACGTATATCTGGTTTGATATATGAAGAAACTCGTGGTGTTCTAAAAGTATTTTTGGAAAATGTTATTCGTGATGCTGTCACATATACTGAGCATGCAAAGAGAAAAACAGTGACAGCCATGGATGTAGTTTATGCACTTAAGAGGCAAGGACGTACACTTTATGGATTCGGCGGTTAATGCGATGCCAACAATAATTTAATAACAATCGGTCCTTTTCAGGACCACAAATATATTGCACAAAGATTAAATTATTACGATTATTATATATTTTTTTTGAATAAAAATTTTTTCTAAGTAAATTTGAACAAAAATCATTCAAAATGAAAATTTTTAGTTTTTAATAGCTTTGAAGTTAAAACGTATAGGAAAAAATTTTAGGTGAAAAAAAAAAAAATAAAAATTTTCTGAGCAACTTTGAACAAAAAATCATGCAAAATGAAAATTTTCAGTTTTTGATCACTTTGAAGTTAAAACTGATAGAAAATAATTTTAGGTGAAAAAATTTTTTTCAATGAAAATTTTTTAATATACTGAGCAAGTTTTTGGTATGAATTTTTTTGTTCAAAAATTTTTTTTTGAAAATTTTCGCTTTGAAGTTAAAACTAATAGAAAAAAATTTTAGGTGAAAAAATTTTTTTCAATGACAACTTCAGTATACTGAATAAATTTTTGGTATGAATTTTTTTTTTCAATCAAATGAAATTGTTATAAATATACAGCAACTTAATTAAATAATATTATTTCTCAATGTTTAACTCTTAATTTGTCGTCCTGAAAAGGACGGTTTGTTCCTGGTTATATTTTTTAAATGAAATGCGCAATAATTTATGCCTTCTTTTCGGTTTTCTTTGGCAAAAGTACAGCTTGAATATTTGGTAAAACACCACCTTGTGCAATTGTTACACCAGATAATAATTTATTTAATTCTTCGTCATTGCGAATAGCCAATTGCAGATGACGTGGAATAATTCTGGTCTTCTTGTTATCACGGGCAGCATTACCAGCCAACTCAAGAACTTCAGCAGCCAAATATTCCATTACTGCTGCAAGATACACTGGAGCGCCAGCACCAACTCGCTCAGCATAATTTCCTTTACGCAGCAATCGATGAATACGACCGACGGGAAATTGTAGACCAGCACGATTTGAACGAGACTTTGCCTTTCCTTTAACTTTACCACCTTTGCCACGGCCAGACATTTTCACTTATTTTTTTTTTTCTTTCACTTTTTCACTTCACTACAGAACACTTTAAACACAAATGATGATTTCTATACCGGAGACCGTAATATTTATAGTTTTTTTTCAAACGAGTTTCTGCTTGAGGGGATGACATTCGCGTAAACATTTACGTATGATTGAATTTTTCTCACATTGAATAATTCGTACAGAAAAAACTACTTATATTTGGACCCTTGTTAACATTAAATCATAAAGTAAAGTGAAGTGAAGTGAAAGTGAAAGTGAAAAAATTAAAACATGCCTCCTAAAGCTAGTGGTAAAGCAGCCAAAAAGGCTGGAAAGGCACAAAAGAATATTACTAAAACCGACAAGAAGAGAAGGCGCAAGAGGAAGGAAAGCTATGCTATCTACATTTATAAAGTATTGAAGCAAGTTCATCCTGATACTGGCATTTCTTCAAAGGCAATGAGCATCATGAACAGTTTTGTCAACGATATCTTTGAACGTATTGCTGCTGAAGCCTCTCGCTTAGCACATTACAATAAAAGATCAACAATTACCAGTCGGGAAATACAAACTGCTGTACGTCTTTTATTGCCTGGTGAATTAGCTAAGCATGCTGTTAGTGAAGGCACCAAAGCCGTAACTAAATACACTAGTTCCAAGTAAAATGTTTGAACCTACTCGTAAAATGGAAAACAAAGGCCCTTTTCAGGGCCACAACTTGATTTAAATCAAAAAGATTAAAAATTATTATTCATTATAAAATAAAATTTATTACATTTTGCTGTGTTATTTTACAAATAAATAAAAAAAAATTTTTGCTTGGTGCCAACAACACGCGGTGTTCCCAAGCGGTCCCCCATCTAAGTACTAACCGCGCCCGACGCTGCTTAATTTCGGTGATCGGACGAGAACCGATGTATTCAGCGTGGTATGGTCGTTGGCAAAGTCATACGAATTGAGTGCGTATATTAACGAAAGGTATTTTACACATACACACAACAGATTGATATTTTGTTATTTGATGAGTAAATTGAACCTTTATGTTGCGTTATGAGCAAATTTCAGTTTGCCAAAGAATGAATTGTATTTTTAGAAAAAAAAAAAAAAAATTGTATTCAATTTCATAGAAATTGTGATTTTTAAAATAAAACACATTTATTCTGCAAATACGTATTAAATTTTTTTCATATTAATTTTTTTCAAGAAATTCGGCTAAGTTTTGGTCACTCGAAATTTTGAGAATCGCCGAGGAAGGCTTCCCATATAAAAATATATGAAGAATTTTACACTCGAATATTTCATAGATTATTTTATTTTAAGATGAAAAATAAGTTTATTTATTTTATTATGTGGATTTAAATTGTATTTCTTTCATTAATTTTTCATTATTATTGATATTTTTGCCAGAAATTTGTCCTAAAGTTAAAGTCACTCGAAATAATGAGAAGCGCCGAGTACGGCACTCGCTCGCCATTCCATTGGCTTATTTTGTTTGCAGTATATATACGGGTTGTTGTTGTTTTAATTTACCACAAAATTTGTTCTATGAAGAAATCTTCAAACGATTGTAAGGTTTTGCTTGCACCACAATATATGGAGAATTTTTCATATTAAAAATTCCATTAAATTTTCATTTTTTAGTAAAAATATTGCAATAATTACCTTAAAATGTTTGTTTCTTTTTATTATTAAAATTTTGTAAGAAATTTAGTATGCGAAAATTATGGTCACTTGAAAAGATGAGAATTACCTAAAAAATGCATACATATATATTTCGATTTACTAACTGAAACCTACAAATCTTTAGTTACATACATACATAAAATTTTTTCATTTCGCAAGACACTTTAGAATAATTTTCACATCTCTTATATGAATTATTTGTAGCCCTGAAAAGGGCTTTGTATAAAATTTTGTTGTCTTATCAACAAAATTCATCATTTTTCTTACAATATTTTGTAACAAATTTACTTTTTCGCCGCTGGTTTTTTAGTTGCTTTTTTGGCTGCTGGTTTTTTTGCAGGAGCTACCGCCGCCTTTGCTTTAGTTACCTTTGCCTTAGATGCTGGAGCGGTTGTTGCTTTCGCTTTAATCGTTTTTGCTTTAACTGTACCGGATTTTTTGATACTTTTTGCCTTTGTTTTTTCTACCTTCTTTTTCTCGGCTGTCTTTTTTGTTGCAACGGCTTTCTTCGCTACTTTTTTCTCTCCAGGTACTTTTCTGGCTGCAGCGGATTTTTTCTTAGGATCAGCCTTTGCAATTTTCTTCTTTTTTTCAACGGATTTTACCTTCGATTTTGGTTCCTTATTTGCAGCTGCTGATAGCTTAAAAGAACCAGATGCACCTTTACCCTTTGTTTGAATTAATTTTCCACTTGCGACGGCAGATTTTAAATATTTTTTAATAAATGGTGCCAATTTCTGTGCATCGCATTTATAAGTAGCACTAATATACTTTTTTATTGCTAACAATGAAGAGCCGCCGCGTTCTTTTAAGCTCTTAATGGAAGCGTCAACCATTTGTTGAGTTGGTGGATGAGTAGGAGCACTAGCTGGTTTCTTAGAAGCCGCCTTTTTAGCAACTTTTTTCTCAACTGTAGCCACAACTGGAGAAGATGCAGCAGCAACGGCAGTAGTTTCAGACATTTTTAATAAAAATAATTCACTTCACTTCACTTGCGATAAGATATATTCGTATTTAGTATAACACTCACTGTATTATGAAAACATGAAAACCAATACAAAATTTAGCCTCACTTGAAAATTTGAGAATTGCCGAGAAAAGACTTTTCATATAAAATTTTGTTCCTCTGCTTGTGAATTATTTCGTTAAGGTTAAGATGTCTTTTAAACTAATTTTATAAATAATTGTGATACATATATATAAAAAATAACTATTTATATTGAAAATAAAATAGTTAACTTAGTAAAAATATCATTTGCTAATATTTTCTTTGCTTATATATATGTAAAAAGCTAATGGATACAAAGAGAATACCTTAATTGGAATTGAATTTTACTAAATAATTGTTAAATTTCTACCCAAAATACATAATTATATTTAAATTTTATTTATTTGATGTATTATTGAATTTATAAACTATATTAAAATATATAAATTTAATGTTTATAATAACATTAATGTAGTAAAAAAATGTTGTAAAGACATGACTGCCTTAAACAGTCAGCAGAAAAATTGTGATAATAAAATAATTTATCTTGCACTTATTTATTGAAATTTAAAATAAATTCTTTTGTTTATGGAAAAATGTTAAAAATATAACAAAAATATCCTGAATTTTTAATTAAAATTTTATAAATTTTTTACTTAAAAGAAAATAAACACACTTTAATACGTTTGGCATACATATTGCTATCGTATATTCGTGTGAAAAAATAGCGTTGGTAGAATTTGTATACAACATTTTTTCAACTGTGAATTAATGAGTTTTTCCAACTCATGAGTTAACAAATTGAGAAAAATATGAAAATTTCTATTAAAATCCTGCCTAAAAATGCCTTGCTAAATTTCTAATTGATATTTCAACATAAATTTGTACTTGAAAAAAGATTAAAACCAATTTTACATACTACATACAGTTTTGTACTTAAAAGCAACAAAATGTGAAAAAGGAATGTTGAGCTTATGGCGCTGAAATCCTATACGTTTTCGTTTTTCAGTAAATGAAATAACAAATGTATACTAAAAAAGGTGTTGGTAAAATCTTAAAAAAAAATTTTAATTGAACGGCAAAAAAACAAAGTCATTTCCATATTAAAATAAAAATTTCCAAGTCAAAATAAAACCTTTATTATTTCCCCTAAAATAAATGACTTGTAACAGAATACCAAAATAAAACACCATAAAAAAGTATATGTATATTTAAATAAAAGCATTATTTGTAAAATTTGTATCTCCTTAAATTTAGTATTTGTGGTCCTGAGAAGGACCGATTGTTTTGCATTAATTCTTATTATTTAAGCACGTTCGCCACGAATACGACGAGCCAACTGAATATCTTTTGGCATAATTGTGACGCGCTTAGCATGAATGGCACACAAGTTTGTATCTTCAAAAAGTCCAACTAAATAGGCTTCACTTGCTTCTTGTAAGGCCATCACTGCTGAACTCTGAAAACGCAAATCAGTTTTGAAATCTTGTGCAATTTCACGAACTAAACGCTGGAATGGTAATTTGCGGATCAACAATTCAGTACTCTTTTGATAGCGACGAATTTCACGAAGAGCCACTGTACCAGGGCGATAACGATGTGGCTTTTTAACACCACCAGTTGCTGGTGCACTCTTGCGAGCGGCCTTGGTTGCCAATTGTTTGCGTGGTGCCTTACCACCAGTCGATTTGCGAGCAGTCTGCTTAGTACGAGCCATTGTCTCTTTCACTCTTACACTTCAATTTAGTTCACTTCACTTAAACACTTTTTCACAAAACACAACGTATGAAAAATTCACTCTAATAGAACTCTAAGGTACTTTTTTCAAAGATTTCGTTTCAACGTTCACGCGTTTTACTTTGAACCGATATTTTTACATTTTTATTGTCAGCCAATCAAAACACAGAAGAAATCTTTATTGCTTTCTCGTTCTAAAATTGTTGAATTTTAGTATAAATATAAGTTGAGTTGAGGTTGAGATGTTAGTTGTTGTGTGACTCTAGTGAAGTGAAAAAGTGAAAAAACAAGTAAAAAAGTGAAAAAATGACTGGTCGTGGAAAAGGCGGTAAAGGTTTAGGCAAAGGTGGTGCGAAGCGTCATCGCAAAGTTCTACGTGATAACATCCAAGGTATCACAAAGCCAGCAATTCGTCGTTTAGCTCGCCGTGGTGGTGTAAAACGTATATCTGGTTTGATATATGAAGAAACTCGTGGTGTTCTAAAAGTATTTTTGGAAAATGTTATTCGTGATGCTGTCACATATACTGAGCATGCAAAGAGAAAAACAGTGACAGCCATGGATGTAGTTTATGCACTTAAGAGGCAAGGACGTACACTTTATGGATTCGGCGGTTAATGCGATGCCAACAATAATTTAATAACAATCGGTCCTTTTCAGGACCACAAATATATTGCACAAAGATTAAATTATTACGATTATTATATATTTTTTTTGAATAAAAATTTTTTCTAAGTAAATTTGAACAAAAATCATTCAAAATGAAAATTTTTAGTTTTTAATAGCTTTGAAGTTAAAACGTATAGGAAAAAATTTTAGGTGAAAAAAAAAAAAATAAAAATTTTCTGAGCAACTTTGAACAAAAAATCATGCAAAATGAAAATTTTCAGTTTTTGATCACTTTGAAGTTAAAACTGATAGAAAATAATTTTAGGTGAAAAAATTTTTTTCAATGAAAATTTTTTAATATACTGAGCAAGTTTTTGGTATGAATTTTTTTGTTCAAAAATTTTTTTTTGAAAATTTTCGCTTTGAAGTTAAAACTAATAGAAAAAAATTTTAGGTGAAAAAATTTTTTTCAATGACAACTTCAGTATACTGAATAAATTTTTGGTATGAATTTTTTTTTTCAATCAAATGAAATTGTTATAAATATACAGCAACTTAATTAAATAATATTATTTCTCAATGTTTAACTCTTAATTTGTCGTCCTGAAAAGGACGGTTTGTTCCTGGTTATATTTTTTAAATGAAATGCGCAATAATTTATGCCTTCTTTTCGGTTTTCTTTGGCAAAAGTACAGCTTGAATATTTGGTAAAACACCACCTTGTGCAATTGTTACACCAGATAATAATTTATTTAATTCTTCGTCATTGCGAATAGCCAATTGCAGATGACGTGGAATAATTCTGGTCTTCTTGTTATCACGGGCAGCATTACCAGCCAACTCAAGAACTTCAGCAGCCAAATATTCCATTACTGCTGCAAGATACACTGGAGCGCCAGCACCAACTCGCTCAGCATAATTTCCTTTACGCAGCAATCGATGAATACGACCGACGGGAAATTGTAGACCAGCACGATTTGAACGAGACTTTGCCTTTCCTTTAACTTTACCACCTTTGCCACGGCCAGACATTTTCACTTATTTTTTTTTTTCTTTCACTTTTTCACTTCACTACAGAACACTTTAAACACAAATGATGATTTCTATATTTTTTTTATTTTTTTATTTTAAATGCCTTTATTTAAAAAAATTTAATATACAGGTTGTCTTATAGGCTAGTTACATATCATTACATTTATTTTTTCTTAATATACATATGTATTTATCTAAGAGTTTAAGAGTTATGATTTCAATTTGTTATGTAAGATTAACATTACAGATCTTACATTAACATTTCATTACTATGATATATATTTCTACATTTAAAAGTTTATGTTTTCCCAAAAAAGTTAAAAAGGAAATTACATTATCATTTTTTTTTTTACTTAAAACTAATATTAACAACTTAAAACTACACTACAACTAAATAACAATAGGTAAAAGATCTTTATTTTATATATTTACTTTTACAGAAATTGGTCAGTGCTATATACTGTGTTTCTTACGTCAAGTGTTTTAAATCTTCTATGATAAAATAAAAGTTTTTTACCTATGTACAAATTATTATTACTGTTCAATACATTTATGTAGATAGGAGACATATATTTATCTACTATAGGATACATGATTAAATTTTCCTTATTTAAATAACTTAGTAACAAATCATTATCAACTAATGGCATATTTCTTAAATATTTTATGGCTTGTTCAACTAGAAAAGAGTCTATTCTTCTTATTTTACATTTCTTGTAAACTGTTTCATTCGAGACATTTCTGTAAGTACCGTCCCAGTATCGTCTAGCTTTGAGACCAGTGCAGGTCCTCAGAATGTACCTTTCAAAAGTTCTAAGTCTTTCCATTTGGCATGACGAGATATCAAACCAAATGGGGAAAGCATAGCCTATAATGGGCCTAATAATTTGCTTATAACAATTTAATCTGATTTCATTTTTCAGATACTTGGCCCTACGGAAAAGTTTCGAGTAGCAGAAAACATTTTCTTTGCTTTAGTCAGAACGTAGTCAATATGTCTATTGAAAAGGTATTTGCTATGCAAAATTACTCCTAAGTACTTTATGCTTTCTTTATAATCTATCAAGTGCCCGTTAATGTCAATGCTGGGGATGAATTGTCTTGCATTCGGGAATAAATTTTTCCTAAGACCTTTAAAGATTGTGCTTTCACATTTACCAAGATTCAACCTTAGTTTCCATTTTTCAAAAAACCTGAACAGTGTCTGTAAATGGTCATTTATATTAGCATTTGCAATTGACGCACTTGCACTTGAACTAAGTACAATGATGTCATCGGCGTACACCAAAGTTAGAAGGTTAGGCCCTGGATCTGGCATGTCTGATATCAAGATGTTATAGAGAATGGGTCCTAGAATCGATCCCTGAGGTACTCCTGCATTAATTGACTTACAAATTGAATTTTCATCATTATTAGAAACGTAAAATGACCTATTTGTGAGGTAGTCTAAAACTATTCCGCAGAGGTGTCTATCGAAATTGAATTTTTTGTACATTTTGTATACAATGCCATCTATCCAGGCTGTATCAAATGCTTTTTGAAAATCTAACCCTACAGCAATTGTTGCTCGTCTTTTATTTAAATTAGTAGTGACAAAGTCAGAAAGCATGGTGAGTGCATGGTTAGTGGAGTGGGATGCTCTAAAACCAAACTGAAAGTCTTTGAGGATATGTTTTTCCTCCAAGTGGGACCTAAGTTTTTCTAAAATAAACCCTTCAAACAGTTTGCTAACATTAGATAGCAAAGAAATTGGTCTATAATTGGTGAGGATTTTTGGATCTGAACCTGGTTTCAGGATAGGAACTATTTTGGCACACTTCCAAGCATAGGGAAAGTATCCTGAGCTAAAAATATGGTTGAAAAGAATTGCTAAAAACCTCCAGAAGAAATATTCGGTTTTCCTGAGAAGGAAATTTGAAATATTATCCTCACCTGCACTTTTTTTATTATTTTTTAGTTTTAATTTTATGGCTATTTCAGTAGGTGTTATCATTTTTGCGTAATTTTCAAACACTACCTGATCTAATCCTATTATTGAGGATTCCCCATCTGCCGTCAACGTGCTACCAAATCTTACTAAGGGTTGTGTGAAAGTCAGGTCAGAAATTTCTGCCTTAATAAATTCAGTGAATTGTGCGCTACCTAGACAAGCGTTTTGGTGGTGAGTTTTCTCGAAAGTGTCTGCTAGTGCATTAATTTTATTGAAGTTTTCAGCAAGAATATTGCCTTGTGAGTCTATTAGGGCAGGTAGCTGAGTGTTTTTGAGAACGCCGCACATACCCTTAATTTTCTTATAAGTTTGGTTATTCATTTTTATGTTTCTACAGAAATTTGACCAACGTGTTTCCTCATGAATTCCTATAAGTTCACTAATAATTTTATCTAAGTTCCTAATTATGGCTTGGAGAGTATTTTTTCTTGAGGGATCAACACATCTGTGCCTAGCTCGGCTTAATCTCTTTTTCTCCTTAATGAAATCTAATATATTCTGAGGAAGGTCTATATGACCTTTGTTTCTCGCTATTACCCTGGGAACCGAACCTGCTACGGCTACATCAAAGCATTCGTTTAGGCCTAGTATGCAATTATCTATTTCTGACCTGCTAACATTTCTGTCTGCAGGTAGTGTATGTATATGAAGATTTCTTTGAAGGATATTGTTGAAATCTTTAACATTCATTTTATTGTAGTTATAAAATTCACGGGGTGGATTTCTGACTATGTCACTGGTTGACAACATCAACTCTACACCAAAATGGTCCGACTCATATTCTATGGTCCTGAGGTAGTTTGTGAAATTATCATGAAATTTGATATCGACAAAAGCAGAGGTCAGAATTAAATCAATGTATGACTCGCACGTCGATACTCTTGTAGGGAATTTTGTCGGTACTACTTGAAAATTGGGATATTTACCTAACCAGTTTTTTAGGCTGACACCACTAGGGTTAGAAACTTGATTTCCCCAGTCAGAATGCTTAGCATTTAAGTCACCACCCCAAACGATTTGGTCAGTGCTAAGGGAATTTAGGATATTTGTCAAGTCTTGTTCCATCACTCGGTCAAGAGGTTTTGTATACAATGATACAAAAGAAATTTTGCTTCCATCCTGAAGACTTACTTCTATAGCTATATTTTCAATGGTGCTTGTGTGAATTGGGATTCTTTTATAGTTAAAATTTTCTCTGAGGCATATAGCTGTGCCCCCACCCTTCCCTGTGGTTCTATCTTGCCTAATTAACTCATAACCTTTGAATTTTACATTATGCCTATTAGTCAGTTTAGTCTCTGCCATCAAAACAATGTCTGGGTTCTGTTCTTTGAGGAATACGTTAAAGAAATGTCTCTTTTTTATTGAAACTAGAGAGTTGACGTTAATGAAAATACATTTGAGTTCTCTAATCATCTAAACGGAGGGTGATGAGTAGGTTAAATAGGGCTTTGGACTTATCCTCATCCCTAGTTAGTGCTTTGTAAGATGTGGAAAATTCACTAACCTTGGAAAGACATTCAAGAAAATTTTTTCCTAACAGACGTTTGCAGTCCGTGTCAATTTCTTCAAATTGGGTCTGACTATTATTTGAGCTTTTACCATTGTTAACTTTTGGAGGAACAATGGTCTTTGGACTTGAACTTTTGAGCTTAGACGCAAAAGTTTCTGTCGTTCTGAACGACGAGGATTTTGGTGCAGCTGTAGCTGCAAAGGTTATATTTTTCTGAGGGTGAGTTGTCCTTACCTTCAGCCTACTTATTAATTCAATCCTCTTGGGACAGTTTTTAAAATTAGCCGTGTGGCCCTCTGTGTTGCAATTAGCACACTTGATAGGGTAGCCTAAACGTTTTACTAATGTACCTGAAGGTTGCTGTTTGCTAACTAGCTCTTCGGTATTTAGGTGCTGTGGAGGAATTTTGCACTTTTTAGGGCCATGGGATTCGCCACACTTAACACACCGATAAGGCATGTTGCAGTTACTTGCCACATGGTTAAACCGCTGGCAATTCCTACACTGAATAGGCAACTTTGCCTTAATATTTTCAAACCCAACCTTGCAGTTGAGAATGAATCTGATCGCCCTAAATTCTTTTAAATCAGAGTCTTTTCGTAATTGGACAAGCCATTTGTTGTTACTAATTTTACTCAGTCCCACAATATTTATTTTTAGATTTAAGCCATTAAGGTAGCCCAAAATTTCCTCTTTTTCATAAGAGGGTGCAAGTTTAGTAATGATTATGCTATACGGTTTACATTCAACCGGAGTATAAGTATAAAAATTTGTCTTCATATTTTTCAAGATGTCTTTAACCTTGTTGTAGTCGTCCATCGTTAAGGTATTAACGTGGGTGACATTCTTGTTTAAAATATTGAAGGAGAAATTTTTATGCTTCAACTCAATAAATATTTTATCAGATAATATTTTTTGACTTACATTATAAGCAATAAGAGGAGGTGGCAAATTCTTCTTCTTGCTGTTGAAAGCTTTTTTGTTGATGGAGTCGACGTGAATGCTCTTCACGGTGTCGTTAGTTGTCTTCTTTGTTTTCTTTGGACGTTTACTTTCGTCCAGCGTTGGGAATTCGGCGTTGTTTGTAGAAGTTGCGCCTTGATTTGTTGGAAAATCGTTGTTGGTTGTGGTCGTTGCGCCTTGATCGATGTCGCTCGCTAAGTCCATGGTAACTTCGCACTGTACATTGTCAGGGGTTGATGTTGTTGAATTTTTGAGCTGTTCCCTGAGGTTTTCGCATTCGGATACTGCAATCAGGTTGTCCTTCTGCAACTCTTCGAACTTATTTGCTAATTCATTGAACTTAGCCACAAGGTTGTTGTAGTCGTCATCTTCGGTGTATGAAGCATTATCGGACACACGCTTTCTCTTAGATTTTTTCTTCTTTCTCGACGAGTCGCTTTTAGTTGATGACTCGCTGTAGCACTTCTCGTCATAGTCAAGATGACTAAATTGGTTTTGCCTGCTATCGGCCATTTTTCTGCTGACACAGGTAGGTGGCTGGAGAAACCTCAGCTACTGCAGCAGGTAGAACTTTGCACTGAAGACTTATAGTAGTATATAAACTTATTTTTGGCACTTTGAAATCACGTCCTTTTAGTTCAGACGCTAAGGTAAGAATCGATCGATGATTTCTATACCGGAGACCGTAATATTTATAGTTTTTTTTCAAACGAGTTTCTGCTTGAGGGGATGACATTCGCGTAAACATTTACGTATGATTGAATTTTTCTCACATTGAATAATTCGTACAGAAAAAACTACTTATATTTGGACCCTTGTTAACATTAAATCATAAAGTAAAGTGAAGTGAAGTGAAAGTGAAAGTGAAAAAATTAAAACATGCCTCCTAAAGCTAGTGGTAAAGCAGCCAAAAAGGCTGGAAAGGCACAAAAGAATATTACTAAAACCGACAAGAAGAGAAGGCGCAAGAGGAAGGAAAGCTATGCTATCTACATTTATAAAGTATTGAAGCAAGTTCATCCTGATACTGGCATTTCTTCAAAGGCAATGAGCATCATGAACAGTTTTGTCAACGATATCTTTGAACGTATTGCTGCTGAAGCCTCTCGCTTAGCACATTACAATAAAAGATCAACAATTACCAGTCGGGAAATACAAACTGCTGTACGTCTTTTATTGCCTGGTGAATTAGCTAAGCATGCTGTTAGTGAAGGCACCAAAGCCGTAACTAAATACACTAGTTCCAAGTAAAATGTTTGAACCTACTCGTAAAATGGAAAACAAAGGCCCTTTTCAGGGCCACAACTTGATTTAAATCAAAAAGATTAAAAATTATTATTCATTATAAAATAAAATTTATTACATTTTGCTGTGTTATTTTACAAATAAATAAAAAAAAATTTTTGCTTGGTGCCAACAACACGCGGTGTTCCCAAGCGGTCCCCCATCTAAGTACTAACCGCGCCCGACGCTGCTTAATTTCGGTGATCGGACGAGAACCGATGTATTCAGCGTGGTATGGTCGTTGGCAAAGTCATACGAATTGAGTGCGTATATTAACGAAAGGTATTTTACACATACACACAACAGATTGATATTTTGTTATTTGATGAGTAAATTGAACCTTTATGTTGCGTTATGAGCAAATTTCAGTTTGCCAAAGAATGAATTGTATTTTTAGAAAAAAAAAAAAAAAATTGTATTCAATTTCATAGAAATTGTGATTTTTAAAATAAAACACATTTATTCTGCAAATACGTATTAAATTTTTTTCATATTAATTTTTTTCAAGAAATTCGGCTAAGTTTTGGTCACTCGAAATTTTGAGAATCGCCGAGGAAGGCTTCCCATATAAAAATATATGAAGAATTTTACACTCGAATATTTCATAGATTATTTTATTTTAAGATGAAAAATAAGTTTATTTATTTTATTATGTGGATTTAAATTGTATTTCTTTCATTAATTTTTCATTATTATTGATATTTTTGCCAGAAATTTGTCCTAAAGTTAAAGTCACTCGAAATAATGAGAAGCGCCGAGTACGGCACTCGCTCGCCATTCCATTGGCTTATTTTGTTTGCAGTATATATACGGGTTGTTGTTGTTTTAATTTACCACAAAATTTGTTCTATGAAGAAATCTTCAAACGATTGTAAGGTTTTGCTTGCACCACAATATATGGAGAATTTTTCATATTAAAAATTCCATTAAATTTTCATTTTTTAGTAAAAATATTGCAATAATTACCTTAAAATGTTTGTTTCTTTTTATTATTAAAATTTTGTAAGAAATTTAGTATGCGAAAATTATGGTCACTTGAAAAGATGAGAATTACCTAAAAAATGCATACATATATATTTCGATTTACTAACTGAAACCTACAAATCTTTAGTTACATACATACATAAAATTTTTTCATTTCGCAAGACACTTTAGAATAATTTTCACATCTCTTATATGAATTATTTGTAGCCCTGAAAAGGGCTTTGTATAAAATTTTGTTGTCTTATCAACAAAATTCATCATTTTTCTTACAATATTTTGTAACAAATTTACTTTTTCGCCGCTGGTTTTTTAGTTGCTTTTTTGGCTGCTGGTTTTTTTGCAGGAGCTACCGCCGCCTTTGCTTTAGTTACCTTTGCCTTAGATGCTGGAGCGGTTGTTGCTTTCGCTTTAATCGTTTTTGCTTTAACTGTACCGGATTTTTTGATACTTTTTGCCTTTGTTTTTTCTACCTTCTTTTTCTCGGCTGTCTTTTTTGTTGCAACGGCTTTCTTCGCTACTTTTTTCTCTCCAGGTACTTTTCTGGCTGCAGCGGATTTTTTCTTAGGATCAGCCTTTGCAATTTTCTTCTTTTTTTCAACGGATTTTACCTTCGATTTTGGTTCCTTATTTGCAGCTGCTGATAGCTTAAAAGAACCAGATGCACCTTTACCCTTTGTTTGAATTAATTTTCCACTTGCGACGGCAGATTTTAAATATTTTTTAATAAATGGTGCCAATTTCTGTGCATCGCATTTATAAGTAGCACTAATATACTTTTTTATTGCTAACAATGAAGAGCCGCCGCGTTCTTTTAAGCTCTTAATGGAAGCGTCAACCATTTGTTGAGTTGGTGGATGAGTAGGAGCACTAGCTGGTTTCTTAGAAGCCGCCTTTTTAGCAACTTTTTTCTCAACTGTAGCCACAACTGGAGAAGATGCAGCAGCAACGGCAGTAGTTTCAGACATTTTTAATAAAAATAATTCACTTCACTTCACTTGCGATAAGATATATTCGTATTTAGTATAACACTCACTGTATTATGAAAACATGAAAACCAATACAAAATTTAGCCTCACTTGAAAATTTGAGAATTGCCGAGAAAAGACTTTTCATATAAAATTTTGTTCCTCTGCTTGTGAATTATTTCGTTAAGGTTAAGATGTCTTTTAAACTAATTTTATAAATAATTGTGATACATATATATAAAAAATAACTATTTATATTGAAAATAAAATAGTTAACTTAGTAAAAATATCATTTGCTAATATTTTCTTTGCTTATATATATGTAAAAAGCTAATGGATACAAAGAGAATACCTTAATTGGAATTGAATTTTACTAAATAATTGTTAAATTTCTACCCAAAATACATAATTATATTTAAATTTTATTTATTTGATGTATTATTGAATTTATAAACTATATTAAAATATATAAATTTAATGTTTATAATAACATTAATGTAGTAAAAAAATGTTGTAAAGACATGACTGCCTTAAACAGTCAGCAGAAAAATTGTGATAATAAAATAATTTATCTTGCACTTATTTATTGAAATTTAAAATAAATTCTTTTGTTTATGGAAAAATGTTAAAAATATAACAAAAATATCCTGAATTTTTAATTAAAATTTTATAAATTTTTTACTTAAAAGAAAATAAACACACTTTAATACGTTTGGCATACATATTGCTATCGTATATTCGTGTGAAAAAATAGCGTTGGTAGAATTTGTATACAACATTTTTTCAACTGTGAATTAATGAGTTTTTCCAACTCATGAGTTAACAAATTGAGAAAAATATGAAAATTTCTATTAAAATCCTGCCTAAAAATGCCTTGCTAAATTTCTAATTGATATTTCAACATAAATTTGTACTTGAAAAAAGATTAAAACCAATTTTACATACTACATACAGTTTTGTACTTAAAAGCAACAAAATGTGAAAAAGGAATGTTGAGCTTATGGCGCTGAAATCCTATACGTTTTCGTTTTTCAGTAAATGAAATAACAAATGTATACTAAAAAAGGTGTTGGTAAAATCTTAAAAAAAAATTTTAATTGAACGGCAAAAAAACAAAGTCATTTCCATATTAAAATAAAAATTTCCAAGTCAAAATAAAACCTTTATTATTTCCCCTAAAATAAATGACTTGTAACAGAATACCAAAATAAAACACCATAAAAAAGTATATGTATATTTAAATAAAAGCATTATTTGTAAAATTTGTATCTCCTTAAATTTAGTATTTGTGGTCCTGAGAAGGACCGATTGTTTTGCATTAATTCTTATTATTTAAGCACGTTCGCCACGAATACGACGAGCCAACTGAATATCTTTTGGCATAATTGTGACGCGCTTAGCATGAATGGCACACAAGTTTGTATCTTCAAAAAGTCCAACTAAATAGGCTTCACTTGCTTCTTGTAAGGCCATCACTGCTGAACTCTGAAAACGCAAATCAGTTTTGAAATCTTGTGCAATTTCACGAACTAAACGCTGGAATGGTAATTTGCGGATCAACAATTCAGTACTCTTTTGATAGCGACGAATTTCACGAAGAGCCACTGTACCAGGGCGATAACGATGTGGCTTTTTAACACCACCAGTTGCTGGTGCACTCTTGCGAGCGGCCTTGGTTGCCAATTGTTTGCGTGGTGCCTTACCACCAGTCGATTTGCGAGCAGTCTGCTTAGTACGAGCCATTGTCTCTTTCACTCTTACACTTCAATTTAGTTCACTTCACTTAAACACTTTTTCACAAAACACAACGTATGAAAAATTCACTCTAATAGAACTCTAAGGTACTTTTTTCAAAGATTTCGTTTCAACGTTCACGCGTTTTACTTTGAACCGATATTTTTACATTTTTATTGTCAGCCAATCAAAACACAGAAGAAATCTTTATTGCTTTCTCGTTCTAAAATTGTTGAATTTTAGTATAAATATAAGTTGAGTTGAGGTTGAGATGTTAGTTGTTGTGTGACTCTAGTGAAGTGAAAAAGTGAAAAAACAAGTAAAAAAGTGAAAAAATGACTGGTCGTGGAAAAGGCGGTAAAGGTTTAGGCAAAGGTGGTGCGAAGCGTCATCGCAAAGTTCTACGTGATAACATCCAAGGTATCACAAAGCCAGCAATTCGTCGTTTAGCTCGCCGTGGTGGTGTAAAACGTATATCTGGTTTGATATATGAAGAAACTCGTGGTGTTCTAAAAGTATTTTTGGAAAATGTTATTCGTGATGCTGTCACATATACTGAGCATGCAAAGAGAAAAACAGTGACAGCCATGGATGTAGTTTATGCACTTAAGAGGCAAGGACGTACACTTTATGGATTCGGCGGTTAATGCGATGCCAACAATAATTTAATAACAATCGGTCCTTTTCAGGACCACAAATATATTGCACAAAGATTAAATTATTACGATTATTATATATTTTTTTTGAATAAAAATTTTTTCTAAGTAAATTTGAACAAAAATCATTCAAAATGAAAATTTTTAGTTTTTAATAGCTTTGAAGTTAAAACGTATAGGAAAAAATTTTAGGTGAAAAAAAAAAAAATAAAAATTTTCTGAGCAACTTTGAACAAAAAATCATGCAAAATGAAAATTTTCAGTTTTTGATCACTTTGAAGTTAAAACTGATAGAAAATAATTTTAGGTGAAAAAATTTTTTTCAATGAAAATTTTTTAATATACTGAGCAAGTTTTTGGTATGAATTTTTTTGTTCAAAAATTTTTTTTTGAAAATTTTCGCTTTGAAGTTAAAACTAATAGAAAAAAATTTTAGGTGAAAAAATTTTTTTCAATGACAACTTCAGTATACTGAATAAATTTTTGGTATGAATTTTTTTTTTCAATCAAATGAAATTGTTATAAATATACAGCAACTTAATTAAATAATATTATTTCTCAATGTTTAACTCTTAATTTGTCGTCCTGAAAAGGACGGTTTGTTCCTGGTTATATTTTTTAAATGAAATGCGCAATAATTTATGCCTTCTTTTCGGTTTTCTTTGGCAAAAGTACAGCTTGAATATTTGGTAAAACACCACCTTGTGCAATTGTTACACCAGATAATAATTTATTTAATTCTTCGTCATTGCGAATAGCCAATTGCAGATGACGTGGAATAATTCTGGTCTTCTTGTTATCACGGGCAGCATTACCAGCCAACTCAAGAACTTCAGCAGCCAAATATTCCATTACTGCTGCAAGATACACTGGAGCGCCAGCACCAACTCGCTCAGCATAATTTCCTTTACGCAGCAATCGATGAATACGACCGACGGGAAATTGTAGACCAGCACGATTTGAACGAGACTTTGCCTTTCCTTTAACTTTACCACCTTTGCCACGGCCAGACATTTTCACTTATTTTTTTTTTTCTTTCACTTTTTCACTTCACTACAGAACACTTTAAACACAAATGATGATTTCTATACCGGAGACCGTAATATTTATAGTTTTTTTTCAAACGAGTTTCTGCTTGAGGGGATGACATTCGCGTAAACATTTACGTATGATTGAATTTTTCTCACATTGAATAATTCGTACAGAAAAAACTACTTATATTTGGACCCTTGTTAACATTAAATCATAAAGTAAAGTGAAGTGAAGTGAAAGTGAAAGTGAAAAAATTAAAACATGCCTCCTAAAGCTAGTGGTAAAGCAGCCAAAAAGGCTGGAAAGGCACAAAAGAATATTACTAAAACCGACAAGAAGAGAAGGCGCAAGAGGAAGGAAAGCTATGCTATCTACATTTATAAAGTATTGAAGCAAGTTCATCCTGATACTGGCATTTCTTCAAAGGCAATGAGCATCATGAACAGTTTTGTCAACGATATCTTTGAACGTATTGCTGCTGAAGCCTCTCGCTTAGCACATTACAATAAAAGATCAACAATTACCAGTCGGGAAATACAAACTGCTGTACGTCTTTTATTGCCTGGTGAATTAGCTAAGCATGCTGTTAGTGAAGGCACCAAAGCCGTAACTAAATACACTAGTTCCAAGTAAAATGTTTGAACCTACTCGTAAAATGGAAAACAAAGGCCCTTTTCAGGGCCACAACTTGATTTAAATCAAAAAGATTAAAAATTATTATTCATTATAAAATAAAATTTATTACATTTTGCTGTGTTATTTTACAAATAAATAAAAAAAAATTTTTGCTTGGTGCCAACAACACGCGGTGTTCCCAAGCGGTCCCCCATCTAAGTACTAACCGCGCCCGACGCTGCTTAATTTCGGTGATCGGACGAGAACCGATGTATTCAGCGTGGTATGGTCGTTGGCAAAGTCATACGAATTGAGTGCGTATATTAACGAAAGGTATTTTACACATACACACAACAGATTGATATTTTGTTATTTGATGAGTAAATTGAACCTTTATGTTGCGTTATGAGCAAATTTCAGTTTGCCAAAGAATGAATTGTATTTTTAGAAAAAAAAAAAAAAAATTGTATTCAATTTCATAGAAATTGTGATTTTTAAAATAAAACACATTTATTCTGCAAATACGTATTAAATTTTTTTCATATTAATTTTTTTCAAGAAATTCGGCTAAGTTTTGGTCACTCGAAATTTTGAGAATCGCCGAGGAAGGCTTCCCATATAAAAATATATGAAGAATTTTACACTCGAATATTTCATAGATTATTTTATTTTAAGATGAAAAATAAGTTTATTTATTTTATTATGTGGATTTAAATTGTATTTCTTTCATTAATTTTTCATTATTATTGATATTTTTGCCAGAAATTTGTCCTAAAGTTAAAGTCACTCGAAATAATGAGAAGCGCCGAGTACGGCACTCGCTCGCCATTCCATTGGCTTATTTTGTTTGCAGTATATATACGGGTTGTTGTTGTTTTAATTTACCACAAAATTTGTTCTATGAAGAAATCTTCAAACGATTGTAAGGTTTTGCTTGCACCACAATATATGGAGAATTTTTCATATTAAAAATTCCATTAAATTTTCATTTTTTAGTAAAAATATTGCAATAATTACCTTAAAATGTTTGTTTCTTTTTATTATTAAAATTTTGTAAGAAATTTAGTATGCGAAAATTATGGTCACTTGAAAAGATGAGAATTACCTAAAAAATGCATACATATATATTTCGATTTACTAACTGAAACCTACAAATCTTTAGTTACATACATACATAAAATTTTTTCATTTCGCAAGACACTTTAGAATAATTTTCACATCTCTTATATGAATTATTTGTAGCCCTGAAAAGGGCTTTGTATAAAATTTTGTTGTCTTATCAACAAAATTCATCATTTTTCTTACAATATTTTGTAACAAATTTACTTTTTCGCCGCTGGTTTTTTAGTTGCTTTTTTGGCTGCTGGTTTTTTTGCAGGAGCTACCGCCGCCTTTGCTTTAGTTACCTTTGCCTTAGATGCTGGAGCGGTTGTTGCTTTCGCTTTAATCGTTTTTGCTTTAACTGTACCGGATTTTTTGATACTTTTTGCCTTTGTTTTTTCTACCTTCTTTTTCTCGGCTGTCTTTTTTGTTGCAACGGCTTTCTTCGCTACTTTTTTCTCTCCAGGTACTTTTCTGGCTGCAGCGGATTTTTTCTTAGGATCAGCCTTTGCAATTTTCTTCTTTTTTTCAACGGATTTTACCTTCGATTTTGGTTCCTTATTTGCAGCTGCTGATAGCTTAAAAGAACCAGATGCACCTTTACCCTTTGTTTGAATTAATTTTCCACTTGCGACGGCAGATTTTAAATATTTTTTAATAAATGGTGCCAATTTCTGTGCATCGCATTTATAAGTAGCACTAATATACTTTTTTATTGCTAACAATGAAGAGCCGCCGCGTTCTTTTAAGCTCTTAATGGAAGCGTCAACCATTTGTTGAGTTGGTGGATGAGTAGGAGCACTAGCTGGTTTCTTAGAAGCCGCCTTTTTAGCAACTTTTTTCTCAACTGTAGCCACAACTGGAGAAGATGCAGCAGCAACGGCAGTAGTTTCAGACATTTTTAATAAAAATAATTCACTTCACTTCACTTGCGATAAGATATATTCGTATTTAGTATAACACTCACTGTATTATGAAAACATGAAAACCAATACAAAATTTAGCCTCACTTGAAAATTTGAGAATTGCCGAGAAAAGACTTTTCATATAAAATTTTGTTCCTCTGCTTGTGAATTATTTCGTTAAGGTTAAGATGTCTTTTAAACTAATTTTATAAATAATTGTGATACATATATATAAAAAATAACTATTTATATTGAAAATAAAATAGTTAACTTAGTAAAAATATCATTTGCTAATATTTTCTTTGCTTATATATATGTAAAAAGCTAATGGATACAAAGAGAATACCTTAATTGGAATTGAATTTTACTAAATAATTGTTAAATTTCTACCCAAAATACATAATTATATTTAAATTTTATTTATTTGATGTATTATTGAATTTATAAACTATATTAAAATATATAAATTTAATGTTTATAATAACATTAATGTAGTAAAAAAATGTTGTAAAGACATGACTGCCTTAAACAGTCAGCAGAAAAATTGTGATAATAAAATAATTTATCTTGCACTTATTTATTGAAATTTAAAATAAATTCTTTTGTTTATGGAAAAATGTTAAAAATATAACAAAAATATCCTGAATTTTTAATTAAAATTTTATAAATTTTTTACTTAAAAGAAAATAAACACACTTTAATACGTTTGGCATACATATTGCTATCGTATATTCGTGTGAAAAAATAGCGTTGGTAGAATTTGTATACAACATTTTTTCAACTGTGAATTAATGAGTTTTTCCAACTCATGAGTTAACAAATTGAGAAAAATATGAAAATTTCTATTAAAATCCTGCCTAAAAATGCCTTGCTAAATTTCTAATTGATATTTCAACATAAATTTGTACTTGAAAAAAGATTAAAACCAATTTTACATACTACATACAGTTTTGTACTTAAAAGCAACAAAATGTGAAAAAGGAATGTTGAGCTTATGGCGCTGAAATCCTATACGTTTTCGTTTTTCAGTAAATGAAATAACAAATGTATACTAAAAAAGGTGTTGGTAAAATCTTAAAAAAAAATTTTAATTGAACGGCAAAAAAACAAAGTCATTTCCATATTAAAATAAAAATTTCCAAGTCAAAATAAAACCTTTATTATTTCCCCTAAAATAAATGACTTGTAACAGAATACCAAAATAAAACACCATAAAAAAGTATATGTATATTTAAATAAAAGCATTATTTGTAAAATTTGTATCTCCTTAAATTTAGTATTTGTGGTCCTGAGAAGGACCGATTGTTTTGCATTAATTCTTATTATTTAAGCACGTTCGCCACGAATACGACGAGCCAACTGAATATCTTTTGGCATAATTGTGACGCGCTTAGCATGAATGGCACACAAGTTTGTATCTTCAAAAAGTCCAACTAAATAGGCTTCACTTGCTTCTTGTAAGGCCATCACTGCTGAACTCTGAAAACGCAAATCAGTTTTGAAATCTTGTGCAATTTCACGAACTAAACGCTGGAATGGTAATTTGCGGATCAACAATTCAGTACTCTTTTGATAGCGACGAATTTCACGAAGAGCCACTGTACCAGGGCGATAACGATGTGGCTTTTTAACACCACCAGTTGCTGGTGCACTCTTGCGAGCGGCCTTGGTTGCCAATTGTTTGCGTGGTGCCTTACCACCAGTCGATTTGCGAGCAGTCTGCTTAGTACGAGCCATTGTCTCTTTCACTCTTACACTTCAATTTAGTTCACTTCACTTAAACACTTTTTCACAAAACACAACGTATGAAAAATTCACTAAATTCGCTTTATTTAATCATTTCTTTAAATTACAGAGTATTTTACATTTAATTTACATTGAGTTTTTCTTAGCATACACATGTATTTGTCTAGGAGTATATTACATTTGATACATTTTGTTTTAAAATATTTAACATATATTTCATGACATAAGTTTATAATAAAAGTTTTTAATTATCTTATACATATAGTTTTCCCAAAAAATTTGAAAAAAGGAATTACATTGAGTTTCTTAAACCTAAATTAACACTTATAACTACACTTAAAACTAACAAACAAGAGACATTAAGTTTTTATTGGTAGGTAACAATATTGTTTTGAATGAATTGTGAAGTTTTGTACACTGTATTGGATATATCATGTGTTTTATATCTTCTATGGTAATACAAAAGTTTATTATTTAAATACAAGTTATTATTTTCATTAAGGACATTTAAATATATTGGTGACATATATTTTTCTTCAATAGGATATATAATGTTATTTTCTTTATTAAGGTAATTTTCTATTGTACTATTCTCCAAAAATGACATTTTACTCAAGTATCTCATGGCCAATTCAATCAGGAAGGAATCAATTCTCTTAATTTTACATATTTTATATACTATTTCATTGGAAGTTTTTCTAAATATTCCATTTCTGTCTGGTTTCGATCTAACACCGGAACATATTCTTAATACGCTTCTTTCAAAGCTCCGAAGTCTTTCCATTTGATGAGATGAGACATCAAACCATATTGGAAAAGCATACCCAATTATCGGGCGAATTATTTGCTTATAAAAGTTTAGTTTTATTCTATTCTTTAAAAATTTGGCACGTTTAAACAAACTAGAGTAAAGGAAGAACATTTTCTTGGCCTTTGAAAGTATATAATCAATATGACTATTGAAAGTGTAGTTTGTGTGCAGAATCACTCCCAAGTACTTAATTTTATCTTTATAAGTAATGTTTTGATTATTTACTTCTATTTTTGGAATATATTTTCTGGCATTTGGAAACAAATTATTTTTAGTGCCTTTAAATATTGTACTTTCACATTTGCTAATTTTAAGTCTAAGTTGCCATTTGTCAAAATATTTACAAAGTACTTTGAGATGGTTATTTAGTAATGCATTCGCATTTGAAATACGTGGTTTTGATGCCAGCAGAATGATGTCATCAGCATAAACCAAAGTTAACATATTCGGACCGGACTCCGGCAAATCGGCTAACAGAATATTATAAAGGATGGGTCCCAATATTGAGCCCTGTGGAACACCTGCACCAACATCCTTGCAAATAGAACTTTCTTCAGAATTATAAACATAAAATGTTCTGTTTGAGAGATAATCCAAGATTATACTGCAAACGTGCTTGTCAAAGTGAAATTTCTTGTACATTTTATAAACAATGCCAATAATCCATGCAGTGTCAAAAGCTTTTTCAAAATCTAGTGCAACAGCAATTGTTGCATATCTTTTATTTAAATTGTCTGTGACAAAGTCAGAGAGTAAGGTAAGCGCGTGATTTGTTGAATGTTGGGGTTTGAATCCAAATTGAAAATCTTTTAAAATTCTGTGCTCAGAAATATGTGTTTTAAGTTTATCCATGATAAAACTTTCATATAACTTACTAACATTTGATAGAAGTGAAATTGGCCTATAATTTTGAGGAATTTTTGGATCTGATTTCGGCTTTAAGATCGGAATGATTTTAGCACATTTCCATTCAACAGGAAAGTAACTAAGGTTATAGATGTGATTAAATAATATCGCCAGAAATTTCCATACACGTTTCCGGGTTTTTCTCAAAACGAAATTCGATATATTATCGTCACCAGAACTCTTTTTATTGTTCATAAATTTCAATTTATTTCCTATTTCTATTGACTTTGTCATTTTTTGGTAGCTTTGTAAGTTTTCGCTTACTATAGGTGATTCTCCATCTGCAGAGTATTCACTACTAAACTGCATTAATGGTTCACAATAAGATAAGTCAACAATTTCATTTCTCAAATATTCAGAAAATTGTGCACTGCCTAGGTCAAAATTTTGCATGTGGATTTTTTCAAAAGAGTCGGCTAGGACATTAATTTTGTCAAAATTTTCTACAATCGTATTGCCATCATGATCGGTTAAATCAGAAATTTGGTTTCTTTTACTTAGACCACATAAGCCCTTAATTTTCCTATAAGTTTTATTGGTCATTCTAATGTTTTTATAAAAGTTGCACCAATATTTCTCTTCATGCATTTTAATAAGGTCAGTTATTATTTTATCTAAATTTTTGATAATTGCTTTTAAAGTGTTTTTTCTTTGCAAATCGACGCATCTATGACAAGCTCTGCGCATTCTCTTTCTTTCCTGAATAAAGTCTAGAATATTTTGGGGAAGATTGATTAGTCCTCTGTTTCTAATTTTGATTTTTGGGACGGACTCTTCTATTGCAATATTGAATGCATTGTTTAAACCTAGTATGCAACCATCTACTTCAGATTTGCTAACATTTCTGTCAACTGGTAGTGTGTGGACTATGAGATTTCTTTCAAGAACTGAATTGAAACTTGACACATTCATTTTACTATAGTTATAGTACTCACGAGGTGGAGTTTTTAATATTTCATTTGTTGCTATGACCAGTTCTACAGCAGAGTGGTCAGATTCATAGTCAATGGTTTTGAGGCAGTTGGAGAAGTTTTGTGTGAATATAGGACTAACAGCAGCTGAAGTTATAAATAAGTCTATATAGGAGTTACAAGTTGAAATTCTAGTAGGGTATTTTGTTGGAATGATTTGCATATCAGCGCTACCTTCTAACCAATTTTTTAGGTTTTTACCACTTTGATTACAGTCCTGGTTTCCCCAATCAGTATGTTTGGCATTTAAATCACCCCCAAATACTATTTGGTCCGTATTTAGAGAGTTGAAAATTTGTGAAAGGTCCTGTCCAGTGACTAGCACGTTTGGTTGTGTGTACATACATACAAAACTAATTTTTTCACCACTCACTAGATTTATCTGTATGGCAATATTTTCTATGTTAGCGGTATTAATTTCAACACGCCGAAAGCTAAAGTTTTCCCTGAGGCATATGGCTGTACCTACATTTTTTCTGTCAGTTCTGTCCTTTCTTACAAGAGTATAATCTTTGAAATTGAGCTTATGTCTGTTGTTAAGTTTGGTTTCAGCTATAAGAACAATGTCCGGTTTGTGTTTTTGTAGAAACACATTGAAAAAATGTCTCTTCTTCTTAGATATTAATGAATTTACATTAATGAAAATACATTTGATGTTCTTAATCATCTAAACGCAATGTTATCAAGAGGTTGAACAGAGCTTGTGATTTTTGTTCATCATTTGTTAATTTTTTGTAGTGGTTTGAAAACTCACTGACTTTATTAAGGCATTGGTGGAAGTTCTTGCCAAAAATACGCTTGCAGTCATTATTAATCTCATCAAACTGAGCAAAATTATTGGTACTTGGATTGATATTTGGTTTTTGAACTTTAGTCACTGAAGCATATGACTGAAAAGTTCTGTTTGCTGCTGGTGCTGGTGCAGGTATAAATTGTGTTTTATTATACACATTATTTACATTATTTTTCTTCTCTTTTAGTCTGTTTAAAAGTTC
This sequence comes from Tricholauxania praeusta, assembly GCA_949775025.1. Classification (NCBI taxonomy): domain Eukaryota; kingdom Metazoa; phylum Arthropoda; class Insecta; order Diptera; family Lauxaniidae; genus Tricholauxania; species Tricholauxania praeusta. Next base: position 87,871,854 of record OX459030.1, on the reverse strand, counting down.
TATCCTTTTGGGACACGTTTTTGAATTTGCCGTATGACCTTCAGACTCACAGTTGGCACATTTGACTGCGTACCCAATCCGCGCAGTTAATTTGCCGGATACTGGATCATGGTATGACATTTCTTTTGTGTTGAGCTCTTTTGAGGGAATTTTGCAATTTTTTGGGCCATGTGATTCACCACATTTTACACATCTGTAAGGCATATTACAGTTGCTGGCAACGTGCATATACCTTTGGCAGTTTCGGCATTGAATAGGCCATTGTTTTTTGGCCTCTTCAAATCCGATTCTACAGTTCAGTATGTACCTAATAGTACGAAATTCTTTAAGGTTCGACTCACTTCCTAATTGAATTAGCCATTTAAAGTCGCTTATTTTAGTCAGGCTGGTTATATTTACGTTAAGTTTAAGATCTTTTAAATAACTTAAAATTTCATCCTTTTCATAGGATGGAGACAATTTCGTAATAATCAATGTGTATGGCTTATCCTCTTGTGGAGTATAAGTGTAAAAATTACATTTAAGTTTTTTTAAAAGATCCTTCACTTTGTTGTAGTCTGTCATAGTAATTGTGTTTACATGAGTAACATTTTTGTTTATGATGTTGAAGGTGAAATTTTTGTGTCCTAAAACTTGAGTAATTTTTATAGATAAATCTTTTTGACTTACATTATAGCAAACTAGAATAGGTGGTGCGCCTTTCTTTTTGGGGCTCATCTCCTTTTGAGTATGTTTAGGCTTTGCCGAAGTCGCTGAAGATCCCTGTTTCGTTGTTGCAGGTGCTCCTAAATTCGGAAATTCATTAGTTATTGATGTAGTCGTTAGTGGTGCTGCTGTAGTCGTTGGTGTTGCTGTTGTAGTCGTTGGTGGTGCTGCTGTAGTTGTTGATTCTGAAGCTTCTCCCTGATTTAGGGATTCGTCATGCTCCATGTTGTCATCATCTTCACTAGATTCTTCCTCTAGTTGCGAGGTATTCAATTTAGTCAGCAGGTTTTTATACCTCTCATTTTCGTTATGGAGAGCTATAAAATCTTCTTGGAGTTTGTTGAACTTCTCCAAAAGGTTATCAAAATCATCATTGTCTGAGCAAGAGGAATTTGACTTGCGTTTCCTCTTTGGTTTTCCCTTCTTCTTGGTGTAAGTACTTTTTTCATTTTCATCGCTGTGGAGATCGTCATCCAAGATACTAAACTTATTCGGCGAATTGGAAGCCATTTGATTTTCTTTACTTGCTGTCTGGTTTTTCACGGGATGAGTTACTACAAACGTAGCCAACTCTGACTGCTGTCAACAGTTAATTAAAACTTTACTTTTTTTTTTATCACTTTCAAATATACTTTTTTTTCTTTGCACGGAACACTTATGATTTCAAAAATCTATATGAAAAATTCACTCTAATAGAACTCTAAGGTACTTTTTTCAAAGATTTCGTTTCAACGTTCACGCGTTTTACTTTGAACCGATATTTTTACATTTTTATTGTCAGCCAATCAAAACACAGAAGAAATCTTTATTGCTTTCTCGTTCTAAAATTGTTGAATTTTAGTATAAATATAAGTTGAGTTGAGGTTGAGATGTTAGTTGTTGTGTGACTCTAGTGAAGTGAAAAAGTGAAAAAACAAGTAAAAAAGTGAAAAAATGACTGGTCGTGGAAAAGGCGGTAAAGGTTTAGGCAAAGGTGGTGCGAAGCGTCATCGCAAAGTTCTACGTGATAACATCCAAGGTATCACAAAGCCAGCAATTCGTCGTTTAGCTCGCCGTGGTGGTGTAAAACGTATATCTGGTTTGATATATGAAGAAACTCGTGGTGTTCTAAAAGTATTTTTGGAAAATGTTATTCGTGATGCTGTCACATATACTGAGCATGCAAAGAGAAAAACAGTGACAGCCATGGATGTAGTTTATGCACTTAAGAGGCAAGGACGTACACTTTATGGATTCGGCGGTTAATGCGATGCCAACAATAATTTAATAACAATCGGTCCTTTTCAGGACCACAAATATATTGCACAAAGATTAAATTATTACGATTATTATATATTTTTTTTGAATAAAAATTTTTTCTAAGTAAATTTGAACAAAAATCATTCAAAATGAAAATTTTTAGTTTTTAATAGCTTTGAAGTTAAAACGTATAGGAAAAAATTTTAGGTGAAAAAAAAAAAAATAAAAATTTTCTGAGCAACTTTGAACAAAAAATCATGCAAAATGAAAATTTTCAGTTTTTGATCACTTTGAAGTTAAAACTGATAGAAAATAATTTTAGGTGAAAAAATTTTTTTCAATGAAAATTTTTTAATATACTGAGCAAGTTTTTGGTATGAATTTTTTTGTTCAAAAATTTTTTTTTGAAAATTTTCGCTTTGAAGTTAAAACTAATAGAAAAAAATTTTAGGTGAAAAAATTTTTTTCAATGACAACTTCAGTATACTGAATAAATTTTTGGTATGAATTTTTTTTTTCAATCAAATGAAATTGTTATAAATATACAGCAACTTAATTAAATAATATTATTTCTCAATGTTTAACTCTTAATTTGTCGTCCTGAAAAGGACGGTTTGTTCCTGGTTATATTTTTTAAATGAAATGCGCAATAATTTATGCCTTCTTTTCGGTTTTCTTTGGCAAAAGTACAGCTTGAATATTTGGTAAAACACCACCTTGTGCAATTGTTACACCAGATAATAATTTATTTAATTCTTCGTCATTGCGAATAGCCAATTGCAGATGACGTGGAATAATTCTGGTCTTCTTGTTATCACGGGCAGCATTACCAGCCAACTCAAGAACTTCAGCAGCCAAATATTCCATTACTGCTGCAAGATACACTGGAGCGCCAGCACCAACTCGCTCAGCATAATTTCCTTTACGCAGCAATCGATGAATACGACCGACGGGAAATTGTAGACCAGCACGATTTGAACGAGACTTTGCCTTTCCTTTAACTTTACCACCTTTGCCACGGCCAGACATTTTCACTTATTTTTTTTTTTCTTTCACTTTTTCACTTCACTACAGAACACTTTAAACACAAATGATGATTTCTATACCGGAGACCGTAATATTTATAGTTTTTTTTCAAACGAGTTTCTGCTTGAGGGGATGACATTCGCGTAAACATTTACGTATGATTGAATTTTTCTCACATTGAATAATTCGTACAGAAAAAACTACTTATATTTGGACCCTTGTTAACATTAAATCATAAAGTAAAGTGAAGTGAAGTGAAAGTGAAAGTGAAAAAATTAAAACATGCCTCCTAAAGCTAGTGGTAAAGCAGCCAAAAAGGCTGGAAAGGCACAAAAGAATATTACTAAAACCGACAAGAAGAGAAGGCGCAAGAGGAAGGAAAGCTATGCTATCTACATTTATAAAGTATTGAAGCAAGTTCATCCTGATACTGGCATTTCTTCAAAGGCAATGAGCATCATGAACAGTTTTGTCAACGATATCTTTGAACGTATTGCTGCTGAAGCCTCTCGCTTAGCACATTACAATAAAAGATCAACAATTACCAGTCGGGAAATACAAACTGCTGTACGTCTTTTATTGCCTGGTGAATTAGCTAAGCATGCTGTTAGTGAAGGCACCAAAGCCGTAACTAAATACACTAGTTCCAAGTAAAATGTTTGAACCTACTCGTAAAATGGAAAACAAAGGCCCTTTTCAGGGCCACAACTTGATTTAAATCAAAAAGATTAAAAATTATTATTCATTATAAAATAAAATTTATTACATTTTGCTGTGTTATTTTACAAATAAATAAAAAAAAATTTTTGCTTGGTGCCAACAACACGCGGTGTTCCCAAGCGGTCCCCCATCTAAGTACTAACCGCGCCCGACGCTGCTTAATTTCGGTGATCGGACGAGAACCGATGTATTCAGCGTGGTATGGTCGTTGGCAAAGTCATACGAATTGAGTGCGTATATTAACGAAAGGTATTTTACACATACACACAACAGATTGATATTTTGTTATTTGATGAGTAAATTGAACCTTTATGTTGCGTTATGAGCAAATTTCAGTTTGCCAAAGAATGAATTGTATTTTTAGAAAAAAAAAAAAAAAATTGTATTCAATTTCATAGAAATTGTGATTTTTAAAATAAAACACATTTATTCTGCAAATACGTATTAAATTTTTTTCATATTAATTTTTTTCAAGAAATTCGGCTAAGTTTTGGTCACTCGAAATTTTGAGAATCGCCGAGGAAGGCTTCCCATATAAAAATATATGAAGAATTTTACACTCGAATATTTCATAGATTATTTTATTTTAAGATGAAAAATAAGTTTATTTATTTTATTATGTGGATTTAAATTGTATTTCTTTCATTAATTTTTCATTATTATTGATATTTTTGCCAGAAATTTGTCCTAAAGTTAAAGTCACTCGAAATAATGAGAAGCGCCGAGTACGGCACTCGCTCGCCATTCCATTGGCTTATTTTGTTTGCAGTATATATACGGGTTGTTGTTGTTTTAATTTACCACAAAATTTGTTCTATGAAGAAATCTTCAAACGATTGTAAGGTTTTGCTTGCACCACAATATATGGAGAATTTTTCATATTAAAAATTCCATTAAATTTTCATTTTTTAGTAAAAATATTGCAATAATTACCTTAAAATGTTTGTTTCTTTTTATTATTAAAATTTTGTAAGAAATTTAGTATGCGAAAATTATGGTCACTTGAAAAGATGAGAATTACCTAAAAAATGCATACATATATATTTCGATTTACTAACTGAAACCTACAAATCTTTAGTTACATACATACATAAAATTTTTTCATTTCGCAAGACACTTTAGAATAATTTTCACATCTCTTATATGAATTATTTGTAGCCCTGAAAAGGGCTTTGTATAAAATTTTGTTGTCTTATCAACAAAATTCATCATTTTTCTTACAATATTTTGTAACAAATTTACTTTTTCGCCGCTGGTTTTTTAGTTGCTTTTTTGGCTGCTGGTTTTTTTGCAGGAGCTACCGCCGCCTTTGCTTTAGTTACCTTTGCCTTAGATGCTGGAGCGGTTGTTGCTTTCGCTTTAATCGTTTTTGCTTTAACTGTACCGGATTTTTTGATACTTTTTGCCTTTGTTTTTTCTACCTTCTTTTTCTCGGCTGTCTTTTTTGTTGCAACGGCTTTCTTCGCTACTTTTTTCTCTCCAGGTACTTTTCTGGCTGCAGCGGATTTTTTCTTAGGATCAGCCTTTGCAATTTTCTTCTTTTTTTCAACGGATTTTACCTTCGATTTTGGTTCCTTATTTGCAGCTGCTGATAGCTTAAAAGAACCAGATGCACCTTTACCCTTTGTTTGAATTAATTTTCCACTTGCGACGGCAGATTTTAAATATTTTTTAATAAATGGTGCCAATTTCTGTGCATCGCATTTATAAGTAGCACTAATATACTTTTTTATTGCTAACAATGAAGAGCCGCCGCGTTCTTTTAAGCTCTTAATGGAAGCGTCAACCATTTGTTGAGTTGGTGGATGAGTAGGAGCACTAGCTGGTTTCTTAGAAGCCGCCTTTTTAGCAACTTTTTTCTCAACTGTAGCCACAACTGGAGAAGATGCAGCAGCAACGGCAGTAGTTTCAGACATTTTTAATAAAAATAATTCACTTCACTTCACTTGCGATAAGATATATTCGTATTTAGTATAACACTCACTGTATTATGAAAACATGAAAACCAATACAAAATTTAGCCTCACTTGAAAATTTGAGAATTGCCGAGAAAAGACTTTTCATATAAAATTTTGTTCCTCTGCTTGTGAATTATTTCGTTAAGGTTAAGATGTCTTTTAAACTAATTTTATAAATAATTGTGATACATATATATAAAAAATAACTATTTATATTGAAAATAAAATAGTTAACTTAGTAAAAATATCATTTGCTAATATTTTCTTTGCTTATATATATGTAAAAAGCTAATGGATACAAAGAGAATACCTTAATTGGAATTGAATTTTACTAAATAATTGTTAAATTTCTACCCAAAATACATAATTATATTTAAATTTTATTTATTTGATGTATTATTGAATTTATAAACTATATTAAAATATATAAATTTAATGTTTATAATAACATTAATGTAGTAAAAAAATGTTGTAAAGACATGACTGCCTTAAACAGTCAGCAGAAAAATTGTGATAATAAAATAATTTATCTTGCACTTATTTATTGAAATTTAAAATAAATTCTTTTGTTTATGGAAAAATGTTAAAAATATAACAAAAATATCCTGAATTTTTAATTAAAATTTTATAAATTTTTTACTTAAAAGAAAATAAACACACTTTAATACGTTTGGCATACATATTGCTATCGTATATTCGTGTGAAAAAATAGCGTTGGTAGAATTTGTATACAACATTTTTTCAACTGTGAATTAATGAGTTTTTCCAACTCATGAGTTAACAAATTGAGAAAAATATGAAAATTTCTATTAAAATCCTGCCTAAAAATGCCTTGCTAAATTTCTAATTGATATTTCAACATAAATTTGTACTTGAAAAAAGATTAAAACCAATTTTACATACTACATACAGTTTTGTACTTAAAAGCAACAAAATGTGAAAAAGGAATGTTGAGCTTATGGCGCTGAAATCCTATACGTTTTCGTTTTTCAGTAAATGAAATAACAAATGTATACTAAAAAAGGTGTTGGTAAAATCTTAAAAAAAAATTTTAATTGAACGGCAAAAAAACAAAGTCATTTCCATATTAAAATAAAAATTTCCAAGTCAAAATAAAACCTTTATTATTTCCCCTAAAATAAATGACTTGTAACAGAATACCAAAATAAAACACCATAAAAAAGTATATGTATATTTAAATAAAAGCATTATTTGTAAAATTTGTATCTCCTTAAATTTAGTATTTGTGGTCCTGAGAAGGACCGATTGTTTTGCATTAATTCTTATTATTTAAGCACGTTCGCCACGAATACGACGAGCCAACTGAATATCTTTTGGCATAATTGTGACGCGCTTAGCATGAATGGCACACAAGTTTGTATCTTCAAAAAGTCCAACTAAATAGGCTTCACTTGCTTCTTGTAAGGCCATCACTGCTGAACTCTGAAAACGCAAATCAGTTTTGAAATCTTGTGCAATTTCACGAACTAAACGCTGGAATGGTAATTTGCGGATCAACAATTCAGTACTCTTTTGATAGCGACGAATTTCACGAAGAGCCACTGTACCAGGGCGATAACGATGTGGCTTTTTAACACCACCAGTTGCTGGTGCACTCTTGCGAGCGGCCTTGGTTGCCAATTGTTTGCGTGGTGCCTTACCACCAGTCGATTTGCGAGCAGTCTGCTTAGTACGAGCCATTGTCTCTTTCACTCTTACACTTCAATTTAGTTCACTTCACTTAAACACTTTTTCACAAAACACAACGTATGAAAAATTCACTCTAATAGAACTCTAAGGTACTTTTTTCAAAGATTTCGTTTCAACGTTCACGCGTTTTACTTTGAACCGATATTTTTACATTTTTATTGTCAGCCAATCAAAACACAGAAGAAATCTTTATTGCTTTCTCGTTCTAAAATTGTTGAATTTTAGTATAAATATAAGTTGAGTTGAGGTTGAGATGTTAGTTGTTGTGTGACTCTAGTGAAGTGAAAAAGTGAAAAAATGACTGGTCGTGGAAAAGGCGGTAAAGGTTTAGGCAAAGGTGGTGCGAAGATAACATCCAAGGTATCACAAAGCCAGCAATTCGTCGTTTAGCTCGCCGTGGTGGTGTAAAACGTATATCTGGTTTGATATATGAAGAAACTCGTGGTGTTCTAAAAGTATTTTTGGAAAATGTTATTCGTGATGCTGTCACATATACTGAGCATGCAAAGAGAAAAACAGTGACAGCCATGGATGTAGTTTATGCACTTAAGAGGCAAGGACGTACACTTTATGGATTCGGCGGTTAATGCGATGCCAACAATAATTTAATAACAATCGGTCCTTTTCAGGACCACAAATATATTGCACAAAGATTAAATTATTACGATTATTATATATTTTTTTTGAATAAAAATTTTTTCTAAGTAAATTTGAACAAAAATCATTCAAAATGAAAATTTTTAGTTTTTAATAGCTTTGAAGTTAAAACGTATAGGAAAAAATTTTAGGTGAAAAAATTAAAAATTTTCTGAGCAACTTTGAACAAAAAATCATGCAAAATGAAAATTTTCAGTTTTTGATCACTTTGAAGTTAAAACTGATAGAAAATAATTTTAGGTGAAAAAATTTTTTAATATACTGAGCAAGTTTTTGGTATGAATTTTTTTGTTCAAAAATTTTTTTTTGAAAATTTTCGCTTTGAAGTTAAAACTAATAGAAAAAAATTTTAGGTGAAAAAATTTTTTTCAATGACAACTTCAGTATACTGAATAAATTTTTGGTATGAATTTTTTTTTTCAATCAAATGAAATTGTTATAAATATACAGCAACTCAATTAAATAATATTATTTCTCAATGTTTAACTCTTAATTTGTCGTCCTGAAAAGGACGGTTTGTTCCTGGTTATATTTTTTAAATGAAATGCGCAATAATTTATGCCTTCTTTTCGGTTTTCTTTGGCAAAAGTACAGCTTGAATATTTGGTAAAACACCACCTTGTGCAATTGTTACACCAGACAATAATTTATTTAATTCTTCGTCATTGCGAATAGCCAATTGCAGATGACGTGGAATAATTCTGGTCTTCTTGTTATCACGGGCAGCATTACCAGCCAACTCAAGAACTTCAGCAGCCAAATATTCCATTACTGCTGCAAGATACACTGGAGCGCCAGCACCAACTCGCTCAGCATAATTTCCTTTACGCAGCAATCGATGAATACGACCGACGGGAAATTGTAGACCAGCACGATTTGAACGAGACTTTGCCTTTCCTTTAACTTTACCACCTTTGCCACGGCCAGACATTTTCACTTATTTTTTTTTTCTTTCACTTTTTCACTTCACTACAGAACACTTTAAACACAAATGATGATTTCTATACCGGAGACCGTAATATTTATAGTTTTTTTTCAAACGAGTTTCTGCTTGAGGGGATGACATTCGCGTAAGCATTTACGTATGATTGAATTTTTCTCACGTTGAATAATTCGTACAGAAAAAACTACTTATATTTGGACCCTTGTTAATATTAAATCATAAAGTAAAGTGAAGTGAAGTGAAAGCGAAAGTGAAAGTGAAAAATTTAAAGCATGCCTCCTAAAGCTAGTGGTAAAGCAGCCAAAAAGGCTGGAAAGGCACAAAAGAATATTACTAAAACCGACAAGAAGAGAAGGCGCAAGAGGAAGGAAAGCTATGCTATCTACATTTATAAAGTATTGAAGCAAGTTCATCCTGATACTGGCATTTCTTCAAAGGCAATGAGCATCATGAACAGTTTTGTCAACGATATCTTTGAACGTATTGCTGCTGAAGCCTCTCGCTTAGCACATTACAATAAAAGATCAACAATTACCAGTCGGGAAATACAAACTGCTGTACGTCTTTTATTGCCTGGTGAATTAGCTAAGCATGCTGTTAGTGAAGGCACCAAAGCCGTAACTAAATACACTAGTTCCAAGTAAAATGTTTGAACCTACTCGTAAAATGGAAAACAAAGGCCCTTTTCAGGGCCACAACTTGATTTAAATCAAAAAGATTAAAAATTATTATTCATTATAAAATAAAATTTATTACATTTTGCTGTGTTATTTTACAAATAAATAAAAAAAAATTTTTGCTTGGTGCCAACAACACGCGGTGTTCCCAAGCGGTCCCCCATCTAAGTACTAACCGCGCCCGACGCTGCTTAATTTCGGTGATCGGACGAGAACCGATGTATTCAGCGTGGTATGGTCGTTGGCAAAGTAATACGAATTGAGTGCGTATATTAACGAAAGGTATTTTACGCATACACACAACAGATTGATATTTTGTTATTTGATGAGTAAATTGAACCTTTATGTTGCGTTATGAGCAAATTTCAGTTTGCCAAAAAATGAATTGTATTTTTAGAAAAAAAAAAAAAAATTGTATGCAATTTCATAGAAATTGTGATTTTTAAAATAAAACACATTTATTCTGCAAGTACGTATTAAATTTTTTTCATATTAATTTTTTTCAAGAAATTCGGCTAAGTTTTGGTCACTCGAAATTTTGAGAATCGCCGAGGAAGGCTTCCCATATAAAAATATATGAAGAATTTTACACTCTAATATTTCATAGATTATTTTATTTTAAGATGAAAAATAAGTTTATTTATTTTATTATGTGGATTTAAATTGTATTTCTTTCATTAATTTTTCATTATTATTGATATTTTTGCCAGAAATTTGTCCTAAAGTTAAAGTCACTCGAAATAATGAGAAGCGCCGAGTACGGCACTCGCTCGCCATTCCATTGGCTTATTTTGTTTGCAGTATATATACGGGTTGTTGTTGTTTTAATTTACCACAAAATTTGTTCTATGAAGAAATCTTCAAACGATTGTAAGGTTTTGCTTGCACCACAATATATGGAGAATTTTTCATATTAAAAATTCCATTAAATTTTCATTTTTGAGTAAAAATATTGCAATAATTACCTTAAAATGTTTGTTTCTTTTAATTATGAAAATTTTGTAAAAAATTTGGTATGCGAAAATTATGGTCACTTGAAAAGATGAGAATTACCTAAAAAATTCATACATATATGTTTCGATTTACTAACTGAAACTTTGGTTACATACAAAAAATTTCTTCATTTCGCAAGACACTTTAGAATAATTTTCACATCTCTTATATGAATTATTTGTAGCCCTGAAAAGGGTTTTGTATAAAATTTTGTTGTCTTATTAACAAAATTCATCATTTTTCTTACAATATTTTGTAACAAATTTACTTTTTCGCCGCTGGTTTTTTAGTTGCTTTTTTGGCTGCTGGTTTTTTTGCAGGAGCTACCGCCGCCTTTGCTTTAGTTACCTTTGCCTTAGATGCTGGAGCGGTTGTTGCTTTCGCTTTAATCGTTTTTGCTTTAACTGTACCAGATTTTTTGATACTTTTTGCCTTTGTTTTTTCTACCTTCTTTTTCTCGGCTGTCTTTTTTGTTGCAACGGCTTTCTTCGCTACTTTTTTCTCTCCAGGTACTTTTCTGGCTGCAGCGGATTTTTTCTTAGGATCAGCCTTTGCAATTTTCTTCTTTTTTTCAACGGATTTTACCTTCGATTTTGGTTCCTTATTTGCAGCTGCTGATAGCTTAAAAGAACCAGATGCACCTTTACCCTTTGTTTGAATTAATTTTCCACTTGCGACGGCAGATTTTAAATATTTTTTAATAAATGGTGCCAATTTCTGTGCATCGCATTTATAAGTAGCACTAATATACTTTTTTATTGCTAACAATGAAGAGCCGCCGCGTTCTTTTAAGCTCTTAATGGAAGCGTCAACCATTTGTTGAGTTGGTGGATGAGTAGGAGCACTAGCTGGTTTTTTAGAAGCCGCCTTTTTAGCAACTTTTTTCTCAACTGTAGCCACAACTGGAGAAGATGCAGCAGCAACGGCAGTAGTTTCAGACATTTTTAATAAAAATAATTCACTTCACTTCACTTGCGATAAGATATATTCGTATTTAGTATAACACTCACTGTATTATGAAAACATGAAAGCCAATACAAAATTTAGCCTCACTTGAAAATTTGAGAATTGCCGAGAAAAGACTTTTCATATAAAATTTTGTTCCTCTGCTTGTGAATTATTTCGTTAAGGTTAAGATGTCTTTTAAACTAATTTTATAAATAATTGTGATACATATATATAAAAAATAACTATTTATATTGAAAATAAAATAGTTAACTTAGTAAAAATATCATTTGCTAAAATTTTCTTTGCTTATATATATGTAAAAAGCTAATGGATACAAAGAGAATACCTTAATTGGAATTGAATTTTACTAAATAATTGTTAAATTTCTACCCAAAATACATAATTATATTTAAATTTTATTTATTTGATGTATTATTGAATTTATAAACTATATTAAAAAATATAAATTTAATGTTTATAATAACATTAATGTAGCAAAAAAATGTTGTAAAGACATGACTGCCTTAAACAGTCAGCAGAAAAATTGTGATAATAAAATAATTTATCTTGCACTTATTTATTGAAATTTAAAATAAATTCTTTTGTTTATGGAAAAATGTTAAAAATATAACAAAAATATCCTGAATTTTTAATTAAAATTTTATAAATTTTTTACTTAAAAGAAAATAAACACACTTTAATACGTTTGGCATACATATTTCTATCGTATATTCGTGTGAAAAAATAGCGTTGGTAGAATTTGTATACAACATTTTTTCAACTGTGAATTAATGAGTTTTTCCAACTCATGAGTTAACAAATTGAGAAAAATATGAAAATTTCTATTAAAATCCTGCCTAAAAATGCCTTGCTAAATTTCTAATTGATATTTCAACATAAATTTGTACTTGAAAAAAGATTAAAACTAATTTTACATACTACACACAATTTTGTACTTAAAAGCAACAAAATGTGAAAAAGGAATGTTGAGCTTATGGCGTTGAAATCCTATACGTTTTCGTTTTTCAGTAAATGAAATAACAAATGTATACTAAAAAAGGTGTTGGTAAAATCTTAAAAAAATTTTAATTGAACGGCAAAAAAACGAAGTCATTTCCATATTAAAATAAAAATTTCCAAGTCAAAATAAAACCTTTATTATTTCCCCTAAAATAAATGACTTGTAACAGAATACCAAAATAAAACACCATAAAAAAGTATATGTATATTTAAATAAAAGCATTATTTGTAAAATTTGTATCTCCTTAAATTTAGTATTTGTGGTCCTGAGAAGGACCGATTGTTTTGCATTAATTCTTATTATTTAAGCACGTTCGCCACGAATACGACGAGCCAACTGAATATCTTTTGGCATAATTGTGACGCGCTTAGCATGAATGGCACACAAGTTTGTATCTTCAAAAAGTCCAACTAAATAGGCTTCACTTGCTTCTTGTAAGGCCATCACTGCTGAACTCTGAAAACGCAAATCAGTTTTGAAATCTTGTGCAATTTCACGAACTAAACGCTGGAATGGTAATTTGCGGATCAACAATTCAGTACTCTTTTGATAGCGACGAATTTCACGAAGAGCCACTGTACCAGGGCGATAACGATGAGGCTTTTTAACACCACCAGTTGCTGGTGCACTCTTGCGAGCGGCCTTGGTTGCCAATTGTTTGCGTGGTGCCTTACCACCAGTCGATTTGCGAGCAGTCTGCTTAGTACGAGCCATTGTCTCTTTCACTCTTACACTTCAATTTAGTTCACTTCACTTAAACACTTTTTCACAAAACACAACGTATGAAAAATTCAGCCTAATAGAACTCTAAGGTACTTTTTTCAAAGATTTCGTTTCAACGTTCACGCGTTTTACTTTGAACCGATATTTTTACATTTTTAATGTCAGCCAATCAAAACACAGAAGAAATCTTTATTGCTTTCTCGTTCTAAAATTGTTGAATTTTAGTATAAATATAAGTTGACTTGAGGTTGAGATGTTAGTTGTTGTGTGACTCTAGTGAAGTGAAATAGTGAAAAAGTGAAAAAACAAGTGAAAAAATGACTGGTCGTGGAAAAGGCGGTAAAGGTGGTGCGAAGCGTCATCGCAAAGTTCTACGTGATAACATCCAAGGTATCACAAAGCCAGCAATTCGTCGTTTAGCTCGCCGTGGTGGTGTAAAACGTATATCTGGTTTGATATATGAAGAAACTCGTGGTGTTCTAAAAGTATTTTTGGAAAATGTTATTCGTGATGCTGTCACATATACTGAGCATGCAAAGAGAAAAACAGTGACAGCCATGGATGTAGTTTATGCACTTAAGAGGCAAGGACGTACACTTTATGGATTCGGCGGTTAATGCGATGCCAACAATAATTTAATAACAATCGGTCCTTTTCAGGACCACAAATATATTGCACAAAGATTAAATTATTACGATTATTATATATTTTTTTTGAATAAAAATTTTTTCTAAGTAAATTTGAACAAAAATCATTCAAAATGAAAATTTTTAGTTTTTAATAGCTTTGAAGTTAAAACGTATAGGAAAAAATTTTAGGTGAAAAAATTAAAAATTTTCTGAGCAACTTTGAACAAAAAATCATGCAAAATGAAAATTTTCAGTTTTTGATCACTTTGAAGTTAAAACTGATAGAAAATAATTTTAGGTGAAAAAATTTTTTAATATACTGAGCAAGTTTTTGGTATGAATTTTTTTGTTCAAAAATTTTTTTTTGAAAATTTTCGCTTTGAAGTTAAAACTAATAGAAAAAAATTTTAGGTGAAAAAATTTTTTTCAATGACAACTTCAGTATACTGAATAAATTTTTGGTATGAATTTTTTTTTTCAATCAAATGAAATTGTTATAAATATACAGCAACTCAATTAAATAATATTATTTCTCAATGTTTAACTCTTAATTTGTCGTCCTGAAAAGGACGGTTTGTTCCTGGTTATATTTTTTAAATGAAATGCGCAATAATTTATGCCTTCTTTTCGGTTTTCTTTGGCAAAAGTACAGCTTGAATATTTGGTAAAACACCACCTTGTGCAATTGTTACACCAGACAATAATTTATTTAATTCTTCGTCATTGCGAATAGCCAATTGCAGATGACGTGGAATAATTCTGGTCTTCTTGTTATCACGGGCAGCATTACCAGCCAACTCAAGAACTTCAGCAGCCAAATATTCCATTACTGCTGCAAGATACACTGGAGCGCCAGCACCAACTCGCTCAGCATAATTTCCTTTACGCAGCAATCGATGAATACGACCGACGGGAAATTGTAGACCAGCACGATTTGAACGAGACTTTGCCTTTCCTTTAACTTTACCACCTTTGCCACGGCCAGACATTTTCACTTATTTTTTTTTTCTTTCACTTTTTCACTTCACTACAGAACACTTTAAACACAAATGATGATTTCTATACCGGAGACCGTAATATTTATAGTTTTTTTTCAAACGAGTTTCTGCTTGAGGGGATGACATTCGCGTAAGCATTTACGTATGATTGAATTTTTCTCACGTTGAATAATTCGTACAGAAAAAACTACTTATATTTGGACCCTTGTTAATATTAAATCATAAAGTAAAGTGAAGTGAAAGTGAAAAATTTAAAGCATGCCTCCTAAAGCTAGTGGTAAAGCAGCCAAAAAGGCTGGAAAGGCACAAAAGAATATTACTAAAACCGACAAGAAGAGAAGGCGCAAGAGGAAGGAAAGCTATGCTATCTACATTTATAAAGTATTGAAGCAAGTTCATCCTGATACTGGCATTTCTTCAAAGGCAATGAGCATCATGAACAGTTTTGTCAACGATATCTTTGAACGTATTGCTGCTGAAGCCTCTCGCTTAGCACATTACAATAAAAGATCAACAATTACCAGTCGGGAAATACAAACTGCTGTACGTCTTTTATTGCCTGGTGAATTAGCTAAGCATGCTGTTAGTGAAGGCACCAAAGCCGTAACTAAATACACTAGTTCCAAGTAAAATGTTTGAACCTACTCGTAAAATGGAAAACAAAGGCCCTTTTCAGGGCCACAACTTGATTTAAATCAAAAAGATTAAAAATTATTATTCATTATAAAATAAAATTTATTACATTTTGCTGTGTTATTTTACAAATAAATAAAAAAAAATTTTTGCTTGGTGCCAACAACACGCGGTGTTCCCAAGCGGTCCCCCATCTAAGTACTAACCGCGCCCGACGCTGCTTAATTTCGGTGATCGGACGAGAACCGATGTATTCAGCGTGGTATGGTCGTTGGCAAAGTAATACGAATTGAGTGCGTATATTAACGAAAGGTATTTTACGCATACACACAACAGATTGATATTTTGTTATTTGATGAGTAAATTGAACCTTTATGTTGCGTTATGAGCAAATTTCAGTTTGCCAAAGAATGAATTGTATTTTTAGAAAAAAAAAAAAAAAAAATTGTATTCAAATTCATAGAAATTGTGATTTTTAAAATAAAACACATTTATTCTGCAAGTACGTATTAAATTTTTTTCATATTAATTTTTTTCAAGAAATTCGGCTAAGTTTTGGTCACTCGAAATTTTGAGAATCGCCGAGGAAGGCTTCCCATATAAAAATATATGAAGAATTTTACACTCTAATATTTCATAGATTATTTTATTTTAAGATGAAAAATAAGTTTATTTATTTTATTATGTGGATTTAAATTGTATTTCTTTCATTAATTTTTCATTATTATTGATATTTTTGCCAGAAATTTGTCCTAAAGTTAAAGTCACTCGAAATAATGAGAAGCGCCGAGTACGGCACTCGCTCGCCATTCCATTGGCTTATTTTGTTTGCAGTATATATACGGGTTGTTGTTGTTTTAATTTACCACAAAATTTGTTCTATGAAGAAATCTTCAAACGATTGTAAGGTTTTGCTTGCACCACAATATATGGAGAATTTTTCATATTAAAAATTCCATTAAATTTTCATTTTTGAGTAAAAATATTGCAATAATTACCTTAAAATGTTTGTTTCTTTTAATTATGAAAATTTTGTAAAAAATTTGGTATGCGAAAATTATGGTCACTTGAAAAGATGAGAATTACCTAAAAAATTCATACATATATGTTTCGATTTACTAACTGAAACTTTGGTTACATACAAAAAATTTCTTCATTTCGCAAGACACTTTAGAATAATTTTCACATCTCTTATATGAATTATTTGTAGCCCTGAAAAGGGCTTTGTATAAAATTTTGTTGTCTTATCAACAAAATTCATCATTTTTCTTACAATATTTTGTAACAAATTTACTTTTTCGCCGCTGGTTTTTTAGTTGCTTTTTTGGCTGCTGGTTTTTTTGCAGGAGCTACCGCCGCCTTTGCTTTAGTTACCTTTGCCTTAGATGCTGGAGCGGTTGTTGCTTTCGCTTTAATCGTTTTTGCTTTAACTGTACCGGATTTTTTGATACTTTTTGCCTTTGTTTTTTCTACCTTCTTTTTCTCGGCTGTCTTTTTTGTTGCAACGGCTTTCTTCGCTACTTTTTTCTCTCCAGGTACTTTTCTGGCTGCAGCGGATTTTTTCTTAGGATCAGCCTTTGCAATTTTCTTCTTTTTTTCAACGGATTTTACCTTCGATTTTGGTTCCTTATTTGCAGCTGCTGATAGCTTAAAAGAACCAGATGCACCTTTACCCTTTGTTTGAATTAATTTTCCACTTGCGACGGCAGATTTTAAATATTTTTTAATAAATGGTGCCAATTTCTGTGCATCGCATTTATAAGTAGCACTAATATACTTTTTTATTGCTAACAATGAAGAGCCGCCGCGTTCTTTTAAGCTCTTAATGGAAGCGTCAACCATTTGTTGAGTTGGTGGATGAGTAGGAGCACTAGCTGGTTTTTTAGAAGCCGCCTTTTTAGCAACTTTTTTCTCAACTGTAGCCACAACTGGAGAAGATGCAGCAGCAACGGCAGTAGTTTCAGACATTTTTAATAAAAATAATTCACTTCACTTCACTTGCGATAAGATATATTCGTATTTAGTATAACACTCACTGTATTATGAAAACATGAAAGCCAATACAAAATTTAGCCTCACTTGAAAATTTGAGAATTGCCGAGAAAAGACTTTTCATATAAAATTTTGTTCCTCTGCTTGTGAATTATTTCGTTAAGGTTAAGATGTCTTTTAAACTAATTTTATAAATAATTGTGATACATATATATAAAAAATAACTATTTATATTGAAAATAAAATAGTTAACTTAGTAAAAATATCATTTGCTAAAATTTTCTTTGCTTATATATATGTAAAAAGCTAATGGATACAAAGAGAATACCTTAATTGGAATTGAATTTTACTAAATAATTGTTAAATTTCTACCCAAAATACATAATTATATTTAAATTTTATTTATTTGATGTATTATTGAATTTATAAACTATATTAAAAAATATAAATTTAATGTTTATAATAACATTAATGTAGCAAAAAAATGTTGTAAAGACATGACTGCCTTAAACAGTCAGCAGAAAAATTGTGATAATAAAATAATTTATCTTGCACTTATTTATTGAAATTTAAAATAAATTCTTTTGTTTATGGAAAAATGTTAAAAATATAACAAAAATATCCTGAATTTTTAATTAAAATTTTATAAATTTTTTACTTAAAAGAAAATAAACACACTTTAATACGTTTGGCATACATATTTCTATCGTATATTCGTGTGAAAAAATAGCGTTGGTAGAATTTGTATACAACATTTTTTCAACTGTGAATTAATGAGTTTTTCCAACTCATGAGTTAACAAATTGAGAAAAATATGAAAATTTCTATTAAAATCCTGCCTAAAAATGCCTTGCTAAATTTCTAATTGATATTTCAACATAAATTTGTACTTGAAAAAAGATTAAAACTAATTTTACATACTACACACAATTTTGTACTTAAAAGCAACAAAATGTGAAAAAGGAATGTTGAGCTTATGGCGTTGAAATCCTATACGTTTTCGTTTTTCAGTAAATGAAATAACAAATGTATACTAAAAAAGGTGTTGGTAAAATCTTAAAAAAATTTTAATTGAACGGCAAAAAAACGAAGTCATTTCCATATTAAAATAAAAATTTCCAAGTCAAAATAAAACCTTTATTATTTCCCCTAAAATAAATGACTTGTAACAGAATACCAAAATAAAACACCATAAAAAAGTATATGTATATTTAAATAAAAGCATTATTTGTAAAATTTGTATCTCCTTAAATTTAGTATTTGTGGTCCTGAGAAGGACCGATTGTTTTGCATTAATTCTTATTATTTAAGCACGTTCGCCACGAATACGACGAGCCAACTGAATATCTTTTGGCATAATTGTGACGCGCTTAGCATGAATGGCACACAAGTTTGTATCTTCAAAAAGTCCAACTAAATAGGCTTCACTTGCTTCTTGTAAGGCCATCACTGCTGAACTCTGAAAACGCAAATCAGTTTTGAAATCTTGTGCAATTTCACGAACTAAACGCTGGAATGGTAATTTGCGGATCAACAATTCAGTACTCTTTTGATAGCGACGAATTTCACGAAGAGCCACTGTACCAGGGCGATAACGATGAGGCTTTTTAACACCACCAGTTGCTGGTGCACTCTTGCGAGCGGCCTTGGTTGCCAATTGTTTGCGTGGTGCCTTACCACCAGTCGATTTGCGAGCAGTCTGCTTAGTACGAGCCATTGTCTCTTTCACTCTTACACTTCAATTTAGTTCACTTCACTTAAACACTTTTTCACAAAACACAACGTATGAAAAATTCAGCCTAATAGAACTCTAAGGTACTTTTTTCAAAGATTTCGTTTCAACGTTCACGCGTTTTACTTTGAACCGATATTTTTACATTTTTAATGTCAGCCAATCAAAACACAGAAGAAATCTTTATTGCTTTCTCGTTCTAAAATTGTTGAATTTTAGTATAAATATAAGTTGACTTGAGGTTGAGATGTTAGTTGTTGTGTGACTCTAGTGAAGTGAAATAGTGAAAAAGTGAAAAAACAAGTGAAAAAATGACTGGTCGTGGAAAAGGCGGTAAAGGTGGTGCGAAGCGTCATCGCAAAGTTCTACGTGATAACATCCAAGGTATCACAAAGCCAGCAATTCGTCGTTTAGCTCGCCGTGGTGGTGTAAAACGTATATCTGGTTTGATATATGAAGAAACTCGTGGTGTTCTAAAAGTATTTTTGGAAAATGTTATTCGTGATGCTGTCACATATACTGAGCATGCAAAGAGAAAAACAGTGACAGCCATGGATGTAGTTTATGCACTTAAGAGGCAAGGACGTACACTTTATGGATTCGGCGGTTAATGCGATGCCAACAATAATTTAATAACAATCGGTCCTTTTCAGGACCACAAATATATTGCACAAAGATTAAATTATTACGATTATTATATATTTTTTTTGAATAAAAATTTTTTCTAAGTAAATTTGAACAAAAATCATTCAAAATGAAAATTTTTAGTTTTTAATAGCTTTGAAGTTAAAACGTATAGGAAAAAATTTTAGGTGAAAAAATTAAAAATTTTCTGAGCAACTTTGAACAAAAAATCATGCAAAATGAAAATTTTCAGTTTTTGATCACTTTGAAGTTAAAACTGATAGAAAATAATTTTAGGTGAAAAAATTTTTTAATATACTGAGCAAGTTTTTGGTATGAATTTTTTTGTTCAAAAATTTTTTTTTGAAAATTTTCGCTTTGAAGTTAAAACTAATAGAAAAAAATTTTAGGTGAAAAAATTTTTTTCAATGACAACTTCAGTATACTGAATAAATTTTTGGTATGAATTTTTTTTTTCAATCAAATGAAATTGTTATAAATATACAGCAACTCAATTAAATAATATTATTTCTCAATGTTTAACTCTTAATTTGTCGTCCTGAAAAGGACGGTTTGTTCCTGGTTATATTTTTTAAATGAAATGCGCAATAATTTATGCCTTCTTTTCGGTTTTCTTTGGCAAAAGTACAGCTTGAATATTTGGTAAAACACCACCTTGTGCAATTGTTACACCAGACAATAATTTATTTAATTCTTCGTCATTGCGAATAGCCAATTGCAGATGACGTGGAATAATTCTGGTCTTCTTGTTATCACGGGCAGCATTACCAGCCAACTCAAGAACTTCAGCAGCCAAATATTCCATTACTGCTGCAAGATACACTGGAGCGCCAGCACCAACTCGCTCAGCATAATTTCCTTTACGCAGCAATCGATGAATACGACCGACGGGAAATTGTAGACCAGCACGATTTGAACGAGACTTTGCCTTTCCTTTAACTTTACCACCTTTGCCACGGCCAGACATTTTCACTTATTTTTTTTTTCTTTCACTTTTTCACTTCACTACAGAACACTTTAAACACAAATGATGATTTCTATACCGGAGACCGTAATATTTATAGTTTTTTTTCAAACGAGTTTCTGCTTGAGGGGATGACATTCGCGTAAGCATTTACGTATGATTGAATTTTTCTCACGTTGAATAATTCGTACAGAAAAAACTACTTATATTTGGACCCTTGTTAATATTAAATCAGATTCTTACCTTAGCGTCTGAACTAAAAGGACGTGATTTCAAAGTGCCAAAAATAAGTTTATTTACTACTATAAGTCGTCAGTGCAAAGTTCTACCTGCTGCAGTAGCTGAGGTTTCTCCAGCCACCTACCTGTGTCAGCAGAAAAATGGCCGATAGCAGGCAAAACCAATTTAGTCATCTTGACTATGACGAGAAGTGCTACAGCGAGTCATCAACTAAAAGCGACTCGTCGAGAAAGAAGAAAAAATCTAAGAGAAAGCGTGTGTCCGATAATGCTTCATACACCGAAGATGACGACTACAACAACCTTGTGGCTAAGTTCAATGAATTAGCAAATAAGTTCGAAGAGTTGCAGAAGGACAACCTGATTGCAGTATCCGAATGCGAAAACCTCAGGGAACAGCTCAAAAATTCAACAACATCAACCCCTGACAATGTACAGTGCGAAGTTACCATGGACTTAGCGAGCGACATCGATCAAGGCGCAACGACCACAACCAACAACGATTTTCCAACAAATCAAGGCGCAACTTCTACAAACAACGCCGAATTCCCAACGCTGGACGAAAGTAAACGTCCAAAGAAAACAAAGAAGACAACTAACGACACCGTGAAGAGCATTCACGTCGACTCCATCAACAAAAAAGCCTTCAACAGCAAGAAGAAGAATTTGCCACCTCCTCTTATTGCTTATAATGTAAGTCAAAAAATATTATCTGATAAAATATTTATTGAGTTGAAGCATAAAAATTTCTCCTTCAATATTTTAAACAAGAATGTCACCCACGTTAATACCTTAACGATGGACGACTACAACAAGGTTAAAGACATCTTGAAAAATATGAAGACAAATTTTTATACTTATACTCCGGTTGAATGTAAACCGTATAGCATAATCATTACTAAACTTGCACCCTCTTATGAAAAAGAGGAAATTTTGGGCTACCTTAATGGCTTAAATCTAAAAATAAATATTGTGGGACTGAGTAAAATTAGTAACAACAAATGGCTTGTCCAATTACGAAAAGACTCTGATTTAAAAGAATTTAGGGCGATCAGATTCATTCTCAACTGCAAGGTTGGGTTTGAAAATATTAAGGCAAAGTTGCCTATTCAGTGTAGGAATTGCCAGCGGTTTAACCATGTGGCAAGTAACTGCAACATGCCTTATCGGTGTGTTAAGTGTGGCGAATCCCATGGCCCTAAAAAGTGCAAAATTCCTCCACAGCACCTAAATACCGAAGAGCTAGTTAGCAAACAGCAACCTTCAGGTACATTAGTAAAACGTTTAGGCTACCCTATCAAGTGTGCTAATTGCAACACAGAGGGCCACACGGCTAATTTTAAAAACTGTCCCAAGAGGATTGAATTAATAAGTAGGCTGAAGGTAAGGACAACTCACCCTCAGAAAAATATAACCTTTGCAGCTACAGCTGCACCAAAATCCTCGTCGTTCAGAACGACAGAAACTTTTGCGTCTAAGCTCAAAAGTTCAAGTCCAAAGACCATTGTTCCTCCAAAAGTTAACAATGGTAAAAGCTCAAATAATAGTCAGACCCAATTTGAAGAAATTGACACGGACTGCAAACGTCTGTTAGGAAAAAATTTTCTTGAATGTCTTTCCAAGGTTAGTGAATTTTCCACATCTTACAAAGCACTAACTAGGGATGAGGATAAGTCCAAAGCCCTATTTAACCTACTCATCACCCTCCGTTTAGATGATTAGAGAACTCAAATGTATTTTCATTAACGTCAACTCTCTAGTTTCAATAAAAAAGAGACATTTCTTTAACGTATTCCTCAAAGAACAGAACCCAGACATTGTTTTGATGGCAGAGACTAAACTGACTAATAGGCATAATGTAAAATTCAAAGGTTATGAGTTAATTAGGCAAGATAGAACCACAGGGAAGGGTGGGGGCACAGCTATATGCCTCAGAGAAAATTTTAACTATAAAAGAATCCCAATTCACACAAGCACCATTGAAAATATAGCTATAGAAGTAAGTCTTCAGGATGGAAGCAAAATTTCTTTTGTATCATTGTATACAAAACCTCTTGACCGAGTGATGGAACAAGACTTGACAAATATCCTAAATTCCCTTAGCACTGACCAAATCGTTTGGGGTGGTGACTTAAATGCTAAGCATTCGGACTGGGGAAATCAAGTTTCTAACCCTAGTGGTGTCAGCCTAAAAAACTGGTTAGGTAAATATCCCAATTTTCAAGTAGTACCGACAAAATTCCCTACAAGAGTATCGACGTGCGAGTCATACATTGATTTAATTCTGACCTCTGCTTTTGTCGATATCAAATTTCATGATAATTTCACAAACTACCTCAGGACCATAGAATATGAGTCGGACCATTTTGGTGTAGAGTTGATGTTGTCAACCAGTGACATAGTCAGAAATCCACCCCGTGAATTTTATAACTACAATAAAATGAATGTTAAAGATTTCAACAATATCCTTCAAAGAAATCTTCATATACATACACTACCTGCAGACAGAAATGTTAGCAGGTCAGAAATAGATAATTGCATACTAGGCCTAAACGAATGCTTTGATGTAGCCGTAGCAGGTTCGGTTCCCAGGGTAATAGCGAGAAACAAAGGTCATATAGACCTTCCTCAGAATATATTAGATTTCATTAAGGAGAAAAAGAGATTAAGCCGAGCTAGGCACAGATGTGTTGATCCCTCAAGAAAAAATACTCTCCAAGCCATAATTAGGAACTTAGATAAAATTATTAGTGAACTTATAGGAATTCATGAGGAAACACGTTGGTCAAATTTCTGTAGAAACATAAAAATGAATAACCAAACTTATAAGAAAATTAAGGGTATGTGCGGCGTTCTCAAAAACACTCAGCTACCTGCCCTAATAGACTCACAAGGCAATATTCTTGCTGAAAACTTCAATAAAATTAATGCACTAGCAGACACTTTCGAGAAAACTCACCACCAAAACGCTTGTCTAGGTAGCGCACAATTCACTGAATTTATTAAGGCAGAAATTTCTGACCTGACTTTCACACAACCCTTAGTAAGATTTGGTAGCACGTTGACGGCAGATGGGGAATCCTCAATAATAGGATTAGATCAGGTAGTGTTTGAAAATTACGCAAAAATGATAACACCTACTGAAATAGCCATAAAATTAAAACTAAAAAATAATAAAAAAAGTGCAGGTGAGGATAATATTTCAAATTTCCTTCTCAGGAAAACCGAATATTTCTTCTGGAGGTTTTTAGCAATTCTTTTCAACCATATTTTTAGCTCAGGATACTTTCCCTATGCTTGGAAGTGTGCCAAAATAGTTCCTATCCTGAAACCAGGTTCAGATCCAAAAATCCTCACCAATTATAGACCAATTTCTTTGCTATCTAATGTTAGCAAACTGTTTGAAGGGTTTATTTTAGAAAAACTTAGGTCCCACTTGGAGGAAAAACATATCCTCAAAGACTTTCAGTTTGGTTTTAGAGCATCCCACTCCACTAACCATGCACTCACCATGCTTTCTGACTTTGTCACTACTAATTTAAATAAAAGACGAGCAACAATTGCTGTAGGGTTAGATTTTCAAAAAGCATTTGATACAGCCTGGATAGATGGCATTGTATACAAAATGTACAAAAAATTCAATTTCGATAGACACCTCTGCGGAATAGTTTTAGACTACCTCACAAATAGGTCATTTTACGTTTCTAATAATGATGAAAATTCAATTTGTAAGTCAATTAATGCAGGAGTACCTCAGGGATCGATTCTAGGACCCATTCTCTATAACATCTTGATAGCAGACATGCCAGATCCAGGGCCTAACCTTCTAACTTTGGTGTACGCCGATGACATCATTGTACTTAGTTCAAGTGCAAGTGCGTCAATTGCAAATGCTAATATAAATGACCATTTACAGACACTGTTCAGGTTTTTTGAAAAATGGAAACTAAGGTTGAATCTTGGTAAATGTGAAAGCACAATCTTTAAAGGTCTTAGGAAAAATTTATTCCCGAATGCAAGACAATTCATCCCAAGCATTGACATTAACGGGCACTTGATAGATTATAAAGAAAGCATAAAGTACTTAGGAGTAATTTTGCATAGCAAATACCTTTTCAATAGACATATTGACTACGTTCTGACTAAAGCAAAGAAAATGTTTTTCTGCTACTCGAAACTTTTCCGTAGGGCCAAGTATCTGAAAAATGAAATCAGATTAAATTGTTATAAGCAAATTATTAGGCCCATTATAGGCTATGCTTTCCCCATTTGGTTTGATATCTCGTCATGCCAAATGGAAAGACTTAGAACTTTTGAAAGGTACATTCTGAGGACCTGCACTGGTCTCAAAGCTAGACGATACTGGGACGGTACTTACAGAAATGTCTCGAATGAAACAGTTTACAAGAAATGTAAAATAAGAAGAATAGACTCTTTTCTAGTTGAACAAGCCATAAAATATTTAAGAAATATGCCATTAGTTGATAATGATTTGTTACTAAGTTATTTAAATAAGGAAAATTTAATCATGTATCCTATAGTAGATAAATATATGTCTCCTATCTACATAAATGTATTGAACAGTAATAATAATTTGTACATAGGTAAAAAACTTTTATTTTATCATAGAAGATTTAAAACACTTGACGTAAGAAACACAGTATATAGCACTGACCAATTTCTGTAAAAGTAAATATATAAAATAAAGATCTTTTACCTATTGTTATTTAGTTGTAGTGTAGTTTTAAGTTGTTAATATTAGTTTTAAGTAAAAAAAAAAATGATAATGTAATTTCCTTTTTAACTTTTTTGGGAAAACATAAACTTTTAAATGTAGAAATATATATCATAGTAATGAAATGTTAATGTAAGATCTGTAATGTTAATCTTACATAACAAATTGAAATCATAACTCTTAAACTCTTAGATAAATACATATGTATATTAAGAAAAAATAAATGTAATGATATGTAACTAGCCTATAAGACAACCTGTATATTAAATTTTTTAAATAAAGGCATTTAAAATAAAAAAAAATAAAATAATATTAAATCATAAAGTAAAGTGAAGTGAAGTGAAAGCGAAAGTGAAAGTGAAAAATTTAAAGCATGCCTCCTAAAGCTAGTGGTAAAGCAGCCAAAAAGGCTGGAAAGGCACAAAAGAATATTACTAAAACCGACAAGAAGAGAAGGCGCAAGAGGAAGGAAAGCTATGCTATCTACATTTATAAAGTATTGAAGCAAGTTCATCCTGATACTGGCATTTCTTCAAAGGCAATGAGCATCATGAACAGTTTTGTCAACGATATCTTTGAACGTATTGCTGCTGAAGCCTCTCGCTTAGCACATTACAATAAAAGATCAACAATTACCAGTCGGGAAATACAAACTGCTGTACGTCTTTTATTGCCTGGTGAATTAGCTAAGCATGCTGTTAGTGAAGGCACCAAAGCCGTAACTAAATACACTAGTTCCAAGTAAAATGTTTGAACCTACTCGTAAAATGGAAAACAAAGGCCCTTTTCAGGGCCACAACTTGATTTAAATCAAAAAGATTAAAAATTATTATTCATTATAAAATAAAATTTATTACATTTTGCTGTGTTATTTTACAAATAAATAAAAAAAAATTTTTGCTTGGTGCCAACAACACGCGGTGTTCCCAAGCGGTCCCCCATCTAAGTACTAACCGCGCCCGACGCTGCTTAATTTCGGTGATCGGACGAGAACCGATGTATTCAGCGTGGTATGGTCGTTGGCAAAGTAATACGAATTGAGTGCGTATATTAACGAAAGGTATTTTACGCATACACACAACAGATTGATATTTTGTTATTTGATGAGTAAATTGAACCTTTATGTTGCGTTATGAGCAAATTTCAGTTTGCCAAAGAATGAATTGTATTTTTAGAAAAAAAAAAAAAAAAAATTGTATTCAAATTCATAGAAATTGTGATTTTTAAAATAAAACACATTTATTCTGCAAGTACGTATTAAATTTTTTTCATATTAATTTTTTTCAAGAAATTCGGCTAAGTTTTGGTCACTCGAAATTTTGAGAATCGCCGAGGAAGGCTTCCCATATAAAAATATATGAAGAATTTTACACTCTAATATTTCATAGATTATTTTATTTTAAGATGAAAAATAAGTTTATTTATTTTATTATGTGGATTTAAATTGTATTTCTTTCATTAATTTTTCATTATTATTGATATTTTTGCCAGAAATTTGTCCTAAAGTTAAAGTCACTCGAAATAATGAGAAGCGCCGAGTACGGCACTCGCTCGCCATTCCATTGGCTTATTTTGTTTGCAGTATATATACGGGTTGTTGTTGTTTTAATTTACCACAAAATTTGTTCTATGAAGAAATCTTCAAACGATTGTAAGGTTTTGCTTGCACCACAATATATGGAGAATTTTTCATATTAAAAATTCCATTAAATTTTCATTTTTGAGTAAAAATATTGCAATAATTACCTTAAAATGTTTGTTTCTTTTAATTATGAAAATTTTGTAAAAAATTTGGTATGCGAAAATTATGGTCACTTGAAAAGATGAGAATTACCTAAAAAATTCAAACACATATATTTCGATTTACTAACTGAAACCTACAAATCTTTGGTTACATACAAAAAATTTCTTAATTTCGCAAGACACTTTAGAATAATTTTCACATCTCTTATATGAATTATTTGTAGCCCTGAAAAGGGCTTTGTATAAAATTTTGTTGTCTTATTAACAAAATTCATCATTTTTCTTACAATATTTTGTAACAAATTTACTTTTTCGCCGCTGGTTTTTTAGTTGCTTTTTTGGCTGCTGGTTTTTTTGCAGGAGCTACCGCCGCCTTTGCTTTAGTTACCTTTGCCTTAGATGCTGGAGCGGTTGTTGCTTTCGCTTTAATCGTTTTTGCTTTAACTGTACCGGATTTTTTGATACTTTTTGCCTTTGTTTTTTCTACCTTCTTTTTCTCGGCTGTCTTTTTTGTTGCAACGGCTTTCTTCGCTACTTTTTTCTCTCCAGGTACTTTTCTGGCTGCAGCGGATTTTTTCTTAGGATCAGCCTTTGCAATTTTCTTCTTTTTTTCAACGGATTTTACCTTCGATTTTGGTTCCTTATTTGCAGCTGCTGATAGCTTAAAAGAACCAGATGCACCTTTACCCTTTGTTTGAATTAATTTTCCACTTGCGACGGCAGATTTTAAATATTTTTTAATAAATGGTGCCAATTTCTGTGCATCGCATTTATAAGTAGCACTAATATACTTTTTTATTGCTAACAATGAAGAACCGCCGCGTTCTTTTAAGCTCTTAATGGAAGCGTCAACCATTTGTTGAGTTGGTGGATGAGTAGGAGCACTAGCTGGTTTCTTAGAAGCCGCCTTTTTAGCAACTTTTTTCTCAACTGTAGCCACAACTGGAGAAGATGCAGCAGCAACGGCAGTAGTTTCAGACATTTTTAATAAAAATAATTCACTTCACTTGCGATAAGATATATTCGTATTTAGTATAACACTCACTGTATTATGAAAACATGAAACAAAATTTAGCCTCACTTGAAAATTTGAGAATTGCCGAGAAAAGACTTTTCATATAAAATTTTGTTCCTCTGCTTGTGAATTATTTCGTTAAGGTTAAGATGTCTTTTAAACTAATTTTATAAATAATTGTGATACATATATATAAAAAATAACTATTTATATTGAAAATAAAATAGTTAACTTAGTAAAAATATCATTTGCTAAAATTTTCTTTGCTTATATATATGTAAAAAGCTAATGGATACAAAGAGAATACCTTAATTGGAATTGAATTTTACTAAATAATTGTTAAATTTCTACCCAAAATACATAATTATATTTAAATTTTATTTATTTGATGTATTATTGAATTTATAAACTATATTAAAAAATATAAATTTAATGTTTATAATAACATTAATGTAGCAAAAAAATGTTGTAAAGACATGACTGCCTTAAACAGTCAGCAGAAAAATTGTGATAATAAAATAATTTATCTTGCACTTATTTATTGAAATTTAAAATAAATTCTTTTGTTTATGGAAAAATGTTAAAAATATAACAAAAATATCCTGAATTTTTAATTAAAATTTTATAAATTTTTTACTTAAAAGAAAATAAACACACTTTAATACGTTTGGCATACATATTTCTATCGTATATTCGTGTGAAAAAATAGCGTTGGTAGAATTTGTATACAACATTTTTTCAACTGTGAATTAATGAGTTTTTCCAACTCATGAGTTAACAAATTGAGAAAAATATGAAAATTTCTATTAAAATCCTGCCTAAAAATGCCTTGCTAAATTTCTAATTGATATTTCAACATAAATTTGTACTTGAAAAAAGATTAAAACTAATTTTACATACTACACACAATTTTGTACTTAAAAGCAACAAAATGTGAAAAAGGAATGTTGAGCTTATGGCGTTGAAATCCTATACGTTTTCGTTTTTCAGTAAATGAAATAACAAATGTATACTAAAAAAGGTGTTGGTAAAATCTTAAAAAAATTTTAATTGAACGGCAAAAAAACGAAGTCATTTCCATATTAAAATAAAAATTTCCAAGTCAAAATAAAACCTTTATTATTTCCCCTAAAATAAATGACTTGTAACAGAATACCAAAATAAAACACCATAAAAAAGTATATGTATATTTAAATAAAAGCATTATTTGTAAAATTTGTATCTCCTTAAATTTAGTATTTGTGGTCCTGAGAAGGACCGATTGTTTTGCATTAATTCTTATTATTTAAGCACGTTCGCCACGAATACGACGAGCCAACTGAATATCTTTTGGCATAATTGTGACGCGCTTAGCATGAATGGCACACAAGTTTGTATCTTCAAAAAGTCCAACTAAATAGGCTTCACTTGCTTCTTGTAAGGCCATCACTGCTGAACTCTGAAAACGCAAATCAGTTTTGAAATCTTGTGCAATTTCACGAACTAAACGCTGGAATGGTAATTTGCGGATCAACAATTCAGTACTCTTTTGATAGCGACGAATTTCACGAAGAGCCACTGTACCAGGGCGATAACGATGAGGCTTTTTAACACCACCAGTTGCTGGTGCACTCTTGCGAGCGGCCTTGGTTGCCAATTGTTTGCGTGGTGCCTTACCACCAGTCGATTTGCGAGCAGTCTGCTTAGTACGAGCCATTGTCTCTTTCACTCTTACACTTCAATTTAGTTCACTTCACTTAAACACTTTTTCACAAAACACAACGTATGAAAAATTCAGCCTAATAGAACTCTAAGGTACTTTTTTCAAAGATTTCGTTTCAACGTTCACGCGTTTTACTTTGAACCGATATTTTTACATTTTTAATGTCAGCCAATCAAAACACAGAAGAAATCTTTATTGCTTTCTCGTTCTAAAATTGTTGAATTTTAGTATAAATATAAGTTGACTTGAGGTTGAGATGTTAGTTGTTGTGTGACTCTAGTGAAGTGAAATAGTGAAAAAGTGAAAAAACAAGTGAAAAAATGACTGGTCGTGGAAAAGGCGGTAAAGGTTTAGGCAAAGGTGGTGCGAAGCGTCATCGCAAAGTTCTACGTGATAACATCCAAGGTATCACAAAGCCAGCAATTCGTCGTTTAGCTCGCCGTGGTGGTGTAAAACGTATATCTGGTTTGATATATGAAGAAACTCGTGGTGTTCTAAAAGTATTTTTGGAAAATGTTATTCGTGATGCTGTCACATATACTGAGCATGCAAAGAGAAAAACAGTGACAGCCATGGATGTAGTTTATGCACTTAAGAGGCAAGGACGTACACTTTATGGATTCGGCGGTTAATGCGATGCTAACAATAATTTAATAACAATCGGTCCTTTTCAGGACCACAAATATATTGCACAAAGATTAAATTATTATGATTATTTTTTTGAATAAAAATTTTTCTAAGTAAATTTGAACAAAAATCATTCAAAATGAAAATTTTTAGTTTTTAATAGCTTTGAAGTTAAAACGTATAGGAAAAAATTTTAGGTGAAAAAAAAAAATAAAAATTATTTTCTGCATAAATGAAAAAAATTTTCTGAGCAACTTTGAACAAAAAATCATGCAAAATGAAAATTTTCAGTTTTTGATCACTTTGAAGTTAAAACTGATAGAAAATTTTTTAGTATACTGAGCAAGTTTTTGGTATGAATTTTTTTGTTCAAAAATTTTTTTTTGAAAATTTTCGCTTTGAAGTTAAAACTAATAGAAAAAAGTTTTAGGTGAAAAAATTTTTTTCAATGACAACTTCAGTATACTGAATAAATTTTTGGTATGAATTTTTTTTTTCAATCAAATGAAATTGTTATAAATATACAGCAACTTAATTAAATAATATTATTTCTCAATGTTTAACTCTTAATTTGTCGTCCTGAAAAGGACGGTTTGTTCCTGGTTATATTCTTTAAATGAAATGCGCAATAATTTATGCCTTCTTTTCGGTTTTCTTTGGCAAAAGTACAGCTTGAATATTTGGTAAAACACCACCTTGTGCAATTGTTACACCAGATAATAATTTATTTAATTCTTCGTCATTGCGAATAGCCAATTGCAGATGACGTGGAATTATTCTGGTCTTCTTGTTATCACGGGCAGCATTACCAGCCAACTCAAGAACTTCAGCAGCCAAATATTCCATTACTGCTGCAAGATACACTGGAGCGCCAGCACCAACTCGCTCAGCATAATTTCCTTTACGCAGCAATCGATGAATACGACCGACCGGAAATTGTAGACCAGCACGATTTGAACGAGACTTTGCCTTTCCTTTAACTTTACCACCTTTGCCACGGCCAGACATTTTCACTTATTTTTTTTTTCTTTCACTTTTTCACTTCACTACAGAACACTTTAAACACAAATGATGATTTCTATACCGGAGACCGTAATATTTATAGTTTTTTTTCAAACGAGTTTCTGCTTGAGGGGATGACATTCGCGTAAACATTTACGTATGATTGAATTTTTCTCACGTTGAATAATTCGTACAGAAAAAACTACTTATATTCGGACCCTTGTTAACATTAAATCATAAAGTAAAGTGAAGTGAAAGTGAAAGTGAAAAATTTAAAGCATGCCTCCTAAAGCTAGTGGTAAAGCAGCCAAAAAGGCTGGAAAAGCACAAAAGAATATTACTAAAACCGATAAGAAGAGAAGGCGCAAGAGGAAGGAAAGCTATGCTATCTACATTTATAAAGTATTGAAGCAAGTTCATCCTGATACTGGCATTTCTTCAAAGGCAATGAGCATCATGAACAGTTTTGTCAACGATATCTTTGAACGTATTGCTGCTGAAGCCTCTCGCTTAGCACATTACAATAAAAGATCAACAATTACCAGTCGGGAAATACAAACTGCTGTACGTCTTTTATTGCCTGGTGAATTAGCTAAGCATGCTGTTAGTGAAGGCACCAAAGCCGTAACTAAATACACTAGTTCCAAGTAAAATGTTTGAACCTACTCGTAAAATGGAAAACAAAAAGGCCCTTTTCAGGGCCACAACTTGATTTAAATCAAAAAGATTAAAAATTATTCATTATAAAATAAAATTTATTACATTTTGCTGTGTTATTTTACAAATAAATAAAAAAAAATTTTTGCTTGGTGCCAACAACACGCGGTGTTCCCAAGCGGTCCCCCATCTAAGTACTAACCGCGCCCGACGCTGCTTAATTTCGGTGATCGGACGAGAACCGATGTATTCAGCGTGGTATGGTCGTTGGCAAAGTAATACGAATTGAGTGCGTATATTAACGAAAGGTATTTTACACATACACACAACAGATTGATATTTTGTTATATGATGAATAAATTGAACCTTTATGTTGCGTTATGAGCAAATTTAAGTTTGCCAAAGAATGAATTGTATTTTTAGAAAAAAAAAAAAAAATTGTATTCAATTTCATAGAAATTGTGATTTTTAAAATAAAACACATTTATTCTGCAAGTACGTACATATTAAATTTTTTCATATTAATTTTTTTCAAGAAATTCGGCTAAGTTTTGGTCACTCGAAATTTTGAGAATCGCCGAGGAAGGCTTCCCATATAAAAATATATGAAGAATTTTACACTCTAATATTTCATAGATTATTTTATTTTAAGATGAAAAATAAGTTTATTTATTTTATTATGTGGATTTAAATTGTATTTCTTTCATTAATTTTTCATTATTATTGATATTTTTGCCAGAAATTTGTCCTAAAGTTAACGTCACTCGAAATAATGAGAAGCGCCGAGTACGGCACTCGCTCGCCTTCCATTGGCTTATTTTGTTTGCAGTATATATACGGGTTGTTGTTGTTTTAATTTACCACAAAATTTGTTCTATGAAGAAATCTTCAAACGATTGTAAGGTTTTGCTTGCACCACAATATATGGAGAATTTTTCATATTAAAAATTCCATTAAATTTTCATTTTTGAGTAAAAATATTGCAATAATTACCTTAAAATGTTTGTTTCTTTTAATTATGAAAATTTTGTAAAAAATTTGGTATGCGAAAATTATGGTCACTTGAAAAGATGAGAATTACCTAAAAAATTCAAACACATATATTTCGATTTACTAACTGAAACCTACAAATCTTTGGTTACATACAAAAAATTTCTTAATTTCGCAAGACACTTTAGAATAATTTTCACATCTCTTATATGAATTATTTGTAGCCCTGAAAAGGGCTTTGTATAAAATTTTGTTGTCTTATTAACAAAATTCATCATTTTTCTTACAATATTTTGTAACAAATTTACTTTTTCGCCGCTGGTTTTTTAGTTGCTTTTTTGGCTGCTGGTTTTTTTGCAGGAGCTACCGCCGCCTTTGCTTTAGTTACCTTTGCCTTAGATGCTGGAGCGGTTGTTGCTTTCGCTTTAATCGTTTTTGCTTTAACTGTACCGGATTTTTTGATACTTTTTGCCTTTGTTTTTTCTACCTTCTTTTTCTCGGCTGTCTTTTTTGTTGCAACGGCTTTCTTCGCTACTTTTTTCTCTCCAGGTACTTTTCTGGCTGCAGCGGATTTTTTCTTAGGATCAGCCTTTGCAATTTTCTTCTTTTTTTCAACGGATTTTACCTTCGATTTTGGTTCCTTATTTGCAGCTGCTGATAGCTTAAAAGAACCAGATGCACCTTTACCCTTTGTTTGAATTAATTTTCCACTTGCGACGGCAGATTTTAAATATTTTTTAATAAATGGTGCCAATTTCTGTGCATCGCATTTATAAGTAGCACTAATATACTTTTTTATTGCTAACAATGAAGAACCGCCGCGTTCTTTTAAGCTCTTAATGGAAGCGTCAACCATTTGTTGAGTTGGTGGATGAGTAGGAGCACTAGCTGGTTTCTTAGAAGCCGCCTTTTTAGCAACTTTTTTCTCAACTGTAGCCACAACTGGAGAAGATGCAGCAGCAACGGCAGTAGTTTCAGACATTTTTAATAAAAATAATTCACTTCACTTGCGATAAGATATATTCGTATTTAGTATAACACTCACTGTATTATGAAAACATGAAACAAAATTTAGCCTCACTTGAAAATTTGAGAATTGCCGAGAAAAGACTTTTCATATAAAATTTTGTTCCTCTGCTTGTGAATTATTTCGTTAAGGTTAAGATGTCTTTTAAACTAATTTTATAAATAATTGTGATACATATATATAAAAAATAACTATTTATATTGAAAATAAAATAGTTAACTTAGTAAAAATATCATTTGCTAAAATTTTCTTTGCTTATATATATGTAAAAAGCTAATGGATACAAAGAGAATACCTTAATTGGAATTGAATTTTACTAAATAATTGTTAAATTTCTACCCAAAATACATAATTATATTTAAATTTTATTTATTTGATGTATTATTGAATTTATAAACTATATTAAAAAATATAAATTTAATGTTTATAATAACATTAATGTAGCAAAAAAATGTTGTAAAGACATGACTGCCTTAAACAGTCAGCAGAAAAATTGTGATAATAAAATAATTTATCTTGCACTTATTTATTGAAATTTAAAATAAATTCTTTTGTTTATGGAAAAATGTTAAAAATATAACAAAAATATCCTGAATTTTTAATTAAAATTTTATAAATTTTTTACTTAAAAGAAAATAAACACACTTTAATACGTTTGGCATACATATTTCTATCGTATATTCGTGTGAAAAAATAGCGTTGGTAGAATTTGTATACAACATTTTTTCAACTGTGAATTAATGAGTTTTTCCAACTCATGAGTTAACAAATTGAGAAAAATATGAAAATTTCTATTAAAATCCTGCCTAAAAATGCCTTGCTAAATTTCTAATTGATATTTCAACATAAATTTGTACTTGAAAAAAGATTAAAACTAATTTTACATACTACACACAATTTTGTACTTAAAAGCAACAAAATGTGAAAAAGGAATGTTGAGCTTATGGCGTTGAAATCCTATACGTTTTCGTTTTTCAGTAAATGAAATAACAAATGTATACTAAAAAAGGTGTTGGTAAAATCTTAAAAAAATTTTAATTGAACGGCAAAAAAACGAAGTCATTTCCATATTAAAATAAAAATTTCCAAGTCAAAATAAAACCTTTATTATTTCCCCTAAAATAAATGACTTGTAACAGAATACCAAAATAAAACACCATAAAAAAGTATATGTATATTTAAATAAAAGCATTATTTGTAAAATTTGTATCTCCTTAAATTTAGTATTTGTGGTCCTGAGAAGGACCGATTGTTTTGCATTAATTCTTATTATTTAAGCACGTTCGCCACGAATACGACGAGCCAACTGAATATCTTTTGGCATAATTGTGACGCGCTTAGCATGAATGGCACACAAGTTTGTATCTTCAAAAAGTCCAACTAAATAGGCTTCACTTGCTTCTTGTAAGGCCATCACTGCTGAACTCTGAAAACGCAAATCAGTTTTGAAATCTTGTGCAATTTCACGAACTAAACGCTGGAATGGTAATTTGCGGATCAACAATTCAGTACTCTTTTGATAGCGACGAATTTCACGAAGAGCCACTGTACCAGGGCGATAACGATGAGGCTTTTTAACACCACCAGTTGCTGGTGCACTCTTGCGAGCGGCCTTGGTTGCCAATTGTTTGCGTGGTGCCTTACCACCAGTCGATTTGCGAGCAGTCTGCTTAGTACGAGCCATTGTCTCTTTCACTCTTACACTTCAATTTAGTTCACTTCACTTAAACACTTTTTCACAAAACACAACGTATGAAAAATTCAGCCTAATAGAACTCTAAGGTACTTTTTTCAAAGATTTCGTTTCAACGTTCACGCGTTTTACTTTGAACCGATATTTTTACATTTTTAATGTCAGCCAATCAAAACACAGAAGAAATCTTTATTGCTTTCTCGTTCTAAAATTGTTGAATTTTAGTATAAATATAAGTTGACTTGAGGTTGAGATGTTAGTTGTTGTGTGACTCTAGTGAAGTGAAATAGTGAAAAAGTGAAAAAACAAGTGAAAAAATGACTGGTCGTGGAAAAGGCGGTAAAGGTTTAGGCAAAGGTGGTGCGAAGCGTCATCGCAAAGTTCTACGTGATAACATCCAAGGTATCACAAAGCCAGCAATTCGTCGTTTAGCTCGCCGTGGTGGTGTAAAACGTATATCTGGTTTGATATATGAAGAAACTCGTGGTGTTCTAAAAGTATTTTTGGAAAATGTTATTCGTGATGCTGTCACATATACTGAGCATGCAAAGAGAAAAACAGTGACAGCCATGGATGTAGTTTATGCACTTAAGAGGCAAGGACGTACACTTTATGGATTCGGCGGTTAATGCGATGCTAACAATAATTTAATAACAATCGGTCCTTTTCAGGACCACAAATATATTGCACAAAGATTAAATTATTATGATTATTTTTTTGAATAAAAATTTTTCTAAGTAAATTTGAACAAAAATCATTCAAAATGAAAATTTTTAGTTTTTAATAGCTTTGAAGTTAAAACGTATAGGAAAAAATTTTAGGTGAAAAAAAAAAATAAAAATTATTTTCTGCATAAATGAAAAAAATTTTCTGAGCAACTTTGAACAAAAAATCATGCAAAATGAAAATTTTCAGTTTTTGATCACTTTGAAGTTAAAACTGATAGAAAATTTTTTAGTATACTGAGCAAGTTTTTGGTATGAATTTTTTTGTTCAAAAATTTTTTTTTGAAAATTTTCGCTTTGAAGTTAAAACTAATAGAAAAAAGTTTTAGGTGAAAAAATTTTTTTCAATGACAACTTCAGTATACTGAATAAATTTTTGGTATGAATTTTTTTTTTCAATCAAATGAAATTGTTATAAATATACAGCAACTTAATTAAATAATATTATTTCTCAATGTTTAACTCTTAATTTGTCGTCCTGAAAAGGACGGTTTGTTCCTGGTTATATTCTTTAAATGAAATGCGCAATAATTTATGCCTTCTTTTCGGTTTTCTTTGGCAAAAGTACAGCTTGAATATTTGGTAAAACACCACCTTGTGCAATTGTTACACCAGATAATAATTTATTTAATTCTTCGTCATTGCGAATAGCCAATTGCAGATGACGTGGAATTATTCTGGTCTTCTTGTTATCACGGGCAGCATTACCAGCCAACTCAAGAACTTCAGCAGCCAAATATTCCATTACTGCTGCAAGATACACTGGAGCGCCAGCACCAACTCGCTCAGCATAATTTCCTTTACGCAGCAATCGATGAATACGACCGACCGGAAATTGTAGACCAGCACGATTTGAACGAGACTTTGCCTTTCCTTTAACTTTACCACCTTTGCCACGGCCAGACATTTTCACTTATTTTTTTTTTCTTTCACTTTTTCACTTCACTACAGAACACTTTAAACACAAATGATGATTTCTATACCGGAGACCGTAATATTTATAGTTTTTTTTCAAACGAGTTTCTGCTTGAGGGGATGACATTCGCGTAAACATTTACGTATGATTGAATTTTTCTCACGTTGAATAATTCGTACAGAAAAAACTACTTATATTCGGACCCTTGTTAACATTAAATCATAAAGTAAAGTGAAGTGAAGTGAAAGTGAAAGTGAAAAATTTAAAGCATGCCTCCTAAAGCTAGTGGTAAAGCAGCCAAAAAGGCTGGAAAAGCACAAAAGAATATTACTAAAACCGATAAGAAG
Organism: Tricholauxania praeusta; assembly: GCA_949775025.1. Taxonomy (NCBI): domain Eukaryota; kingdom Metazoa; phylum Arthropoda; class Insecta; order Diptera; family Lauxaniidae; genus Tricholauxania; species Tricholauxania praeusta. Next base: position 87,833,523 of record OX459030.1, on the reverse strand, counting down.
AGAAGGCGCAAGAGGAAGGAAAGCTATGCTATCTACATTTATAAAGTATTGAAGCAAGTTCATCCTGATACTGGCATTTCTTCAAAGGCAATGAGCATCATGAACAGTTTTGTCAACGATATCTTTGAACGTATTGCTGCTGAAGCCTCTCGCTTAGCACATTACAATAAAAGATCAACAATTACCAGTCGGGAAATACAAACTGCTGTACGTCTTTTATTGCCTGGTGAATTAGCTAAGCATGCTGTTAGTGAAGGCACCAAAGCCGTAACTAAATACACTAGTTCCAAGTAAAATGTTTGAACCTACTCGTAAAATGGAAAACAAAAAGGCCCTTTTCAGGGCCACAACTTGATTTAAATCAAAAAGATTAAAAATTATTCATTATAAAATAAAATTTATTACATTTTGCTGTGTTATTTTACAAATAAATAAAAAAAAATTTTTGCTTGGTGCCAACAACACGCGGTGTTCCCAAGCGGTCCCCCATCTAAGTACTAACCGCGCCCGACGCTGCTTAATTTCGGTGATCGGACGAGAACCGATGTATTCAGCGTGGTATGGTCGTTGGCAAAGTAATACGAATTGAGTGCGTATATTAACGAAAGGTATTTTACACATACACACAACAGATTGATATTTTGTTATATGATGAATAAATTGAACCTTTATGTTGCGTTATGAGCAAATTTAAGTTTGCCAAAGAATGAATTGTATTTTTAGAAAAAAAAAAAAAAATTGTATTCAATTTCATAGAAATTGTGATTTTTAAAATAAAACACATTTATTCTGCAAGTACGTACATATTAAATTTTTTCATATTAATTTTTTTCAAGAAATTCGGCTAAGTTTTGGTCACTCGAAATTTTGAGAATCGCCGAGGAAGGCTTCCCATATAAAAATATATGAAGAATTTTACACTCTAATATTTCATAGATTATTTTATTTTAAGATGAAAAATAAGTTTATTTATTTTATTATGTGGATTTAAATTGTATTTCTTTCATTAATTTTTCATTATTATTGATATTTTTGCCAGAAATTTGTCCTAAAGTTAACGTCACTCGAAATAATGAGAAGCGCCGAGTACGGCACTCGCTCGCCTTCCATTGGCTTATTTTGTTTGCAGTATATATACGGGTTGTTGTTGTTTTAATTTACCACAAAATTTGTTCTATGAAGAAATCTTCAAACGATTGTAAGGTTTTGCTTGCACCACAATATATGGAGAATTTTTCATATTAAAAATTCCATTAAATTTTCATTTTTGAGTAAAAATATTGCAATAATTACCTTAAAATGTTTGTTTCTTTTAATTATGAAAATTTTGTAAAAAATTTGGTATGCGAAAATTATGGTCACTTGAAAAGATGAGAATTACCTAAAAAATTCAAACACATATATTTCGATTTACTAACTGAAACCTACAAATCTTTGGTTACATACAAAAAATTTCTTAATTTCGCAAGACACTTTAGAATAATTTTCACATCTCTTATATGAATTATTTGTAGCCCTGAAAAGGGCTTTGTATAAAATTTTGTTGTCTTATTAACAAAATTCATCATTTTTCTTACAATATTTTGTAACAAATTTACTTTTTCGCCGCTGGTTTTTTAGTTGCTTTTTTGGCTGCTGGTTTTTTTGCAGGAGCTACCGCCGCCTTTGCTTTAGTTACCTTTGCCTTAGATGCTGGAGCGGTTGTTGCTTTCGCTTTAATCGTTTTTGCTTTAACTGTACCGGATTTTTTGATACTTTTTGCCTTTGTTTTTTCTACCTTCTTTTTCTCGGCTGTCTTTTTTGTTGCAACGGCTTTCTTCGCTACTTTTTTCTCTCCAGGTACTTTTCTGGCTGCAGCGGATTTTTTCTTAGGATCAGCCTTTGCAATTTTCTTCTTTTTTTCAACGGATTTTACCTTCGATTTTGGTTCCTTATTTGCAGCTGCTGATAGCTTAAAAGAACCAGATGCACCTTTACCCTTTGTTTGAATTAATTTTCCACTTGCGACGGCAGATTTTAAATATTTTTTAATAAATGGTGCCAATTTCTGTGCATCGCATTTATAAGTAGCACTAATATACTTTTTTATTGCTAACAATGAAGAACCGCCGCGTTCTTTTAAGCTCTTAATGGAAGCGTCAACCATTTGTTGAGTTGGTGGATGAGTAGGAGCACTAGCTGGTTTCTTAGAAGCCGCCTTTTTAGCAACTTTTTTCTCAACTGTAGCCACAACTGGAGAAGATGCAGCAGCAACGGCAGTAGTTTCAGACATTTTTAATAAAAATAATTCACTTCACTTGCGATAAGATATATTCGTATTTAGTATAACACTCACTGTATTATGAAAACATGAAACAAAATTTAGCCTCACTTGAAAATTTGAGAATTGCCGAGAAAAGACTTTTCATATAAAATTTTGTTCCTCTGCTTGTGAATTATTTCGTTAAGGTTAAGATGTCTTTTAAACTAATTTTATAAATAATTGTGATACATATATATAAAAAATAACTATTTATATTGAAAATAAAATAGTTAACTTAGTAAAAATATCATTTGCTAAAATTTTCTTTGCTTATATATATGTAAAAAGCTAATGGATACAAAGAGAATACCTTAATTGGAATTGAATTTTACTAAATAATTGTTAAATTTCTACCCAAAATACATAATTATATTTAAATTTTATTTATTTGATGTATTATTGAATTTATAAACTATATTAAAAAATATAAATTTAATGTTTCTAATAACATTAATGTAGCAAAAAAATGTTGTAAAGACATGACTGCCTTAAACAGTCAGCAGAAAAATTGTGATAATAAAATAATTTATCTTGCACTTATTTATTGAAATTTAAAATAAATTCTTTTGTTTATGGAAAAATGTTAAAAATATAACAAAAATATCCTGAATTTTTAATTAAAATTTTATAAATTTTTTACTTAAAAGAAAATAAACACACTTTAATACGTTTGGCATACATATTTCTATCGTATATTCGTGTGAAAAAATAGCGTTGGTAGAATTTGTATACAACATTTTTTCAACTGTGAATTAATGAGTTTTTCCAACTCATGAGTTAACAAATTGAGAAAAATATGAAAATTTCTATTAAAATCCTGCCTAAAAATGCCTTGCTAAATTTCTAATTGATATTTCAACATAAATTTGTACTTGAAAAAAGATTAAAACTAATTTTACATACTACACACAATTTTGTACTTAAAAGCAACAAAATGTGAAAAAGGAATGTTGAGCTTATGGCGTTGAAATCCTATACGTTTTCGTTTTTCAGTAAATGAAATAACAAATGTATACTAAAAAAGGTGTTGGTAAAATCTTAAAAAAATTTTAATTGAACGGCAAAAAAACGAAGTCATTTCCATATTAAAATAAAAATTTCCAAGTCAAAATAAAACCTTTATTATTTCCCCTAAAATAAATGACTTGTAACAGAATACCAAAATAAAACACCATAAAAAAGTATATGTATATTTAAATAAAAGCATTATTTGTAAAATTTGTATCTCCTTAAATTTAGTATTTGTGGTCCTGAGAAGGACCGATTGTTTTGCATTAATTCTTATTATTTAAGCACGTTCGCCACGAATACGACGAGCCAACTGAATATCTTTTGGCATAATTGTGACGCGCTTAGCATGAATGGCACACAAGTTTGTATCTTCAAAAAGTCCAACTAAATAGGCTTCACTTGCTTCTTGTAAGGCCATCACTGCTGAACTCTGAAAACGCAAATCAGTTTTGAAATCTTGTGCAATTTCACGAACTAAACGCTGGAATGGTAATTTGCGGATCAACAATTCAGTACTCTTTTGATAGCGACGAATTTCACGAAGAGCCACTGTACCAGGGCGATAACGATGAGGCTTTTTAACACCACCAGTTGCTGGTGCACTCTTGCGAGCGGCCTTGGTTGCCAATTGTTTGCGTGGTGCCTTACCACCAGTCGATTTGCGAGCAGTCTGCTTAGTACGAGCCATTGTCTCTTTCACTCTTACACTTCAATTTAGTTCACTTCACTTAAACACTTTTTCACAAAACACAACGTATGAAAAATTCAGCCTAATAGAACTCTAAGGTACTTTTTTCAAAGATTTCGTTTCAACGTTCACGCGTTTTACTTTGAACCGATATTTTTACATTTTTAATGTCAGCCAATCAAAACACAGAAGAAATCTTTATTGCTTTCTCGTTCTAAAATTGTTGAATTTTAGTATAAATATAAGTTGACTTGAGGTTGAGATGTTAGTTGTTGTGTGACTCTAGTGAAGTGAAATAGTGAAAAAGTGAAAAAACAAGTGAAAAAATGACTGGTCGTGGAAAAGGCGGTAAAGGTTTAGGCAAAGGTGGTGCGAAGCGTCATCGCAAAGTTCTACGTGATAACATCCAAGGTATCACAAAGCCAGCAATTCGTCGTTTAGCTCGCCGTGGTGGTGTAAAACGTATATCTGGTTTGATATATGAAGAAACTCGTGGTGTTCTAAAAGTATTTTTGGAAAATGTTATTCGTGATGCTGTCACATATACTGAGCATGCAAAGAGAAAAACAGTGACAGCCATGGATGTAGTTTATGCACTTAAGAGGCAAGGACGTACACTTTATGGATTCGGCGGTTAATGCGATGCTAACAATAATTTAATAACAATCGGTCCTTTTCAGGACCACAAATATATTGCACAAAGATTAAATTATTATGATTATTTTTTTGAATAAAAATTTTTCTAAGTAAATTTGAACAAAAATCATTCAAAATGAAAATTTTTAGTTTTTAATAGCTTTGAAGTTAAAACGTATAGGAAAAAATTTTAGGTGAAAAAAAAAAATAAAAATTATTTTCTGCATAAATGAAAAAAATTTTCTGAGCAACTTTGAACAAAAAATCATGCAAAATGAAAATTTTCAGTTTTTGATCACTTTGAAGTTAAAACTGATAGAAAATTTTTTAGTATACTGAGCAAGTTTTTGGTATGAATTTTTTTGTTCAAAAATTTTTTTTTGAAAATTTTCGCTTTGAAGTTAAAACTAATAGAAAAAAGTTTTAGGTGAAAAAATTTTTTTCAATGACAACTTCAGTATACTGAATAAATTTTTGGTATGAATTTTTTTTTTCAATCAAATGAAATTGTTATAAATATACAGCAACTTAATTAAATAATATTATTTCTCAATGTTTAACTCTTAATTTGTCGTCCTGAAAAGGACGGTTTGTTCCTGGTTATATTTTTTAAATGAAATGCGCAATAATTTATGCCTTCTTTTCGGTTTTCTTTGGCAAAAGTACAGCTTGAATATTTGGTAAAACACCACCTTGTGCAATTGTTACACCAGATAATAATTTATTTAATTCTTCGTCATTGCGAATAGCCAATTGCAGATGACGTGGAATTATTCTGGTCTTCTTGTTATCACGGGCAGCATTACCAGCCAACTCAAGAACTTCAGCAGCCAAATATTCCATTACTGCTGCAAGATACACTGGAGCGCCAGCACCAACTCGCTCAGCATAATTTCCTTTACGCAGCAATCGATGAATACGACCGACCGGAAATTGTAGACCAGCACGATTTGAACGAGACTTTGCCTTTCCTTTAACTTTACCACCTTTGCCACGGCCAGACATTTTCACTTATTTTTTTTTTCTTTCACTTTTTCACTTCACTACAGAACACTTTAAACACAAATGATGATTTCTATACCGGAGACCGTAATATTTATAGTTTTTTTTCAAACGAGTTTCTGCTTGAGGGGATGACATTCGCGTAAACATTTACGTATGATTGAATTTTTCTCACGTTGAATAATTCGTACAGAAAAAACTACTTATATTCGGACCCTTGTTAACATTAAATCATAAAGTAAAGTGAAGTGAAGTGAAAGTGAAAGTGAAAAATTTAAAGCATGCCTCCTAAAGCTAGTGGTAAAGCAGCCAAAAAGGCTGGAAAAGCACAAAAGAATATTACTAAAACCGATAAGAAGAGAAGGCGCAAGAGGAAGGAAAGCTATGCTATCTACATTTATAAAGTATTGAAGCAAGTTCATCCTGATACTGGCATTTCTTCAAAGGCAATGAGCATCATGAACAGTTTTGTCAACGATATCTTTGAACGTATTGCTGCTGAAGCCTCTCGCTTAGCACATTACAATAAAAGATCAACAATTACCAGTCGGGAAATACAAACTGCTGTACGTCTTTTATTGCCTGGTGAATTAGCTAAGCATGCTGTTAGTGAAGGCACCAAAGCCGTAACTAAATACACTAGTTCCAAGTAAAATGTTTGAACCTACTCGTAAAATGGAAAACAAAAAGGCCCTTTTCAGGGCCACAACTTGATTTAAATCAAAAAGATTAAAAATTATTCATTATAAAATAAAATTTATTACATTTTGCTGTGTTATTTTACAAATAAATAAAAAAAAATTTTTGCTTGGTGCCAACAACACGCGGTGTTCCCAAGCGGTCCCCCATCTAAGTACTAACCGCGCCCGACGCTGCTTAATTTCGGTGATCGGACGAGAACCGATGTATTCAGCGTGGTATGGTCGTTGGCAAAGTAATACGAATTGAGTGCGTATATTAACGAAAGGTATTTTACACATACACACAACAGATTGATATTTTGTTATATGATGAATAAATTGAACCTTTATGTTGCGTTATGAGCAAATTTAAGTTTGCCAAAGAATGAATTGTATTTTTAGAAAAAAAAAAAAAAATTGTATTCAATTTCATAGAAATTGTGATTTTTAAAATAAAACACATTTATTCTGCAAGTACGTACATATTAAATTTTTTCATATTAATTTTTTTCAAGAAATTCGGCTAAGTTTTGGTCACTCGAAATTTTGAGAATCGCCGAGGAAGGCTTCCCATATAAAAATATATGAAGAATTTTACACTCTAATATTTCATAGATTATTTTATTTTAAGATGAAAAATAAGTTTATTTATTTTATTATGTGGATTTAAATTGTATTTCTTTCATTAATTTTTCATTATTATTGATATTTTTGCCAGAAATTTGTCCTAAAGTTAACGTCACTCGAAATAATGAGAAGCGCCGAGTACGGCACTCGCTCGCCTTCCATTGGCTTATTTTGTTTGCAGTATATATACGGGTTGTTGTTGTTTTAATTTACCACAAAATTTGTTCTATGAAGAAATCTTCAAACGATTGTAAGGTTTTGCTTGCACCACAATATATGGAGAATTTTTCATATTAAAAATTCCATTAAATTTTCATTTTTGAGTAAAAATATTGCAATAATTACCTTAAAATGTTTGTTTCTTTTAATTATGAAAATTTTGTAAAAAATTTGGTATGCGAAAATTATGGTCACTTGAAAAGATGAGAATTACCTAAAAAATTCAAACACATATATTTCGATTTACTAACTGAAACCTACAAATCTTTGGTTACATACAAAAAATTTCTTAATTTCGCAAGACACTTTAGAATAATTTTCACATCTCTTATATGAATTATTTGTAGCCCTGAAAAGGGCTTTGTATAAAATTTTGTTGTCTTATTAACAAAATTCATCATTTTTCTTACAATATTTTGTAACAAATTTACTTTTTCGCCGCTGGTTTTTTAGTTGCTTTTTTGGCTGCTGGTTTTTTTGCAGGAGCTACCGCCGCCTTTGCTTTAGTTACCTTTGCCTTAGATGCTGGAGCGGTTGTTGCTTTCGCTTTAATCGTTTTTGCTTTAACTGTACCGGATTTTTTGATACTTTTTGCCTTTGTTTTTTCTACCTTCTTTTTCTCGGCTGTCTTTTTTGTTGCAACGGCTTTCTTCGCTACTTTTTTCTCTCCAGGTACTTTTCTGGCTGCAGCGGATTTTTTCTTAGGATCAGCCTTTGCAATTTTCTTCTTTTTTTCAACGGATTTTACCTTCGATTTTGGTTCCTTATTTGCAGCTGCTGATAGCTTAAAAGAACCAGATGCACCTTTACCCTTTGTTTGAATTAATTTTCCACTTGCGACGGCAGATTTTAAATATTTTTTAATAAATGGTGCCAATTTCTGTGCATCGCATTTATAAGTAGCACTAATATACTTTTTTATTGCTAACAATGAAGAACCGCCGCGTTCTTTTAAGCTCTTAATGGAAGCGTCAACCATTTGTTGAGTTGGTGGATGAGTAGGAGCACTAGCTGGTTTCTTAGAAGCCGCCTTTTTAGCAACTTTTTTCTCAACTGTAGCCACAACTGGAGAAGATGCAGCAGCAACGGCAGTAGTTTCAGACATTTTTAATAAAAATAATTCACTTCACTTGCGATAAGATATATTCGTATTTAGTATAACACTCACTGTATTATGAAAACATGAAACAAAATTTAGCCTCACTTGAAAATTTGAGAATTGCCGAGAAAAGACTTTTCATATAAAATTTTGTTCCTCTGCTTGTGAATTATTTCGTTAAGGTTAAGATGTCTTTTAAACTAATTTTATAAATAATTGTGATACATATATATAAAAAATAACTATTTATATTGAAAATAAAATAGTTAACTTAGTAAAAATATCATTTGCTAAAATTTTCTTTGCTTATATATATGTAAAAAGCTAATGGATACAAAGAGAATACCTTAATTGGAATTGAATTTTACTAAATAATTGTTAAATTTCTACCCAAAATACATAATTATATTTAAATTTTATTTATTTGATGTATTATTGAATTTATAAACTATATTAAAAAATATAAATTTAATGTTTATAATAACATTAATGTAGCAAAAAAATGTTGTAAAGACATGACTGCCTTAAACAGTCAGCAGAAAAATTGTGATAATAAAATAATTTATCTTGCACTTATTTATTGAAATTTAAAATAAATTCTTTTGTTTATGGAAAAATGTTAAAAATATAACAAAAATATCCTGAATTTTTAATTAAAATTTTATAAATTTTTTACTTAAAAGAAAATAAACACACTTTAATACGTTTGGCATACATATTTCTATCGTATATTCGTGTGAAAAAATAGCGTTGGTAGAATTTGTATACAACATTTTTTCAACTGTGAATTAATGAGTTTTTCCAACTCATGAGTTAACAAATTGAGAAAAATATGAAAATTTCTATTAAAATCCTGCCTAAAAATGCCTTGCTAAATTTCTAATTGATATTTCAACATAAATTTGTACTTGAAAAAAGATTAAAACTAATTTTACATACTACACACAATTTTGTACTTAAAAGCAACAAAATGTGAAAAAGGAATGTTGAGCTTATGGCGTTGAAATCCTATACGTTTTCGTTTTTCAGTAAATGAAATAACAAATGTATACTAAAAAAGGTGTTGGTAAAATCTTAAAAAAATTTTAATTGAACGGCAAAAAAACGAAGTCATTTCCATATTAAAATAAAAATTTCCAAGTCAAAATAAAACCTTTATTATTTCCCCTAAAATAAATGACTTGTAACAGAATACCAAAATAAAACACCATAAAAAAGTATATGTATATTTAAATAAAAGCATTATTTGTAAAATTTGTATCTCCTTAAATTTAGTATTTGTGGTCCTGAGAAGGACCGATTGTTTTGCATTAATTCTTATTATTTAAGCACGTTCGCCACGAATACGACGAGCCAACTGAATATCTTTTGGCATAATTGTGACGCGCTTAGCATGAATGGCACACAAGTTTGTATCTTCAAAAAGTCCAACTAAATAGGCTTCACTTGCTTCTTGTAAGGCCATCACTGCTGAACTCTGAAAACGCAAATCAGTTTTGAAATCTTGTGCAATTTCACGAACTAAACGCTGGAATGGTAATTTGCGGATCAACAATTCAGTACTCTTTTGATAGCGACGAATTTCACGAAGAGCCACTGTACCAGGGCGATAACGATGAGGCTTTTTAACACCACCAGTTGCTGGTGCACTCTTGCGAGCGGCCTTGGTTGCCAATTGTTTGCGTGGTGCCTTACCACCAGTCGATTTGCGAGCAGTCTGCTTAGTACGAGCCATTGTCTCTTTCACTCTTACACTTCAATTTAGTTCACTTCACTTAAACACTTTTTCACAAAACACAACGTATGAAAAATTCAGCCTAATAGAACTCTAAGGTACTTTTTTCAAAGATTTCGTTTCAACGTTCACGCGTTTTACTTTGAACCGATATTTTTACATTTTTAATGTCAGCCAATCAAAACACAGAAGAAATCTTTATTGCTTTCTCGTTCTAAAATTGTTGAATTTTAGTATAAATATAAGTTGACTTGAGGTTGAGATGTTAGTTGTTGTGTGACTCTAGTGAAGTGAAATAGTGAAAAAGTGAAAAAACAAGTGAAAAAATGACTGGTCGTGGAAAAGGCGGTAAAGGTTTAGGCAAAGGTGGTGCGAAGCGTCATCGCAAAGTTCTACGTGATAACATCCAAGGTATCACAAAGCCAGCAATTCGTCGTTTAGCTCGCCGTGGTGGTGTAAAACGTATATCTGGTTTGATATATGAAGAAACTCGTGGTGTTCTAAAAGTATTTTTGGAAAATGTTATTCGTGATGCTGTCACATATACTGAGCATGCAAAGAGAAAAACAGTGACAGCCATGGATGTAGTTTATGCACTTAAGAGGCAAGGACGTACACTTTATGGATTCGGCGGTTAATGCGATGCTAACAATAATTTAATAACAATCGGTCCTTTTCAGGACCACAAATATATTGCACAAAGATTAAATTATTATGATTATTTTTTTGAATAAAAATTTTTCTAAGTAAATTTGAACAAAAATCATTCAAAATGAAAATTTTTAGTTTTTAATAGCTTTGAAGTTAAAACGTATAGGAAAAAATTTTAGGTGAAAAAAAAAAATAAAAATTATTTTCTGCATAAATGAAAAAAATTTTCTGAGCAACTTTGAACAAAAAATCATGCAAAATGAAAATTTTCAGTTTTTGATCACTTTGAAGTTAAAACTGATAGAAAATTTTTTAGTATACTGAGCAAGTTTTTGGTATGAATTTTTTTGTTCAAAAATTTTTTTTTGAAAATTTTCGCTTTGAAGTTAAAACTAATAGAAAAAAGTTTTAGGTGAAAAAATTTTTTTCAATGACAACTTCAGTATACTGAATAAATTTTTGGTATGAATTTTTTTTTTCAATCAAATGAAATTGTTATAAATATACAGCAACTTAATTAAATAATATTATTTCTCAATGTTTAACTCTTAATTTGTCGTCCTGAAAAGGACGGTTTGTTCCTGGTTATATTCTTTAAATGAAATGCGCAATAATTTATGCCTTCTTTTCGGTTTTCTTTGGCAAAAGTACAGCTTGAATATTTGGTAAAACACCACCTTGTGCAATTGTTACACCAGATAATAATTTATTTAATTCTTCGTCATTGCGAATAGCCAATTGCAGATGACGTGGAATTATTCTGGTCTTCTTGTTATCACGGGCAGCATTACCAGCCAACTCAAGAACTTCAGCAGCCAAATATTCCATTACTGCTGCAAGATACACTGGAGCGCCAGCACCAACTCGCTCAGCATAATTTCCTTTACGCAGCAATCGATGAATACGACCGACCGGAAATTGTAGACCAGCACGATTTGAACGAGACTTTGCCTTTCCTTTAACTTTACCACCTTTGCCACGGCCAGACATTTTCACTTATTTTTTTTTTCTTTCACTTTTTCACTTCACTACAGAACACTTTAAACACAAATGATGATTTCTATACCGGAGACCGTAATATTTATAGTTTTTTTTCAAACGAGTTTCTGCTTGAGGGGATGACATTCGCGTAAACATTTACGTATGATTGAATTTTTCTCACGTTGAATAATTCGTACAGAAAAAACTACTTATATTCGGACCCTTGTTAACATTAAATCATAAAGTAAAGTGAAGTGAAGTGAAGTGAAAGTGAAAAATTTAAAGCATGCCTCCTAAAGCTAGTGGTAAAGCAGCCAAAAAGGCTGGAAAAGCACAAAAGAATATTACTAAAACCGATAAGAAGAGAAGGCGCAAGAGGAAGGAAAGCTATGCTATCTACATTTATAAAGTATTGAAGCAAGTTCATCCTGATACTGGCATTTCTTCAAAGGCAATGAGCATCATGAACAGTTTTGTCAACGATATCTTTGAACGTATTGCTGCTGAAGCCTCTCGCTTAGCACATTACAATAAAAGATCAACAATTACCAGTCGGGAAATACAAACTGCTGTACGTCTTTTATTGCCTGGTGAATTAGCTAAGCATGCTGTTAGTGAAGGCACCAAAGCCGTAACTAAATACACTAGTTCCAAGTAAAATGTTTGAACCTACTCGTAAAATGGAAAACAAAAAGGCCCTTTTCAGGGCCACAACTTGATTTAAATCAAAAAGATTAAAAATTATTCATTATAAAATAAAATTTATTACATTTTGCTGTGTTATTTTACAAATAAATAAAAAAAAATTTTTGCTTGGTGCCAACAACACGCGGTGTTCCCAAGCGGTCCCCCATCTAAGTACTAACCGCGCCCGACGCTGCTTAATTTCGGTGATCGGACGAGAACCGATGTATTCAGCGTGGTATGGTCGTTGGCAAAGTAATACGAATTGAGTGCGTATATTAACGAAAGGTATTTTACACATACACACAACAGATTGATATTTTGTTATATGATGAATAAATTGAACCTTTATGTTGCGTTATGAGCAAATTTAAGTTTGCCAAAGAATGAATTGTATTTTTAGAAAAAAAAAAAAAAATTGTATTCAATTTCATAGAAATTGTGATTTTTAAAATAAAACACATTTATTCTGCAAGTACGTACATATTAAATTTTTTCATATTAATTTTTTTCAAGAAATTCGGCTAAGTTTTGGTCACTCGAAATTTTGAGAATCGCCGAGGAAGGCTTCCCATATAAAAATATATGAAGAATTTTACACTCTAATATTTCATAGATTATTTTATTTTAAGATGAAAAATAAGTTTATTTATTTTATTATGTGGATTTAAATTGTATTTCTTTCATTAATTTTTCATTATTATTGATATTTTTGCCAGAAATTTGTCCTAAAGTTAACGTCACTCGAAATAATGAGAAGCGCCGAGTACGGCACTCGCTCGCCTTCCATTGGCTTATTTTGTTTGCAGTATATATACGGGTTGTTGTTGTTTTAATTTACCACAAAATTTGTTCTATGAAGAAATCTTCAAACGATTGTAAGGTTTTGCTTGCACCACAATATATGGAGAATTTTTCATATTAAAAATTCCATTAAATTTTCATTTTTGAGTAAAAATATTGCAATAATTACCTTAAAATGTTTGTTTCTTTTAATTATGAAAATTTTGTAAAAAATTTGGTATGCGAAAATTATGGTCACTTGAAAAGATGAGAATTACCTAAAAAATTCAAACACATATATTTCGATTTACTAACTGAAACCTACAAATCTTTGGTTACATACAAAAAATTTCTTAATTTCGCAAGACACTTTAGAATAATTTTCACATCTCTTATATGAATTATTTGTAGCCCTGAAAAGGGCTTTGTATAAAATTTTGTTGTCTTATTAACAAAATTCATCATTTTTCTTACAATATTTTGTAACAAATTTACTTTTTCGCCGCTGGTTTTTTAGTTGCTTTTTTGGCTGCTGGTTTTTTTGCAGGAGCTACCGCCGCCTTTGCTTTAGTTACCTTTGCCTTAGATGCTGGAGCGGTTGTTGCTTTCGCTTTAATCGTTTTTGCTTTAACTGTACCGGATTTTTTGATACTTTTTGCCTTTGTTTTTTCTACCTTCTTTTTCTCGGCTGTCTTTTTTGTTGCAACGGCTTTCTTCGCTACTTTTTTCTCTCCAGGTACTTTTCTGGCTGCAGCGGATTTTTTCTTAGGATCAGCCTTTGCAATTTTCTTCTTTTTTTCAACGGATTTTACCTTCGATTTTGGTTCCTTATTTGCAGCTGCTGATAGCTTAAAAGAACCAGATGCACCTTTACCCTTTGTTTGAATTAATTTTCCACTTGCGACGGCAGATTTTAAATATTTTTTAATAAATGGTGCCAATTTCTGTGCATCGCATTTATAAGTAGCACTAATATACTTTTTTATTGCTAACAATGAAGAACCGCCGCGTTCTTTTAAGCTCTTAATGGAAGCGTCAACCATTTGTTGAGTTGGTGGATGAGTAGGAGCACTAGCTGGTTTCTTAGAAGCCGCCTTTTTAGCAACTTTTTTCTCAACTGTAGCCACAACTGGAGAAGATGCAGCAGCAACGGCAGTAGTTTCAGACATTTTTAATAAAAATAATTCACTTCACTTGCGATAAGATATATTCGTATTTAGTATAACACTCACTGTATTATGAAAACATGAAACAAAATTTAGCCTCACTTGAAAATTTGAGAATTGCCGAGAAAAGACTTTTCATATAAAATTTTGTTCCTCTGCTTGTGAATTATTTCGTTAAGGTTAAGATGTCTTTTAAACTAATTTTATAAATAATTGTGATACATATATATAAAAAATAACTATTTATATTGAAAATAAAATAGTTAACTTAGTAAAAATATCATTTGCTAAAATTTTCTTTGCTTATATATATGTAAAAAGCTAATGGATACAAAGAGAATACCTTAATTGGAATTGAATTTTACTAAATAATTGTTAAATTTCTACCCAAAATACATAATTATATTTAAATTTTATTTATTTGATGTATTATTGAATTTATAAACTATATTAAAAAATATAAATTTAATGTTTATAATAACATTAATGTAGCAAAAAAATGTTGTAAAGACATGACTGCCTTAAACAGTCAGCAGAAAAATTGTGATAATAAAATAATTTATCTTGCACTTATTTATTGAAATTTAAAATAAATTCTTTTGTTTATGGAAAAATGTTAAAAATATAACAAAAATATCCTGAATTTTTAATTAAAATTTTATAAATTTTTTACTTAAAAGAAAATAAACACACTTTAATACGTTTGGCATACATATTTCTATCGTATATTCGTGTGAAAAAATAGCGTTGGTAGAATTTGTATACAACATTTTTTCAACTGTGAATTAATGAGTTTTTCCAACTCATGAGTTAACAAATTGAGAAAAATATGAAAATTTCTATTAAAATCCTGCCTAAAAATGCCTTGCTAAATTTCTAATTGATATTTCAACATAAATTTGTACTTGAAAAAAGATTAAAACTAATTTTACATACTACACACAATTTTGTACTTAAAAGCAACAAAATGTGAAAAAGGAATGTTGAGCTTATGGCGTTGAAATCCTATACGTTTTCGTTTTTCAGTAAATGAAATAACAAATGTATACTAAAAAAGGTGTTGGTAAAATCTTAAAAAAATTTTAATTGAACGGCAAAAAAACGAAGTCATTTCCATATTAAAATAAAAATTTCCAAGTCAAAATAAAACCTTTATTATTTCCCCTAAAATAAATGACTTGTAACAGAATACCAAAATAAAACACCATAAAAAAGTATATGTATATTTAAATAAAAGCATTATTTGTAAAATTTGTATCTCCTTAAATTTAGTATTTGTGGTCCTGAGAAGGACCGATTGTTTTGCATTAATTCTTATTATTTAAGCACGTTCGCCACGAATACGACGAGCCAACTGAATATCTTTTGGCATAATTGTGACGCGCTTAGCATGAATGGCACACAAGTTTGTATCTTCAAAAAGTCCAACTAAATAGGCTTCACTTGCTTCTTGTAAGGCCATCACTGCTGAACTCTGAAAACGCAAATCAGTTTTGAAATCTTGTGCAATTTCACGAACTAAACGCTGGAATGGTAATTTGCGGATCAACAATTCAGTACTCTTTTGATAGCGACGAATTTCACGAAGAGCCACTGTACCAGGGCGATAACGATGAGGCTTTTTAACACCACCAGTTGCTGGTGCACTCTTGCGAGCGGCCTTGGTTGCCAATTGTTTGCGTGGTGCCTTACCACCAGTCGATTTGCGAGCAGTCTGCTTAGTACGAGCCATTGTCTCTTTCACTCTTACACTTCAATTTAGTTCACTTCACTTAAACACTTTTTCACAAAACACAACGTATGAAAAATTCAGCCTAATAGAACTCTAAGGTACTTTTTTCAAAGATTTCGTTTCAACGTTCACGCGTTTTACTTTGAACCGATATTTTTACATTTTTAATGTCAGCCAATCAAAACACAGAAGAAATCTTTATTGCTTTCTCGTTCTAAAATTGTTGAATTTTAGTATAAATATAAGTTGACTTGAGGTTGAGATGTTAGTTGTTGTGTGACTCTAGTGAAGTGAAATAGTGAAAAAGTGAAAAAACAAGTGAAAAAATGACTGGTCGTGGAAAAGGCGGTAAAGGTTTAGGCAAAGGTGGTGCGAAGCGTCATCGCAAAGTTCTACGTGATAACATCCAAGGTATCACAAAGCCAGCAATTCGTCGTTTAGCTCGCCGTGGTGGTGTAAAACGTATATCTGGTTTGATATATGAAGAAACTCGTGGTGTTCTAAAAGTATTTTTGGAAAATGTTATTCGTGATGCTGTCACATATACTGAGCATGCAAAGAGAAAAACAGTGACAGCCATGGATGTAGTTTATGCACTTAAGAGGCAAGGACGTACACTTTATGGATTCGGCGGTTAATGCGATGCTAACAATAATTTAATAACAATCGGTCCTTTTCAGGACCACAAATATATTGCACAAAGATTAAATTATTATGATTATTTTTTTGAATAAAAATTTTTCTAAGTAAATTTGAACAAAAATCATTCAAAATGAAAATTTTTAGTTTTTAATAGCTTTGAAGTTAAAACGTATAGGAAAAAATTTTAGGTGAAAAAAAAAAATAAAAATTATTTTCTGCATAAATGAAAAAAATTTTCTGAGCAACTTTGAACAAAAAATCATGCAAAATGAAAATTTTCAGTTTTTGATCACTTTGAAGTTAAAACTGATAGAAAATTTTTTAGTATACTGAGCAAGTTTTTGGTATGAATTTTTTTGTTCAAAAATTTTTTTTTGAAAATTTTCGCTTTGAAGTTAAAACTAATAGAAAAAAGTTTTAGGTGAAAAAATTTTTTTCAATGACAACTTCAGTATACTGAATAAATTTTTGGTATGAATTTTTTTTTTCAATCAAATGAAATTGTTATAAATATACAGCAACTTAATTAAATAATATTATTTCTCAATGTTTAACTCTTAATTTGTCGTCCTGAAAAGGACGGTTTGTTCCTGGTTATATTCTTTAAATGAAATGCGCAATAATTTATGCCTTCTTTTCGGTTTTCTTTGGCAAAAGTACAGCTTGAATATTTGGTAAAACACCACCTTGTGCAATTGTTACACCAGATAATAATTTATTTAATTCTTCGTCATTGCGAATAGCCAATTGCAGATGACGTGGAATTATTCTGGTCTTCTTGTTATCACGGGCAGCATTACCAGCCAACTCAAGAACTTCAGCAGCCAAATATTCCATTACTGCTGCAAGATACACTGGAGCGCCAGC
This sequence comes from Tricholauxania praeusta, assembly GCA_949775025.1. Classification (NCBI taxonomy): domain Eukaryota; kingdom Metazoa; phylum Arthropoda; class Insecta; order Diptera; family Lauxaniidae; genus Tricholauxania; species Tricholauxania praeusta. Next base: position 87,816,018 of record OX459030.1, on the reverse strand, counting down.
ACCAACTCGCTCAGCATAATTTCCTTTACGCAGCAATCGATGAATACGACCGACCGGAAATTGTAGACCAGCACGATTTGAACGAGACTTTGCCTTTCCTTTAACTTTACCACCTTTGCCACGGCCAGACATTTTCACTTATTTTTTTTTTCTTTCACTTTTTCACTTCACTACAGAACACTTTAAACACAAATGATGATTTCTATACCGGAGACCGTAATATTTATAGTTTTTTTTCAAACGAGTTTCTGCTTGAGGGGATGACATTCGCGTAAACATTTACGTATGATTGAATTTTTCTCACGTTGAATAATTCGTACAGAAAAAACTACTTATATTCGGACCCTTGTTAACATTAAATCATGAGATTCTTACCTTAGCGTCTGAACTAAAAGGACGTGATTTCAAAGTGCCAAAAATAAGTTTATTTACTACTATAAGTCGTCAGTGCAAAGTTCTACCTGCTGCAGTAGCTGAGGTTTCTCCAGCCACCTACCTGTGTCAGCAGAAAAATGGCCGATAGCAGGCAAAACCAATTTAGTCATCTTGACTATGACGAGAAGTGCTACAGCGAGTCATCAACTAAAAGCGACTCGTCGAGAAAGAAGAAAAAATCTAAGAGAAAGCGTGTGTCCGATAATGCTTCATACACCGAAGATGACGACTACAACAACCTTGTGGCTAAGTTCAATGAATTAGCAAATAAGTTCGAAGAGTTGCAGAAGGACAACCTGATTGCAGTATCCGAATGCGAAAACCTCAGGGAACAGCTCAAAAATTCAACAACATCAACCCCTGACAATGTACAGTGCGAAGTTACCATGGACTTAGCGAGCGACATCGATCAAGGCGCAACGACCACAACCAACAACGATTTTCCAACAAATCAAGGCGCAACTTCTACAAACAACGCCGAATTCCCAACGCTGGACGAAAGTAAACGTCCAAAGAAAACAAAGAAGACAACTAACGACACCGTGAAGAGCATTCACGTCGACTCCATCAACAAAAAAGCCTTCAACAGCAAGAAGAAGAATTTGCCACCTCCTCTTATTGCTTATAATGTAAGTCAAAAAATATTATCTGATAAAATATTTATTGAGTTGAAGCATAAAAATTTCTCCTTCAATATTTTAAACAAGAATGTCACCCACGTTAATACCTTAACGATGGACGACTACAACAAGGTTAAAGACATCTTGAAAAATATGAAGACAAATTTTTATACTTATACTCCGGTTGAATGTAAACCGTATAGCATAATCATTACTAAACTTGCACCCTCTTATGAAAAAGAGGAAATTTTGGGCTACCTTAATGGCTTAAATCTAAAAATAAATATTGTGGGACTGAGTAAAATTAGTAACAACAAATGGCTTGTCCAATTACGAAAAGACTCTGATTTAAAAGAATTTAGGGCGATCAGATTCATTCTCAACTGCAAGGTTGGGTTTGAAAATATTAAGGCAAAGTTGCCTATTCAGTGTAGGAATTGCCAGCGGTTTAACCATGTGGCAAGTAACTGCAACATGCCTTATCGGTGTGTTAAGTGTGGCGAATCCCATGGCCCTAAAAAGTGCAAAATTCCTCCACAGCACCTAAATACCGAAGAGCTAGTTAGCAAACAGCAACCTTCAGGTACATTAGTAAAACGTTTAGGCTACCCTATCAAGTGTGCTAATTGCAACACAGAGGGCCACACGGCTAATTTTAAAAACTGTCCCAAGAGGATTGAATTAATAAGTAGGCTGAAGGTAAGGACAACTCACCCTCAGAAAAATATAACCTTTGCAGCTACAGCTGCACCAAAATCCTCGTCGTTCAGAACGACAGAAACTTTTGCGTCTAAGCTCAAAAGTTCAAGTCCAAAGACCATTGTTCCTCCAAAAGTTAACAATGGTAAAAGCTCAAATAATAGTCAGACCCAATTTGAAGAAATTGACACGGACTGCAAACGTCTGTTAGGAAAAAATTTTCTTGAATGTCTTTCCAAGGTTAGTGAATTTTCCACATCTTACAAAGCACTAACTAGGGATGAGGATAAGTCCAAAGCCCTATTTAACCTACTCATCACCCTCCGTTTAGATGATTAGAGAACTCAAATGTATTTTCATTAACGTCAACTCTCTAGTTTCAATAAAAAAGAGACATTTCTTTAACGTATTCCTCAAAGAACAGAACCCAGACATTGTTTTGATGGCAGAGACTAAACTGACTAATAGGCATAATGTAAAATTCAAAGGTTATGAGTTAATTAGGCAAGATAGAACCACAGGGAAGGGTGGGGGCACAGCTATATGCCTCAGAGAAAATTTTAACTATAAAAGAATCCCAATTCACACAAGCACCATTGAAAATATAGCTATAGAAGTAAGTCTTCAGGATGGAAGCAAAATTTCTTTTGTATCATTGTATACAAAACCTCTTGACCGAGTGATGGAACAAGACTTGACAAATATCCTAAATTCCCTTAGCACTGACCAAATCGTTTGGGGTGGTGACTTAAATGCTAAGCATTCGGACTGGGGAAATCAAGTTTCTAACCCTAGTGGTGTCAGCCTAAAAAACTGGTTAGGTAAATATCCCAATTTTCAAGTAGTACCGACAAAATTCCCTACAAGAGTATCGACGTGCGAGTCATACATTGATTTAATTCTGACCTCTGCTTTTGTCGATATCAAATTTCATGATAATTTCACAAACTACCTCAGGACCATAGAATATGAGTCGGACCATTTTGGTGTAGAGTTGATGTTGTCAACCAGTGACATAGTCAGAAATCCACCCCGTGAATTTTATAACTACAATAAAATGAATGTTAAAGATTTCAACAATATCCTTCAAAGAAATCTTCATATACATACACTACCTGCAGACAGAAATGTTAGCAGGTCAGAAATAGATAATTGCATACTAGGCCTAAACGAATGCTTTGATGTAGCCGTAGCAGGTTCGGTTCCCAGGGTAATAGCGAGAAACAAAGGTCATATAGACCTTCCTCAGAATATATTAGATTTCATTAAGGAGAAAAAGAGATTAAGCCGAGCTAGGCACAGATGTGTTGATCCCTCAAGAAAAAATACTCTCCAAGCCATAATTAGGAACTTAGATAAAATTATTAGTGAACTTATAGGAATTCATGAGGAAACACGTTGGTCAAATTTCTGTAGAAACATAAAAATGAATAACCAAACTTATAAGAAAATTAAGGGTATGTGCGGCGTTCTCAAAAACACTCAGCTACCTGCCCTAATAGACTCACAAGGCAATATTCTTGCTGAAAACTTCAATAAAATTAATGCACTAGCAGACACTTTCGAGAAAACTCACCACCAAAACGCTTGTCTAGGTAGCGCACAATTCACTGAATTTATTAAGGCAGAAATTTCTGACCTGACTTTCACACAACCCTTAGTAAGATTTGGTAGCACGTTGACGGCAGATGGGGAATCCTCAATAATAGGATTAGATCAGGTAGTGTTTGAAAATTACGCAAAAATGATAACACCTACTGAAATAGCCATAAAATTAAAACTAAAAAATAATAAAAAAAGTGCAGGTGAGGATAATATTTCAAATTTCCTTCTCAGGAAAACCGAATATTTCTTCTGGAGGTTTTTAGCAATTCTTTTCAACCATATTTTTAGCTCAGGATACTTTCCCTATGCTTGGAAGTGTGCCAAAATAGTTCCTATCCTGAAACCAGGTTCAGATCCAAAAATCCTCACCAATTATAGACCAATTTCTTTGCTATCTAATGTTAGCAAACTGTTTGAAGGGTTTATTTTAGAAAAACTTAGGTCCCACTTGGAGGAAAAACATATCCTCAAAGACTTTCAGTTTGGTTTTAGAGCATCCCACTCCACTAACCATGCACTCACCATGCTTTCTGACTTTGTCACTACTAATTTAAATAAAAGACGAGCAACAATTGCTGTAGGGTTAGATTTTCAAAAAGCATTTGATACAGCCTGGATAGATGGCATTGTATACAAAATGTACAAAAAATTCAATTTCGATAGACACCTCTGCGGAATAGTTTTAGACTACCTCACAAATAGGTCATTTTACGTTTCTAATAATGATGAAAATTCAATTTGTAAGTCAATTAATGCAGGAGTACCTCAGGGATCGATTCTAGGACCCATTCTCTATAACATCTTGATAGCAGACATGCCAGATCCAGGGCCTAACCTTCTAACTTTGGTGTACGCCGATGACATCATTGTACTTAGTTCAAGTGCAAGTGCGTCAATTGCAAATGCTAATATAAATGACCATTTACAGACACTGTTCAGGTTTTTTGAAAAATGGAAATTAAGGTTGAATCTTGGTAAATGTGAAAGCACAATCTTTAAAGGTCTTAGGAAAAATTTATTCCCGAATGCAAGACAATTCATCCCAAGCATTGACATTAACGGGCACTTGATAGATTATAAAGAAAGCATAAAGTACTTAGGAGTAATTTTGCATAGCAAATACCTTTTCAATAGACATATTGACTACGTTCTGACTAAAGCAAAGAAAATGTTTTTCTGCTACTCGAAACTTTTCCGTAGGGCCAAGTATCTGAAAAATGAAATCAGATTAAATTGTTATAAGCAAATTATTAGGCCCATTATAGGCTATGCTTTCCCCATTTGGTTTGATATCTCGTCATGCCAAATGGAAAGACTTAGAACTTTTGAAAGGTACATTCTGAGGACCTGCACTGGTCTCAAAGCTAGACGATACTGGGACGGTACTTACAGAAATGTCTCGAATGAAACAGTTTACAAGAAATGTAAAATAAGAAGAATAGACTCTTTTCTAGTTGAACAAGCCATAAAATATTTAAGAAATATGCCATTAGTTGATAATGATTTGTTACTAAGTTATTTAAATAAGGAAAATTTAATCATGTATCCTATAGTAGATAAATATATGTCTCCTATCTACATAAATGTATTGAACAGTAATAATAATTTGTACATAGGTAAAAAACTTTTATTTTATCATAGAAGATTTAAAACACTTGACGTAAGAAACACAGTATATAGCACTGACCAATTTCTGTAAAAGTAAATATATAAAATAAAGATCTTTTACCTATTGTTATTTAGTTGTAGTGTAGTTTTAAGTTGTTAATATTAGTTTTAAGTAAAAAAAAAAATGATAATGTAATTTCCTTTTTAACTTTTTTGGGAAAACATAAACTTTTAAATGTAGAAATATATATCATAGTAATGAAATGTTAATGTAAGATCTGTAATGTTAATCTTACATAACAAATTGAAATCATAACTCTTAAACTCTTAGATAAATACATATGTATATTAAGAAAAAATAAATGTAATGATATGTAACTAGCCTATAAGACAACCTGTATATTAAATTTTTTAAATAAAGGCATTTAAAATAAAAAAAAAAAAAAAAATAACATTAAATCATAAAGTAAAGTGAAGTGAAGTGAAAGTGAAAGTGAAAAATTTAAAGCATGCCTCCTAAAGCTAGTGGTAAAGCAGCCAAAAAGGCTGGAAAAGCACAAAAGAATATTACTAAAACCGATAAGAAGAGAAGGCGCAAGAGGAAGGAAAGCTATGCTATCTACATTTATAAAGTATTGAAGCAAGTTCATCCTGATACTGGCATTTCTTCAAAGGCAATGAGCATCATGAACAGTTTTGTCAACGATATCTTTGAACGTATTGCTGCTGAAGCCTCTCGCTTAGCACATTACAATAAAAGATCAACAATTACCAGTCGGGAAATACAAACTGCTGTACGTCTTTTATTGCCTGGTGAATTAGCTAAGCATGCTGTTAGTGAAGGCACCAAAGCCGTAACTAAATACACTAGTTCCAAGTAAAATGTTTGAACCTACTCGTAAAATGGAAAACAAAAAGGCCCTTTTCAGGGCCACAACTTGATTTAAATCAAAAAGATTAAAAATTATTCATTATAAAATAAAATTTATTACATTTTGCTGTGTTATTTTACAAATAAATAAAAAAAAATTTTTGCTTGGTGCCAACAACACGCGGTGTTCCCAAGCGGTCCCCCATCTAAGTACTAACCGCGCCCGACGCTGCTTAATTTCGGTGATCGGACGAGAACCGATGTATTCAGCGTGGTATGGTCGTTGGCAAAGTAATACGAATTGAGTGCGTATATTAACGAAAGGTATTTTACACATACACACAACAGATTGATATTTTGTTATATGATGAATAAATTGAACCTTTATGTTGCGTTATGAGCAAATTTAAGTTTGCCAAAGAATGAATTGTATTTTTAGAAAAAAAAAAAAAAATTGTATTCAATTTCATAGAAATTGTGATTTTTAAAATAAAACACATTTATTCTGCAAGTACGTACATATTAAATTTTTTCATATTAATTTTTTTCAAGAAATTCGGCTAAGTTTTGGTCACTCGAAATTTTGAGAATCGCCGAGGAAGGCTTCCCATATAAAAATATATGAAGAATTTTACACTCTAATATTTCATAGATTATTTTATTTTAAGATGAAAAATAAGTTTATTTATTTTATTATGTGGATTTAAATTGTATTTCTTTCATTAATTTTTCATTATTATTGATATTTTTGCCAGAAATTTGTCCTAAAGTTAACGTCACTCGAAATAATGAGAAGCGCCGAGTACGGCACTCGCTCGCCTTCCATTGGCTTATTTTGTTTGCAGTATATATACGGGTTGTTGTTGTTTTAATTTACCACAAAATTTGTTCTATGAAGAAATCTTCAAACGATTGTAAGGTTTTGCTTGCACCACAATATATGGAGAATTTTTCATATTAAAAATTCCATTAAATTTTCATTTTTGAGTAAAAATATTGCAATAATTACCTTAAAATGTTTGTTTCTTTTAATTATGAAAATTTTGTAAAAAATTTGGTATGCGAAAATTATGGTCACTTGAAAAGATGAGAATTACCTAAAAAATTCAAACACATATATTTCGATTTACTAACTGAAACCTACAAATCTTTGGTTACATACAAAAAATTTCTTAATTTCGCAAGACACTTTAGAATAATTTTCACATCTCTTATATGAATTATTTGTAGCCCTGAAAAGGGCTTTGTATAAAATTTTGTTGTCTTATTAACAAAATTCATCATTTTTCTTACAATATTTTGTAACAAATTTACTTTTTCGCCGCTGGTTTTTTAGTTGCTTTTTTGGCTGCTGGTTTTTTTGCAGGAGCTACCGCCGCCTTTGCTTTAGTTACCTTTGCCTTAGATGCTGGAGCGGTTGTTGCTTTCGCTTTAATCGTTTTTGCTTTAACTGTACCGGATTTTTTGATACTTTTTGCCTTTGTTTTTTCTACCTTCTTTTTCTCGGCTGTCTTTTTTGTTGCAACGGCTTTCTTCGCTACTTTTTTCTCTCCAGGTACTTTTCTGGCTGCAGCGGATTTTTTCTTAGGATCAGCCTTTGCAATTTTCTTCTTTTTTTCAACGGATTTTACCTTCGATTTTGGTTCCTTATTTGCAGCTGCTGATAGCTTAAAAGAACCAGATGCACCTTTACCCTTTGTTTGAATTAATTTTCCACTTGCGACGGCAGATTTTAAATATTTTTTAATAAATGGTGCCAATTTCTGTGCATCGCATTTATAAGTAGCACTAATATACTTTTTTATTGCTAACAATGAAGAACCGCCGCGTTCTTTTAAGCTCTTAATGGAAGCGTCAACCATTTGTTGAGTTGGTGGATGAGTAGGAGCACTAGCTGGTTTCTTAGAAGCCGCCTTTTTAGCAACTTTTTTCTCAACTGTAGCCACAACTGGAGAAGATGCAGCAGCAACGGCAGTAGTTTCAGACATTTTTAATAAAAATAATTCACTTCACTTGCGATAAGATATATTCGTATTTAGTATAACACTCACTGTATTATGAAAACATGAAACAAAATTTAGCCTCACTTGAAAATTTGAGAATTGCCGAGAAAAGACTTTTCATATAAAATTTTGTTCCTCTGCTTGTGAATTATTTCGTTAAGGTTAAGATGTCTTTTAAACTAATTTTATAAATAATTGTGATACATATATATAAAAAATAACTATTTATATTGAAAATAAAATAGTTAACTTAGTAAAAATATCATTTGCTAAAATTTTCTTTGCTTATATATATGTAAAAAGCTAATGGATACAAAGAGAATACCTTAATTGGAATTGAATTTTACTAAATAATTGTTAAATTTCTACCCAAAATACATAATTATATTTAAATTTTATTTATTTGATGTATTATTGAATTTATAAACTATATTAAAAAATATAAATTTAATGTTTATAATAACATTAATGTAGCAAAAAAATGTTGTAAAGACATGACTGCCTTAAACAGTCAGCAGAAAAATTGTGATAATAAAATAATTTATCTTGCACTTATTTATTGAAATTTAAAATAAATTCTTTTGTTTATGGAAAAATGTTAAAAATATAACAAAAATATCCTGAATTTTTAATTAAAATTTTATAAATTTTTTACTTAAAAGAAAATAAACACACTTTAATACGTTTGGCATACATATTTCTATCGTATATTCGTGTGAAAAAATAGCGTTGGTAGAATTTGTATACAACATTTTTTCAACTGTGAATTAATGAGTTTTTCCAACTCATGAGTTAACAAATTGAGAAAAATATGAAAATTTCTATTAAAATCCTGCCTAAAAATGCCTTGCTAAATTTCTAATTGATATTTCAACATAAATTTGTACTTGAAAAAAGATTAAAACTAATTTTACATACTACACACAATTTTGTACTTAAAAGCAACAAAATGTGAAAAAGGAATGTTGAGCTTATGGCGTTGAAATCCTATACGTTTTCGTTTTTCAGTAAATGAAATAACAAATGTATACTAAAAAAGGTGTTGGTAAAATCTTAAAAAAATTTTAATTGAACGGCAAAAAAACGAAGTCATTTCCATATTAAAATAAAAATTTCCAAGTCAAAATAAAACCTTTATTATTTCCCCTAAAATAAATGACTTGTAACAGAATACCAAAATAAAACACCATAAAAAAGTATATGTATATTTAAATAAAAGCATTATTTGTAAAATTTGTATCTCCTTAAATTTAGTATTTGTGGTCCTGAGAAGGACCGATTGTTTTGCATTAATTCTTATTATTTAAGCACGTTCGCCACGAATACGACGAGCCAACTGAATATCTTTTGGCATAATTGTGACGCGCTTAGCATGAATGGCACACAAGTTTGTATCTTCAAAAAGTCCAACTAAATAGGCTTCACTTGCTTCTTGTAAGGCCATCACTGCTGAACTCTGAAAACGCAAATCAGTTTTGAAATCTTGTGCAATTTCACGAACTAAACGCTGGAATGGTAATTTGCGGATCAACAATTCAGTACTCTTTTGATAGCGACGAATTTCACGAAGAGCCACTGTACCAGGGCGATAACGATGAGGCTTTTTAACACCACCAGTTGCTGGTGCACTCTTGCGAGCGGCCTTGGTTGCCAATTGTTTGCGTGGTGCCTTACCACCAGTCGATTTGCGAGCAGTCTGCTTAGTACGAGCCATTGTCTCTTTCACTCTTACACTTCAATTTAGTTCACTTCACTTAAACACTTTTTCACAAAACACAACGTATGAAAAATTCAGCCTAATAGAACTCTAAGGTACTTTTTTCAAAGATTTCGTTTCAACGTTCACGCGTTTTACTTTGAACCGATATTTTTACATTTTTAATGTCAGCCAATCAAAACACAGAAGAAATCTTTATTGCTTTCTCGTTCTAAAATTGTTGAATTTTAGTATAAATATAAGTTGACTTGAGGTTGAGATGTTAGTTGTTGTGTGACTCTAGTGAAGTGAAATAGTGAAAAAGTGAAAAAACAAGTGAAAAAATGACTGGTCGTGGAAAAGGCGGTAAAGGTTTAGGCAAAGGTGGTGCGAAGCGTCATCGCAAAGTTCTACGTGATAACATCCAAGGTATCACAAAGCCAGCAATTCGTCGTTTAGCTCGCCGTGGTGGTGTAAAACGTATATCTGGTTTGATATATGAAGAAACTCGTGGTGTTCTAAAAGTATTTTTGGAAAATGTTATTCGTGATGCTGTCACATATACTGAGCATGCAAAGAGAAAAACAGTGACAGCCATGGATGTAGTTTATGCACTTAAGAGGCAAGGACGTACACTTTATGGATTCGGCGGTTAATGCGATGCTAACAATAATTTAATAACAATCGGTCCTTTTCAGGACCACAAATATATTGCACAAAGATTAAATTATTATGATTATTTTTTTGAATAAAAATTTTTCTAAGTAAATTTGAACAAAAATCATTCAAAATGAAAATTTTTAGTTTTTAATAGCTTTGAAGTTAAAACGTATAGGAAAAAATTTTAGGTGAAAAAAAAAAATAAAAATTATTTTCTGCATAAATGAAAAAAATTTTCTGAGCAACTTTGAACAAAAAATCATGCAAAATGAAAATTTTCAGTTTTTGATCACTTTGAAGTTAAAACTGATAGAAAATTTTTTAGTATACTGAGCAAGTTTTTGGTATGAATTTTTTTGTTCAAAAATTTTTTTTTGAAAATTTTCGCTTTGAAGTTAAAACTAATAGAAAAAAGTTTTAGGTGAAAAAATTTTTTTCAATGACAACTTCAGTATACTGAATAAATTTTTGGTATGAATTTTTTTTTTCAATCAAATGAAATTGTTATAAATATACAGCAACTTAATTAAATAATATTATTTCTCAATGTTTAACTCTTAATTTGTCGTCCTGAAAAGGACGGTTTGTTCCTGGTTATATTCTTTAAATGAAATGCGCAATAATTTATGCCTTCTTTTCGGTTTTCTTTGGCAAAAGTACAGCTTGAATATTTGGTAAAACACCACCTTGTGCAATTGTTACACCAGATAATAATTTATTTAATTCTTCGTCATTGCGAATAGCCAATTGCAGATGACGTGGAATTATTCTGGTCTTCTTGTTATCACGGGCAGCATTACCAGCCAACTCAAGAACTTCAGCAGCCAAATATTCCATTACTGCTGCAAGATACACTGGAGCGCCAGCACCAACTCGCTCAGCATAATTTCCTTTACGCAGCAATCGATGAATACGACCGACCGGAAATTGTAGACCAGCACGATTTGAACGAGACTTTGCCTTTCCTTTAACTTTACCACCTTTGCCACGGCCAGACATTTTCACTTATTTTTTTTTTCTTTCACTTTTTCACTTCACTACAGAACACTTTAAACACAAATGATGATTTCTATACCGGAGACCGTAATATTTATAGTTTTTTTTCAAACGAGTTTCTGCTTGAGGGGATGACATTCGCGTAAACATTTACGTATGATTGAATTTTTCTCACGTTGAATAATTCGTACAGAAAAAACTACTTATATTCGGACCCTTGTTAACATTAAATCATAAAGTAAAGTGAAGTGAAGTGAGTGAAAGTGAAAAATTTAAAGCATGCCTCCTAAAGCTAGTGGTAAAGCAGCCAAAAAGGCTGGAAAAGCACAAAAGAATATTACTAAAACCGATAAGAAGAGAAGGCGCAAGAGGAAGGAAAGCTATGCTATCTACATTTATAAAGTATTGAAGCAAGTTCATCCTGATACTGGCATTTCTTCAAAGGCAATGAGCATCATGAACAGTTTTGTCAACGATATCTTTGAACGTATTGCTGCTGAAGCCTCTCGCTTAGCACATTACAATAAAAGATCAACAATTACCAGTCGGGAAATACAAACTGCTGTACGTCTTTTATTGCCTGGTGAATTAGCTAAGCATGCTGTTAGTGAAGGCACCAAAGCCGTAACTAAATACACTAGTTCCAAGTAAAATGTTTGAACCTACTCGTAAAATGGAAAACAAAAAGGCCCTTTTCAGGGCCACAACTTGATTTAAATCAAAAAGATTAAAAATTATTCATTATAAAATAAAATTTATTACATTTTGCTGTGTTATTTTACAAATAAATAAAAAAAAATTTTTGCTTGGTGCCAACAACACGCGGTGTTCCCAAGCGGTCCCCCATCTAAGTACTAACCGCGCCCGACGCTGCTTAATTTCGGTGATCGGACGAGAACCGATGTATTCAGCGTGGTATGGTCGTTGGCAAAGTAATACGAATTGAGTGCGTATATTAACGAAAGGTATTTTACACATACACACAACAGATTGATATTTTGTTATATGATGAATAAATTGAACCTTTATGTTGCGTTATGAGCAAATTTAAGTTTGCCAAAGAATGAATTGTATTTTTAGAAAAAAAAAAAAAAATTGTATTCAATTTCATAGAAATTGTGATTTTTAAAATAAAACACATTTATTCTGCAAGTACGTACATATTAAATTTTTTCATATTAATTTTTTTCAAGAAATTCGGCTAAGTTTTGGTCACTCGAAATTTTGAGAATCGCCGAGGAAGGCTTCCCATATAAAAATATATGAAGAATTTTACACTCTAATATTTCATAGATTATTTTATTTTAAGATGAAAAATAAGTTTATTTATTTTATTATGTGGATTTAAATTGTATTTCTTTCATTAATTTTTCATTATTATTGATATTTTTGCCAGAAATTTGTCCTAAAGTTAACGTCACTCGAAATAATGAGAAGCGCCGAGTACGGCACTCGCTCGCCTTCCATTGGCTTATTTTGTTTGCAGTATATATACGGGTTGTTGTTGTTTTAATTTACCACAAAATTTGTTCTATGAAGAAATCTTCAAACGATTGTAAGGTTTTGCTTGCACCACAATATATGGAGAATTTTTCATATTAAAAATTCCATTAAATTTTCATTTTTGAGTAAAAATATTGCAATAATTACCTTAAAATGTTTGTTTCTTTTAATTATGAAAATTTTGTAAAAAATTTGGTATGCGAAAATTATGGTCACTTGAAAAGATGAGAATTACCTAAAAAATTCAAACACATATATTTCGATTTACTAACTGAAACCTACAAATCTTTGGTTACATACAAAAAATTTCTTAATTTCGCAAGACACTTTAGAATAATTTTCACATCTCTTATATGAATTATTTGTAGCCCTGAAAAGGGCTTTGTATAAAATTTTGTTGTCTTATTAACAAAATTCATCATTTTTCTTACAATATTTTGTAACAAATTTACTTTTTCGCCGCTGGTTTTTTAGTTGCTTTTTTGGCTGCTGGTTTTTTTGCAGGAGCTACCGCCGCCTTTGCTTTAGTTACCTTTGCCTTAGATGCTGGAGCGGTTGTTGCTTTCGCTTTAATCGTTTTTGCTTTAACTGTACCGGATTTTTTGATACTTTTTGCCTTTGTTTTTTCTACCTTCTTTTTCTCGGCTGTCTTTTTTGTTGCAACGGCTTTCTTCGCTACTTTTTTCTCTCCAGGTACTTTTCTGGCTGCAGCGGATTTTTTCTTAGGATCAGCCTTTGCAATTTTCTTCTTTTTTTCAACGGATTTTACCTTCGATTTTGGTTCCTTATTTGCAGCTGCTGATAGCTTAAAAGAACCAGATGCACCTTTACCCTTTGTTTGAATTAATTTTCCACTTGCGACGGCAGATTTTAAATATTTTTTAATAAATGGTGCCAATTTCTGTGCATCGCATTTATAAGTAGCACTAATATACTTTTTTATTGCTAACAATGAAGAACCGCCGCGTTCTTTTAAGCTCTTAATGGAAGCGTCAACCATTTGTTGAGTTGGTGGATGAGTAGGAGCACTAGCTGGTTTCTTAGAAGCCGCCTTTTTAGCAACTTTTTTCTCAACTGTAGCCACAACTGGAGAAGATGCAGCAGCAACGGCAGTAGTTTCAGACATTTTTAATAAAAATAATTCACTTCACTTGCGATAAGATATATTCGTATTTAGTATAACACTCACTGTATTATGAAAACATGAAACAAAATTTAGCCTCACTTGAAAATTTGAGAATTGCCGAGAAAAGACTTTTCATATAAAATTTTGTTCCTCTGCTTGTGAATTATTTCGTTAAGGTTAAGATGTCTTTTAAACTAATTTTATAAATAATTGTGATACATATATATAAAAAATAACTATTTATATTGAAAATAAAATAGTTAACTTAGTAAAAATATCATTTGCTAAAATTTTCTTTGCTTATATATATGTAAAAAGCTAATGGATACAAAGAGAATACCTTAATTGGAATTGAATTTTACTAAATAATTGTTAAATTTCTACCCAAAATACATAATTATATTTAAATTTTATTTATTTGATGTATTATTGAATTTATAAACTATATTAAAAAATATAAATTTAATGTTTATAATAACATTAATGTAGCAAAAAAATGTTGTAAAGACATGACTGCCTTAAACAGTCAGCAGAAAAATTGTGATAATAAAATAATTTATCTTGCACTTATTTATTGAAATTTAAAATAAATTCTTTTGTTTATGGAAAAATGTTAAAAATATAACAAAAATATCCTGAATTTTTAATTAAAATTTTATAAATTTTTTACTTAAAAGAAAATAAACACACTTTAATACGTTTGGCATACATATTTCTATCGTATATTCGTGTGAAAAAATAGCGTTGGTAGAATTTGTATACAACATTTTTTCAACTGTGAATTAATGAGTTTTTCCAACTCATGAGTTAACAAATTGAGAAAAATATGAAAATTTCTATTAAAATCCTGCCTAAAAATGCCTTGCTAAATTTCTAATTGATATTTCAACATAAATTTGTACTTGAAAAAAGATTAAAACTAATTTTACATACTACACACAATTTTGTACTTAAAAGCAACAAAATGTGAAAAAGGAATGTTGAGCTTATGGCGTTGAAATCCTATACGTTTTCGTTTTTCAGTAAATGAAATAACAAATGTATACTAAAAAAGGTGTTGGTAAAATCTTAAAAAAATTTTAATTGAACGGCAAAAAAACGAAGTCATTTCCATATTAAAATAAAAATTTCCAAGTCAAAATAAAACCTTTATTATTTCCCCTAAAATAAATGACTTGTAACAGAATACCAAAATAAAACACCATAAAAAAGTATATGTATATTTAAATAAAAGCATTATTTGTAAAATTTGTATCTCCTTAAATTTAGTATTTGTGGTCCTGAGAAGGACCGATTGTTTTGCATTAATTCTTATTATTTAAGCACGTTCGCCACGAATACGACGAGCCAACTGAATATCTTTTGGCATAATTGTGACGCGCTTAGCATGAATGGCACACAAGTTTGTATCTTCAAAAAGTCCAACTAAATAGGCTTCACTTGCTTCTTGTAAGGCCATCACTGCTGAACTCTGAAAACGCAAATCAGTTTTGAAATCTTGTGCAATTTCACGAACTAAACGCTGGAATGGTAATTTGCGGATCAACAATTCAGTACTCTTTTGATAGCGACGAATTTCACGAAGAGCCACTGTACCAGGGCGATAACGATGAGGCTTTTTAACACCACCAGTTGCTGGTGCACTCTTGCGAGCGGCCTTGGTTGCCAATTGTTTGCGTGGTGCCTTACCACCAGTCGATTTGCGAGCAGTCTGCTTAGTACGAGCCATTGTCTCTTTCACTCTTACACTTCAATTTAGTTCACTTCACTTAAACACTTTTTCACAAAACACAACGTATGAAAAATTCAGCCTAATAGAACTCTAAGGTACTTTTTTCAAAGATTTCGTTTCAACGTTCACGCGTTTTACTTTGAACCGATATTTTTACATTTTTAATGTCAGCCAATCAAAACACAGAAGAAATCTTTATTGCTTTCTCGTTCTAAAATTGTTGAATTTTAGTATAAATATAAGTTGACTTGAGGTTGAGATGTTAGTTGTTGTGTGACTCTAGTGAAGTGAAATAGTGAAAAAGTGAAAAAACAAGTGAAAAAATGACTGGTCGTGGAAAAGGCGGTAAAGGTTTAGGCAAAGGTGGTGCGAAGCGTCATCGCAAAGTTCTACGTGATAACATCCAAGGTATCACAAAGCCAGCAATTCGTCGTTTAGCTCGCCGTGGTGGTGTAAAACGTATATCTGGTTTGATATATGAAGAAACTCGTGGTGTTCTAAAAGTATTTTTGGAAAATGTTATTCGTGATGCTGTCACATATACTGAGCATGCAAAGAGAAAAACAGTGACAGCCATGGATGTAGTTTATGCACTTAAGAGGCAAGGACGTACACTTTATGGATTCGGCGGTTAATGCGATGCTAACAATAATTTAATAACAATCGGTCCTTTTCAGGACCACAAATATATTGCACAAAGATTAAATTATTATGATTATTTTTTTGAATAAAAATTTTTCTAAGTAAATTTGAACAAAAATCATTCAAAATGAAAATTTTTAGTTTTTAATAGCTTTGAAGTTAAAACGTATAGGAAAAAATTTTAGGTGAAAAAAAAAAATAAAAATTATTTTCTGCATAAATGAAAAAAATTTTCTGAGCAACTTTGAACAAAAAATCATGCAAAATGAAAATTTTCAGTTTTTGATCACTTTGAAGTTAAAACTGATAGAAAATTTTTTAGTATACTGAGCAAGTTTTTGGTATGAATTTTTTTTTGAAAATTTTCGCTTTGAAGTTAAAACTAATAGAAAAAAGTTTTAGGTGAAAAAATTTTTTTCAATGACAACTTCAGTATACTGAATAAATTTTTGGTATGAATTTTTTTTTTCAATCAAATGAAATTGTTATAAATATACAGCAACTTAATTAAATAATATTATTTCTCAATGTTTAACTCTTAATTTGTCGTCCTGAAAAGGACGGTTTGTTCCTGGTTATATTCTTTAAATGAAATGCGCAATAATTTATGCCTTCTTTTCGGTTTTCTTTGGCAAAAGTACAGCTTGAATATTTGGTAAAACACCACCTTGTGCAATTGTTACACCAGATAATAATTTATTTAATTCTTCGTCATTGCGAATAGCCAATTGCAGATGACGTGGAATTATTCTGGTCTTCTTGTTATCACGGGCAGCATTACCAGCCAACTCAAGAACTTCAGCAGCCAAATATTCCATTACTGCTGCAAGATACACTGGAGCGCCAGCACCAACTCGCTCAGCATAATTTCCTTTACGCAGCAATCGATGAATACGACCGACCGGAAATTGTAGACCAGCACGATTTGAACGAGACTTTGCCTTTCCTTTAACTTTACCACCTTTGCCACGGCCAGACATTTTCACTTATTTTTTTTTTTTCTTTCACTTTTTCACTTCACTACAGAACACTTTAAACACAAATGATGATTTCTATACCGGAGACCGTAATATTTATAGTTTTTTTTCAAACGAGTTTCTGCTTGAGGGGATGACATTCGCGTAAACATTTACGTATGATTGAATTTTTCTCACGTTGAATAATTCGTACAGAAAAAACTACTTATATTTGGACCCTTGTTAACATTAAATCATAAAGTAAAGTGAAGTGAAGTGAAAGTGAAAGTGAAAAATTTTAAGCATGCCTCCTAAAGCTAGTGGTAAAGCAGCCAAAAAGGCTGGAAAGGCACAAAAGAATATTACTAAAACCGACAAGAAGAGAAGGCGCAAGAGGAAGGAAAGCTATGCTATCTACATTTATAAAGTATTGAAGCAAGTTCATCCTGATACTGGCATTTCTTCAAAGGCAATGAGCATCATGAACAGTTTTGTCAACGATATCTTTGAACGTATTGCTGCTGAAGCCTCTCGCTTAGCACATTACAATAAAAGATCAACAATTACCAGTCGGGAAATACAAACTGCTGTACGTCTTTTATTGCCTGGTGAATTAGCTAAGCATGCTGTTAGTGAAGGCACCAAAGCCGTAACTAAATACACTAGTTCCAAGTAAAATGTTTGAACCTACTCGTAAAATGGAAAACAAAAAGGCCCTTTTCAGGGCCACAACTTGATTTAAATCAAAAAGATTAAAAATTATTCATTATAAAATAAAATTTATTACATTTTGCTGTGTTATTTTACAAATAAATAAAAAAAAATTTTTGCTTGGTGCCAACAACACGCGGTGTTCCCAAGCGGTCCCCCATCTAAGTACTAACCGCGCCCGACGCTGCTTAATTTCGGTGATCGGACGAGAACCGATGTATTCAGCGTGGTATGGTCGTTGGCAAAGTAACACGAATTGAGTGCGTATATTAACGAAAGGTATTTTACACATACACACAACAGATTGATATTTTGTTATATGATGAATAAATTGAACCTTTATGTTGCGTTATGAGCAAATTTCAGTTTGCCAAAGAATGAATTGTATTTTTAGAAAAAAAAAAAAAAAAATTGTATACAATTTCATAGAAATTGTGATTTTTAAAATAAAACACATTTATTCTGCAAGTACGTATTAAATTTTTTTCATATTAATTTTTTTCAAGAAATTCGGCTAAGTTTTGGTCACTCGAAATTTTGAGAATCGCCGAGGAAGGCTTCCCATATAAAAATATATGAAAAATTTTACACTCTAATATTTCATAGATTATTTTATTTTAAGATGAAAAATAAGTTTATTTATTTTATTATGTGGATTTAAATTGTATTTCTTTCATTAATTTTTCATTATTATTGATATTTTTGCCAGAAATTTGTCCTAAAGTTAACGTCACTCGAAATAATGAGAAGCGCCGAGTACGGCACTAGCTCGCCATTCCATTGGCTTATTTTGTTTGCAGTATGTATATGGGTTGTTGTTGTTTTAATTTACCACAAAATTTGTTCTATGAAGAAATCTTCAAACGATTGTAAGGTTTTGCTTGCACCACAATATATGGAGAATTTTTCATATTAAAAATTCCATTAAATTTTCATTTTTGAGTAAAAATATTGCAATAATTACCTTAAAATGTTTGTTTCTTTTTATTATTAAAATTTTGTAAGAAATTTGGTATGCGAAAATTATGGTCACTTGAAAAGATGAGAATTACCTAAAAAATTCATACATATATATTTCGATTTACTAACTGAAACCTACAAATCTTTAGTTACATACATACATAAAAATTTTTTCATTTCGCAAGACACTTTAGAATAATTTTCACATCTCTTATATGAATTATTTGTAGCCCTGAAAAGGGCTTTGTATAAAATTTTGTTGTCTTATCAACAAAATTCATCATTTTTCTTACAATATTTTGTAACAAATTTACTTTTTCGCCGCTGGTTTTTTAGTTGCTTTTTTGGCTGCTGGTTTTTTTTGCAGGAGCTACCGCCGCCTTTGCTTTAGTTACCTTTGCCTTAGATGCTGGAGCGGTTGTTGCTTTCGCTTTAATCGTTTTTGCTTTAACTGTACCGGATTTTTTGATACTTTTTGCCTTTGTTTTTTCTACCTTCTTTTTCTCGGCTGTCTTTTTTGTTGCAACGGCTTTCTTCGCTACTTTTTTCTCTCCAGGTACTTTTCTGGCTGCAGCGGATTTTTTCTTAGGATCAGCCTTTGCAATTTTCTTCTTTTTTTCAACGGATTTTACCTTCGATTTTGGTTCCTTATTTGCAGCTGCTGATAGCTTAAAAGAACCAGATGCACCTTTCCCCTTTGTTTGAATTAATTTTCCACTTGCGACGGCAGATTTTAAATATTTTTTAATAAATGGTGCCAATTTCTGTGCATCGCATTTATAAGTAGCACTAATATACTTTTTTATTGCTAACAATGAAGAGCCGCCGCGTTCTTTTAAGCTCTTAATGGAAGCGTCAACCATTTGTTGAGTTGGTGGATGAGTAGGAGCACTAGCTGGTTTCTTAGAAGCCGCCTTTTTAGCAACTTTTTTCTCAACTGTAGCCACAACTGGAGAAGATGCAGCAGCAACGGCAGTAGTTTCAGACATTTTTAATAAAAATAATTCACTTCACTTCACTTGCGATAAGATATATTCGTATTTAGTATAACACTCACTGTATTATGAAAACATGAAAGCCAATACAAAATTTAGCCTCACTTGAAAATTTGAGAATTGCCGAGAAAAGACTTTTCATATAAAATTTTGTTCCTCTGCTTGTGAATTATTTCGTTAAGGTTAAGATGTCTTTTAAACTAATTTTATAAATAATTGTGATACATATATATAAAAAATAACTATTTATATTGAAAATAAAATAGTTAACTTAGTAAAAATATCATTTGCTAATATTTTCTTTGCTTATATATATGTAAAAAGCTAATGGATACAAAGAGAATACCTTAATTGGAATTGAATTTTACTAAATAATTGTTAAATTTCTACCCAAAATACATAATTATATTTAAATTTTATTTATTTGATGTATTATTGAATTTATAAACTATATTAAAATATATAAATTTAATGTTTATAATAACATTAATGTAGCAAAAAATTGTTGTAAAGACATGACTGCCTTAAACAGTCAGCAGAAAAATTGTGATAATAAAATAATTTATCTTGCACTTATTTATTGAAATTTAAAATAAATTCTTTTGTTTATGGAAAAATGTTAAAAATATAACAAAAATATCCTGAATTTTTAATTAAAATTTTATAAATTTTTTACTTAAAAGAAAATAAACACACTTTAATACGTTTGGCATACATATTTCTATCGTATATTCGTGTGAAAAAATAGCGTTGGTAGAATTTGTATACAACATTTTTTCAACTGTGAATTAATGAGTTTTTTCAACTCATGAGTTAACAAATTGAGAAAAATATGAAAATTTCTATTAAAATCCTGCCTAAAAATGCCTTGCTAAATTTCTAATTGATATTTCAACATAAATTTGTACTTGAAAAAAGATTAAAACCAATTTTACATACTACACACAATTTTGTACTTAAAAGCAACAAAATGTGAAAAAGTAATGTTGAGCTTATGTCGCTGAAATCCTATACGTTTTCGTTTTTCAGTAAATGAAATAACAAATGTATACTAAAAAAGGTGTTGGTAAAATCTTAAAAAAATTTTAATTGAACGGCAAAAAAAACGAAGTCATTTCCATATTAAAATAAAAATTTCCAAGTCAAAATTAAACCTTTATTATTTCCCCTAAAATAAATGACTTGTAACAGAATACCAAAATAAAACACCATAAAAAAGTATATGTATATTTAAATAAAAGCATTATTTGTAAAATTTGTATCTCCTTAAATTTAGTATTTGTGGTCCTGAGAAGGACCGATTGTTTTGCATTAATTCTTATTATTTAAGCACGTTCGCCACGAATACGACGAGCCAACTGAATATCTTTTGGCATAATTGTGACGCGCTTAGCATGAATGGCACACAAGTTTGTATCTTCAAAAAGTCCAACTAAATAGGCTTCACTTGCTTCTTGTAAGGCCATCACTGCTGAACTCTGAAAACGCAAATCAGTTTTGAAATCTTGTGCAATTTCACGAACTAAACGCTGGAATGGTAATTTGCGGATCAACAATTCAGTACTCTTTTGATAGCGACGAATTTCACGAAGAGCCACTGTACCAGGGCGATAACGATGTGGCTTTTTAACACCACCAGTTGCTGGTGCACTCTTGCGAGCGGCCTTGGTTGCCAATTGTTTGCGTGGTGCCTTACCACCAGTCGATTTGCGAGCAGTCTGCTTAGTACGAGCCATTGTCTCTTTCACTCTTACACTTCAATTTAGTTCACTTCACTTAAACACTTTTTCACAAAACACAACGTATGAAAAATTCACTCTAATAGAACTCTAAGGTACTTTTTTCAAAGATTTCGTTTCAACGTTCACGCGTTTTACTTTGAACCGATATTTTTACATTTTTATTGTCAGCCAATCAAAACACAGAAGAAATCTTTATTGCTTTCTCGTTCTAAAATTGTTGAATTTTAGTATAAATATAAGTTGACTTGAGGTTGAGATGTTAGTTGTTGTGTGACTCTAGTGAAGTGAAATAGTGAAAAAGTGAAAAAACAAGTGAAAAAATGACTGGTCGTGGAAAAGGCGGTAAAGGTTTAGGCAAAGGTGGTGCGAAGCGTCATCGCAAAGTTCTACGTGATAACATCCAAGGTATCACAAAGCCAGCAATTCGTCGTTTAGCTCGCCGTGGTGGTGTAAAACGTATATCTGGTTTGATATATGAAGAAACTCGTGGTGTTCTAAAAGTATTTTTGGAAAATGTTATTCGTGATGCTGTCACATATACTGAGCATGCAAAGAGAAAAACAGTGACAGCCATGGATGTAGTTTATGCACTTAAGAGGCAAGGACGTACACTTTATGGATTCGGCGGTTAATGCGATGCTAACAATAATTTAATAACAATCGGTCCTTTTCAGGACCACAAATATATTGCACAAAGATTAAATTATTATGATTATTTTTTTGAATAAAAATTTTTCTAAGTAAATTTGAACAAAAATCATTCAAAATGAAAATTTTTAGTTTTTAATAGCTTTGAAGTTAAAACGTATAGGAAAAAATTTTAGGTGAAAAAAAAAAATAAAAATTATTTTCTGCATAAATGAAAAAAATTTTCTGAGCAACTTTGAACAAAAAATCATGCAAAATGAAAATTTTCAGTTTTTGATCACTTTGAAGTTAAAACTGATAGAAAATTTTTTAGTATACTGAGCAAGTTTTTGGTATGAATTTTTTTGTTCAAAAATTTTTTTTTGAAAATTTTCGCTTTGAAGTTAAAACTAATAGAAAAAAGTTTTAGGTGAAAAAATTTTTTTCAATGACAACTTCAGTATACTGAATAAATTTTTGGTATGAATTTTTTTTTTCAATCAAATGAAATTGTTATAAATATACAGCAACTTAATTAAATAATATTATTTCTCAATGTTTAACTCTTAATTTGTCGTCCTGAAAAGGACGGTTTGTTCCTGGTTATATTCTTTAAATGAAATGCGCAATAATTTATGCCTTCTTTTCGGTTTTCTTTGGCAAAAGTACAGCTTGAATATTTGGTAAAACACCACCTTGTGCAATTGTTACACCAGATAATAATTTATTTAATTCTTCGTCATTGCGAATAGCCAATTGCAGATGACGTGGAATTATTCTGGTCTTCTTGTTATCACGGGCAGCATTACCAGCCAACTCAAGAACTTCAGCAGCCAAATATTCCATTACTGCTGCAAGATACACTGGAGCGCCAGCACCAACTCGCTCAGCATAATTTCCTTTACGCAGCAATCGATGAATACGACCGACCGGAAATTGTAGACCAGCACGATTTGAACGAGACTTTGCCTTTCCTTTAACTTTACCACCTTTGCCACGGCCAGACATTTTCACTTATTTTTTTTTTCTTTCACTTTTTCACTTCACTACAGAACACTTTAAACACAAATGATGATTTCTATACCGGAGACCGTAATATTTATAGTTTTTTTTCAAACGAGTTTCTGCTTGAGGGGATGACATTCGCGTAAACATTTACGTATGATTGAATTTTTCTCACGTTGAATAATTCGTACAGAAAAAACTACTTATATTCGGACCCTTGTTAACATTAAATCATAAAGTAAAGTGAAGTGAAAGTGAAAGTGAAAAATTTAAAGCATGCCTCCTAAAGCTAGTGGTAAAGCAGCCAAAAAGGCTGGAAAAGCACAAAAGAATATTACTAAAACCGATAAGAAGAGAAGGCGCAAGAGGAAGGAAAGCTATGCTATCTACATTTATAAAGTATTGAAGCAAGTTCATCCTGATACTGGCATTTCTTCAAAGGCAATGAGCATCATGAACAGTTTTGTCAACGATATCTTTGAACGTATTGCTGCTGAAGCCTCTCGCTTAGCACATTACAATAAAAGATCAACAATTACCAGTCGGGAAATACAAACTGCTGTACGTCTTTTATTGCCTGGTGAATTAGCTAAGCATGCTGTTAGTGAAGGCACCAAAGCCGTAACTAAATACACTAGTTCCAAGTAAAATGTTTGAACCTACTCGTAAAATGGAAAACAAAAAGGCCCTTTTCAGGGCCACAACTTGATTTAAATCAAAAAGATTAAAAATTATTCATTATAAAATAAAATTTATTACATTTTGCTGTGTTATTTTACAAATAAATAAAAAAAAATTTTTGCTTGGTGCCAACAACACGCGGTGTTCCCAAGCGGTCCCCCATCTAAGTACTAACCGCGCCCGACGCTGCTTAATTTCGGTGATCGGACGAGAACCGATGTATTCAGCGTGGTATGGTCGTTGGCAAAGTAATACGAATTGAGTGCGTATATTAACGAAAGGTATTTTACACATACACACAACAGATTGATATTTTGTTATATGATGAATAAATTGAACCTTTATGTTGCGTTATGAGCAAATTTAAGTTTGCCAAAGAATGAATTGTATTTTTAGAAAAAAAAAAAAAAATTGTATTCAATTTCATAGAAATTGTGATTTTTAAAATAAAACACATTTATTCTGCAAGTACGTACATATTAAATTTTTTCATATTAATTTTTTTCAAGAAATTCGGCTAAGTTTTGGTCACTCGAAATTTTGAGAATCGCCGAGGAAGGCTTCCCATATAAAAATATATGAAGAATTTTACACTCTAATATTTCATAGATTATTTTATTTTAAGATGAAAAATAAGTTTATTTATTTTATTATGTGGATTTAAATTGTATTTCTTTCATTAATTTTTCATTATTATTGATATTTTTGCCAGAAATTTGTCCTAAAGTTAACGTCACTCGAAATAATGAGAAGCGCCGAGTACGGCACTCGCTCGCCTTCCATTGGCTTATTTTGTTTGCAGTATATATACGGGTTGTTGTTGTTTTAATTTACCACAAAATTTGTTCTATGAAGAAATCTTCAAACGATTGTAAGGTTTTGCTTGCACCACAATATATGGAGAATTTTTCATATTAAAAATTCCATTAAATTTTCATTTTTGAGTAAAAATATTGCAATAATTACCTTAAAATGTTTGTTTCTTTTAATTATGAAAATTTTGTAAAAAATTTGGTATGCGAAAATTATGGTCACTTGAAAAGATGAGAATTACCTAAAAAATTCAAACACATATATTTCGATTTACTAACTGAAACCTACAAATCTTTGGTTACATACAAAAAATTTCTTAATTTCGCAAGACACTTTAGAATAATTTTCACATCTCTTATATGAATTATTTGTAGCCCTGAAAAGGGCTTTGTATAAAATTTTGTTGTCTTATTAACAAAATTCATCATTTTTCTTACAATATTTTGTAACAAATTTACTTTTTCGCCGCTGGTTTTTTAGTTGCTTTTTTGGCTGCTGGTTTTTTTGCAGGAGCTACCGCCGCCTTTGCTTTAGTTACCTTTGCCTTAGATGCTGGAGCGGTTGTTGCTTTCGCTTTAATCGTTTTTGCTTTAACTGTACCGGATTTTTTGATACTTTTTGCCTTTGTTTTTTCTACCTTCTTTTTCTCGGCTGTCTTTTTTGTTGCAACGGCTTTCTTCGCTACTTTTTTCTCTCCAGGTACTTTTCTGGCTGCAGCGGATTTTTTCTTAGGATCAGCCTTTGCAATTTTCTTCTTTTTTTCAACGGATTTTACCTTCGATTTTGGTTCCTTATTTGCAGCTGCTGATAGCTTAAAAGAACCAGATGCACCTTTACCCTTTGTTTGAATTAATTTTCCACTTGCGACGGCAGATTTTAAATATTTTTTAATAAATGGTGCCAATTTCTGTGCATCGCATTTATAAGTAGCACTAATATACTTTTTTATTGCTAACAATGAAGAACCGCCGCGTTCTTTTAAGCTCTTAATGGAAGCGTCAACCATTTGTTGAGTTGGTGGATGAGTAGGAGCACTAGCTGGTTTCTTAGAAGCCGCCTTTTTAGCAACTTTTTTCTCAACTGTAGCCACAACTGGAGAAGATGCAGCAGCAACGGCAGTAGTTTCAGACATTTTTAATAAAAATAATTCACTTCACTTGCGATAAGATATATTCGTATTTAGTATAACACTCACTGTATTATGAAAACATGAAACAAAATTTAGCCTCACTTGAAAATTTGAGAATTGCCGAGAAAAGACTTTTCATATAAAATTTTGTTCCTCTGCTTGTGAATTATTTCGTTAAGGTTAAGATGTCTTTTAAACTAATTTTATAAATAATTGTGATACATATATATAAAAAATAACTATTTATATTGAAAATAAAATAGTTAACTTAGTAAAAATATCATTTGCTAAAATTTTCTTTGCTTATATATATGTAAAAAGCTAATGGATACAAAGAGAATACCTTAATTGGAATTGAATTTTACTAAATAATTGTTAAATTTCTACCCAAAATACATAATTATATTTAAATTTTATTTATTTGATGTATTATTGAATTTATAAACTATATTAAAAAATATAAATTTAATGTTTATAATAACATTAATGTAGCAAAAAAATGTTGTAAAGACATGACTGCCTTAAACAGTCAGCAGAAAAATTGTGATAATAAAATAATTTATCTTGCACTTATTTATTGAAATTTAAAATAAATTCTTTTGTTTATGGAAAAATGTTAAAAATATAACAAAAATATCCTGAATTTTTAATTAAAATTTTATAAATTTTTTACTTAAAAGAAAATAAACACACTTTAATACGTTTGGCATACATATTTCTATCGTATATTCGTGTGAAAAAATAGCGTTGGTAGAATTTGTATACAACATTTTTTCAACTGTGAATTAATGAGTTTTTCCAACTCATGAGTTAACAAATTGAGAAAAATATGAAAATTTCTATTAAAATCCTGCCTAAAAATGCCTTGCTAAATTTCTAATTGATATTTCAACATAAATTTGTACTTGAAAAAAGATTAAAACTAATTTTACATACTACACACAATTTTGTACTTAAAAGCAACAAAATGTGAAAAAGGAATGTTGAGCTTATGGCGTTGAAATCCTATACGTTTTCGTTTTTCAGTAAATGAAATAACAAATGTATACTAAAAAAGGTGTTGGTAAAATCTTAAAAAAATTTTAATTGAACGGCAAAAAAACGAAGTCATTTCCATATTAA
The DNA here is from genome assembly GCA_949775025.1 of Tricholauxania praeusta. NCBI lineage: Eukaryota > Metazoa > Arthropoda > Insecta > Diptera > Lauxaniidae > Tricholauxania > Tricholauxania praeusta. Next base: position 87,789,081 of record OX459030.1, on the reverse strand, counting down.
AATAAAAATTTCCAAGTCAAAATAAAACCTTTATTATTTCCCCTAAAATAAATGACTTGTAACAGAATACCAAAATAAAACACCATAAAAAAGTATATGTATATTTAAATAAAAGCATTATTTGTAAAATTTGTATCTCCTTAAATTTAGTATTTGTGGTCCTGAGAAGGACCGATTGTTTTGCATTAATTCTTATTATTTAAGCACGTTCGCCACGAATACGACGAGCCAACTGAATATCTTTTGGCATAATTGTGACGCGCTTAGCATGAATGGCACACAAGTTTGTATCTTCAAAAAGTCCAACTAAATAGGCTTCACTTGCTTCTTGTAAGGCCATCACTGCTGAACTCTGAAAACGCAAATCAGTTTTGAAATCTTGTGCAATTTCACGAACTAAACGCTGGAATGGTAATTTGCGGATCAACAATTCAGTACTCTTTTGATAGCGACGAATTTCACGAAGAGCCACTGTACCAGGGCGATAACGATGAGGCTTTTTAACACCACCAGTTGCTGGTGCACTCTTGCGAGCGGCCTTGGTTGCCAATTGTTTGCGTGGTGCCTTACCACCAGTCGATTTGCGAGCAGTCTGCTTAGTACGAGCCATTGTCTCTTTCACTCTTACACTTCAATTTAGTTCACTTCACTTAAACACTTTTTCACAAAACACAACGTATGAAAAATTCAGCCTAATAGAACTCTAAGGTACTTTTTTCAAAGATTTCGTTTCAACGTTCACGCGTTTTACTTTGAACCGATATTTTTACATTTTTAATGTCAGCCAATCAAAACACAGAAGAAATCTTTATTGCTTTCTCGTTCTAAAATTGTTGAATTTTAGTATAAATATAAGTTGACTTGAGGTTGAGATGTTAGTTGTTGTGTGACTCTAGTGAAGTGAAATAGTGAAAAAGTGAAAAAACAAGTGAAAAAATGACTGGTCGTGGAAAAGGCGGTAAAGGTTTAGGCAAAGGTGGTGCGAAGCGTCATCGCAAAGTTCTACGTGATAACATCCAAGGTATCACAAAGCCAGCAATTCGTCGTTTAGCTCGCCGTGGTGGTGTAAAACGTATATCTGGTTTGATATATGAAGAAACTCGTGGTGTTCTAAAAGTATTTTTGGAAAATGTTATTCGTGATGCTGTCACATATACTGAGCATGCAAAGAGAAAAACAGTGACAGCCATGGATGTAGTTTATGCACTTAAGAGGCAAGGACGTACACTTTATGGATTCGGCGGTTAATGCGATGCTAACAATAATTTAATAACAATCGGTCCTTTTCAGGACCACAAATATATTGCACAAAGATTAAATTATTACGATTATTATGATTATTTTTTTGAATAAAAATTTTTCTAAGTAAATTTGAACAAAAATCATTCA